>BSAI01000101.1:14358570-14538757 GCA_036245035.1 Adrianichthys oophorus | reverse complement strand
GGCGCTCTAAATACCATTAATATTTAATAACAAACAATATCTGCTACACAAGTTCCTTCTGTACATGTTTTCAGTCTTTACGCATCTTGTACTGAAACAGAATCTTTTACTTCTGGAAGCGGATTTGTGTTTTCAAAAGATTTAAGCACCACTCTGATTCTCTGATCATTAAACAAGGTTCAAAATCTCTCTGATTGTCCTGCTCCAAATCGTTTCTTTTTTCTCACCCTTTGCACTTGACTCTCTGGACCCGCCCATCGTTTTCCGTGACGTGAAGGTCGTTAAATACGCGAGGAGTCGTGGTTAGATGTCATCATCCAAGCGCGTTCTTTGCCCTCTGGGAGGCCTTTTTGCGCAGTTGCAAACTCCCGCTCCCCGAAGCAGCACCTATGGACCAAAGCCCGCTTCACACTGGTCTAACAGTGTGAGCCACTGACCCACATCTCTGGAGCTCCTGACCTGTCTCCTGTCCAGATATCTGTGCTTTTGCGCCATGCCATCTGGAACCAACGCACGGACAGGGTTCTCTGTGCGTGATATCCTAGATCTTCCTGACCCAACCAGAAGATGCGGAACCAGAACCGTGGATGAAAACTCCGGGGATGCTGTGGTGGAGGTGCCTGCAGGCCCAGAAAACGCAGAGAAAAGCGAATTCAGCGGTCGGAGTTGGCGTGAGCGCGCCACCGGGAGTTTGAGCAGGTGGAGCCGCTCACATGGTAACTGCTTTTATTTACAAAAGATGGCCAATAGCCTAATAAAAGTTATCAAATCTAAATAAAGATCCTTATGTGCTAAAATATTACTTACAAATGGAAGTAAACCTGACAAATGAGGTAATCTTTTTTGCGCAAAAATTGTACTAGAACTAGAATTTTTGGATAATGAACTGCAGTTTTAAAGTAAAACCTGAACATTTGACATTATTTTCTTAAAATTATTTTTCATATATAACCCATAGGATGTAATTATCATTTGGAGTCGGTTATGTTGTTTAAACTGTTAACTTTGTCCTGCAGAGCTCACCAAATTTGATAGCATTTAAATCCTTCTTTTTTAAAGAAGCTTTTAGAGTCATTAATTAATTCATTCATTCATTCACCTTCTAGAGTAATTCGATTACTTTTTTCCCCTGACAGTACATAGTTTGTCCTCCGATTCCAGTACCGGATCTACATTTTCCCGGCTGTCCACGGACGTGTCCCGGTCCGCAGACGGCCACGAGGCGCAGAAGAGCCGCAGGAAGAGGCGCGTGCTCTTCTCCAAAGCGCAAACTTTCGAGTTAGAACGACGCTTCCGACAGCAGCGCTACCTGTCCGTCCCGGAAAGGGAGCACCTGGCTGGGCTGATACGACTCACTCCGAACCAGGTGAAGATCTGGTTCCAGAACCACCGGTACAAAATGAAGCGAGCCCGCGCCGAGCGCAGACGGGAGGCGCTGCAGCTGCTGCCCTCCGCGCGCATCGCCATCCCGGTCCTGATGCAGGACGCCAAGCCCTGCGAGCAGATCACGGGTCAGGACTTGGAGGTGGCGCTGAGGTGCGGGATCAATATGCCGATCTGCACCTACTCCTCGCTGCTGCACGCCGCCTATGGACCGGAGCACGGCGGACTGCCGCAGCAGCCACTCGGCGCGCAGCATCTGGCGCACATGTACCACTGGAGCTGGTGAGCTCTGACACTGGTGGAGACGATTCTATTCAACAAAATGTTTTCAAAACGAACGCTTTATTTACTGTTAAAAACAACAATCAGAAAATGAAATCTCCGAGGACTCTTTTTAAAGCTTTAAAAAGTATTTTATTTAAAAAAAATGATTTTTTTTCAAAGCATGATGGCTGTGTTTAATGTGTTCTAATTCAACTCCATTCATAAAAGGCTACCATTTTGCTCTCACTTTGACGTGTAAAACGTCTAAGCCTACAAAAAATTAAGTTTTATCGAGCCAAGAACTATTAAAGGAAGTTCATGGTGTTGTCGTTTGCAATGTTTGCTGCTAAAAAAGAACAATTTTGACAACTTATCTCTCTCCTGTGAATATAAATAATTTATTTGAGCTGTGAGTTGTTTTTTCTGAACTGAGTTTGGTGATATATATGTGTAAAATAAGTTGTTCAATTGCAGATTGTGCAAAACATGAATAAATAATTGTTTTTTTTTCTTCAAAAATGTTTGGGTTACCATTGTTCAATGTAAACTGTAGGAACAACAGGTTGCATATTTACAAATAACTATATTACATTTACTCCTATAGTAGTAGCTTTACCATTTCTCTGCTGCATGTAATCATTTTTTCTTGGAGGTGCATTTAAAAAGCAATATATATATTTTTTTCTTTCAGAAACAGTCTTGCAGGGGAGTCTAAACAGTGACTGAGATTTTATAATGAGCCTTTTTGTAACTCTTTCGAGACTGGGGATTAACACACAACATTTCTTCTTCTTTTTTTTTTTTTTGCATAGAAAATCTCCTAAGTGAGTGAAATGACCCGGAAATATTTAAACTGGCAGCTACGATGAGAGCCAGCAGAATTCTTTCAGTTGTAAAGAAAAGACGCTTCTCTTTTTGGTAGGAAACACCAAAAGGAGATAATTCTCTCCCACAATGTTTTGTTGTTAGTTTTAGTATCAACTGTGTGGCAGGTTCAACATGTATCCCTTTTAATCCTTTACTTTCTAAATAATTTACAATCATTTCACTCTTTCCTTACAAAAGCAAATGAAAGAGTTGCTCGTAAATGAAACAAAATGCAAAGTCTTTTTCATCATGTTTGTGGAACAAGTTTTGGTTTCATGTATCAAAAAACAATCTTTTACCTAAAAAAACCCATCTTGATTGAGCTGTCAAAGTTATTTCAGCTGTGAATGCAGGGGGCTGTTCTGTCTTTCAAAGTAAAAGCTGTGTTTTACAGAATTTAATGGCTTTATTGTGGCAGATTTGACATTGTTTCCTAATTGTCTTAATAATAAATTAACACTTAAATTGACCACCTAAAAATGCATCTAAAATACAAAATTGTTTTATTAGACTTTGAAAATCTTAAATTTTCAGTTACTTATGAGTTAAATATGATCTCCTTGCACCCCTTTTTTTTCCTTTTTAGGTGTCATGTAAGGTTTACAGTTGCTTCTTAATATTTTATTCCACTTTTCAATCCTAATAGTCCATTAATTTGTGTTTGTTTCCAGTCCATCCAGTGAAACCACTCTTTGAAGTATATACAAACTGCAGCTATTTGCCCAGAATTTAATAGAGCGGTTGCATCCTTCTTACACACTTTAAGTGTTTAAAAAATGTAAAACAATTTTTCCTGTTTCCTGTTGAAAGCGGAATAAATGAGGTCCAGGAAGAATGAATCCAGATTTTGTTGCAAGGCTTGCAATAGAGCTTTTATACTCTTTTTTGGTGAATTTCATCTTCTTTCTATCCATTCTTTACCCAATAGCGCCTTACATTAAGATAAAAAGAAAAGTAAAAATATCAAAAGAATTTAAAATGCTATGGTATGCTATAAAAAATCATTCAGATTCAACTATGTTTTCTTCTTTGTGTAAAGGGCTTACAAAGATGAACAATTACATTTTAGACAAACTACAAAATCTTGAAATTTCATGTTACTGTCGTTTTTTTTCCTCAGAACTCATTCAGAGTTAGAAAAAAAGATGTCTTGTTGGGACAATATCCCAATAGAGAAGAACAATAAATGTGTCAAAATATGAAGACTTATTGATATTCGTATATCTTTGTAATTTGGACATTTCAATGTTATTTTAACTGAAAATATGCTTGATTTTTATGACAGGAAACACCTGCTCAGTCACCAGTGGAGGCACGACCCCATGAGAGCCTGATCTGGTCCTTGGAAGTGACAAAATACATATGAGGTCCATCAATAATTAAAAATAACTAATCACTAATAATATTTATCATTTAGGATCTTGCTGAAGTCCTACCTTGAAGATTGTCCTAATTGCAGCTTTTAAAATGTATAAAATCTCTGCAGTTTTCATGGGAGATGGATGAAATCTCTGCATCTCCTGCGGAAACATTTGTTAATCGATTACTTTTAGAATTTCTTTTACTTGCATAAACTTTATGGCATTGTGCTGCGATGGATTGCAAATGTAAGTCAATTTTCTGTTTTGACATTTGGTTTGTTGCATTGAAGCAAGAGGAGGTGGAGAGCAGATCTCTCTATTCCTTCACTCAAAGGTGACAGACACGAATCCTCATTAAAAAACTGAGAAGGCTTGGGTTCAGAGGACACATTTGCTTGACGTTTTTTTTTCCCCTCTGTGAAGGGGTTTATAGCACTTTTTGTTTTTCTTGTTTTTGTGCATTTTATGTGTTTGATCTGAAATCAGCTCATGCTTCATAGTATCATTTAAAAGTGGACTTTATGTCATGTGGCATTCTTTTCACATATAGTCTTAAAACCTATACTTCAGTGTTACTGGGCATTATTTTAACTACAGTAGGCCTAATATAGTGGAATTTTAAAAAATCCTAAATTTATTTAAATTTATTATTTTTTTTTACTATGGATGCCAAGAATATTGTCATGATTAAAATATTGACTTTTTTTTTTTTTTTTTTTTTTTTTGTTGAAGTCAAAAAGTCTAAACACCAGATTGAAGAAAGGACGTTTGGAGATGGTTAAATTATATTGTAGCACTTATGGAAATTACCTCATTAAACAATTAAAACATTTTATAGTGTAAATTTACCTCAAAGCTTCATGTGCAGTGATTAAAAGAGTTATATTACTTCTTTAGAGGTAATTTATGTTATTCTCCACAACTAAACACTACTTTTATGGATTTCACTTGATTGAATGCATATTTTTGTTTGTTTTGTTAAAGAACAATCTGTGTCCAAATATAATTTCAAAATGTCATTGTTTTTAGTGTTTACAGCATCAATAAAAAAGGAGTCCAAACGTTTGTTGCTGTTCCTTATATGGCCAGCAGATGGCAGCAGCAGCTTTATCAACTTTAGGTTTTTCTGGGGAAGTAAGACTTTTAAAACACTATTCCTTATATTTTTAACTTGAAAGTAAATACTTATTTAATTAATTAAAAAGTAAATATGTTAATTGTGTCTGGTATTTAGTTATTTAATTAATTAAGAACCAAAAAGTGGAAATCAGTCACACCTTTGCCTGATCAGCTCTGCAAACAAACCTCACCTGTAGAAGTTTCTTGACTATTTGCCTTTCTAAAAGTTGGCATTTGTACACATTGTATACAATTTTGCTTTGTTTTTATGGGACTTAAATTTGGCAGCCACACCTGATTCCGATTCCAGATCATCAGCACACTGATGTTCACTTGCTCAAGGGTCCCTCAGCTCAGTATTTTATAATTTCGTGCACAGGTGCACTAGATCAGGTGACACTTCCTGGCCTGACCTGCATACTGTTACTGTTAATTACCTTTGCATTAAAATAAATAAAGGAAAGTTGTTAATAAACAGACATAGTATTTGTTTTGTATGTGCTCTTTTTTACTTCGCTCCCCACTACAGTGCACCCTGTCATTTGGGAGTCAGACTCTTTCGTTTAACATTTTTACAGTGGCAGGTTTTCAGATTGTATGTTCAATTCTTTCATTGTGGCTTAGACTACATGGAGAAGTTCTTTAAAAAGTCTTCAGCTTATTCAAAATGCAGCAGCTAGATTGTTAGCAGGAACCAACAGAAGAGAACACATTACTCCTGTGTTAGCTTCACTTCACTGGCTCCCAGTTCAATCTAGAATCAAGTTCAAAATCCTCCTGCTGACCTATAAGCCCTTGAATGGTATGGCCCCATCCTATATTAAAGATCTCATAGTGTCTTACCAACCAAATAGAACACTTTCCTCACAAAATGCAGGACTGCTTGTGGTTACTAGAATCTCTAAAAGTACAGTTGGAGGTAGAGCCTTTAGCCACCAAGCTCCTGTTTTATGGAATAAACTCCCAGCTCATGTAAGAGAGGCCGACACAGTTTCTACATTCAAAGTTAGACTTAAAGCATTCCTCTTTGGACAGGCTTATTGCCAGGCTAGCTAGCAATCAGAGATTATTTAACTTGCTGCTCCTCTGCCTCACCTGCTGTGATGGGGTTTGCCGCGGTGACTCTGCTCGCTCCTGCTCAGTCCTCCCCCTGCCCCCCCCATCCCTTCCCATCTCCCTCCACCTCAAGACTTCCTCTTATTTTCCATCCTTCCCTCCCACACTACATACACGTTAAGGGACTTTATGTCCCATGGCACTCACTTTAATTTCAAGGGACCACCAAATCCCAACTGCACAACATTACATAACACCTTTATTTCAAGGGATCACTGGATCCCACTGCACTCACTCAGACTCCAAGGGACCCCCAAGTCCCATCTGCATTACACAACATACTCAAGTCCACAACCCCCTCTCCTTCATCTCTCTCTTTCCTTTTCTACTAACCTTCTACCTATCTCACAATAAACCCTACCCTAACCCGGGTCTGCACCCCCCCCTCTCTCCACCTGCAATCTTCATTACATCACTTGCCATCTGCCATTGCTTTATTTTATTTGTTTTATCATGCCTCTGTTTGGTGCAGTGCGATTCACATGTTGTCCCTCTTTCCCACCCCCCTACGGGGGAGTGGGAGAGATTTCTGATTCCAGGTGGATCATCTGTGCTCCTGTCCTTGGCTGTGACCTCGCCTTTGGCCCCTCCCACTCCTGTCCTTTGCTGTGACCTCGCCTCACCTGTGCTCCTGTCCTTGGCTGTGACCTCGCTTCACCTGTGCTCCTGTCCTTGGCTGTGACCTCGCCTTGGCTCTTCCCACCCCTGTCTTTGGCCGTGACCTCGCCTGGCTCTTCCAGCAACCCCAGCTGTTACCACAACTCCTACTGGATGAAGCCCATCTGATATACTATTCAAACATGTCTTTGTTTATTTAATGCTTAGCTGTTACCTTAACTTGTAGCTGTTTATCTAGACGTGTTTGTTTATTGGACATATACTTGTTATTCAACCATGTAGTTATAGAATTAATTAAGCTCACTTTTCTTTAATAGTTTTAGCACATCACCTGTCCGTCGGGGGTTGAGGATTTCTCCTTCATGTGGGCAACCCTGAGGTTTCTTAGTTTTTTCCCCAAAAAAAGAGACAGGGGTTTTATATGAGTTTTTCCTTACCGCGAAGGAGGGTGTAAGGGCAGAGATGTTTGATCAGCTTAGTCTGTTTTATAACCAGCTATTGTTTACTTTTACATGTTAATAATCTTTTTTGCTTCTTGCAATATATTGATAATCAGTCCAATGAGACGGCTATGGCTGTGATATTGGGCTATATAAATAAAATTGAATTGAGAAAAAGGATTTCTCCAAGAATTTATTTTAATTGTAAATGTGTCATTTTTAGCCCAAATCAAAAGACCTGCGTTGTTTTCTAGGACACAGGTTCTGCAGTAGTTGATCAGAAATTCACCTATGAGTTGGGGTCGGGACCGTTGATGCAGAGTGATCCTGCACTGATTTCCCATCATTCTTTAGCTTACACTCCCTCCCACTAGATTACAGCCCATCACACAAATGGCGAGCAACATTGGAGCTATCCAGCCATACAGTTTTGAGTCAGACATTACAAAAACAAAGATATTAATGGATCTTTTTGCCTGCAAGTAGATGCACCAGAGTGGACCGCAGCAGGGAGCTTGGGACCCGCCATTGTAGTTTTTATGTCACAGCTACAAGCGTTTTCAAACAGCATTTTTCTGTCCACTCCTGATTCACCATGATTTGAATAAAAACATACTCAAAAACATAATTTTAATCTTAATTTTCTTTGTAAATAAGATCATGTTAAAAAGCTACAAGAACATGTTAAAAACACTATTTTCATTGGTGTGGGTCTTTAAATTTTTTCCTAATATCTAAAGCCACCACAAGAGGGCAAAATACACTGCTGTTGTGTGCAGGTCCCAAGTCTGGGTAAATGCTGACAGTTGTGTCAGGAAAGTTGCTTTGAAGGACATGAGCGTGGTTAGTGTGGGCGAAGGAGATGCAGTGGATAGGATCACGTGGAGGCAGTGGATTCACTGAGGCAATCCCTGCAGGGAGCAACAAAAAGTCAAAGAGGACAAATTCAATAAGAAATATTACACTCATCATAGAAAATAAAAAAAAATTCCAACCACCTTTTTAAGCAGTTTTTTATTTTTATTAAAGAAGTTTAAAGGGTAAAAACAAAAAAAAGTGTGGATTTGTTTTTTTTTTTTACTTTACGTTAATGTCAGTCTCGTAGCACAAAGTTTGTAAAAAATACTCCATTCAAATTCACTTCCCACACCTTTCTTACGAAAACAATAACATTTTTCCTGTTAAATACAGGAACTGCAATTAGACACAAATAAGCTGGAACCACCCCTATAAAGTCATGATGGAGAAAAGACTTAAAAAGTGAGATTTTTCACATATACTTTTTAAATATTTCTGCAGTAAAAGCTGTTTTCCTTTACAGTTTTATTATTTTGAAGCCCCACAAAAACACTTCTAATACATCGCCATGCATCTCCAGATAAGGCTCATAATCAGCTCAATGACCTTCTTTAAAACTCCTCAGGAAATTCCTCTTTTCAACTTTAAACTGTGTATTATGGTCAAATTGCTTTTGTTTTATATTGAATTAATATATTGCAAAATATCTTTTATTTTGAAAAACAAATCAAGGCAATAAGAAATAATGCGCTTTTCTTTAAACAGTGTTACATGTCAATTCTTCTCCACAAAAGAATCTGAGATAATTTGACCAACATTTATCCTCGTGGTGGCGTTCTGGAGCTTTGCTAGGACAGCTACTTTCTCCGCCCTCACCCTCCTGAGAAAACTGCCGTGCGCATCGACCTGCATCAACCTGCTCACAGACACGCCTCGGGACTTCTGAAGACCACTTCTGGAGGTGTGACCTTTGACCTTTGCCTGAGTGCAATAAAATCTCAACCGAGAAAAACAAGGTGCTGAAGAAGCAAATATCAAGAAGAAATGTCTGCTCAGGAAATTCAGCTGTGTTGTTGCAGAGCAACATATTTTGTTCATTGTTCACCACACAAAAAATACAAGTTTACGATAAAAAAAAGAAAACAACAAAGGGATAATCCACCCCCGAAATTACATAAAAACAAACTAAATGTTTAGCTGGTTTTTGCAAAAAGAAACTCATTATACGTTGGATTTATCATGAAAATTGTTTAAAAAAAAGGCTGAACTGATTTTGATTCTAAAGTACAGAAGAGCAGACAGGCTGGCTCTGGTTCTTTTAAGAAATACAATTCATTCACTTGTGGCAGTCTAATCAAATCAAACTTTATGTGTATAGCATTTTTCAACAGGTGTACCTCAAAGTTCTTTACATAAAAACATAACTGAAATTTAAAAACAAGCAAAAAGACCAAGACATTGCACAAAAATACCGTTGAGTAAAAAAACCCAAATGATGCCCTCCCCCTACACACACAAATGCACACCATGGAAAAGCTTAAAATTATGCAGAGTAGAAATCTGGCTTCGTACTGAAATGGGGTAAAGATATTTTGGGGACCTATCCACACCAGTGCTCCCCTCTCAAGTTCACTGAATGCGCTACCACAGGAACCCCCAGATCTAAGTGAAGATCCCACTGCAGCGACTCTTCACTGAGAAGGGTAGATCACTGATGTGGAGGATCGCTCTGAGTAAAAAACTGGGGTTCAAACTAAAATGTAAAAGGAATTAAATAAATAAAAGATAAAACAGATATAAATAACCAAATAAATAAATCAACCTTAATAGACAGATATACAGTGCATCCGGAAAGTATTCACAGCACCTCACTTCTTCCACATTTTATTATGTTACAAACTTATTTCACAATGGATTAAGTCAGTTTTCTTCCTGAAAAATTCTTTGAAAAACACCTGATAATGAAAATGTTGAAAAAGTTCTTTTTAAATAGCAGAAAATAAATTTAAAATGAAAAACCTAAAGAATGCTATGTACATAAGTATTCAAAGCCTTTGCTCAATACTTAGTTTCTGAACCTTTGGCAGCAATTAAAGCCTCAATTCGTTTTGAATATGACGCCACAAGCTTAGCACACCTTTCTATGGACAGTTTGGTCCATTCCTCTTTGCAGTAGCGTTCAAGCTCCATCCGGTTGGATGGGAAGCGTCGTGCACGGCCATTTTCAGATCTCTCCATAGATGTTCAATTGGATTCAGGTCTGGGTTCTGGCTGGGCCACTCAGGGATGTTGACAGAGTTGTTCTGAAGCCACTCCTTCTATATCTTGATGGTGTGCTTTGGATCATTGTCCTGCTGAAAGATGAACTGTCGCCCCAGTCTGAGGTCAAGAACGCTCTGGAGCAGATTTTCATGAGGATGTCTCTGTAGTCTTCCAGTTCCTGCTGCTAAAAAACATCCCCACAGCATGATGCTGCACAGGGAGCCAATGCAGCTATTTTAAAATGGGTGTAATGAGTTCCTGCCCCTCGGTCCTTGACAACACATGCTGAGTTAATAGTTGTAATAGTTGAAGGTTTGATATTCATCTAGGAAGACCCAAGAGCTGGGAATTACAATAATCTAATCTGCTGGAAATAAAAGCATGCATTAGCACCTCTGTGCTGGCAAGAGAGAGGAATGGGGAGAGTCTGGAAAAGTTTTTGAGATGATAAAATCCTGTTTTTGTTATGTTTTAATTTGAGGAATGAAATTAATCTCAGAGCCAAAAATAATACCCAGGTTTCTTACGCACTGAGAAGTCTTAGAATTTTTTTAGTTTAGATGATACAATATCTTTTTTGTCTTTAGATCTGATCACTAAAACCTCTGTTTTGTCCTGGTTGAGCTGTAAGAAGTTCTCTGCTGTCCATGACTTAACGTCCAAAATACAATTTTAAAGAAAGTTGACTGACTTTTCGTCATCAGGAACTACAGCAATGTAGAGTTGTGTGTCATCGGTAGCTGTGAAAACAAACACCATGCCTCCTGATGACATCCCAGAGTGGCAGAATATATACAATGACTTGTGAAACACCCAATTTTTCTGTTTTTATTTGTGGAAAACATCTGAAATATCCAATAAATGTAATTCCACTTCATGATTGTGTCCCCCTTGTTGTTGATTCTTCACAAAAAATTACTGTTTCATATCTTTATGTTTGAAGCCAGAAATGTGTCAAAAGGTTGAAAAGTTCAAGGGGGCCGAATACTTTCGCAAGGCACTGTAGGTTAAAAAGCAGTGGGCGTAAAATTGAATCCCACAAGTGATTTTAGAGACCTTTGAGGAGCATGTATCCATTCCAAACATAAAAACTTTGATCTGTGAGATAAGAATCTGTGTGATGTCCAAACCTCTCAGCCTGTTGAGTAAAATATTGTGATCTACTGTATCAAATGTTGCGCTCAGATCCAGTAGTACCAGGACTGAGAGTTTCTGACAGTCCAAGTTACATCTAATATCATTTATTGTTTTAGAGATGTCTCTTTGTTGTGGTTTGTCCTAAAACATGATTGATACTTTTCAAAAATTGTATTTCTATTTAGGCCCCTGCGACAGACTGGCGACCAGTCCAGGGGTATACCCTGCCTTCGCCCATGAGTAGCCGGGTTAGGCTCCGGCAACCCCGTGACTTCGAAAGGGATGAAGCGGATTGGAAAATGAATGAATATATTTCTATTTATAAACTCATTTCATTGGATTAGAACTGTTTTTTAATCATTTTACATAAAAATGATAACTTGGCTACTGGTCAATGATTATTTAAGTTATTAGGATCTAAAATACTCTTCTTCAGAAGAGGCCTCACCACTACCGTTTTAAAGGCAGCGGGGAAGACACCTCTCTGAAGAGAGTAATTTACTATATTTAAAAGCTCAAACTCAAAGAAGTCAGAACATGTTTTTAACAGTGATGTGGGACTTGGAAAGGCAGGTGATTGACTTTAACTGGGAGAAAAGTCAACCAAATGCCACAGCATCAACAAGGACAAAACTTTCCAGTGTTTCCTCTGATAAATACAATGCTATTGGCTCATTAAAATCTACTTTTTTTTTAGTTAGATCTAATAGCAATGATTTTTCTTCTGAACTTTCACATGTAGCATCTGATGCTGCCATGGACGATCTCTGAAAATCTCTTTACGTTAGAGTATGTATTGTTTTAAAAAGAAATTTAGGTTCATTTTTGTTTTTCAGAATTAAGTTTGAGAAGTAAAGGGTTCTAGCTTTTTTATTGCATGGCTGTACATCATTTGTTCTTTAAAAATTTCTTGATGTACAGTTAATTTCGTTTTCCTCCACTTCCTCTCCGCTCTTCTGTATTCCAGTTTCATGACTCTGATTGCTTCGTTTCTCCAGGGTGCTGGCGCTTTAGTTTTCACAGTTTTTGTTTTAAGTGGAGTGACAGCATCAATGGCTGACTTTAGATTGTTATGAAAATATTCAACCATAAAGTCAAATGATGCAGGTAAAATCTGAGCAGGAGCTTGATGTAAAATGTTAATAAAACTTGAAGCCACATCAGAAGTTATGCATTGTTTCCTCACAGTTCTCACTGAAGCTTCCTGTCGAGTAAACCTGGTGATATTGAAAAATGCACAATAGTGATCTGACACAGTAATGACAACAACAGAGGACCCACTACAGGACAGGCCATAGGTTATGACCAAGTCCAGAGTGTGCCCTCTGTTGTGAGTAGGCTGTGTGACCTGCTGTTTAAAATACATGCAGTGCAAAAGGTTAAGAAATGCATTTATGTGAGCATCACTGTCTTTCTCAACATGTAGGTTAAAATCACCAGTTATTAAAACTCTACTATGTTTAGAATGTATAAATGATAAAAAAAAATTGGAAAATTCTTGAATAAAACAGGAAGGAGGCTTTGGTGGTCTGCAGGCGGTAACACATAAAATAGGTGAGCAGCTAAAAGAAAATGCATTTGATAGTCCATGTGGAGTTATTAGCGGCTGGATTTTTCTGTTTCCGAAGCCAGGTGGTTTATAACAATAAGCCCCCCCCTCCCAGTGTTAGAGTGAGCTGCCTTTTTCAAGAGGCGGTCAGGGGCCCAGCTGCTTGGCCTAATGTCCCTCCAAAGAGCCAAGGATTATACTGAGGGGAGATGTGCAGAGCGGAGACCTGGAGTCTGCAGAGAGAAGGAATGAAAGAAATTGACAAGGCAGGAAATGTTATAAGTGGAGGGGGTGTTGGGACAATGTGCAAAATCCACACAAATAAAGGTTGTAGTGAAGTGTCTTTCCAGCATTTAGCCTCGATCAGAGATCTGAGTGGACGCCACAGGTGCTCATGGGAAAAGAAAAGCACAAACATCAGCAAAAGTCAGATAAAAGTTTCAGATTTAATCTCAAAGTTAGTTTGAAATTGTGTTTTGTCCTGCTGAAGTGAACATCTAAGTACAAGATTTTAAAAACTGCTTTAAATCTAAATTCTATTTTTAACAGCATTTTTTACATGTGTATTCCTTGGAAAGCTAGAAAAAAAACATCAATTTAAAAAAAAAAAATTGGACAATTATCAGCATCACTCCCATCAGAGTTAGCTTGCTAATGCCTGGAACATCCAGATGTGTTTATTTGTATTTACCAATGTAAATACTATTATGTCCACTTTTAAAAATACATTATGTCAATAATTCTAAGTAAAGATGAGGAATTAATAAATAGCACACTGATATATTTTACAGTTTTTCAAAATTCCAAAGAAACAGAAGAGGCAAAACAAAACATAAGTTATGTAATGGGTTTTCATTATGATTCAATGATTTCGGATTAGCTTAGTGGAAAACCACTATGACTATTATTACCATTGTTTTTGGCTAATTGTATAATGTATTTGCTTAGACTCAAAACGAAAAAAATGTAACTCCAAAAAAAAAAAAAAAAAAAAGATTCACATTATAACCCAGAACTTGAACACAATGGGAGAAATTGACACAAATGAAAAAAATCCACAGAACTTTGAATTAACTGATGAACCAGTTAGGATTTTTTTCTAAAGACAAAGAAACAACTTTTTTTTTAAATCTATATTTCCAATAAGTGAATTATGAAATGCGGGTAAAACTGAGGTTAAATCATACAAATGAAAGATTCCAGGTAAAATTTAACATTTTCTTCTTTGTTCTTTAGCTTTTTTGGTTTTAGCATGTTGACATTCTAAATAATATCAGCCACAATACCATCAGCAATTAAGAGAAAACATTTGTTTTTATGTAAAAAATTGCGATTAATAAATTCTCTCTTTAAAAAGGGTATTTTACTGGTAACTTTTGGAAGAGTGTGGGTTGAAAAACAAACATTTTGAAAGACATAAATGAAAAAAAACCTAAATAAGATCTTTAACATCTTTAATATTGCTTTTTGATATTTGAGATGTTGAATTGAGTCAATATTTTCTTAATACAGCTTTCAAAGTGTGATGAATAATCTTTAGATTAAATTCTCCCAAAAGTAGTTTTTATTTATTTATTTATTTATTTATTTTTTTGAGAAACAACCCAAAAAAATATTGTGTTAACAGATATTGTGTTAATTTACTGGAAACTAACGAAAAATGCAATAACTTTTGTAAATAGTGTTTTATTTGTAGAAGATCGAGTTAAACATATAGTTTTGCTTCATTATGACTTTAGAAATAGGGTTTGCAAGCACCCTAAAGGCTTCAACTTTTATTTTTTCCCATAACATCCCTAAGTGGATCAATTTGAACACCAACAATTTGAAAGCAGCAGCAAATTGAGATGGGAATGATTTTTCAGGGGGATCTGGGATGCATTTTGGGAACAAAGAAGCCGACAAGTCCTTTCAGGGCCTTCAGTGAAAGTGCTTCCGTTCTTCTGGGTCGGGGTTGTGGTCACCTCACCTCCATCAGCAGCAGCAACAGCTGGACCCGGTACCAGATGGTCTTTCCTGCAGAGATTCGTTGAAAACAAAAGCGTTTGTCTCCTCAGATCACCACAAAGAGAGCGTAAAGTGACGTGATCCTGCTGGTCAGCAGGTGATTGGCTGCTCGGCCTGTGCGCAACTTTAACAGTCGAGAGGAAGTTTTGACCATTGCACATAAATTAAAAAGAGGAAATATACAAATCGAACTTCAGAACTCCAGTTTTTTCCAATGTTGTGTTAAGAAAAACAAATATCTGCAGACACAGAGAATGTATTTAGTAGCCTACCCACAAGTCATTGTATTCGTTTTCATAATATAAGACCCTACTAAATTATTAGACTCAATACAAGTTTTACAAATTTCTTTTAAAAAACTTTCTCTTATATTGTTACTTTTAAAACAATCGAAGTTTATGTTATTTAAATTACTTACCTGTTATTACATTTCTGCCGAAAATGCATGCAAAATAAGCACAAAAACCAAACGTATTGTACAAAACAACATTTTTTTTTATTTGATGTTTTGGAAAAAAACGTTACAAAAAGACACTTTATGAATTATTTTCACGTGCAGAGTTTGAGATAAAAAGTGAAATAAATTAGGTAGATATGGATTACACATGCGCAGTTTTATTGTATTAATTGGGAAGTTTTTGGGCCAAACATGATCAGCATCCAGCAGGTCTCTCATGCCTCCTGCATGGTCATTGTTGCTGCCGTGCGCGTCGCTCCGCCCCTCCGTCCATTGGGATGGGGGCAGCTGGTCTGTTCCTGCCGATCAGCAGGATTTCTTATTAGGGTGACGGAGGAAGCAACAAGCCGCCAGGAGGGAGGGGGGGCTTAGGCAGAACTCCACCTTAGAGACGCATCCATCCAGACGCAGCAAAGGACAAGAGCGCACCGAAGGGCACGGGGTGGCCGCACCATGTCCTTGAGCCCAAAGAACTCCACTCCCTTCTCTGTTACAGACATCTTGAGCCCGATGGAGGACAGTTACCGCAGGTTCGGTGGGATGGACCCCTCGGCGGGGGCCCTGGGAGCGCCGCTGGGCGCCTACAGGCAGCCACAGGTCTCCCAGCAGCAGCAGCAGCATCAGCAGCAGCAGCAGTCTCATCTGCATCACCACCATCACCTGTCCTCCTCCTCATCCTCCTGTTCATCCTCAGCGGCTCTGGGGCCGGGCGTGCCCTATCACATGCCCCACGGGGTGCCCCAGTTCTCCGGGGCGGTCAGTGGTTTCTGCAACGGGGGCATCAGCAATGTGGGGGACCTGCCGACGTACCAGGAGACGGTGAGGAGCGGAGGGGCGGCGACCGCGTGGTACAGCAACCCAGAGCCCAGATACCCCACAAGTAAGAGGAACTTCCGCCCAAAGTTCAACTTCTAATTATCACCTTAATCTGGACCACTTTTCTGCAGCAAACCATTTCAAATCTGCTTTATTTTCGTTGCCATTGAGCAAATACTCCGGCCTTCTTTCCCCCCAAAAATATGTATATTTATTTAAAAATTAACTCATGACTTAAATTATTGAAACTCCAAATTTAAAAATATATTTATAAAACTAAATTATAGAGGCACTAAGGGGATATCGAAGTGAAATTTATTTAAAAAATACTAGTAACTGATGCGCACCAGTTACTAGTATTTTTTTTTTCCTTCAGTGTTCCTTTAGGGGCTCTGTTCTAAGTTGATAGCTTTATTTCTTTAAAAAAATAAAATAAATAAAACAGCGTTTTAAATAAAAGTTGTAAAAACTGTATTTATTTTGCAGGAGTTGATTATTTAAACTTTTTTTTTTTTTTAATTTAACGCGAAATACATTTTCTCATTAAGTTTCCAGATTTATGGGCGCCTCCGCCGGGATGAACATGTCCGGGATGGTGGGCGGCCTGGCCGGGATGGACTCCACCGCCAAGTCCGTGGTGACGCTGCACGCGGCGCCGCGCCGGAAGCGGCGCGTGCTCTTCTCGCAGGCGCAGGTGTACGAACTAGAGCGCCGCTTCAAGCAGCAGAAGTACCTTTCCGCCCCGGAGAGGGAGCACCTGGCCGGGCTGATCCACCTCACCCCGAACCAGGTGAAGATCTGGTTTCAGAACCACCGGTACAAGCTGAAGCGGCAGTCCAAGGATAAGGCCGCGCAGCAGCCGCAGCACGACAGCGGCGGAGGAGCTGTGGGCGCGTGCGCCACCACAGGACGCTCTCCCTCAGTTTCCCCCGTGCTTTCTAAAAACGGGAAAGGATCCCGGACCGATTCATGCAGCTCCAACAACACCGGAAATCGACAGGGCAGGTCAGGCGACGCCATGACGGCGACCCCGCAGCAGGTGAATCATCTGTCCTCCACAGAGGAGCTGGACGACTTGTCTCCGAGTCCGCCGATGGGACTACATGACCAGATCAGCATGTCTCAGACGGACGCGGCCCTCATGGACTACACCAACAGCGTCATCGGCTCCAATTTACTTTATGGGAGAACTTGGTAGCGTGAGGGAACCAACATCCATGACCTGCAGGGCATCATTGTCGACGTGGACCGTGTTTTTATATCGACACGATCGCACATGCGCAAAAAGTCAAACATTTTTTTGACACACGCTGGATTTAAAGGCTGTTTTTTTTTTTTTTTTTAGTCCAAAATCACTGATGAGGCTCTTCAGAGCTAAGAACTCAATCTGAATCATTTTAATCTATTTTATTCGGGTTTCAAATTGACTTTCTCTTTTTGTTTTTAATGACAGCTGTTTGAACGTAAATGAAAAAAAGCCCTAAGTCTAAAACAAGGCCCGTGCTTCCTTTAATTAAATTATTGCAGATTTAAAAAAATTTGATCCAATTCTTGAAAACATTAAAATCAGTTATAAAGTCATTGGTTTAAAATAAGAACTGATTAAAAAATCTCAATTCCAACTGTTTTGTTTTCATGAATAAATTTGATTTTTTAAAAACATTTTTTCTACATTAAGGCTCAAAATGAAGTTCTGCTGATGTGTGCTTTTAAACGGACTGGAGCTTTATTGCAATAATAAATGTAAATAAAAAATGTTTTGTTAAAATGTGTAGATTTAATGAAGGAATGAGACCAAAAAAAGCACCAAGTTCCACTTTTTGCAAAGCAAAAAATATACTTGTTGAACAACATGTTTTGGGAAGTTTTCCACCAGTTTAAAAACAATATATTTCTATATTTTTTCATTAATTGACCTTCATGGATTTCAAAAACGATTATTTTCCCAACAGACAAATATTCCAACAATTATTTTATTTATTTTTTTGTTTTTTTCAAACACCAACGGCTTGGAGAAATTTCTCTCAAAAACAAACAGTGTGGCACTTTGTACATGACTCACTTGCCTTTTACAAGGTAAACACATTGTTAATAATAAAAATGACAAATTACTAATTTTCTTTAAAGTTGAGCAAAAAATGGGGGAAAAAAACTACTGTACATTAAGAAAGTTAAAAAAAAAAAAAGTTCCTTTTTGCTTTTTTCTAACAAAAGAAGTAGCCATCCCCTAAAATGTATTTGTCCTTCTTAATTTAAGTTCCAGTCATAGCGTCTGGATGGTGGAGGAGGAGGATAGCTTCTGCCGGAGCCGTAGCCCTGTAAGACAAAACACAAGCGATCAATGTACTACTCTGTTTTTAAATCTTACAGATTTTACTTCTCTTTAGAATTTGCACACCTCAACTTAAAATAAACATTTGTGCAAAAAAAAAAAAAAGAAGCAAAAATTGCACATTTTTGAATCAAGCTGAAGAAGAAAAAAAAAATATCCCTAAGTGTTTAAATCTGAAAAAAATCCCTTTGATGAAACGGAGTAATGCATTTGAAAAGAACTATGAAACAAAAAGAATTTGCATGCCCTGCTATAACCTGAAGTAAAGGAGAGCTTTGTTGGAATTTGTATGCAGTGACCCTTTAATGGATCTCTCCCACAGACTAAATTGAAGCTCCATTACAGTGTTTGGTTTGAGTAAAATAAACAGAACAAAACTTATTCATTGTGACTCTGGCATACTTTGCACATTGGACTTCCTCTCGCTCTGGTTTAGCAGAGAACAGAATAATTTTTATTATTAGTTAGTATTGCAGGCTGCAGTTTCTTTTCCTTCGCCCACTGATGAAATGAGGGGCGGCGAACGTGTTTACAAAATGATTTGGGAGCCATCCGTTCCTGGTGAAGCTTTAATGGAAAACTGGCTGTTTTTAAAAGCCTTTAATGTCTAATGCCTTTATTACCAAAATGTTGAGTAACTAGAGGTCATCCTGTTCTGAACACAGGTAAACTATTTTTACCAGATGAATTTTGCCAGAAAAAAACCCCTTAAATTAACAAATATAAAACATTTAATCAGCTTTTATAAATCAGTCAAATCTCATAATAATAAATAATTCTGACATCTTATCAATTTTTAGCAAGCATAACCTTTTTTACACTGTTCCCTTCATTTTTCTTTAATCAGAAAATAAATATTCAACATTTAAGATATTTAAATGATCAATATGAAATAACCAAGCGTGTCACACAACTATTTGCTGTGGAAGTCCTGCTGACAGGAACGGTTTCAGCTGCACCAAACACTCAACATTTAAATCAAGTCATGAGATTGTCAGGGTTTACCTGATGCGGTTGTCCTCGGTTGCCCCTTTGATCGTCGTGGCGATTGTCCCGGCGATCTTGCCAGTCATCTCTGCGGTAATCGTAGTGCTGCTGGTAGTCAGCATGCCTTGTCCCCCCATGATTACGGTTGGTGTTCTGCTCGTACGCCGACGGCTGGGACTGCATGACCCGATTCCATCCATGTCCGCCGCCCGTGTACTGCGGGCGCTGCTGTTGCTGCCTGGAAACACATCAGACTTATTAGCTTTTGTGAAGTACCCCCAGCAAGGTCTGGTTCTTTAGTTCGAAGCGCTCGTTTTTCTGGGCTCAAAAACTGCTGTGTTCCACGCTGTGTTTCATCTGAAGTGGGTGTAGAGAGTTTGGAATGAAAAGCACCTGAGCTCAAATGGAAAACTCCCTAAACTGGGTAATGAGGTGAATATCTGCCTTCATGGGTTCATGCACCATGAATTCCAAGACCATACTTTATGATGCAGATATTATACTCTATCATAGAACACACAATGCAAAGCTAACTTTTTTAAAAAGCATCAAACAGGGTCATTACATATTTGAGCGAGAACATGACTGATCTGATCATAGGCAGCTTTAATTGTAAAACAATAACTTTGCTCCTTGTCTATATTTAAAGATGATTTACAAACTAAGCTGTAAACGAGTTACTAAAAAAAGTTTAAATTGATTTTAACAAAAAAAATCTTCAATTTGCAAGAATTATAGCATTATTTTGCTCAGGTGCAGGACTTCATTGTACCTTTACACTTTCCATTACGGATATTTACAAAACATTACGAATTATTCTTTAAGTAAAATAGACAAAACAAGAAATAAATATTCCCTAATTGAGCAAAAATGCAACCAAAAACCTTAAAAAAAAAGATTTAATGGTCTGGGCTTCTTTTAACTTCCTTAAGGTTCAGACTACTGGATTTAATCATTTTGGCTAAATTATAGAGCAATATATATGAAATATGTTTTTTTGGTCTAAGTTCACCAAAGGACTGAGCAGAAAAAAAGATGCAACTGGTTCTCTAAACGTATGAAGGGCATGGATGAATCTCAAGTAAAAAGAAGCACATTCATCTGTAACTCAAGTGGCCTCATTTCTATAACTTTGAGGGACTGAAAGCAGGTCCACCATACTCCAAACAGCCTCGGGACAATATTTTAATCCAGCAGTGATGATACAAGTCTCATATGAAGAACAATGGGGAGAGAAGAAAGTAAGAGCAGCGGCCCCCATCCCTCATTAATGAACCATGTCACACTCTGGCCAGCGCTGGACTTAAGTGAGCGCTGGAATCCATAATCCCCTCTCTTCAAGTTCCTTCTGCGTTTCATTTCGTCTACTCCTGAGTAGGTAAAGAAACTGTTTTCAGTTGCTGCTAATAACTACTGACCTGTAGTGACACAGAGCTACAATGAGACTGAAAAGTTGAACTGGGGAACCTGATTAGGACTTTGGAGAGGTCTACAGCCAGAATCAATAGGTGGTCTGTGCCCAGTTGCAGGCTGCAACGCAGAAAACAACGCAGCTTCCTACAGCATTAGTGCTGCTTCATTAAGTTAGACAAACGTCCTCCAGAGAAATTAGTTTTTTTACAGTGACCGGAGTGGAAAAAAATTTTCTTCAGGAACAGCAGAACTGCTAATGTGGGGAAATGAGGGAAGTTTTGTATGGATGCAGCGATACAGAGCCGTGTTACCTTCACATGAAAGAGGATTTCAAGTTTCAGTAAAAAGACACATTTACCTCTGAGTGCTAATTTTAGACTCACAGTTCTAAAAAGAAGTGAAAAGATAATCCTTAAATAGTTATAACTGTAATTTTCAATCAGAATGTTATGCTATTTAAATTTCAAAGATTCATAGACAAAAGCAGACACACAGGAGAACTCACCTTGGAAACTGCGGCTGTTGGAAAGGTTGTGAGGCTCCCAACTGAGGATTTGGTCTGGAATCTGCAGAGAACAAAAGACATTGTCGTGAGTGGTTCTGCTGACCTAAGTTTCAAGTTTTCTCTTGAAGTGGAAAAAGACTGAATGAAGTTTTGCCTTCATCTAAAGGCTTTCAAATGCAGCTGAACGCGGAAACATAGCATGTCAGCATTTTGAAATACGAACCGAGTTCAAGGCTTCCGTTGAACACCACAAATGTGTTGAATTCATATAGCCATAATCTACGAAACTCCACAAAAAACTCCAGAATTTCCTCTGCTGTCCATATTGTGTTTAGGGCAGAAGGCAGGTCTGCAGACCATCAAATGGCCACGAGAAACGATGACAAGCTCAGACTTTTTCCTCTGGTCGATTTATTCTAACCTGCATATTTTTTATTCTAAGAAGACAGAATGGGGATAAAAGTCCACACAGTGCCGTGTGGAGATTCTAAACTTTTTTAACTTCAGACAGATTTGACTTTGTTATTACGTAGAGACAGTAAACACACCAACTGCCTCATTTTTGTTATGGATACACAACAAGTCAGTTGTCCTGAAGAAAATTTACAAAAGGTTCATCGCACTGGCCTTTGCGGGTGGAGGGTGGGAGGAAACACAGATGAGGAGAAAGCGGGAGCGCCACATTTGCCTTTTTTGTTCACAAAATAAAATAAGCATTCAGCAGGCAGCATTGTGGATGCCTCAAGTACCCTGGTTCCATTGCTGCAAGCCCTTCAAAAGACACACTTAAAAAAAAAAAAAAAAAAAAAAGGAGAACAGCTTCTTCTAGCTTCACTGTTGCCAAGGCAATGACCAGCTGCCAGACATGGACTTGTTTGTTTATAGGGGCCGGCCTGCCGAGTGGTTGAGCCCGAGGTGGGTGAAGGGTTTGGTGAAAGGGACCTGGAGGCTCACATTTACAAACATGGAGGGAGTGGATGCAGAAACGGCTGACCACAGAACTGATGGTCTTGAAGTAAAGGTGAGGAAAACAAACACAAGCTGGATGTTTGAGCCCCAACAGTGACACTTGATCATGAGGGGGGCAAGTGCTGCATCAACACTAAATAAAAAAAAATACAGCTTAAAACAAATCCAACACCTGTGCTAGTATTTACAACTCCTCAGTCTTAGACGACAAATTTGTAGATAAGTCATCCTTGTTTGGTTTATTTTAGAGTTCACTGCCTGTAATCTTTTCTCAGACAATTTATAATGATGTAGCCATGAGGGGGATCTTACATTTTCAAGATTTTGTTATATATTTTTTATAATTTGTCTTAAAGGTTCGGTCTAAAATCTATACACCTTCGACACAACATATTATCCTCCATCATGATTCCTTGATTCCTTACCCTGAAGGGGGAACACAATTAGCTGATTTGCACTTAAAGCAAATTTAAAGCTTCATCTAAGTGTTTGCCCTTTACTCCCAACAAAAGTAAATAAAATTGTTTGTCAAACACCTTTTAAAAATGAGTTTTTCTTTCTAGGTAACATGGAATGATGGTGGATAATGAAAAATGAATGAAGAAAAGCAGATTTAAAAAGTTATTCCATAAAAATATAGAAAAAGGTTTTGGGGTGCTCAGACAAAAAAAATGAAGACACTCAACATTAGCTGCTACAGTTAAGTAAGTGATGTCATTTCCTCCCTTTATGTCTTTGACGGGGAACTGCAAACCTGAGAGGAAAAAACTTTCCATTGATGGCTCAGGTTGTTAAACAGGAAATAATGTGGCTCAATAATTCTTGTTTATGTAACAAGAATACAAATGTTAAGAAATCTGTAATCTGAATGATGTAAACACTTTGCTCCAACTATCAGATGTTTTAAATAAACGGCTTTGACCTAAGACACACCAACTGCCTTTAAATTAAGCAAAACAGAAATATATCTATGGATCATTATAGTCTGATAAACATTTAATGAATAAATCAAACTAAACCCAAAAAATTCCACTATTACCTGTTAAAAGTACTAGTGTGGTGATGCACTACTGTCTGCTGCAATCCACATGAAACACACAATTACCAACAAGCAGGCACACTGCTGTTGGCACATTCTCTTTTTTTTTGGTCATCCAGCTTTCATGTTTATCTCCACTACCAACAAACTTTAAGTGGACCACCCAGTGGGGCTGCAATTATAACTCCAACCCACTCTGGTCTTCTTTTTCTCATCACCGACGATGACTCAAAAGAGAGAATTATAAGTGGACACCTGTCAATCTCCTTAATTAACAATGATCTGAAATTGTATAGCCTCCCAGTCTGCCCCAGACAAAACCCAACAAAGGATTACGCTTTAAATCCTTAAAACACGCTGTGTGCACTGTATTAATGCAGGGATTACAACCGCGCTAAACAACTAAATGTCTCTCTTGGACTCTTTTTCAATTAGTTTAGCGACTATTTGACTCAGACCCCGTGTGACGCCTTCAGGTTTGGAAAAAAGACGCAGGACAGTAACTTTTCTGCGTGGAGGACAAAGAGATGAGCACACTCTGCTGATCCACCGCAAACCAAAAAATTCAATTCAAAGCTCAGCAAAAGAAAACAGATGAGATAACTTGTGTGAGAAAATCTATATTTTTTTGATTTGGAGAAAAAAATAAATCACATTTTGCACTCTTTTCTGCCTGCAGGAATTTAAGCAGAAAAGTGTGTCTTTCAAACAAATATTAAAACCCTTATGCGACTCAGTTATTTTGTTGTGGTTCAGTGTAACATGAAAAATTAGTAATTTAAATTTTAAATTAAAATTTAAAATAAGATACCAACTTCCTCCACATTTATGGAAAACAAACAAAATTCAACATTCAATTGTTTAGGAAATAAAATGCTAAATGTGTTATTAAGTTATCATTTATATTCCCCCTATAAACAAAGATTTAAAGAATAAAACTGTGCAAACAGGATCACTTTAATTTGAAAAAGGAATCTACTATATTTAGACAGGAACTAATCAGAACATAGAAGTTTGGAGGCTTTTAAGTTCACAAAGTTTGCTCAATCACTGGTGTCACAGTGAGTCAACTCAATAATGACCACCAGCAAAGACTCCTCAGCTGGTCTTGGTGCTGTAGACAAAGCTCTGCAGCATGTTTCAGAGGGAGCATGTTGACACATCGCTGCAGGAGGGAGCAGTTCTGTCAAAGGGGGGAGTTAACTTTGGTTTCAACCCTCTTCAGTGTACATCACACACCCAATCAAGCAGGATCCTCTCGGATGCTTTTATCAGAGGGTGCCACTGTGTCCAGCGGAGCCACTCGAGAGTCCCATTACTGGCCCTGGTCTCCCACAACGCTAATCAGCCACCCCAACCCCCAACCCAAAAACATTTTCACAAAAGCCCGGTCCACCAAAGCCTGCAGTGATTACCGGCCAAGCAGAGGATTGGCCCTATGTGAAAGTGCTCTCTGGACAAAAGCACACTGCTTTTCTCCATAATCACATTCCAAGAGTTTCCAATATTAAAAATGGTCCACAGTGGCTGCAGCTTAAGGAAGAACAAGTCATTTAGTTGGTCATGAAATCATAAAGAAATCCAGCTGTTGAACAGCAATACAAAAAATGAATGAACAAAAATGGATCAGTCGACAGTAAAAAAAAAAAAATCTGCTTTTGTTGCAAGCACGGCAACGTCATGGGCTTTAGGTAATTTATGACAGAAAAATAAGAAATAAATGTAAACAATCCCCATAAGACAGCTAATTGGCTACATTAGCTTAGAGAATGCGCGGTACAGGCCACAGGAGGTGCTGGCGCCACCCAGGAGGAGCCAAAAGCCCCCATTTGCATCAAGTGCCACCAGGATAGCTGTGACTCCCCCGCACAGCCATCAGTGGGAAGATGAAATTATTCATACACTTGCAAATTGGCATGTTAAAGTCAAACTGGTGAAGAGCTGGCAGAGGACCGTGGGGCCGGGTCTGAGGCCCAACACGGAGCGTGATTAGGAGCTGAGGAAGAGATTTTACCTCCATATGCGTCTTCTTGTCTGAACATCCATCACGTGAGAAAAGTAATCATGTATCACAATTAGGTGTTTCAGATTTGGTACAGTTATTCAAAACCCTCCTTGTGAAACATAAATGTGTCTCTCGTTTGGAGAGAAGCTGATTCACCTTCATTTTCATGATTGGTTTCAAAAGCAAGTGTTATCAAGAGCTCCACATACAATTACAGACTTTCAAACGCTAACAATACCACAATTAAATTGCCAAATTAGTTACAAAAGAAACAAAAAAAACTATTATTATAAAAGTGTTTTTACATTTTTCTTTCAGCTCATTAAAGGCTGATGCCTTTTAGTTTAATTTCAAGTTTCGCTGCTTCTTCCTCTCTGCTGATGTCTTTGTGTTTGATCAGATGCAGCAGAAATAAGATGGCCACTTGAGTTGATGACAATTATGCTAATGTCAGTACAATTAAAAACTAACACTTTCTGAAAAGTAAAAAAGATAAATGTCATTCCCAAACGCCTGAGAGATAGAATAACACATCTTACATCGACGCCTGAGCAGAAAAAAGAAGAGACTGTGCTCAGCTGCTGATTTCAAGGAACCTTAATTCTAGTCACAGCTCTACCTTCTGTTCTGCAACAATACTAAGAATGCAGTGCAACACACAAGATAAACAGCAATAATAGCCAGAAAAAACACCTCCAACCTTTCCAGTGTATCACATTTAGGGAATATGGAGACTGAAACCAGGCTAAAGCAGATCTAATAGAGGTCTGACTTCTTTTTGTGTATTTAAAATTGGAAAAATCATTTCAGGATGTAATAAAATCGTTAAAAGTAGACAGTTAGGGTCAGCTTTGGAATTCTGCACAGCTTTTTACAAAAACAGGCTTAGAGAGACGACTATACAAGAGCAAATGAATGAATAAAGAAATGTAATTATAGGCAAATAACAGGCTCATATTCAGTTTGTTTCCAATCCTATAAATACAGCTCTTCAGCATTTGAGAGGATGTCATTAAAACTCGGCAAGAAAAACAGAGAGAACAAGCAAATGTTTTTAAAAAAAAAACAATTTTCTTAAATATCTAAAGTCTGTTTTTCTCGTAACCCTGGAGAACCCAGGAACCAACCTTTATCTCCCTTATTTTTGATTTTATTAATGTTTTTGTATTTTTTTTTTTTTGGCAGCTGTTAATTGCTGCTACCCAAAATGAAAGCACAACCAAAAAGTTCATAAATTAATTTTAAAAGCTACCAAGAAAAACATTCTTGGGCATATTCAGTCATAGAAGACTTAGTTAATTTTTTCAAGTTGGTGTGTTAAAAAGAAGTCTATCTTAAAATGGTGATAACAGCAAGCTCCTACTAGTGTTTAGGGAGAGGTAAAGCTAGAAAGTAATTAGGTAAATGGAAACATTAGGCAGTGATCAGAAAACCTGGTCTATATGGTTATTAATTATCTGATTGAATTCAGAAAACTATATACAGTACTTGGCAAATGATGTAACCCTCAAAGTTGCTGCTGCTTTTGAAGTCCCAGCAGGTCAGTTTTTCATAGAACAAGAAGAACTTGACAGTTCTAGCGTTAGCATTGCTAATGTGGCAACTAATATGTCTGCAAAATAACATGCTGCAAGTGTTTTTCATTCTCAGCGAGGAGAAAAAAAACGTCATCTTGGATACAAAATTTTACTCTGGGGGTTCATATTTTAAATACGCAACTACCAGAAGAAAAAAAAAAAAGAAAACTTCAAGGTGGGTACACGTCAATAAGTATGAAAGTAAAAATCTGATCAGATAAGGATTCGATATTTGGTCTGAATATAAATGAATCTGATGTTGTACATTTCATTAGGTTCCACAGCAATTTGAGTATTGAGACTTAATAGTTTGAGTTATGTATTTAGTAAAGGGACAACAGAAGGGATTGCAGATTCTAGAGTGCACTTACGTTGAAAACCCTGGTGGCCAGCGGCATGCTGTGGACGGTAGCTTCCTTGATGGTAGTTGCCTGGAGGTGGAGTATTGCTGTATTGTCCTCCACCATGTTGGTTCCTGTTCAGACTGTGACTAAAGAGAAGAAAAGCTGTTTTACTATATAGTTAAAATGACCCAAAGAACGTTGTTTTCCTTGTATTTTGAAGAATTGCTACTACTACTTTAAACTGACAGAACAGACTGAAAAGCTTCAGAAAAAGTAAAAGTTTCTTAGCACATTTACTCTTAAAAAATATGTCTCTTCATCCTGAAATCCTATCAATCCTATCAATGAATAAATAATTGTGTACTTTGAGAACTCATCCTTCAGATAGACCAAACCTTTTATCGTCATCTACCTATTAAAGAAAATGACTTTAAAGAAATTACTTTAGTAAAATCTCTTTCAGTCGATTGAGCCAACATTTTTTTAAACACATAATAACAACTTTTTCCTTTGTTCTAGTTCAAACAGTTGTCTCGGCTTTCTGTATGCAAAAATATATACTTATTTATCTAACAAATTTAAAAAAATGTATTTGACCTGAATGTAAGGTCTCCTAAATAACTTTTACACTTTTTTGCACTTGGTCAAAACAACAGAAAATGGCAACAAAAAAAAAAAAAAGAGTTTCCTTTTTTTAAATAACACACATTTGTAATGTCTTTAAAATGATTGTTTCCTAAAGCCTGAAATGAACCAAAACAAGTATTTAATACAGAAATACAAATGACAGAATAGCTGTTGGCTCTGAAAAACAATAACTTAGAGGTTTCTGGGTAAAATTTGAGATGTTTTACAGGCAACTATGCCTTTTTTAAAAATGAAAAAAAAAAAAAAAAAAACAACTCCAAGAGAGTCGATTCATCTCCTTCAGAAGAGGCTTTATTGTTGTTGTTGAGTAAACAAGCCTCTTTTCTCATTCTAAACCCCTTCTGGATTTTAATTGACAGATAAACATTTACAAAAGACATCATTGGACAAGGAGTCTTTTGGAACAAATTCTTCATGTGTTTATTTTCTATTTTTTGAGCAGCTGCCTGTTTGTCAAAGCAAATAAATGATCAAATTTTGAATACGTTAAGTGATTTCGTTTTCAGTTTACTATTAATTCACACGTTTAAGCTGGCCACAAGTCTTAAAATGTATAAAAGTGCATGAAGTCATTTTAACCAATAATTGTTAGGAGAGGTTCTGGATAAATCACAAAACAATTGTATCTGCTTCAATTCTTTTAAAAGTCAAAAAATATCTACATTAATATTTAATTGTACCCAAGAGCTCTGAAGCCAGACTGGTCCAGGTGAGCTTGTTGTCTATTGGGGTTGAATCCCAGCTGGGGTCTCCATGGTCCCCTGTTCCCTCTTTCCCAGTCTCCTGGCTTTAACACTTTATTGGGGATCCTTAAAAAAATTCACAGTTAAAAAAAGTAAACATGTTGTTAATGATAAAGCATAAATGTAATATTGGCAGACAGATTAAATCTTGTTTTTGTTAGTTTTTATTACAGAATTCAGGTTCTTCAAAAATAAAAATAAAAGAAACTGAGATAAATGATGGTATGGTGGACTCAATAATTGTTTGTATTTTATATGATTTATTTTGTGACAAAAAAGATTATGACAAAGTCTAAGGCAATATTTATTAATTCAAAATTGAAATTCAATTAAAATTTCAGTGAAGCACATAAAGTAATAATAATAATGAAAAAAGAAATACTTACTTGGCCCCAGTGAGTAGGACAGCTTTGAACACATAGTCATCTGGATATTCAGGGTCCTTGAACTTCACACTATAAAAAGAATAGAAAATATTTCTCGAATAAATCAAATGCTTATGTATTTACAGAGTAGATAACACATATGACCTGCAAAGGCTCGTCACATTGTAAAAGATCACAATGGGTCAAATATATGTTCTTTATTTTTTTAAGTTTCATATTAAGTGTAAAGATGTTGGAAAAACATAGACATGATATGATCACAGAAGGAAACCTTAATCAGCCAATCGATGTTTTTTAAATTCAAAACTAAAAAAAATCTAGTAGGGAAGTTCTCTCAAGTAATGGCGGTTTATTATACCGGAAAAAAGAGGCAAGCCTTAAATCTGGGAAAATTTATGAAAATTTAGACTAAGATTTCGTACTTATTGTTGAAATAAAATATTTTAAAGAAAACATTTAAAAATCTTTCATTTAGTCCTGGCAACATAACGTGGCTATTTCAAAAATAAAAATGATTCACAGTTTCAGCAGATTTTAGAATGAGGAAAATTTTGTAAATTTTAAATACAGCGGCTTATATTGAGAACATACCTGACTGCAGTACTCTGTGAAATGTCTCGCAATGTAGGAATAGGGGATATCACTGGCCTGAAAGAAGAGGTTCCATTAAATGACTGCCATGTTGGTCTGGCTACAGCAGCTCTTGTGACATGTTACATTCATATCAATTTTTAACAAATGAAAAAACAGAAGTCAGGATGAATCTGATTTCCCTTACTTGTCTGGTAGTACAGGGTTGTCATCGAGATTTAATAAACCTTGGATTCCAAAGCACAGCTCTGGGGGGACCCCTGTGCCCTGACAGAATCAAACACAGCAGTTTACAAAGAAGAATTGACATAGTAACATAAACTCGATTTATCCTTCTGGAGTCTTTTACCTACCTTGTTACATGCTTCACGGTAGAGTTCATGGATGAAGTCAAACAGTGGGTGAGATTTCCCAACAAACAACACATCGCTGCCCAGACTGTTTCTTCTCACTGCAACGAAAAACATAGAAGATTTTCGGGAGAATAAACAACCAGTAGTTATAAACACACTGCAGTTCTAACAGAATTTGTTTAAATAATGCAACTAAAGGCAAAAAAGTGCAAAGAGAAAAAAGGACATGCAATCCATTAAAATATACCATGTAAACTCAATTAATTTCATTCTTGATTTGATACATTTTGAAGAAAAAATGGCAAATATAAAAGAAAAAATATTGATAAATGATCAAGGAAAGAAACATTTTCTTGATAAAATAACATAAGTGTTTTCTTATTTTATCCAAGCACACATTCTTTAATCTTTATAGACAGAACAAATTTGCTAAACATCTTTTAGGGAAAGAGGCTCAGAGAAAATATTCAAAACTAAAGGCTGAAAGGCAACAAAAAACATTTGCCAATTAAAAAACAAACAGTATGGTAGATAAGTCACCAAAAAACATGGCTGGAATAAAAAGCATAGCATACAAAAAAGCCATCCGTTTCTTATTTTAAAGATGTATTAACTGTCTGAACTTGATTCACATTTTTTTTATGTTTTATAAAAACGAAATTTCCTTTTGTTTTATAAATAATCAAGATGTTGTGTTTTAGACAGACACCGTGTATAAAATGTGGAATAATAAATATTAGAAAAATTAAGAATGCTGGAAAAAAGGCTGTTACAAATGATACTTTACTAAAAGTAATGAACACTTGATCTCAAAACGACTTCTAGTTTAAAGCACTTTCAACTGAAAGACTCTTGCTCACCTTCCTCAGGTGTGAGGTCAAGGTAGACTTCTGCCAGAGCAGCTCGCAGACGCCGTTCATCCACAAAAGGCAACAAAGCAACACCTTTGAAAACAAGTCATACTTTTACATTTAACCAAAAGAAAAACAAATTCTGAAGCTATTTTAGCATTTTTTGGTTTTAATTAAAACAGAAAAAAAACATTTTGCAGCATTTTTTTTAATTTTAAGTTTGCCATCAAAGAATGCTCAGGATTCCCAAAGTTAACTCAACACTCAATTAAAACATATGAAATAAATGTGACGTTTGATCCCAGTGTAAGTGGTGACATAATGTGTCTCAATCGACAGGCTCAAAAAAAGAATCGTGAGGATTTTTTGTCTATTCAAATGTAGCGCATTCATACTTTGCATCTTAGATCCCAAGTTGTATTTATTACAAAGGCTTTTTTATTAAATTTCTTAGAATAAAAGACATTAAATATCATGAATTCTACAAGAATTTTTAGCAGGCTCGAAACCATCTATTTATATACTACAATTATAATTATTTACATTTCCCAATGGTCTCCCATGTCTTCTTAACAATACAAATTCACAGAGTTCACAGAAACATTTCCTTCTGTAAATAATGTTTACTTCAGTTTCACTTTTGTAGGTGAGGCTTACCTTGCCAAGCGTACTTTTTGCCATTGAGGTCAATGGCAAAATCATCAGGGTAAAAATCAATGATGGAAGATTCCTGTGAAGAAAAAAAAACTGTGAAAGACCGTTTTAAAAAGATGAGGGGGAAAAAATGCTGAAAATGTGTCTTTCTTGGTGGTTTAAATTAGGAGTGTCAAATTACCGTGTTCATTGTGATTAATTAATTACAAAGTAGTGTGATTTTTAAAAAAAAATCGTTTTAACCTGAGATTTAATCTTTAACTATTGTCGCGTTCTCAACTATAAAAAAAAACAATGGTCCAACTGTTTACTTGTATGAATCTTTTTTTTTTTAACTCAGCTGAAAACACATCTTACATTGCTCTGATTGCATGCATGTCTTGGTGTCCCTGTGTGGTGCGTTTGGTTGCGCTGCTGTGACATCATCAATGTGCAACTTTTTAGTTCTTAACAGAACTAACCCATTAAAAATATTAAAATATAATAAAATTGCTCATTAAAGTGTTTCTTCTGTTTTGTGTGTTAAATTATGGCACTCTGAACCAGATTTTTTTTTCTTTTAATTGTTTGAGATTAAAAATAATTCCTCTTGGTGGTGTAAAAGTAAAGGTTGGAAGTCTGTTTTAATAAAAAAAACTCCATGAAGCCACTTTTAAAATTGCCTTTTGATTTTTTACTGCAGCACAATGTCACAAATTTTAATGAAATACCTCAAATTTGGCTTTCAAAGCAATTATTATGTTACATTACAAATATATTAATTAATTACATGACATAATTAATAAACCGCACAAAAAAATTAATCGCATGACAGCACTAGTTTTAGCTTAAAGACTTGTAAGAAGTTCCCTAAATTGTATTCCTTTTAGTTTTTTTTAAACTTACCGGGCTGACCATGAGGTTTCTCCATGTTGGTGGCAGAAAGTTCCCACTGGCAGCAGGAAACACACTCATTAGCTGCTCCAGAGGTTTGAACTGAACAGAAAAAATTTAAACTTTTTCTTGACAAAATATCTTGCTTTGGTGTGACACAGAACCCCCGACCCCCCCATCAGAGACTCAGTTGTGTGGCAAAAAGTTTGACAGGATAAACTAACAAAAATAACTACAGAAAAAGATCAGTTACATAAAAATCTGAATGATTGAAATGAGATTTGAGTGCTTTCTTACAGGTTTGGTGTCCTTCTCAAAATCTGTGAACATCCCCTTAATGTCTTTGAAGTCAGAGGCAAACGGGGCATAGTGGAATGGGAAGTACCACTTCCAGGATGCACATCCCTGCAAATCAACAGGCAGCAAAGATTTATCCACAGCAGCTGCACCAGAAAAATGCAAGTTCCTACAATCCTACAAGTTTCTACAAACTGCGTGAAGCATACAAAACATACATGATTGTTTTATTTAACTATACATTTAATTCCACATACAAATTTCAGAAATAAAACAACTATAGCAATGCTTTTATTCAAAGGAGAAGCAATACATAAAATTTACTGTGACTTTAAACAAATGTAAATTAAAATCTAATGACATTTAGACAAGGGGGGGGTCCCCCAAAAGAGCAATATAACTCCTTTTAAAAACAAAGCCTCACAATTCGAATATATGGAAAATATTCAAAGCTTATATCTGTTAACATTCATACTATCTTTACTGTAAGAAGTCATTCCCATGTAGCTGGAAAACAGTGTTCAGCTCTGCATGTGTTCAGATTGGAACACAGAAAGAGTTTAAGTTAGATGAGAAAATCTAAAAATTAAAGCTTTTCTTTGTCCTTTTTTTCATAAACCTTTCGCTACTTCAGAAGCTTAAAGCCAATCAAAGCCCACCAAGAAGACTCTGCTGACATTTAAAAAGCTCAGATCCTGATGCGTCTGCATTTAAAATAGTCCTAAATGTCTGCTTAGAAACTCAAACTGCCTAAAGTAATTATCAGTGCACTACTCTTTCAATTTTTATATCAATTAATGTGGCTTAAAATGCAGAGAAGCAAAAAATTCCTCCAGCTATTATCTGTGAAAACAAACATGGTTTTACAGCATATTTCAGCCATTCAACATCTATTTCATATTAATTTCTTCCTTTAACTCTGCATTTTGAAAACGGGTCAAATTACAAAGACGCTCTAAAACAGAAAATAATTAATCCAATCCGAAAGATCTACTTTTTGAAAGACATACTCTTTATGCATATATGCCCCTCACAGAAGAATAACATCCAAATCCAAAAACTAAAGTGCTGAACTGAAGTGAAAAAAATCCATCAATTCTTTAGCCTCTGCTAATCAGATTTTAAAGACAACCACTTCATTATCAAAGATGGTCATTCAAACGATAATATGATCCTTTCTTGCAATAACAGCAGAAAAGAGTCATACCTTTAAAATCCAATGAATGAATCAATCAAATGAAATATTTATTACAAATTTATTAGCAAAGACTTTTGTCAAAGTTAAAAAAAAGCACAGCAAAAATAAGGTCTTAATATGAAGATATTTATTGGTTTATTGTACAAGGGGCTGAATAATATTTATTTTACAATAGTGAAGACCCATTCACTTGCATCTATTTTATTTATGAAAATTAAACTGAAAAAGTGTAAAACATTGATTTTTGGTAGTGTGTGTGGACAAAACCTGGCAGAATAATATCAACAGCCATAAATCCAAGACGACATAAGACAATCACACACAATTAAATTGTTCTTCTGAGCTTTGGCTACACCCATCTGTTTTCCCTGATCACTCAGCGAGGTGGGGATGAGGATAACCATGGACAGGACTGTGAATGTGCGAGTCTGAAGAGAAGCCACGTCCAGCACCGCCAGAGGGCCGCTAATTAATTAATTCAGATTGCCCCCTGGGACAGGGTTTGGGGTAGGAAGGATGTGGCGTCAACAAAGTGTGCAAAAACACGGTGCACAATCAAGCCAGACAAATCCCCACGCTCGGCTTGAACCCCCCAGCTCCTTCAGAGAGGGCCCACAGCTAATTCATTCATTTTAAGATAAAGATCAATATTTTACAACACTAGAATGATAAAGTGAATGATTACACTTCAAACTAAATTGAAGAAGTCAGACAGTGTCACAGAAGTACATGTGGTGGAGACACTTGAGATGCATTTTTTTTAAACCACTTCAATAGTTATTAAACCTGGTATCTGCAAAAACACAACTTTTAAGTTCAACCAAACCAGAAACCAAAACACTAGCAGAACCTTGAAATATGACGTCACCTCTCCGTTTCTGTAGAACTAACAAGTGTTTCCCTAATGAACCACCAATATTTCCAAACAATAAAGGTTGACACTGCCCTGCTCAGTATTCGTAACTATACAATAATTAGTTTTGGAGGTAATCAGGAAGTGATCATTAAAAAGATGAAGATTCAGTTATATAAACCTTAAAATCAAACTGCAAACAGCAGAGGAAGACACCACTGCTGCTCATGAATATCAAACGTTAAAACTATTTGAAAGTGTTTCACAATAACCGAATAAAAGACGAATATATAAATATAAAATATATATAAAAAAAAAAAGAAACACATTTTCTCACATTCTCCAGCACTTGAGCAAAACTCCAGAGTTTAATCGTTCCTCAGAGATAACAGAGCAAATATTAAAATGGGTATTTGCTGCTTTTGTGTCTTTCGGCTGATTCTTTAGAGGTTGCCACAGCAAATCATCCACCTCCACCTAACCATCCAATCACACACAACCACCGTAGTGTACTGCGTAGCTACATTCACAAACCTCCTCTTTTGACATCTTTCCTGGTAGCACCAACCTCAGCATCCTTTCACCCACATGAATTAATGCTATATTTGATCATTTCATTTCTGGAAAAATATTTTGTCATCCTAAGTTTTTAAAAACACAATTCTAAGACAGGTGTGATGTTCCACTGGTTATACACAGGCAGTTTTTCTTGCAAATTCGTAAATTTACAAGAAAAAAGTCGTAAATGTGCAAGATTAGGACCACAAAAAAAGTAATATGTAATTATGAGATTAAAGCCAAAGTGAACCTTAAAGTCCACCAAGTGAACACCATATGCATCAGCAGACTGACTTCTGTACAACATTTGGTCAAACTGTCTTGGATTTGAATGTTTATAGAATGTTTATAGAATACTTTACAAATGTCTGAAAGCTCCTTTGATTGATTTAGGGTTTATTAAGGTTCAATTCATTGATGGGTGGTGTGCAGAATCTCTGCATGATAAAACCATCGATATCCTGTTCCAAACATTTCTTCCTCCGCGCAAGACAACATCACCTCCAAGTCTGTGTGATGCTTCCGCCTGTAGAGGCCCAGTTTTCCACATATTATTTTCAATGTTCTTATGCTAATGGTAATTTAATTTTTAGTTGCCAAAAGGTTCAGAATGTTTTGTTTTTGAAACCTCTCCTGAAAAACACTTCAAGAAATGCTCCACGTCTTTCATTTGTGAGCACAGCTTTGGTGTTTTTTCTTGTCATTTGATTAATTTTTTATTGTAACTGTATGTCTTTTTTTCTCATAAATTTGCAATATTAAAATTAATACATTAATAACTTTAAAATATGTAAATTTATGATTAAAATGTCATACATTTATCCTATGACATTTAAAGATGTAAACACACACAACTTTATTCTTGTAATTTTACAGTTATGACTTTTTCCTCATAAATTTACAACCTCAAAGTCGTGATTAAAAAAAAATTGTTTGTTCACTAGTCCTAATACTCTGTCGTACAAAAGTGAATGAGAGGGAGCCATTTTAATGCTTAAGGTTACCACACACAATCTTTATCAGCTGCACACTATTGTATAGTTTTACCTGGTTTTCAGACTGAAATCTGTAACAACCAGAAGTGGGTTCAGACGGGGTATCAGTGGGTTTGAAGTTATGAAATATAACAGATATTTGAGAGCAAAAATCAAATGAAGTAAAAAGAATAATTGCTGCCAGAGAAAATGTAACCAGAAGGAATTTTACGTACCTGGTAGTAATATCGCAGCACCCAGCAGAGGCCCTCCACATATGACTGAACCACCTTCTTCCTGAAGTTACTGTCTGTCACATCAACATCAAACTTGTTCTTGTAGTATCTCTGCTTCCAGCCTTCTTCCCACAGCCTGCAATTCACACACACTTTTAGGTTTTCTTGCTAAACAAATGTATATTGTAGAATTTTATACTTTCATATGTCAGATGCTGAACAGACACACAGTTTTTATTGACAAAAAACATCTTAGAGCCACAGCTGTTGAAAATATAATCATCTTAAATAGTGCTCTATTCCTCGTAGGCAATGAACCTCAACAAGAACTTAATGGCTTCGACTTGTTGACAGATTTAGGGCAGCTATGCTGCCATGTGCACATAATTTAAACTGCAAGGTCTCTGTCAGAGGGATCCACCTGTCTGTTTGTTCGAGGAAAGCCTCCATGAATACAAAATGAGACTGGTGGGTTTAGCTGCTTTGGCTTGAGCACCACAAAAAAAAGATTCTTGATATGAACTTCATTCAGAAATGTATGTGTTAAGAAGCAATATTACTGTGTTTGTTTAGTAAGGCTTAGTTCACAGATACAAGGGGGAGGAACTCATTTGTATGTATCTGTAAATACTTACCTGACGTTGTCCTCAGGCTCAGGCTCACTGTCACTGTCCTCAGCTTTTCTCTTGGGTGCTCTGCGATCTTGGCTTTCATTGGAACCCGAAGATGTCTGAGGACCATAAAATCAAGAAGAAACCAAATGAACAAGGTACACATTATCTGAATGTTCTAAAACTTACTCTAATAGAATTCTGCCAATTTCAAATAACCTTTTAAGTTTATTACTGTTATAACTATCAAACTAGAGTTGTAGTATTTAGATATTTAGCAAGTAGAACCCAAACAAACATGAAATGTTTGAAAACTTGGACCATTTTTCCATGAAAAACAGATTTAAAATCATCCAAAAATTGGTTTTCTTCTTACACAAATGTGTGATTTAATAAACTGTGCATTTTAAGCAGTCTACAAACAAAAATGTCCTGAAGTATAAAAAAGACATGTTTACTGTAATGGTGGAATTACATATTCATATAAAAAAAAAAATCTTTGTATCAATGCAAGGCTAAATGATTGTTAAAACTTGTAATTACAGAAACTAATAAAACAGATGCAGACAAAAGCTGCATTCAAATGGAGCCATGTCAGGAAAAGCTGCTGAACATCCATATGCATGCTTGCTGTGAAAAAAAAAAAAAAATCACCACCATGGCTACTTAGAATTCCTCTTTTTCTGAAGCCTTTGTGCCATTTTTATTCGTATGCTAATGCTTTGCCGCCTGTTCTAGGTCAATAATCTTAACGGTGTTAAAGGTAATGAAATTCAACAGCTTGAACAACCATAACCTCAAAAAAATAGCTAAACTATAGCAAATGGGTTTAAAAAATAATCTGCTGTTTAACAATAAACTATAATCCTGTGCAAAAGCAGATGATCATAAAAAAGACCAGTTTCATATTGATACACGACTTTTTGGAAACATAAAATATATTCAGTATAAAATATTGATATAATTAAAAGGATGTTCAAATCTGTCATAAAGTACTGTAAGAGGCAAACTGTAAATGAAAAAACTGAAGAAAAAAAATGACCAAATACAAATAGTTTAAAATATTACCAGTTTTTATATGAAGCATTTCAATACAAAAGGAATAAATTTAAATTTTAAAATGCATATTGTTTGATATTTTCAACATTTTATGTAGTGTAATTTGTATCGCAGTGTATTCAGTATTTGGAATACATATATAAATGCATGTGCAGTTTGGTGAAGGATGTATAAAACCACGTTGTTCTCACACAATCTGGAAAGTTTAAGTTACATCTTAACTTTCAAGTAATTTGTTGAGGATTCGGTTTCCAAAACGTTACTTGATGGTATTAAATTGACACTGATTCAAGATGTCAAGAGTAAAGCAAGAACTAAAGTAATGGTTAACTGTTGAAAACAGAAACCTAAACACTACTTCATCGTATACTGCCAGTTTCAGGTGTTTTCAGATGGAGTATTGGCATGAGAATAAAACAGATGTACGTGAACTTACACTGCCTTCGTTCCTCAACATGGCTTTCAGAGACTGAGCTGCATTCTGCATGGAAATAAAAGAATAAATAAAAACACAGAGAATTGGATGTTTCCGTAGAAAACTAGTAATTTCCTTCAGTATTTGCAATGAGAAAATTGCATTCAATGAGTAGATATAAGTCTTGAACAGAGATTTTTTTGTTGAAAAATTCAAAGGAAAAGGACATCTTAACAGCCATCCAGCTATTTGCACCCCTTCTCTTACATTTGCTGTGACCTGACTGAGAAAGTCAATATTAAGAATGTTTTTTTTCATGCAAGAATTGTCAAAACCAAAAACACAAACCTATTGGAAAATGTAGTTTTTTTTTCCACTGAGATTGCTGGATAGAACTTAAACATTATTATAGTAAAAGTTATCCTCTAAAATTAAGACTTCAACAGTTTTAAAATAGAATCTACATAAACCAAGCAAAATCCAACTACACTAGGTAGTAACAAATATAAATTCAATATAATATTACACATTTAACCAAAATGTAACAGCTGGCACAGTGTAGGTGATCATAGTCACTGATTATTTATGTTTTTCGTTTATTTCTCTATATAACTTCCTTGATAATTCCCCATATTTAAAAAAGAAAGTACCTTATTGTTTTGCTCTCTGGGGTTCATCCTCATGTCGTATGCCTGGTATCGAGGATTCTGAATGGGTTCAGGGACATCCCTTCTTCCCAAGGCTTGAGGAGCAAACTGCCCAGTGGTCAGGTAAGCTGGACCCTGCTGCTGTAACTGCAGTCAGATGAACACACAATGATTATCAACTGTAAAACAGTCCAAGTAGAATGGGTTCATTTTTTCTTTATGTTTTTGTGGTCCTTACTTTCATTCTCTTTCTTTTTTCTTTGTTTCTCCTTCTGAAGTTTTCCTACAAATGGAAAAAAAATGCAAAGAAAGCAACACAAAAATGTTATTAGTTTTCTTCTAAAATACATTTTCCTAAGATGCCTGAATATTACAGCTGTAAACTTAAACAAAAAATAATAATTAAAATGGAAGAACAAAAGAAATGTTACACCTCATCCTCTTTGCGTTTCTTAAAGATGTTGTCCTCGGCTACGCCCACAGCCTGCATAATCATCTCAACTCTCTCCAAGTTGACATAGCCGTTTTGAGTTAAGTAGCCCTGTACAGAATGGAACAGCTCAGATTACACCTCTCAGCAAAGGTTTAGATAACAAATGAAACATTGGACTATCAATAACATTGATTAAAATTCTTTTGGGTTTAAATTCACACTGTGATATAACACATTTGGGAGCTTCTTTATCTGATGACACTTACTCCAGTTTTGTGAACAACATCTTTGTAAATGTTGACCAGACGATCTATTGCTCCCTCTCTAAAAGAAAACAGACACAGTAGCATAATAATGAGCCAAAGAGGAGAAATCATGTAATAGAATCAAATAATAATAAGACTAAAAAAAGATTAGTGCAATGATGGCAAAATGTTAAAACTATCCTGATTAAAATGCCAATGTTCATTCTGAGGATCAGAGCGGAGCTTAACAAGGATTAGCTGATTAACTGGCTTGTCTTGTAACAGAAATCTTCTCTCCAGCTACATCTCTAATTGCGTCATTATTACAAAACATGAAAGGCTTGATGTTTAGAGATTTTTTCCTCAAACCTAAAAATCAATTAGTGCAAAGACAGTAGATAACTTCCATGTGAACTGATAAATCTGTTTAAATTAATGTGGGATCAAACTGAGGCTCACCTGATTTCTAAGGACGGCAGATGTGGTAAGAAGTCATTCCCAACAAAGAAACACATGAAGACCCAGTCATCAATACTGCGTTCGAAGTCAAAGGCAAATGGCAGACTGGCCATGGTCAGCTCTCTTTCCAAATACTGAAAACATAAAGAAATTTGAATTAGTTTATAAGATTAAGCAAAAAACAGCAGAGCAGTTACATGCTTCAACTCTTCCTCTAGCAGGAAAAATACAATGTGTTGCAAATTAAATCAGTAGTCTCTAAAGGACAGTTGTTAAAAAGAGGGAAAAAATGTACATATGTAATTATATTCAGTCGCAGTCAGAAAAAATAAAACTTACCTCTCTCAGAACACATAATCTGATGAATATGAACTCTTGCTCTGATACTGGCATTGTGTCTGCAAACTCGTCATGCTGAAAATGAAGAGGAAAAAAAAAAGACAAAAACCCACTGAGAAACTCTTGTTTTAAATACTGCATTTAGTTCAAATAAATTAGATTACAACAGAAAAAAGAGACAGCAAAAATACAGATATGTTCCCCAAATCTTGCAATATCAAGCCCTGGAAATAATGTCTTACAGTTGTTCAAAAACATGGATCTAATCGTCAAAAAGCAGATGCATCACAATAGCAAGGAGCAGGGAGCTTATGGTCCACCCAACATATTTTCTACACTTTGACGCTTTAAAACTGAATTTTTCATCTGCTCCTGAATCACAACGATTTGAACAAAGAAATACTCAGAAATTAAATTTTAATCCTAAATTTCCTCATAAATGTCCTTCATCATCAGACAAATGCCACAAGAACATGTTAAAAAACACAATTTTCATCAGAGTGGGCCTATAAGCACAGTTTTCACAAATTCCAATAAAAAAAAATATAAATATTGGCAGCTGGGATTGAATTTTAAGATGTTCACCTGTCCTTGCTTCTCTCTCGCTACACCTTGGCAATCCTTGATCTCATGACCCATCTGTCCACAGAGAGAGCAGGGTCGTGGTTTGTTGGGTTTAAACTCCTCTCTGATTATGGTAAAGTTTGGCTCATGAGTGGCCAAGCCCAGCATGATCAGGTCAGCTGCAACAAAAGCAGAATAGTGATCAAGTCTGTCAGAAGATATCACAATATTACACCAAAAAGAATGACAGGTCAGCAGGCAAAATGCTTTAAATTGGTGCATTTAACTGACTGTTAATCTAAGATTCAGATGGAAGGCTTACCATCAGCTCCACAAAGGCAGTGATGTGTGTTCGGGTCGTGATTTGGTTGAGCTGTCAAAGTGAAACATTTCCAGACAATGAACAGCAAGCCATTTTTGTGTGTAATGCCATTTTCCTTTCTTGCTTTCAAGATAAGTATATTTTAAATATGCACTAAGAAAATTATTTAAAAAAATAAATAAAAGGTTTAACAACTTTACTATAGAAGCATCAAAGCTTCAACTCATTTGTTTTCCTGTTTTTAATCAACTGTGTAAAGTTGTTGTACCCCTTTGTCTCCGGATAAAATCCATAATCTTGTGCTCTCCTTCCCCTGGAACACTGGCATCAGAGAGGAAGACCTTCAGAAAAACATAGGACAGGAAAAAAAGGAAAATGTAGTGAGTTGTTGGTAAAGTTTTATAATTTAAAAGCTTGATGAGCAAAACTTCACTTACAACAACATTCTTCCATCCAGGATCATTGCTGAGCCTTTCAGCCACATAATAGCGAAGGCAGTTGGCCAGATTGTCCATGAACTCTGTTCCCTAAAGGTGGAAAAAAAATAAAGAAAGAAGGATCCAAATTAATAAACAATTTCTTTTCCCCTGTAAATCAAGGTTGACTTCAGCTTGTGATGTTTAAAGATTGTTTCACTTACTGGCGTGATGCAGTTGCTGTCAAATCTCTCTTTAATTTCTTCAGGTGGAAGATAACCTCCTGTAAAATAAAACAAAGAGAGTCTGGATGTAATTTAGGCAAACGTTCAGTTAGGCTTAAAAAAATGTTTGTGATTAATTTCTTCCAAGGTCAATAATGTTTTAAAAAGCTATATTTAAACATCAAAAGATTATGTTTTTTAAAATGTTTCAGTTACTGAAAATACCTTTGAATGATGCATAAAAGTGGCTACTTCCTGGTACCTCACATTTTCTTATGTTTTGTAAAAAATGAACAGTAAAACTTTGTAAAATGATTCACAAATGCTTTTTTTAACATTTAACATTTAAAAGTGTGAGGAGTTGAGTGTCACAAACCTCTCTGTATGATCTCCTCTCTCATGCGCTGCTTCTCGTCTGCAAGTTCAACTCCCTCTTTTGAGGCGCGAAACCGCCGGGAGCGTTGCTGGTTCATTTTGGCGCGTGGAGCCTGAATCACAGTTAAACAAGAGTCACTTCAAATAAACAGTCATGTGAAAAAAATTAGGACACCCTATGAAAGTCTGTTTATTTTCCCACATATTTGGATACATACACATTTAAAATGAATTTGATCCAAGTGATACAACTTGACATTAAAAACTTTTTTAGTCCATTAATAATTTCCTATGAAATGTAATTTCAAAAGAATGCAATTTCTGCTAATGTTAAAATTCAGACACTTCCCACTTAAGACACATTTATGGGACTGGTAGATGCCACAAAAAAGTGTCTCAATGATGCAATTTCAGCCAAATGAGCAAAAATGGCTAATAAGAAGTCCAAACCTTGACCTCCATTAAAATATGAATTTTCGTTAAGATATTTTCTTCTATGAGTAGAATAATAGTAATGTTTTAGTTTGATTTTTATTAAATCACTTTTTTTAAAGAAAAAATTTCAAAATAAGATTGGACATTGATATAGGAACATTTTTAAGAATGGAATTATTATTTATAGAGGGTGTTCTAATTTTTTACATGACTGTACCATAAAATGTGGTAAAACATCTCTCACAACCCTTAAAACTCTTCTTGTTCTGAAAATTACTAGATTCCTATTAAATACCTGAAATGTTAATGCAGAAACAGAAACATTTTAAATTATGTTTTCCCCACCAAATAAAGACATTTTCAAAACAATGAAGATAATGCTGAAAAAACCTTGTGAAAACTTAATTACTAGTTTTTGATGTCCATGAGAGTACTATTTTTTGTGTATCCTCTGTACATTTTTCTCCATTTTTGCTTTAAAAGATTTCAGGGACCTTAATGAATATGTATTCAAATTAAAAAGAAGCTACATTGAAAGGATCAGTTGCAATCCCACCCAAACAAAGCAAGTTATAATACCAGGTACTAAAACTATAAACACATAGTTTAGGAAAGTTGATTTATGCTTTTGTGAATAAAAGCTTTTTATTTAAAAAATGCAATGGAAACATTAAATCAAAACAATCTGAGCTAGTATGTAAACAAAAAAATATGTGAAAAAAATAAAAACTTACTACGCCATCAATTGCCATGTATAGAACTCTTCTGGGGCGCACAATATTGAACAGGCGATCGATGTACTCAAAGATAGCAACCATCATTTCATCTTCATTTTTGGGAGCAGGTCTGTTGAGGAAAGAAAAAAGTACATCCATAGATGATTTATTTTATTATGTTAAAGATCACTCTTTGTTTTGAAAAATCTACATTTTAACTAAACGTGACAGAAGTTTCAACACTCGGGTTGTAACACTTCAACCAATAATCTTTTTTTCCCTCAAGATTTTGAATATTTTTCTGTAAGAAAAAATAATAAAAAAACAAATACACGTTTTGTTGAATTATGGGAAGTTTTCTTAAAATATGTATTTCTCAAAAAATTACTACAGACCAAAATTTCAGTATTGTCTGCTCAAAATACCTAAAATAAGTAAACTGGGAGATTCAAAACAAAGAACGGGTTTTAAATAGAAATATTATAAATATCTGAACATGCTCTCTTTTCAAAGCAACAAAGTATCAACAATTACAATTGTTTTATTGTCCTATTACACAAAATGTCCTGCTGCAAAAATAATTAAAATAAACGTATTAAAATTCATGTTTCAAAACGACAATTAAAAGTATTGCAAACTTAGCAGTGCTTTGAACAAAAAAGATGATGGAATAAAAAAATTCCCTACTTGTCTTCAGGATGTGTGCAGGGATGAATGATCCCATTCATGTCCAAGTACAAGTTGTCAAATTCCACCTCGTTTGGGTTTGGCTTTGTGGTGTCAACAGGAATACGAACGCCTTTACACTCTTTCCCCTGTAATGACAGAACAGAAGAAGAAAAACAACTTTACTAGGTAAATTGTTTCAGAAGAGAAAAGTAAAAAAACAGGAGGATAAAACAATTCCTAGGATGACAGAAAAATCCTAAAATCAAATTCATAATAAGTTAAATGCAGTTAAAAACAGACTTTAAGGAAGACATTCATAAAAATTATTTTATTCAACATAATTTTAGACTAGCAGCTGGATTGCTCAGTATGCTGCATCCACAACTGCCGCATGGGAAACCAGGGGTCGTTTCCCAGAGGGTGTGATGAGATTGATCCAGTGGGGGTCCTTGGTCAAGACTCTTTACGCTAGTGGCCAACTATGCACAGGGGGATCTAAGACTAGGTCTCCCTGTGTCTGTCCCCAGCCTGGATATTACACATGGTTGTGTCAGGAAGGGCGTCCAGTGTAAATACTCTCTGCCACACCATCTGTGCGATTTAGTGAAAGCTGATTTGCAATGGTCATGCCTGACAGGATATTCTGAAAGGTGAACATAATTTAAGATAAGATATTTAAGTGCCAAAATATGTGTTTAATTAAAATATTGTAATTCTTTTTGTTACAACAGTTAAGAATTAAGTGTAGCCCTAGATGTGTCAAAGATGTATCAGGGCTATTTCAGGCATTCTGTACACAGCTCAACTTTGGGCAAATTATTGAAGTGCCAGTATGAGGAAGCTGCAGGTGGGATACAATAATGGATGTTTTAGAAAAAGCTAAGGTGGATGAGTGCAAATGAATTGTTTGTTTATTCTAGAATTAAAAATCTACAAGCTTTACTACACACCTTCATATTTAAGTTCACTTGTAGGTTAACACTTTAGAAAACACTTTTATTTCATCCGTTAGTATTATCATGTTTAATGCCATATGATTTCAACCTGATTTGTGAAAACACTGGAAGAGGTCTTGTCTTTGTTTAATAATGCTTTCTATGATTTTATCTCGTGTACTCATGGCACTGGATATTTTATTGTATAGCATTTGTGTGAAATTTTATGACTGATTGGACGAGTCCAGAATAAATATCAGAGGGAAGAGTCAGAGGTGGTTGAGCTTAAGATGTTGAGGATCACCAGGGGGATGATAGAAAGGAATGATGATCACACAAAGGGAAAATTCAAAACAGCTGTTTTTGAAACAACGCCAAAGAAACCGCACCAAATTGGATCTGACGTCGGCGATGGGGGGTTACTTGTATTTGTCGCTAGATGGAGGGTAGTTATAACATTTACTAAGTGAGAGGTTAAAACTAGAGATACTTATTGATGTGTAGTTAAGGAAAAAAAGATGGATGAACTGGCAAGATAAAGCAATCAGTACCAAAAAAATAAAACCCACAAAATGTGCATAATTTTAGGCTCATATATTTAAGATAAGTGATGTTATCAGCAAATAACAATCTGACATGTTTAATGTGTTGCTTCACCCACAGCTTGGTTAATTGTAGAACGCTTTGTTAATGCATTACAACCACTGTCCGCGAGCATGCTTGGTTTACTCTCTCTCAAGTGATGTTTTTAACACGTGTACAACTTAAACTTGTTTCGAAAAACTAAGAAAAGTTGCAGTTACACTTCTGGAGTGCTAAACCAGATGCATCTTTTGCTGATTATCGGAGTTTCAATTTGACGCCATCTATCTGAATTAGCCAAGTGCTAATATATGCTAGTTTCTTACCTTTTCTTCAACACAATGCACAATTATAGACGGGTACTTCCGGCTTAGCCAACGAAAAAACGCTGGGACTCCCATGACAGAAAATTAACTTGTTCAACAAACGTAAAAAAACAACAAATACGCTTAAAAACACGTGAAATGTGGTTCAACGCGAAAAGACGAAAGCTACTGCATGTTAGCCATAACGTACTTCTTCCGGAACAAACAAATGGTTTCCGAGGAGATGGGGCATGCTCAGCCTACAGCGCCACCAAACGTCAGAGGTTGGTATAGCAATCTCCCGAATGAATGAATGAATAAAAACAAAATAAAATTAAAATAAAAAAGTAAAATAAATAAGTGAAATTCAAGCATATTTGAGCAGTTTAAACAAAAAAATCCTCAAATAATAGGCTACAAGACTTTAACCCTGCTAAATCTAGATCTAATATGATTTTTGGTAGTTCTTTTACCAGAAACAGCTGTCCAACAGTAGCCTAAACTAAGAACTTTGTACCATCACCACCTCACAGATCAAACCCAGAAGAAGTAATCACAATAATTCAATAAATTATCCAAACGAATAATTTTTAAATCTAATAACTTCTTCTGATAAATAAGTAGTTTGGATTTTTAAGAAAAATAAAATCTTAGCTCTTAATCTGGGAATTGCTCACTTAATGACAAAAGCGATGTAAATTTTAAAGAGATACCACATAAAATAGGTAATTTTTTTTTTTTGTTATATTGAAAAATACAATATGTAATAGCTTAAGCTCATTGTTAATAATCTCATTACCAAAACCAAGTAATAAAAATTTGTCAACAATGTAAGATTTTGTCCCCACAGGTTTTCATTGTGACAAACATTTGCTGTAATTGTGATATGGTTCAACTTATATGATGTTCCTTTAATGAAGACTTTGAGCCCCTAATTTTCCCAACCTGCAGTGTCCCATTTAAGATGAATTAGATTCCTGCTCTCTCTTCTCTTCACAAGTTCATGCTGGGTGGAAGGAGAATGGGCCATTAGCCTCTCCTCTTCAGGCACAGCATCATCAACACAGCAGCATTATTACAGCAAAGAGCTACTGATGGAAAACACTTGGCCTGCTCTGATAAGCCATTTCCATAAACATTTACACTGGAGTTGCAGGTAAGAGGATGAAGCCATTATTTTAGTGTTTGTGGAGAGAACAGAGGAGATAAGGAGAAATCTGATGCAAATATAGGGTGAGAAAGCAGACAAAGATGGTATGGTGTGACGAAAAAAAATGCAATCAAGAAGAGATGTAAGACAAGGATTCTAATTCAATGCATGTAGATATACTAAAATAAAAAAAAGCCGTTTTATGTCAAAATGAATTTTCACCCTTCATATGAACCTTTTGAGAGGAAAAAAATATTTTCCATATTAACAAAACCCAAATAAATATTTAGTCTTGCATTCAAACCCCAGAAGACAGAAACTGATAGAAGCAGGGCGCCCTCACCTGGTGGATAGGCACCACCTTTGGTTGTATCTTCCACAGAATACGATGATTGCTTCATCACAAGCTACAACAAGTAATAAAAGACATTAAAAAGAATAATCACATAAAGAGATATTACTCAAAAATAGAACTACTTTGTGGGTAAAACAAACAATAGGTTCCAAAAATTCTGCATGAAAAAGTCTTTTGCCCATCAAACCCAATTAATTGATTTCTAATGAAACCCTTGTTTAATGCTGATGTAAGTTTTTCAGATATTGTTTGAAGTTATTATGCATTTGCATATCTTCCTGATGGCACTTTAAAAGGTTTTTAAAGGTTTTAAAGGTTTTTAAAGACCTTTTTAAAAGATCATTTCTCTCCTGAAGCTCACGACAACACAGCAGGACATTTTTTCAGCATTGAAAAAGTTGGAAGGTATAGACATTGTGTAAAAAAACTACTTTAATATTCAAGTTTTGAAATACTGCCTTCTTGGAATTCAGCAATTATTGATGAAAAATCCAACCCTGACTTTGCTGTAAGCTTTCTTTCCTAATCTTTACTCTAATCTTAAACTCTAATTCTTTGTTGCAAAATAGTTATTTTACAGTGACAGATGTGAATTAATTCGATAAAAAAGGATGCATATAGTAGTGAGTTAATGAAAAGGGTTAGTCTTTTATCCATATTTTGGCTCACACCAAAACACAACCAAAAAAAAAACAGCAAAGATGTTTCAGGGCTCTTTTTTCACCCCCTCAGCCTTTGATTAGCTTATTCCAACACACGACAAGCTCAGCAGGAGTTCATGTAATGTTAGAGCAACATGAGCCATCAAGGTTGTATTATATCCTCAGCGGTTTGCAGAATGTTGTTGCAACTGAGCCTCTTTGAGTTAGTTTCTGCTCATTGTACAGCAAAACAATCATTAGCCTGCTTCCAAACGGGCAAAGGATGGTAATGGGTGTCATTTGCTGTTTTCAATTTCCAGGAAAGGCCCAGTACATTATTAATGTTTAAAAGCCGACATATTCAGTGATTTACCTAAGGAGCTGATTTAACATAAATGGACATTCGATGCAACAGAATAAGATTTTGAAGCCACATTTGTGGTCTTAGTTCATGGTTCACCAGCAGCATCTCATCGTCATCTCATCGTTGTGTGTTTTTGCCATATGAATTGTCCAAATTACTTAAGGTCTTACTCAACTGATATGATGAACATCTTTTTATGAAATGGCAACCCATTCAGCAGGACTTGCAATAACTACAGTTTGTAAATTAATGTCTTTATCTTGGGGAGATTTTCCCCTAACTTTGTGTGAAGCCCTTCAAAACCAAAGCTGTTTTTTCATAAAGTAGGTCAAACACACAAGACAAAAGTGAACATGGGCTGCATTTTCTGCTCCATTAAGATTCTAAATCAACATGATGACGATTTTTTATTTTGAACATGTACGTTAAAAGGAAAGATAGGACAAGATTAAAAAAAAAGACAAGAATTATCCAAAAGGGAGTGAGAAAAAACTTAAAGCTTTATACATTTTCACCCCCATGTTCTGTAGACCAAATTTTTTACCACTCCGAGTGCGCTAATCATCTATTATAGTCCTGTTTCTTCTCTAGTGAGTACACATACAGTTTCAGATAAACACACATATAACTTCACACGTATATGAATATGCACGTGGAAATTTCTGACATACATATGTCAGGTGTAAACACTCATTTGATTCCATCATTATCTCTAATATTCTCTTAATCTTCAATTGATGTTAGCTGTTAAATAATTGATCTTTAAAAATATATATATATTTAAACACTAAACAATAAAACATGACTTTTATTTAACTCAAATTCCTTTCAAGTTTTTCATTTCACTTTCAATTGTAGAGTTTTGTCTCATCCACCTTAACAGTGTTGTGTGTGTGCTCATGTAAAGTCTTTCCATGAAGACTATGGCAGTGTTTAACAATGACTCATACCTAATCATTTCTCTAGATAGCTTATATTAGTAGAACATAGTTTTATGCGTACATCCATGCAGTCTCAGACCCTTTAACCACGTGGTGTTTGTCTCCAAGCCAAGCTGGTATCATTGACCCCACGGGAGGTGAGCAGATGGGCAAAATAATGTACAAAATATGGGCTGTAAGTACTAATGCTGGCAGATGGGATGCTTTTGGGGAATTAAAGACACATTGTATTAACTGTCATTAAATCCCCTGCCCTTTCTAAATGTCTCTTTTTGTGTTTGTGAGAATGCTTTTTGCCCTTGATCTCCATTAAAGCTTCCCACTCTTACATGTAAAATGCTGCTGCAGCAGTTTTGTGGCTTCACAGCTTCTATCCCTCTTCTGATGATAAATCCAAACAGTTACAGGATCACGGCTGGACATGCTCACAGCAGCTAATTGAAAACAGTCCCCGGCTGAAGCGCTCTGGCAGAGGTAAAGCGGTTTAATTGAGCTAAATTTGTCTCAATTAAGGCGGTCACTTAAATAAACGAGAAACATCAGTTGCGGAAGAGATGTGACAAAGAGGGGTCCTTACCTGCACATTAGGAGAAGGCATGCTAATAGCAACACACTCTCCCCTGCTCCCCTTCATGCTGCAATATTGCTGGCTCAGTGGAGAGAGACTCAATTATTGTAAATGGAAGTTCACTTTCAAAAGGGAACCCTTATGAGCTGCAGATTGTCTGACATACATGCTGAGCTTCAGCTGTGAAAACAAGTTAAACTTTAAAATATTCTGGTCATGCTAATAAAAACAGATCTTACTGACTTTGTATTCGCTGCTTGCATAAATGCTGCAAATAATAAATTAAACAAACAAAAAAAGGTAATGCTGCATTCAAAACAATGCTCTGCATTACAAGAGCACCAATGGAATAATTAATGTCCCAAAATTGTTCCAATTTTGCTGTTTCATTTTTAAAGCACATAAAAATGAGATGAGAATAGTATGCAATGCAGGCAAGAGAGTCTTTAAAATATCTTTTTCTGCCAACAATGAGCCATAAAAGCTGGGCATAAAATACACAAGACCACAAACATTTACACAATTCAACTGACAGAAATAACAAATTATAAGGTTTGTTCTTAAAAAAGTCACAAGATTGAATGAAGATGCCTTGATTCCTTGCAGAATGATGCTGCAAGAACTTTCTGTATACTCCTCTTTTTTCGTCTGATTATCCAGCAATTAGAGTATACATTTTGGAGAACTGTAATGTTTTATTTTTAAAATAACAAAAACGTGATACCTCTCAGACACACTCGACATGCAAATGGGTCCTGCATTGGATGTGGGGAACTATGAGGTTTATGTAGTGAATTAAAGTTCTGAAATTGATGCAAAAGTCTGATTCTGGAGAGTTACAATGTGTTGTGAGTGCACATACTGTAATTAATAATTTTAATGCCACATTTATTGCATGTTATTACCCCATTTCTATATTATGCTTTGGGCCTTTTACAGGCTGTAGGTACACCAAATATGCCATTTTGTTTGGAGTCTTTATGTAAAAATATTTATATATTGTTGTTTCCTGCTCATGTTGGACTCACTGGTGTCTTGATTCATGCTGTCCCCTGCTGGAGAACAGCTGCAGCAACAGTCTGTCTTCCCATGAGCTCTGTTCTCAAGTCCAAATCAAATGAGGGGGATTTCATGCTGAATAACTTTGAGCCCCTTGAGTGTAACCATGTTTGATCGGAAGTCAGAAGACACCTGGACAGAAAGAGAGATCACCTAGCAAACATTAAACAGTACTCAGGCACGCACGGTCTTTCTAAGCTTTTAAACTCAATGCAATTTTTTAAAATTGTCTTCAACAGCATGCCATAGAGCAAGCACCTTTTTTGGGAATGGTTAAATTGGTTAATCTTTGCAGTTACAAAAAAAAAAAAAAATGACAAAAACCTCTTCAATAAAATGGCAAAGTCATAAATGTGACTCTTAAAGACCCACTCCAATGAAAATCATGTTTTTGGTGTTTTTAATGTGCATTTTTCTAATGATGGAGGAAATATTACAATAATATTCTTGCTTTTATCAGTGTTCTTGTTTTTACCACTGTATTTGTTACTTCATTTCAACTTTTTGATTTATGTTTTTGTTGCTTGTGGATTTTATTGTGTGGTGCTGTGTTTGACTTTAGTCATGTTAGGCGCAATATAAATGAATAAACTTTAACTTTCAGGTATCTAATGAAGCTCACAATTGCATTTCTGAATACTTATTTAGAATCTCAAAAAGACAAATAAATGCTATTGGAAAAAGCCTGCAGCAGTGTCATATTATAAGTGTATTCACTTGTAGATGACTAAATTCATGTATATCGTTTTTTTCCTCGTCCAAGCCGGCATCTGGCTCAAAACTGTACAGCTGGATTGCTCCAACATTGCTCGCCATTTTTGTTTGTTTTTGGTGATCTGGTAATGTTAGGTTGAGAATGTGAGAGGCTGTAAGGTAACGGGAGAGAGTGTAAACAAAGGGATGATGGGAAGATATTGAGGGCAGACTTACTTTGTGCCAACAGTCCCGCCCACAACTCAAAGGTAAATTTCTAATAGTGCTGTAAATCCATTAAATAGATTAATCAGATTAATCATACTTTTGGATTGATGATTACGATTAATCACAATGTTTTACAGTGTAAATTCTATGCAGCTTTTGAACCAAAAAAGGCCAGAGAGAACAATTTTCCTTCATTTTTATTGTCTGAAATATTTTAATTTGTAACGTGTTAACTCAGATATCCCAGAAATGTAATTTGTGTGCACATAACACATCAACAGTAAGATAAGCAGAACTCTAAAGAACTGAAAAGACTTTTATGTCTGCAGTATTACTCCAAGAAAACAAAGATGCTGATATACAGCCCAAAGAAGCAAACATTGTGTTTCTGCACTTTAAATGGTCTGGATGAATACTCTATTCTGATTAGCTGCTGGGTGCTGGGTGCACGTTAAAAAGAAGTTCTGGTCACATAGCCCAAATGTTCTATAGCACTGAGTAGGCTTCTTTAAAACAAACTATTTGCTTCATCTTCTAGATAAAAACAAGCAGTAAGAAGTGGACTTTCTCTGTGAACGGATGCTTTAGTGAACCTTTCGTGATGATCAGCACATATGTCGCTTTCTTTTGCTGCTTTATTAATCTGCATTAATAAACAATAACGCATTCATTAAAAAAAAAAATCATGCGAGTTAACATGTTAACGTTGAAAAGCCCTAGTTTCAAATGAACTCCTGCTGCTCTGCAGAAACTATGTCTTAGAAAACAAAACAAGTCTTTGATTTTGGTTAAAAACGGATCAATCATAATTAAAAGACCACTGGGAACACTTTTACAATAGATCAGAAGATGACTGGAGTTGGACTTTAATAACAAATTCCCATTAAAACTAAAATTTCCTACTGTTAACAATGTACTAAAGTCAAATAGAAAGTTCAATTAAATAAAATTATTCATGTTAATTCATCAAAAGAATCTGTCAAGGTATAAAAAAAACCTCAGAGAATCTGTCAAGAACCTTTTTTGGCTTTTTTGAAAATTATTTGATGTGTTGACTAATACTTTATGACTTAAGCCAAATAAAATGCAGATCTTGTTTTTTTATTTATTTATTTTTTGTCAGTATTTATTTTATAATCTTTAACAATCAAAACATCTTTTTTGTATAATGATTAAATATGTACAAATATAAAATAATTATTAAAATAACCTGAACGTTTTTCTCTGAATCACTTTTGGTTTATCATTATAATTGCCATTTCTTATAAAAATGGTATTATCACTTTTAGAATTTTTGTATTCATTTCTTTCCGTGTAGCATATGCTGAACTGAACTGGAGGCTGAAACTTTGTTGAATGCTTCTTTGCCCTCACTACTCGGGGTCATTGATAGTATTTTCAAGTGCACAAGTTTCAGGAGTTGCTATTTTTTTCCCACCAGTACTTTCACTCAACTCTCACTTTTCTTTTCTATCTCCATAGGAAATCTATTGCTGATCTTCTCAGGCGGGTGCATCATTGTTTAGAAGAACAAACAAAGCTTAACTGTGTGAAAAATTAATTTGTATAAGCTCTGACACACAAAAAAAAGAAACATGAAAAAATAGGTCTAGATTTGGAGAATTTACCCATAAAAAATCAGTAACAACTTCCCCGAGGAACAACAACAGCAGCTCTGAGGTTTTGATCTGTGTGTGCGATCTGTCTGGCCCTCTGCCTCATGCTGTGACATTCAAACCGAGCTGCTTGTTATTAGCCTGGTAAATCTCTGGTTGCAGCATGAAAGCCAACTGATCAGTCGCAGTCACAGAAGCTGTCAAACGCCTTGGTTTGCTCTCTTTAGAAGTGGGGCGGAGAGTGGGCAGTTTAACAACAGTCCCTGCTTCATTTGACAAATAACACAATCAGAGGGATGGAAGGCATCAGGGAGGAGAAGTTGCTAATGAGGAAATAGACACATACTAAATAAAGGAATTTTACTTGTCTTTTTGGAGCAGAGGAAGCTGCAGCACAGTTTTAACCTGTGACTATATTACATCTCCTCTTGTGATGATGCAAAAAGGTAATAATCACTGCATAAAATGCATTTTTTAAATAAAAACACATTAGGAGCATACAGAAAACATCTGTCCTATTTCAATTTTCTCTTCTCTAAGAAGATTAAACAGGCAAGCTGTAAAAAAATGCCTTTTAGGTGTTCAATGACATAACTAAAAGATCACTAAAGGGAGCAAACTGCTACACATAGATTTGGAAAAGGTTACATATTACATAGCAGCATTTTAATGTCAGAAAGACTTGGAAACTTTGGTTTTCTTATAAAAGTGTCAGAAAATAGTTTTTTTTTCACTTATGAACATAGAAAGTCAAGTAAGGTTTGCTGTTAACAGTGGGGTTGGCTGAAATGTAAATTCATCTGTTTGCAAAAACATCAGTGTCAAGAGCAGTGGTTAAGGTTTGGGCCTGATCACTTTAAAGTCATTTAACTAAGTACAATCTTTGTATCATTGGATTTGGAATTGGTTTATTTCAAAACAAAAAAAATACATCAGAAGACAAACAAAAGAAATATACATTTATACATAAATATATCAAACTTTAGATGATTAGTTGTGACTTGATTGGAAAAATTCAAGCGTAAAAAACGATACTTGATATGTGTTAAAATGTTCCATCAAAGATCTAACAACTTAAACCCAGGAACAGTTTCTCATTTAAAGGTAAAACCAAGATTTATGCTCATATGGGGACCTGCTAGCTCAATGCAAAAAACACAATAATTTCATAAAAAATTTTAAAATTTCCTGCCAAAAAGTAAGTATCAGTATGTGTTTTTCGTGACTTGTTTTGTGTTAGAAAAACCTAAAGCTGTACATTGAAAGGAAGCAAATATTATTGACTCAACAGCTTCTGACATCTTTCAAATTTGCAAAATCTTAATGTCTTTTTTGACATTTTTGTAGGCATACATTGATTTTGCTTTGATTTGATTCCTTTTTTCTTTAGTTTTAGATTTTGGTTTATTTTTTTAACTGGAGATCTCACAAGGTCAAATTTGGCCTTACCTTCTAAAAAAAAAATTTCAATCTTTTTTATTTTTTCCCTGTTTTTTTTTTTTTTTTGGCTGGTGTTGATTGCAGCTGCCTAAAAAAGAAAAAAAAGTCAAAGTAATAAAAAGCCCAGAGGAAAATTGCTCTTGCTGGTTAATTTTGTTTAATAAACATTCAAAATAAGTCTATGTCTATAGTCTATCTTAAAAATATTATTTAATAAATTATCTTAAATGCCTTACATCAAAGTTAGTAATGTAATTGTAGTCAGTTTCCTAACCTTGTTTTTTGCTGCCTTTCTCAACAAAGTTTAACCTTTTCTTATTGCGGTTTTTTCTCTACTTTGGTATTTTGACTTTTTGCCTACAAATAAAAACTGACCAAAATGCAATTACATTTCAAATAACGTTTAATAAGTCTGTAAATTAGACAAAGGTTAAAATAAAATGAAATAGGTAAAAAAATTAATTGTTTTATTGCCAGCTTTGGATTTGCCCTTGTAGAAAAGCCCGGGGACAGCTGAAGCTGCAGCGTAAACACTGTAGAGAGATTAAAGTCAACTCTTTGTCTAACAAGAGTCTCACAGTAACACCTAATTGGTGCCTCACAGCATGACGCCGGCAGGAAAATACTGCTGTGAAAGATCAATACAAAACAAACATTACTTCTAAACTTGTTTCAAATTAGGACAACATGTATCTGAGGCCATTTAGAGAAGAGAAAGCATGGACTCTACATCAAATGTCATATCTCAGATCAGGAACAACTGCCTCGGGCTGCTGCCTCATCCCCTAATTTGTCAGAAAAGAGAAATGAGCTACTTTGGCTGGATGTGTTAAACTGCCTCCGAGGGACACTGGGGTAGACCACCAACGCGTTTGGGCCACCATGCTGTGTCAACACAACAAAACAAAAGCACAAAGCTCCGGCAGGACGCTTTGTAGCTCTTCTTTAATGTGGCAGGCGTCCGGCTGCCCTGCTGATGTGCAGCTCTGTCGTCCTGAAAGCTTCACAAAATACTGTACAGACCTACAAAGCATTGCAGATACATATATATTTTTAATCTAGTCTTGGCAAAACTTTTAGTTTTTGAATTTAAAAAAAGAGAAAAAAAAAAGATTGAAAATGATAAAATTATGGAAGTCCAGCTGAGCTCTTTTGAAACTTTTCTCTCCAACATTTGTTTTAAAACTTCTGGTATAGTTTTCTTCCATAGCAATTAACTTGTGAGAAAACATATATTTGTCCTAAATATTGTTTCTTATTAAAATAGATACAATAAAAATCAAAGTATTTTATTTATGGTACACTTAAAAATTTGGAGAAAAAGGAAAGACAAAAAAATGTAAAAGCTGATCTTTTATGAATATTCTAAAATAATTTTCACAAATGTTTCCATTCCTGCTCATAATAATTTGGAAGCAGACTAAATATACAAAATTGACAAAAAACTAAAAGATAAAGTTCCTGTTACATTAGAAATAATGAAAATTATTATTATTTTTAAACAAATGCTTAAAGAAACAAACTGGAACTTCCAGAAACAACATCTGTGCATCATTCTACAGTTGGAATAACAAAGTAATTTTAATGATTGTTCGGTTAAATTGGGTTCAGTTTGATCACAGACGGCAGTCAAATTTAAACATGTTCAGATTTAGGAAACACTCAATAAGAATGTTCCAGTATAATTGTTTTTCCTGTCAAATTTAATCTTATCAAACAAATAATTTACAGATATTATTGGTGACACTGTGTAATATTTGATTGGTTAATAAATAAATAAAATGTCATTGACAATGTGTGATTTGTCTTAACACATAACTGAAAATTAAACGTGTAAATCAATTTGTATTTTATTGCATGGGTGCATACTTTTCTTAAAAACAATAAAATAAACAATAAAAACAAAAACTACTGATAGTTAAAATCCCTGTTAGGCAAAAGTTCTTCAGGTAAATAATAACTACACCATCTATACAGGAAGAAATCTGTCACCTTAATTCTAACCTATTTAGCTTTACAAATGCATCCGTCCCTCCAGCTTAGTCTGCCAGGCGGCTACATAAGCCTTTCTTTTCTTTGCTCTGAATACATGATTGTGCTAATCCTTAAGGATGGGGTCGGGGCGTAGATGCTGCGCAGTTCCTTTTTATTTCTTCCCATTGGAGCAGGTCAGAGGCTCCGACAGGTCATGGCTCAGTTTAACATCTATCAGGCCCGATCCCTTCAGAGCGGTTCATTACTGATGCTGCTGCGCAGTGGGTGTTAGTAAATGTGTGTTCTAAGGATAAAAACTCCAGTTCAGAGCGACTTTAAAGACAAAAAAAAAAAAGGATATATCATTAAAAGATGACGTTACAAAAAAACAATTGACATATAATCTATCTTGAAAAATATTGAATTTATTACTGCAAAAATATTAATATTATAATGTGCAAAACTATAAATCTTAATTCTATTTGACTGAAATTTTTTTTTTTTAATGTGTGATTGGTGCTTTTATGGAGAAAGTGTAAATAATGGTTATTTAAAAGCAACAAATATTTGTTATCTAATCAATAGAAGATTTTATTGGGAGTCAAAGTTCACAAACTGTGCTTACAAACAGGTATTACAGTGGCAAAATCATCATGACTAAAGCTTTTTACTCTAAAAGCCGTTGAGCAAAAATGAATGGTTCTTAAATTATTGAATTAAGTGATAATTTAATACAACAAGTGTGATTAACTGGTTGCTGATCACCTTTGTGGGTAAAGTTTGACTTTATGAATAAAATGTTGGAATGATTATTTTGTTGTTGAACGTGGTCGCACAACCAGTTCTGGGAAACCTGTCTGGTCATCCATCTCCCTGATGAACAGCAACTCCGCCGCCTCACCAATGACCACTTCAGCCGTGGTGAACACCTCCAGGTCTCCTAGGACGTGGCCACCAATGGTCTTGCCTTCAGCATCAGACAGGCTAATATGAAGGTGAGCGTCTCTGTTCAGAGTTCCAACCAGTGAGACAATTTCATAATGTCCAGTTAGATGAATCACCTGAGGGGAAAACATTCCAACAAAACCAGGATTTTTTGCATTCTATCTTTTGAAGAAACTTTATTGTTTGTTCAAAATATAAATTGACAAAAAGCACAATCATCAAGGAGTTCAGAACTTCACTTGATGCCTCAAATGCTGCTGTGATTTACCTCATTTTTATTTGTGGCGCTGGCATTTGCCAGTCGCAGTGTTGCCTTGGTGACACTGCCCACACAGGTCATGATGAATGGTGCTTGAAGTTGGTGCTCCTCAACAAAAGCCTGTAGAGATCCAAGAATCTCCTGGCCGGGGCTGAAGCGGACTGCATATACCTGAAGGTTAGATCCTCCCCCTGCTGCATTCTGGGTGAAAAAAAATTCAGTACTTTTTCCTTTTTCCAGTGTTCCAGTGGTGTTTACAACTGAATCTTTAAAATCAAAACAAACAAACAAATAAATCAATATTTTCAAAAGAATTAAAAAATCTGTCTTAAAGTGTCTTAGAATCATCATTAATGAATGTTTGTCCAAGCAAAGACACTGTGGTTTGGGTTCATGATGTCCTGCAGCATAGTTTACCCTAATGTAAAGCAAAATCTGTGAAACAGAAAACCATTATTTTTATTATTTCACTTTCAGAATGATATAGAAACATTTTTTTATTGTAGACAAACCTTCTTTATAGTTTTACTAAAATACAAGAGTGAAAACTTGTTAAAAAGAAAAATAAATAAAAATTCAAATATTACCAAAAAATAAGATAAAATGCAACAAAGCAGATATTTACATTTTTTTTGTAGCAAGAACATTAAACAACAATCTTGAATGCATCTGAATTAAATATTATTATTATAATTTTTTGGGGGGGGGTTAATTTGTCCTTCAAATGCTGAGAACAGAGACAAAAACAGCCATAAATTATGACATGAAAAGTTGCCATGTTTTTGCCTGAGGAGAACGCACGCATCCCTGTAAAAAAAAATGCACTGAATGCAAAGACAAATGAAAGCAAAGCTTTCGGACTGAACACACTCTGTCTGTGTTATTGAGTGAGTGAGTGAGTGAGTGTGTGTGTGTGTGTGTGTGTGTGTGTGTGTGTGGTCTGCAAAGATTTTTAACAGGATCACAGTGCCTAACCAAACACGAGCCTGGCCTCTGACCCTGAAATAATAAGGAGCAGTTGCAGGCATCTAACAATACTGGGGGGAACATTGACCTGCAAATTTGACCAAAAAAAAAAAAAAAATTTCCTGAAGGAGAAGAACTCATTACTTTCACTAATTAGCCAACATGTTGATGAGGTGGACCGCAAAAACACAAGTTCTTCTTATTTTTAACTAATTATTTATTTTCTTGCTTTTAGCTTGGAAAAAAGGTCATTATTTCTATGCAAGTTTTTAATGTACTGCACATTTATATTATTATTATTGTTATTATTGCTAATGAAATAAGTATAACATTTTAAAATTAACTTTCTCTTGCAGAGAGTGCATGTATTGCAAAAAAGAATAATAAATTCAAAGAAAAATTGTTATTTAAAAATATTAGCCAACTTTAAAAATGAAAAGTTATCAAAAGAAAAAAATCAAAGAACAGATCATAAATTCAAGTCATTCGTGTGACAAAATGCTACTCCCATACTAAAAACTGCTTATCTGTGCTTAAGAGGGCATCTTTGGTGTCTGGGGCAAATTAAAGCATCTAAAAAAAAGCACACATGTTGACTTTATTAGAGAAGGTTAAGGTCTACAAACACGCCTCAACAAACACTAAAATGTCAACATGACAGTCAAACTCTTAAATCTGGCCTGTTCTTGTAGTTTCTGGAGCGGAATACAGGAAGAGAAGCTGCTGCTAATAAGCCAACTAGAGTGTTTCGCTGATGCACACCCACACCACTAACACCAGAAAAGTTGTAGGAACTTCAGGTGAGAACCGCTCAGAGAAAGATCAAAACTGGGTCTTAAAAGAGAAAAATCTGTTTCATCTTCTTCTTTTTGTGAAACAGTGGAAAATTGAAAGTGAAAGAAAACAAGAACATAGAAAGTAAATCAAACGAAAAAAGTTTATTGTTGTTGTTTCCATGTTTTCAGAATGCATTTGAACATTTTAGAGGAAAAATAAGAAAACTTATTAGACATGTAGTTGAAAAAAATGTCTAACAATAAAATAGCACCTTACTGTTTCCCCTTTGCTCCAATGGTTCTGCATGATTGCTATATTTCCTTTTCAGTATTGTGGTAAATATATCACATTCATACTGTATTTATAAATTGATATCTATTTGCGCAATGAAAATACTGCTATCAAATCTCACTCTTCATTTTAGAAAGTTTTAATTTTGTATAGATGTAAATCTACTAGGCCTATGTTGTATTTTGATTAATAAACTATGGGTTTAGACACGTGCAAAAAATCCACTTCTTAATCTGAATGTAAACTTTAGGCAGAACATAAAAGTCAAATATTTTCTAGTGATAGAGCTAGAAAGTGGCAGCCCAGCAACATGATAGAAACAAGTCCACATCAAGCTTACACGTGAAAACAGCCTTTCTGGATTCATTTTTGTCTTTGTGCCCTGCTTTTATTTACACACCCACAAATTAATCACTGTTACAAGTAATTCTTTTTTTCTCTCCTTTTTTTACCCTACTCATTTCTTGCATTTCATTACTCTAAAAATTGTTTAAAGTCTAACAAGAAATGCATTTATGTGCACACATTTTCAGAATAAACAACACAGAAAACAAACAAACAAAAAAAAAAGAATTTAGGCAGATTTAGGGAAAGTAGCCATTTAAAGGAAACATCAATTTGAGCCTAATAATAATAATCAATTATAGTATAGAAATAGTTAATTCAAAATTATCTTCATTTCTTTGACTCAGACTCTACAGACACTATCTATTGAAAGAAATAACAATTGGGTGTGCAATACTTAATTAGTAGTTCATTCTAGTTACAAAAAAAGAAAGGAAAACGTTTCATCTTACCATATCTGCCAAGTCTGAAGATCCAGGGGGATTGTATTAAATACACTTTTAGTTGCACTCTCGGTCACAGTTGACCTGAAGTTTCAACAGAAACTCACCCTCAGCACTTCCTGTTGAGTTCACAGAACACCAACTTTGTTTATGGTCTGCTACCGCCATCTACTGGTCAATGTTAAAACTCTGCAGAGTGAACGCATGACTGAGAACTTGTGAATATTTTAAATGTCTAAAAAGCTTTTATAAATGGTCGAAGGTGAAAGAAGAAGAAGCTGTAAACATTTGAGAAATACAAAAAAAATAAAATAAAATAAATAATCAAATATGGAATAAGATCTTAAAAAGCACACCTTTATGCTAAGAATGGGCAATGCAGCTCATTAAACTATTTATTCTGGCCTGTCAAACTAAAATACATTGTACTGATCATCCTTATGAATGCTTTATTTTCTCTGTATTTTGTTGTCTCCCCCATTGCTCAACAAATACATTGACTTTTGTTTAGGTGCAGAAACTTATTTCATATCTCATATGGTGTCTGTAGTTGTTGTTTTTCTGACATGCATGTGTGTTTTCTGAGTCAGACAGTTTCTAAGTCAAAAGTTTTCCCACCCCTGCTCTATACAGTCCATAATGCAGCACTTCTCCAATGATTTATTAGAATTCCAATGATTTTTTTTGTGGACACAAATGCTGGAGAGTTTTTGAATAAGTAGATCTGCTTTCAAGAAAATGCTCAGAAGTAAAACAAATCTAAACAAGATTAATGTTTAATCTGCAAAAGTGGTGAAAATGTTTCTTAAACGCATAATAAACAAATAAAAAAATCTTAAAATATTATCGTAAATTAATACTCCAGTTTTTAATTAATAATTTTATTTCTTTGTCAGAATTAATTACCCCCTAAACTAAGCAACTAAAAGTATGAGCTTTGCCAGGAACTGGGAAAAAGGTTTAAACACTGCCGTGGTAAATGTCTGTTTTAAAGAAAGTGTTGAAGTATCTGGGTGAGACTAAATGCTAAAGTAGGCCATTTTAGCTCATTTAAAACAAAGAAAGACATTCAGACATGCATCATCTTGCATATTCATCTAAATGTCATTTATTATTTGTCATCCAGTTTTTTTCAGTGAAGTTAAACATTTGTGCTTAATCATTTACTTCTTTCAGATGCAGGCACAACAAATCAGATCCTGACCATTACGTATTTTACCACTGACCCTGCCTAATCCCTTTGTTTTACACTGGATTAAGTTTAAATCCCACCTTCTGAAAGCTTGTTTCTTCTCATTCCACACATTTTTCTCATAAGTCTTTGGGGGTGATTAAAACTTTTTTTAAGCAGAGGTGAAACAACTTTTGCTCTGCTATTGATTGGTTTTTGCTCCGTTTCTTTCTAATTATTGAGTCTTCATTAGTTCGATGGCACAAGTGAAGCCTGTATTTCTTTGGCTGGCTTCCCCAGAGAATTTTTGAACTCTTACATTTATTGATTTAGGTTCTCACTGTGATTCTGGAGTCATTAGACATTGCCTTTGCACTTTTCAGACTTTAACTAACTTACCTGGTTCTAAATGTCTGTGCAGAACATGACAATTTAGCAAGGATTTCTTTGTTTGTTTTTGGAGAGCATTACTCCATCACATAGACAGCAAAAGTACTTTCAAAACAGTATACAATTGAGAAAAACCGAAACTAATTAAAATAAATTATATGCCCCAACAGAAATTGGGACAAAAACTGATACAAGTACAAGTTCATTTATGTTTACTTTAAAAGTAATTTTGATTGTAATTACATAAACTCACTGACTTTGAAAAGCTCATGCAAAAAAGATCTTACAGATATTTTTAATTTTTTCCCTCTAGATGGCGTCAGAGTTAGAAGTATGACTTCATTTTCTTTGCTGTTGATCACTGTGCATCAACATATGTTGCACTTCTAGAAAGTTTGCTATACACTAGTGCTGTCAATCGAATGAAAGAAAAGATTAATCACACTTTTGGATTGTAATTAATCACAACGTTTTACTAGCTAAATTTGTATGACAATATGTGGCTTTTGAACAAAAAAAGCAATAGTTAATATTTTTCCTTCATTTTTATTGTGTGAAATGTTTAAATCTGTGAAGTGTTAATTCAGATATCCCAAAAAATTGTGTGCACAAAACACATCAACAATAAGAATAGTAGAACTGCAAAGACTTTAATGTCTGCAGTATTACTCCAAGAAAACAATGTATACAATGATATACAGCCATAAGAAACAAACATTGTGCTTCTGCACTTTAAACGGTCCAGGTGAATACTCAAATCTGATTAGCAGCTGGGTGTTGACGCACACTTAATAAAGTAGTTCCAGTCACATTGCCACAACTGTGTATTTTTAGAAACTGACGCACACAGTATAGGCCTGAACCACCTAATGCAAAGCGGAAGAGGGTAGTTTCTGACATGTGATTAATCTGCGCAGTGCTTTAAGTGGACAACAAAAAAGGGGCGGTACTCTCTTTCATGAAGGTCAAAACATGAAATGCAGTGAATTTCGAATGTAAATGTTGACCAGTAAAAATAAGTCTTTTTTTTTCTGTGCGTCATTGTACAAAAGAAAGAAGGACCTCAGGTCTGGTCCATAAATAAATGCAGTAATACATTGATTGCGTAATTAAAATTATTTTAAATGGGTGTACACTAACAACATGGATTTGTAACAGTATAACAAAAGATCTAACCTTTTATTGAAATGAAAAAAATAAGTGACTCGGAAAAAAATGAAATGTGCTGATTAAAAGACTGTCTAAATATACATGACATGTACATGATTCTATTAAAATACATTGTATCAAACGTCACAGTTTTTATTACATTGTATCAAAGATCAAACAGTTTTTATTATTTAGTTTCAAAGATCAAACAGTTTTTATTACATTGTATCAAAGATCATTGTATCGAAAAGTATCTGCAGATATAATATTTAGATATATATTTTTAAAATTAATTTATGGCAAGCGAAAGGTGTCAGTCGTCACCAGGAAATTGGCCATGAGAAACACCAGCTTTTATGCTCGTAAATTACACTGTCTTGTGTTGTCCCAAAACTGGCGTTAAAAGCTGTGTTTTATGGCATACCAATGGACGCTTTTTAAACCCATTTTGCGCGTAATTTACGTGCTGCTTTTAAAACATGCGTAAAAAGCAGCATTTTTTATGGCCAATATGCAATTTTTTACATCACTTTTCCTGGCAATTTTTGACCCCTTCGCTTGACGTATTAATACCTTGCGTTAATGCATTAATGTTGACAGTCCTAGTTTATACTCAAAAACTTTCTTTCTATTTTCAAAAATGTTTTTACACATGTAATCCTTTAATTTATGGTGTACCAAATAATTACACAATATTTCGATGATACAGTTATTTAAATAAAAATGTATTACAAATAAACACATTATAATGTAATGGTTTTTCTTAGCTCTCCACACTTTACATTGCATTTTAAAAGAGGAACTGCATTGCTCTCTGTAAATTGATGGAGTAATCAACACCTTTTATTCCATCCCCACTACAGATTTTGTTTTTCTGATTTTGAGGGGTAAACAATCATTTATGAGTGAGGCACTTAGAGCAAATTCAAGGTCCTTTAGGAGGATCTATTCATACATAAAGTCCCTTTTTTGATGCACATTGGTCTCATTTTTATTTGTATTTGATGTTCAATCCAAACACCCTTGTAATATCAACGTTTAGGAATTGAGGCAAAAATAAAGATCTGAAAACATAGAATCCCTCAAATATTCTTGGAAATAAAACAGATTTAAACCCAAAGTAAGGAAAAATTATAAAATCATAAACAGCAATCATAATACAGATGCTAAACAAGGAACTGTTATTGGAAGAAACTGTAAAAGTTAATTACTTGAGTTGACTAAACTTAACAAACGTCTCTTCCTGGAACTAATAAAGCAGCACACTAACAATCAGTTTTTTTTCTAGATAGACTAATGTATTTTTTTTGCAATAATGAGCAGATTAAATCTGGGTTGTAGCGAGGTCGAGACCCATGGGACATAACACTCCAGTAATTATTTCAAGTAATAGTGTGTGCTGCTCCCTCCACAAGAGTCTGCTGATTGCTATCAAGTTACAGCCACCATGACAACCAGGTTTTTCAGGGGTTCATATGAAGACATACAAGCAAGGCAAGTTTTTAAGCATTGTTTGTTGTTCAAAAGCATTTCCGATCTTATGGAAAAATAATCCTTAACACACTGATTAAAGAAACAAAAGAAATATGTTACAGCACTTCTTAGTTTGACCTAAAAAGAGATATATCCTTTGAAGACTACTCACAAGGGTTTATATCTGAAAAATCAATATAATTAGACCCAGGATGCACTCTAAATTTATAAGATTTTTACAGAACAAGAGGAAAACTATAGAAAAAACTTCAAATAAGAATATTAACTCAAAAAAATGAAAGCACAAATAATACTTAGGCTTTATTGGAGTCCTTGAGTTGGAAAAGATCAGCAAATATTTTAATGGAACAGTTAGTCACTTTATTTATTCTAAATCCACCCCAGATGTTTATTGGAAATTTAACTCTTAAACTCCAAACTTTTGTCTAACAAAAAAAAAAAAAAAAAAAGTTCAAATTTAGAAAAAAGTCAAAGTTCAGATGACTGCATGCAAAATGTAGGGCTATCATTAGCAAATGATTAATATTGTCTCTGCAGACAATTCATGATCAACTTTAAATGCATATTTCTGAGTTATTATTATGAGTTATTATTTATAGTTTGAGGGGGCTGTATTATGGTAAAATCTGAAGAATAAAAAAGTTATCAGATTAGCAGAAAAAGATATTAATTCAACCCAAAGGTCACAATTTAATTTAATTCAAGATGGGACAATGCTTACTGTTCACACAGCACATGTTTTGTTTATGTCTCTAACTTACAACATAAAATAAAAAAAAAAATGTAGAAGAGATTTCAGGGGAACAACCCCCATGTTGTGGGAATAGGACTATTCGTACTTCAGAAAGCGTGACTTTTTTGTTGTTTTAAATCTCTGTTTTGCAAGGATTTGGGCATTCGATCCGTATTTTTGGCAAATGTGTTATGTTAATAAGTTAAAGTGTGTGTTCTTGTGCGTGTAAACTAATTACAACCAGCACTTCTCTTAAGCTGTATTTGCTTCTGCCGTTAACGGGGGTGAACAGTAGCAAGAGGCAAGCTGTCGCTGTCAAAACTGCCATGCATGTCAGATGTATGAAAACACTCCAAACAAACATGGCAGGCCTGAGGTGAGTGGGGTTGGGGTGGTGGAAAGGGATGGTATTGACAGGTGTGTGTGTTGGGAGTTTGCAGGGTTAGTCTGTGTTCATTGCAAGAGAAGTGTAAGAGTGCTGCTAACGCTTTCGGCATCAGTCCATGACATTAGCAGCTCCCACTTTCCTCTGTTGCCTCAGGGCGCCACCCCCATTTTCCAACCCCACCCTCCACTGCAGATCTGACTGCTGATGGAGACACTTTTTCACTATGAACATTATCTACATCACAGAAATGATTCATGAAACTCTTTAAGTGTTGTCAAAAAGTGGGTTCACTTGGGAAAATAAAAGGATAATCAATTAGCCAACAACATGTAAATGATAGACATAGACAGTACACTTATTAACAATTCCTTCAATCTCACATTTTAAAAATAGATGTAGAAGATTGCAGCATTTGAAAACCATGTGCTTCCGGACATCTCTGAGGGCTGTGTTGCTTGTTTTCCAACAAACGCTTCTCATGCATCTTCTGATTGGTTGGACACACCTGACCCAAGCGATCAGCGATATAAGCAAGGCAAGGACATATGGAAGGTATGCAGGGACATATTTCCACGAGACCTGGAATTGTCCACATCTCCAACAGGAATTATTCTGTTTTTTGTTTACTAACTGCTGTAATTACCATCTTGTTTTATTCTGTTCTATAACAGTTGTTGCAGGGGATTTACTTTGTCCATCTGAGCCCTGTTCCTTGGCTGTAGCAGTTACTAACACATCTCTTTTGTCTTCTAACAGATGTTTGGTGACTTGTTACTTACTGCTGTGAATGACTAACTTTTTCCCTAGAACAGATCTCATGGATTTGGTGTTTGTTCCTCTGTTCCCTGTTTTCTCAATAAAACAAACTTGTTAAACTTAGAACAGATGTTCCAGTGTTTTTGCATATATGTCTCTTTACTATCCTCAGCAGATGGTTGTTCTTGGTTATCGCCCTCATCAAATCCAGTTCTGCTGCTTTTTTCCCCTCTTCACTATTGCCTATTGCTTGCTCAGTATACTGAAATCCCTTTGTTGTAATATGTTGGTCAAGTAGACTGTTAGCATACAATTAAGAGAATTTGATCTTGGAATTATCTAAACTGAATTGGATAACAATGTTCTGGAGTGAATTGAATAATAATGATGGCAATCACAAAAGCTTTGTTTTGTGTTTTTTTTTTTTTTGCCTTTTGTGTAGCACCTTTAAGTAGGGATCCGGCCCTCTATATGCACTGAATTTAATTTAAAAAGAAAGAAATTTAACATTTTATCCCAATACAAGCACAACAATTAATCCATCCATTTTCAGTGCCGGCTGAAACCCTGTTGGGGGTCACAGAGATTCCAATTCAGCTATTGTTGAGCAAAGGTGGAGTACACCTTGAACAGGCTGCCAGTTTGTTGCAGTGCCACATACTCACACCTACGGACAATAGAGGTTAATCAATTAACCAATAAAGCCTGTTTTTGGACAGGTGGAGGAAGCCAGGGCGCCCAGTCAACAATGAAAACATGCAACTCTCCACAGAAAGGTTCTGGCTTTTGTCTGAGTCAGGGCCTTCTCGCTGTGAGGAGAGGATGCTGAGCACTCTACCACCATGAACCTTCCAGAATTAATCAATAATCATTAAACAAAAAAAAAGTTTTAAAGTTACAGTTTCTTTTGCCATATTTTCAGTTGTTTGTTTCTCCTTAAAAAACATGTTTTGATCCCAATTTTAATTGCTGTCAAAACAATTCATTTACCATTCATGTCTGGACACAATACTACAAATTGTACACTGATAAATTAGATGGGAGTGTTTTTTCCTTATTTCAGGATTTGTTCTTTGTTTTTTTCCTTTGTAATCTGCATGGCCTTACTATAGTGGCTGCAATAAAGTGTTACAAAAGATTCTGTCACAATGACCTTAGGGCCCTTTTTTGTTCACAGTACAACTGTACCATTAAAAAGACAAGATAATGTGCCCTGGCAAACCTCTAAAACGTGTCTGCAGTTATGCTGTGGCCAACAGGAGTTGCTGTGGTCTAAGTAATGTGTGTTGTATAGCGGATGTTCAGAGAGATGAGTAAGAAATCCAGAATAATCATGTTTAATGAATGCTACTGCCTGTACTGTTAAAGTCAGTAATAAAGTGTTAACTTACATCTCATGAGAGTATCATAGCATGATGTCAGAAATGGTCAAGTTGTCGTCAGGACAGTGTTTGAAGCAGCAAAATGGCAAAGGTTAACCCACCGGAACCGTTCAACGTCACCCAGCCGACCACTTGGCCGGCCTGGAGGCAGCGATTCTCCCACTATCAGATTGTCCATGTTGGACCATGAAGCTGGTGAAGTACAAGTTAACACACTTTTATATGCCAAGAGCAAAGAGGCAGAGCCAGTATTCAGCACCTTCACGTTCGCATGACGATAATGATTATTACGAAGCTGTTGTGAGACAGTTTGATGAATATTTTGTGCCTAAACAAAATGCGATCCGCGAGCGTTCATGTTTTCACACATGCTCCCAGTGGCCCGGGGAGAGTGTGGAAGCTTTTGCCAGACACCTCTTTGAGCTGGATAAACATTGTGACTTTAGAACTACCAAAGATGAGCAAATACAGAATCGCATTGTTATTGGAATACTGGATAATAACATGTCACAGAAACTGCAGCTGGAGCCGGATTTAACGTTGGAAAATGCCATCAATATGGCTCGTCAATCAGAACTGATTAAAATGCAAAATGCTGGCTCCAGAGCACTGGAGAGTGAAGTAAATGCTGTAAGTCACAAATTTAAACAGTTCAGACCCTGCAAAAGTGAAGAAGTGAAATCTAAAGGCTGTCAGCACCAACATGGAACATCAACAGCTGCACATGAAGAGAACTGTTCAAGATGTGGGCGGACACACAAGCGCGGAGTGTGCCCCGCCAAAGGAAAACAATGTCTTATGTGCAAAAAAACGGACATTTTAAAATAGTGTGCCAATCTAAATTTGTTGGAGCTGTAAAAAATGACTGTACTGCTGAAGATGACAGCAGTGAATGGATCCTGGGGTCTATTTCCACTGATGTAGACTCTGAAGATGAGAAAACGGTTTACTGATATGCAAATAAATGGCACTGTAGTTCAATTCAGGGTTGACACGGGCATAGATATCACTGTAATATCGGAAAACACAGAGCAACCTGCCAAAACGCCCAATTCTAGAAGATACCAAGACAACCTTCACAAGTCCTGGGGGCAAATGGTTTGTAAGGGAATAGTGTTTTAGAAAAGGGTACAAGTACACATTCTGGATCTATGTGATGGACAGTCCGTTCCCTATTAATCTGATGGAACGCAAACAAGCTGTTGAAATGGGGCTAGTTCATAGAGTGGACCGACTTGTGTTATCTAAAGATGTTTTGGTGACATTGGACTATTAAATTGTTCTCCAGTAAAAATAGAGCTCCAGGCTGATGCAACACCTTATAGCATAGCCACACCGCGTCGCGTCCTTTTCTCTATTCTGCCTCAAGTGGAGGAGGGAACCAAGCGGATGCTTTCTTTGGGCATCACTGAGGAAATTAAAGAAGCTACAGACTGGTGTGCTCCAATGGTGCCTATTGTGAAAAAGAATAAAAGGTCAGGATCTGTGTGGATTTCACAAAACTTAAAGCTGCAAAACATGAGATTTTATTTTGCCTATACTAGAAGATATTGCACCAAAACTCTCTGGAGTAACAGTGTTTTTTACTATTGACACTTCAAGTGGATTCAGGCAAATACCGTGTGATATCACCAGCAGGAAGCTCACAACTTTTATAACCCCTGCAGGTCGTTTCTGTTTTCCGTGATTACTCTTTGGCATCACCTCAGCACCAGAAATATTCCAGGAGAAGATAAGCACTATGCTGAGATCATGCTGGCACAGCGGTGGTAATGGATAGTCTTTGGGAGGGACAAAGAAGACCATGACAAAAAAAAAAAAAAAACTCAAAGCAGTGATCCAGACCATCAGAGCCTCAGGTCTGGGGCTATATAAGGCTAAGTTTGGAAATCTGAAATCCGATACTTTGGACACGTTATAGGTAATCAAGGGATCAAGCCTAACCCAGAAAGGGTCAGCAGCATCATTGAAATACCCAGTCCCACCAATGTCACAGAGCTACGCCAAGTCATCAGCATGATCAGTTACCTGGGAAGTTTCTTCCTACACTTTTCCGAACCCTATATACATCCTGTCAAGAAATTATACTGTGTGGAGTTGGGGCGAGGCTCAAGAAAAAGCTTTTCAACAAGTGAAAACCATGTTGACTACTGCACCTGTCCTGGCATATTATGATGCCAGTAGACCAATGGTGGCCAGTGCAGATGCTAGCAGCTATGGTTTAGGAGCAGCTCTGTTTCGGGACCAGGTGGGTGGACTCCACCATGTTGCATTTTTTCTCTAACATAACACTGACATAGACAGAGCAAAGATATTCACAGATTGAAAAAGAATAACTTACCAGTGTATGGGCCTGTGAGAGCTTTGTATTTACAAGGCATGGAAACGTTTTGTTTACAGACTGACCACAAACCATTCATCGCACTGATAAACTCATATGAGCTGGTGAAAGCACTTGTGAAATATCAACACTGATGAAGTTCAACGCTGAAGCAGTTCATCTGCCAGAAAAACACCTTACTATGGCTGACGCCGTGCTACGTAACCCTTTGCAGAACTGGGGCGAGTCAGACACAGAAAGCGATGTGAGAGCTTCTGTGCAAGCAGTTCTAGGAAACAAGACCAATAACAGTGGACAGACTGAACTCGATCAGACAAGCTACAAGCCAGGATGCCAATCTTAAGACAGTTTTGCGTTATGTTCATTCAGGTTGGCCTGAAGATTTGTTTAAGATTCCACACATGCTGTGACGTTTTCATGCTGCCAGAGTCCACCTATCACCAGCAGATGGTTTGCTTCTCTATGACGACAGAATCGTTGTCCCCACATCCCTGAACACGCATGAGCTCTCGCAGATTCATGTAGGACACCAGGGCCTTACCAAGTGCAGAAGTTGAGCTAACATGTCTGTATGGTGGCCACGGATTGGAGACATTACAGAAATGATAAAAACTTGAGTTCTGCTTGAAAAACAAACCAATTACAACCAATTCCAAACCATTACTTGGTGGTCCATGGCAGAAGATTGCAGCTGATATTTGTGACCAGAGTGGTAAACAATACTTGGTGGTAGTAGATTACTTTTCACACAATGTAGAAATTGCACAATTGTCCACCGTTACCAGTCAGCAAGTAATTTCATGTCTGAAAGGCATTTTTGTCAGGTGGGGGATCCTGTTGGAGTTGGTGATAGATAATGGTACTCAGTTTACCTCGGCTGAGTTTGGACAGTTCTATGAGCCGTACAACTTTAAGAAGACTACATCCAGTCCTCACTATCCACAATTTAATGGTGCAGCAGAAAGGAGTGTTGCCATAGCTAGACACATTCCCAGTCAACCAGATCCTTACCAAGTTCTTTAGAATTATCGGGCCACACTGCAGCTGATGACTGGTCGCCAAGTCAGGACCACAGTTCCGATGCTGCCGACTCAGCTGTGTCCCAGTTCAGTCAATCGTGGTGCTGTCAGGGCCAAAGATCGCCAAACTAAAGACTTGCACCTTTTTTTCTACAACAGGCACCACTCAGCACAACCTTTACCTGTTCTTCAGCCTGGCCAGAAGATTAACGTCAAGCTGGATGGAGAAAAAGGTTGGACTGTTACATCTGCAAAAGTCATCAACAAGGCTCCAGAGCCTTGGTCCTACTATTTGCAGACAGAGCATGGAACAGTCACACACCGTTAACAGGAAATGCATCCAACCAAGAAGTGCCTGAACCAGCAACCCAGAGTACACCTGAGGACATTTGTGGCTTTAATACTACTGCAGTTCGTGGCATGGGCTCCTCTTACATCTCATTGAGAGCCCCAGTCACTTCACATGGCTTCACTCTATAAGACCAGTGCAGGAAGAGAAGTTAAACTTCCAGTCCGATTTCAGGTAGAAGTTATTTTGTTGTTGTTCAATTGAATAACAAAAAAATTTGTTTGGAAATACATAGTTTAGTAACCCGTTATGTTTGATTCTGTTTTGAGCAATTCATTACGGAATGTGGAGCTAGTAAATCCTTTGGGAGGAGATACTAAAAGGGGGAAATGTAATAAAACATGTCTGCAGTTATGCTGTGGCCAACAGGAGTCACTGTGGTCTAAGTAATGTGTGTTATACAGTGGATGTTCAAAGAGACGAGCAAGAAATCCAGAGTAATCAAATTTACTGAATGATACTGCCTGTACTGTTAAAGTCAGTAATAAAGTGTTAACTTACAGCACACGACTCAGAGAATTTCATGACACCTCTGCAAGAAGACCAAGCTTTTGTGCTGGATAATAGATTGTAATCAGTCACAACCACCAAACAAACTGTACTGTGGGGTCAACTCATTGACTGTATATGAGAAGAGGACTGGGTGAATGTGACGTCACCCATAGAAAATGTCTTACTTCCAGCTCCAACGAAATGAAGTCAATTTAGTTGCCATTTTTCCGCAATACAGACGTCCATTTGGAACCAGACGAGATTAGTAAGCAGTGATTGGTCCAAGTTGGTCTGGATCAACATTTTTATGGCAACTACTACTAGTGAACTTGTTGGAAGTCAACACACCTTCCGGCAGAATCTGTCAAATAAAACGCTTTGAATGTTTGAGGTGGGGGCCAGCAGGCACCACATGCTTTCATCGAGGCATCTAGTCAGTTTACAACTTCAATAGCTGGTGATAAAGAAATTATCTAATGAACTAAAATTTAGGATTATCAAGAAGATGTTTCTTAAAGGTATCAGAGCAAGAATGGTTATTGTGACAAATATGATGACTGAGTAATAACTTTATTTCTCTATAGAAGTCTACAGGATTTTGCCTTCTTGGAGCCAGCAGGTACTTCCTGTTTCGAACACAAGGGAGGAGGAGTCACTCAGTCCAGTTCCCTTATACAGTCAATGAGTTAAATGCACTCTGACACATTTAACAGAAGAGTAGATTCTTCACAATTTGGATAGGGGAATATATAACATGTATGTATCAATTTTTATTGCAGTGATTTGCAAAGAACAGTAATAATAGAATAGTCTTCAAAGTTCAATATTTTGATAAAGTACCATACCCACAATGCAACTGTAGAAAAAAGGTTTAATAAATAAAATAGCAAACATGTTTTCAATTTTGCTTTATCTAAATGGGTCTATTTCTTTGCCTTTGGCTCATCTTTTTTTTCCGTCTTCTAAAATAAATTACACATTAATTTAAACCCTGGTTGTTTTATCTTTAAAAAGTACTGTGTTTGAGTACAGGCTAGAACGACTTTTCTCAGTTTGCAGTGAGAATGGGTTGTGCTCAAACATATAGACAGACACATCCACACAGAGAAAATGAGCGTCCCCGGGTGGCACCTGAAACATGCAGCAACTTGTTGCTCTGGCATGTTCATACAAGTCATTCCAGCATGTAGCTGAGCTGCAGCTACATGTGAAAACATCTGAAATTTGTCACTTCAATACTAATTTCATAATGAATGTTTTGGCTTTTAAGTGCATAGCACATGTTTAAACCGTGGCCTGCTATAATTTTTGAATGAATTCAGCCATCAGGAAAATGTTAAGTTTGTCTCATGTTGGATGCAATTGTATGCCAGCAATTTGACTCTATAATAACAGAGCAGCTTTTAATAATGAAATTCTGACCCCGATAATGATAGCTTGATCCTTTTTCTGGTTGTAATTAGATCTTTCAGATGTGATTCCTCATCAAAATACAAAGCTGACAAGTGAGGACACACTGTGCCAGCACCATCTGAATGAACAAGAAGCAGCAGGGGATCAAACTGAGGCCAAAACAACTAATGATCTTGTTAAATGAGCTCAACCATTATTAAGGATTTTGTGTGTGTGGCATGTTTATTGTTTACTCATTGATTTTGGAGCGCGGCTGAGGTTTTTTTTTTAACCTTTATGCCACATGTTCATTATATTAAAATATTCTGCAAGTGAATGACATTTGTCTTTAAAGACAATGAACTAGAACTAGAGGTGGAGTTTGGAGACAAAATCTACCAGCATAAACTTTTTGTTTATGAGATTAATTAAAAAATATAGTTTTACTTCGTAATTTTAATGTTCAGTAAGTAATTTAAAGACACAAATCTGAGGGACGGAATAAAAAAAATAAAATTACAAAATGAAACAAAAAAAATCTGATTTGACTTGATTTTATTTCTAATTTTGAAACCAAGGAGACAAAAGAGAAAAAAATAAATATACATGATATTCATACAGTGATAGTCAAAGACGAGGAACCAACAGCTACAGAATCCAGGTTTCAAACACTGACAAAAGAAAGTCAATAGGTGAAAAACATTTTCAAGAAACGAACCTGAAATGCAACTGTTAGGAAAAAACAACACCATCACAAAAAATACTTCATCAAGCACCTAAACAAAGCATGTCTGACTTATTAATTTTACAACAATAACTGCAGTGAGGATTTTTTTTTATACCATGGTGTTCTCACACAGTAATTATAGTTTTACAGTCTGGACACTCACTAGTGGCACTACTCCATCCATCCATCCATCCATCCATCCATCCATGCATCCATCCATCCATTTTCTTCCGCTCATCCGGGACCGGGTTGTGGGGGAAGCAGTCTAAGCAAAGAATTTTTGTTTTACAGTCTGGACACTCACAAGTGGCACTGCTCTTAAACATAAATTTAGTACAAAAGCACATTCAAAATATTTTCCAGGAAACCAAATTCATATCACCACTGCTTTTATCTTGAAAATTATTAATACTTTGCATTTGCATTATACAAAATCCTTCATAGACTTGCACCTGTTTCATTAAGGAATTTCATCATTTTCCAATCCGCTTTATCCCTTTCGGGGTCACGGGGTTGCCGGAGCCTAACCCGGCTACTCATGGGCGATGGCAGGGTACACCCCTGGACTGGTCGCCAGTCTGTCGCAGGGGCCACAATCACACACCCATACACACTCACCTTCACACCTAGGGACAATTTCGAGTAACCAATTAACCTATGAAGCATGTTTTTGGACGGTGGGAGGAAGCCGGAGTACCTGGAGAAAACCCACGCATGCACGGGGAGAACATGCAAACTCCACACAGAAAGGTCCCCCAGCCAGGGCTTGAACCGGGAACCTTCTTGCTGTGAGGCAGGAGCGCTAACCACTGCGCCACCGTGCAGCCCATTAAGGAATTTATTAAGTGAAATCTACAGCTCTATAGCCAGGGGTGACTGTGTGGTACCCCACAGAGATACCAATTTTGGACAATTTGTTCACTCTGTTAAGGGCTGTAACATCTGCAACTGTGTACCCCTCACACTGAGAGAGTGTTCAACTTTTATTACATGTAGGAATCAACTTAAATCTGGCTTAGATCTAAACAACATTGCACACACTCTTGAAGAAGCCATATCCCGTTTCCTGCACACGTAAATATTGCATGTCCATGTTCCCATTTTGACTGTTTGAATTGTTTCATATTTGTAGCTAATTTATCAATTTACATGCAAGTTTTTGATAAATTGTGTAAAAACTTCTCTATGTAACGTTCATATTCTTACTGTCTTTTTGTTTTACTTGTTATTTTTACTGTCGATTTTGTGTTTTTTGGTGTCAAATACACACCTTGCCCAGGGACTGCAGTTGGAAATTAGCTTTGCAGCTAGCACTAGAAAATACATTTAATTTGTTCAAACACACTTAAAGGAGTCTATCTATCTATAGAGTTATGGGCACATGTACAAACAAATTTAATATTTCCTTTCCCTGTAATGTGCCACACAAATTAAGTTGTCTTCTTTGTGGATCACATATTTCTAAAACAGGGGCCAGTTTAACAATGCAGATCCTGCATTTACCCGCTTTCCTTTTTTAGCTTTTCTCAAGACATTTTTGGAACGGTTTGACACAATATGTGAAATGTAATATATACCTTTTGGAGTTTGTGAAATGTTTTGGTTGGAAGTTTGTCCTTTTTTTTTTTAAATGTTGTACAAATAAAGCTCAACAGAAAGTTCAAAACTAAAAGCTTTCTTTTTCTTGCACCACTTCATCCTATTTTTGTCATTCTTTAACATCTTGTTCTCACAGCATCCAGCATTATGGATGATCATTTTAGATTTGTTTTCTCGCACACCAGTGCTTTATTACATTTACTGATTTTAGGTTGCTAGAAACTCTTGAATGGACTTCGGGTCTGATTAAAGACCAGCATTACAGGCAGGACCTTTTTTTTTATAATCATGAATTCTTCTTGCACTCCCTTTGAAATCATTGGACCCCCTCTGAAGGCTTTCACACATCCATCTACTCTCACAGATCAATCTCAGTACAATCTCTCCAGCCTTCAGCAGGAGTGGTGGGGGCTTTTAGGGTGAAATTATGTGGTAGTGCATCTGCTGCTGGTTTAGAGGAAGTAATATGTCGCCTTCAGGGCTTTCTCATCACACCAAAATTGCTGTCCGTATTGATGCAACTATTAGCACCAACCTCTAGAAAAGAATTGAGCCATTAAAGCTTGTGGCCAGCACTGTACTAGATTGGCTATGATAATGGTGCCGCTGTGAGCCTATTAGAGCCCAGTGTGGTTCAACTGCCTCCACTGCAGGTGAGCTGAAGAGCAAACACTACATAAAAAGTCCATCTGAGAAAATCCTAAACTGATACGGATGATAAGCTTTTGGGACAGTGTGTATATTCATTTCAGATTTTAAAAAATGGGAGGAAATTGGTCTTGATTTAAAGTGGCAGTTTGATGATGCTTCAAGAAAATCAAATCTTCTCCTTTGATTGTTAATTTGCCAACAAAATCTTTCTGATTGTTGAGACTTTCTTTCAAATTGGACTTACTGCTCAGAAATGTAGAAAACAGTTCTTCTTTTCCATACATAGAAACAGAAAGAATTTATAGCTTTATCTGAAATTAATCCACTGCCTTACCCTTGACTCTAAAAATAACACCATACCTTCCATTCTCTAATTTGGTGCAAACCTGCAAATATCAAATGTTGCAGTTCCTTATTAAACTACTGAATGCAGCTGTCAAAAAGGAGAGCATCTCCAGTGACTCTTAAAAGTTCAAAAGTTAATAAAAAGACAAATCTTTCTAAAAAACAAATGTATTTTATTGCATTGTATCAAAAACATTGTGATTTTGAATTTCATTTATATCAATAGTTTTGAATTCAGTCTTAGGGAGAATATGTGTGTTTTTTGCTGATGTGCAACACACAGCTGCCAGACCTATCACAATGAAGTGCAAGAAAATGCCTTTTAATAGGGGTGTAACCATTCATTTTAACAACGATTTGATTCATGTCAGAATTTGTGGTTGCTGATACAATTCATAGTCATTTTGAACAATCCGATTCACTGACCAAAAATTGATCTAAGAGATTTGCCCAAAAATTCAACCAGTGTGTCTCAGAGATAAATACCTGGTACTGAACAAAGCAGGTGAAGTTTCCAGATTCCTTGAATTTCTTGCAAGATAATCAAGTGCAAATTAAATATGTGTACAAGCAAACAAGTAAGTGAAACATTAATTTCAAATTATTTTATTTTTGACACATTTTTGTTTGATAAAGTTCAGCCCACTGTTGTTTTTTTACACCAAAATAATCCCAAGGGAACATTATCAGAACATTCTACCGCAATGCGTGGTCACGTCTTTATAAAAATTCTAAGTGTTTCCAAACATCAGAGTGGAATGGTGGTTGACCATTTTTTGCTGCCATCATGTGTGTGTTGTCCACTGTGATGTACTTGGTCGTTTTTATGTTATTGTAAAATAAACCTGCCATGTCTCAAACCAAATGGTAGTTTAAAATATTAATTACAATCCATTTATTTCGTTTTAAAACATTATTTAATGGTATAGGTTGATTTGATTCAATTAACAGCTTGCCTCAGACAGATGAATCTGTTTGGATGAATTGATAAATTGATTAATCCATTAATCATTACACCCCTACCTTTTGATGAATAGTTCAATCCGATGGAAATGACAGGGTTTTATGATGTGCGGTCATGAATTTGTGAAGAAGTGAACCTTGACTTAGGAGATTGTGCTGGAAGTAGCCAAGCAAACAATATCTGAGCTCCAAAAGACAATAATTTATCTATGTCTGTCAATGGTTGTCTGTCTATTCTAGAAACTATGGAGATAGCACACCTAACGCAGATTTGTGACAATTCAAGTGACAGTGACAGTTCAAGTGACAATCAGAGTAGTAGAAGAGAAGCAAACAGAGCCACAGATGACTCAGCAAATTTTTCTAAAAGAATAGGAGAGTGTGCCACAGATCATAAACTATTGGATTGGGCTTCTCCGACCTGCAAGAACAGCACCAGGTGACATGACTGATGAAAAAAAAAATCAAGACCTGTTACCTGAACCAGAACCATCAAAAAATTACAATTAAATCTGTGCTGCGTTAAGCCAATAAGTTAGCGGTATGAAGGAGCAGCAGCGTATGCCTTCTGATAAACACACAAAAGTGGAGGCAGTTATTAAAATAATTGTGCATTTTGTGGTACAAGCACCAAATTTGGCAAATTTGTACCACAAAATGCACAATTTGTCTTAAATATCAACCTAACCAGCGCAGCTAAAATAACTGCTTCATACTTCCCCCAGAAAAAGCCACACAATTTCACACATCAGCCCAGTTTGAAGTGTGTTAACATGTTGCAGGGAGTGTATAGACTGACAGTTACTAAACCATCAAAAAGCCACATCACCACATACATTTAAATGGTGTTGGAAATAATTTTTGATGCTTTTTAAAGCCCTTTTATAAATTTTCTTGAGGAAAAAAAACGTTTAAAGAGCTCATTTCAGTTTTTGAGTGCACTTTTTCTGAAATGTGTATATAAACAAATATGAATTATTTCATGATTTTGTGTGCCTGTTAAAAATTCCTTATTCTTTACATAAAATAAAAAAAAACGTTTTAGATGTAAACACAATTACTGAAGTGTCAGGGTCCTATTATGACACATCAACTGCTGTTTGAAAGAAAGAAACAACATTGCATTTTGTGCAAGGTTTTGTGCATTGTGTATTACTATGTAATAATCGTGGATTATTATATAGGCACATTGAGCAGACGTGGACAGGGCAAATGTATCTCATTACAAGTTTTGAGTTTTGAGTTTGAGCTTGGAACCTCAGACTTAATTTTTGTTTGGATGATGGCGATTGTCCTTTCTGCTCTACCTTGCCCTTCTCCCCCTCCCTCCACTTCTCTTTGCTTTCCCTGCTGCTCGGCTTAAACTAATCCCATTATCAGTGAGGCGGCCTGACGCTGATGTGGCCTGCTAACTGACCAGCTGCTCAGAGTCTGAGTCTGAACACCTCACACTATAAAAAAGGCATTAGCTCCAAAGATTTCCAAAAAAAAAAATCTAAATTTCACACCTCACTAAGAAGTCAAAGGCACCATCTAGAGAAGGGGAAAAGTTCTTGTGGTGGAGTTAAATCTCTCACATCAAGAAGCATTTTAGACTTCAGGTTAATCAACAATGATAAACTTTGTTGCTAAACATACTTATTATGAGATTTTAAGCACTTCTATGGAATGATTAAGCATGAAAACCAATGCTCTACTGAGTGATTCCAACTCCATTTGTGTAAAAGGAAGTTGGATTCATTTCAATAGTTTCTTCTTGCAGTGTGCTCTAGCTCGGAGTTCAAGCAGCCTGCCAGCCCATCAGACTCACTGGCCGCCCAGCCCATGTACTAACGCTTGAGCCTGGAAAGCATGTGGGGTTGGACCCCCTCATGACTGAAAAGCTGGGTCGTAGTTCAAAAAGGCAACATGGTAATTCAGAAATTAATTCAGCATCACCAAATCGAGTGGACAAACATGTGGAAGACAAGCAAGACCAAAAGGAGGATCTACTTGGTCCAGGTGAGATTTGGAGAAATCTTAAGATATTTATGTTTGAGTGAAGTATTTCTGATGCATCAACATTAATGTTTATTTAAAAAAAAGGTGTGAAGAACCAGCATTAAAATTGCCAGAGAACTACACAGAGAAAACCTGAGAAGTTAGTGAAATTGCAAAAACAAAGTCTGGTTTATTAACACCCGAGCACACACATTAACACACCCATCATCAGTGATAGATGGCGACCACTCCTTAAGACAAGTGCCAGGAGCCAGCGCTCTGTCTCCTGCACGTTGAACCAGCTGTCTGCCCGTTTGTGACAACAAGAAAGCATGAAGGGTTTCACCTTAAATTCAGCAAACTGATACTGAAGGAGGGAGTTCAGAAACAGGTAACCCATATAGAAAAGAATGACTAAAAACAAATAAGAAATCTACCTAACCTGCAGCAGTAAATCTTTGTTTCACAAGTATTGTGAATCTATATTAAGACCTTCTAGTCCTATACTATGAAAAACTCTTGAAAGTGGCCACTTAATCATTCTTTTCATATATGACGTTAAAAATAATAATATTTTTAACTTTAAAAATTGTTTATGTGGAATATAAGAAACATCATATAACTTTTTCACTCTTTTTCTTACATGTCCCTGTTCCAGACACATGCATTTCATAAATGAAACTCAAACATTACATGTAAGCTTTCTGCAAGTAAGATATATATATTCTTTAGAGGGAAGTTATGCTTTCTTTATTCTGTATGCTGTTTTTTCTTTTATTATATGTGAGGGTTAGGGGTTAGGGTTTGCATTTCCAAAAGGAGACATTTCTGTCTCAGGTATTACCAATGTAAATAGAATGAAATATCAACTATCAGGGCAAAGATAATTTACACATGTATTTTTATGTAAGACATTTTGTACTTATTGCTATCAGTCTTTCTCTAGCAACACTGAGAATGTTTGAGTCTTCTATCTCTTTGCTTCATTCCGGTATGTTTATATTGAATATCTGCTCTGTGGATACAATATCAGTTGTTCCTTTTTTTTGTTTTTGAAAACTTTTCCTATCCAACAGCTATGCAATCAGATATAAGCTGAGAGCCTCTTGCTTTAGACATATTTTACTGTTCTGTTATAATTGGGGGTTATAAATCTTCTGACACACAAGGTGTATATTGTATAAACCCCTTATGTAATTTAGGCTAAAATCTATTTATTTTGATTATGTTTTATCCTTTTTTTTTGTGTTGGACCGTACGGAAAAGAAAAAGGGTGAAGAAGAGACAAAAAAAAAGGATTAGTTGGTCCTAAAATCCTACATATAAGTGTTACTCCTTAATACTGTTAGCAACATCCATTAGTTGGGAACTGCCTGGTTTGTAGAAAACCTAACAACTGCTAAAGTTTAACAGTCCAATGTTTTGAGTCAAAATTAGTGCTGTAAATCGTTTAAAAAAATAATCAGATTAATCACACTTTTGGGTTGTGATTAATCACGCTTAATCACAATGTATTACTAGGTAAATTTTATATGACAATATGCAACTTTTGAACAAAAAAATGGCCAGAGGGAGCATTTTCCTTCATTTTCATTATCTGAAATGTTTTAATTTGTAAAGGGTTAACTCAGATATCCCAAAAATAATTTTGTGTGCACAGAAACATATCAACAGTCAGAAAAGCAGAACTCTAAAGAACTGGAAAGTCTTTTATGTCTGCAGTATTACTCCAGTAATACAAAGATGGTGATATACAGCCACAAGAAACAAACATTGTGTTTCTGCACTTTAAATGGTCCATGTGAATACTCAGATCTGATTGGCTGCTGGGTGTTAATGTGCACCTTAAAAAGTTTTTTTTTTTTTTTTTTTTAACAAGGAAGTCCCATTGAGATTAAAAAACTTCTTTTACAAGTTCCGGTCACAAAGCCAAAATGTTCTATATCACTGTGCAGGCTTCTTTAAACCAAACTTTATGCTTGATCTTCTGGACAAAAACAAGCGGTAAGAGGTGAACATTCTCTCTGAACTGATGCTGTATTGAACCTATGGTGACAAGCCTGAATATCGCTTTCCTTTGCCATTGCAGTCGAGGTCTGCTGGCCCAGCACCGCGTTCTTGTGTTACTGTGACAATGGGCCGTACCATGTATGAAATAGTCTGCTTTTTTGTGAAAAAGCTAACTAAACCCCAAAAATAACAATAATAAGGTACTAAAAATTGTTTGAATATTTATTTTTTTTGTAAGTGACCATGGTATAAGTGGAATAACGTTACTTCAGATGTGTAATTAATCTGGGTTATTAAATACTAATTTGTTAATTTTTTTAAAAAGAATTGCGTGCATTAACACGTTAACGTTGACAGCCCTAATCACAACACTATTTTTTTCAAATGTTTTCTACGATTATTGTAATACTGCAGTTTCACTTCAAGTTGTACACATCCCTTAAGGAAAATCTATGTGGAATTACTATTATATACTTTTCTTATATAACACCAAAATATGGAAGTTTCATATTGTACAATTTTATTAAGGATTTTATAACTGCTTTGGCTGTCAACAGACAAAACTTCAAAAGATTAATCCATTTCATTTCCATATGGGAAGTCCCTGCTTTCCAAAATAAAATAAAAAAAAATCTTGGAAACCTTAAAAAAGGAAAATAAGAGAATGAAAACATGTCAAGAGCAAAAGTTGGGGTCAAAAAATAAAAATTATTATTATCTCACATCTCCCAGTCATTTAAATGAGTTCACACACGTCCTTTGTTCAGTTTGACAACATGAAGAATGACATCCTTTATGTTTTGGTATGAATTAAGACTTGTGGCAAAGCAAGACAAGTATATTTGTGTAGCACATTTCACCTAAAAGCTTGTAAGCATCTTTGAATGTTTAACATTTTAAAAAGCATAATTTTAAACCTTTGTATCCAAAGTGACATGATTAATTTTACACTTGGAGACAGTGTGAAGTTCCACTCTGATCATCTTTTGATCTATTTTTAAAAATATTCCCAGGTCTTTTAATTATGATTAGGCAGTTTTTAGTCAAAATTTAAAAAAAACCTGTGTCGTTTTCTAGGAACTTAGTTTCTGCAGAGCAACCGAAGTTCATAATCCTTTTGTTTACACTCTCTCCAACTAGCTTACAGCCCCTCACAACCCCATCTTAACAATAGCAGTTTAACAAAAATGGGGAGTAATATCAAAGCTAACCAGACGTACAGTTTTGATTCAGATGTCAGCTCAGACGAGGTGAACAAAGACATACATGGATCCATTTGATTGATCGGAATAGAGCGGAGAGGGGAGCTTGTGGCTTGCTGATGACACGTCACAATTACCAGTATTTTTTTCATCTGCTCCTGATTCACAACAACTAAATAAAAAAAATACTCAAAAATGCAATTTTAAGCTTAATTATATATATATATATATTATAATATATAATAATAATATATATATGTCCTCCATCATGAAGAAAAACAAATCCATCTTGAGATTTTTTTGACAAACTTTAAAATCTTTAAAGAGTCAAAATGGTAAAATGTGGTCAAACTGACACTGAAGCTCTAAACTGACACTAGAGATAAAAATAAAAATCTTCTTTGGATTTTTATGCTGGAGGGATGTCAGTAACCCTCTGGGCTCCACCCAAACCAACATTGATTAATAATTTATGGATCATCCCATTATGCCACCTTACACAGTTCAAAGGACTCGCATTTGCATCCCAATTTGTTCATTGTGGTATAAAGACACGCTCAGCCTTTTTGCATCAGTATTTCTCTTGTAAATGGAATTTGGGACGGTCTGTCTTCACATCAGCGGATAAAGAAGATTAAAGTGTGGGCATCCTGCTTTACCTCCCTCCGTCCCCCCTCAACACCATCCTCCCTTCATCCATCTCTAGCTCAGCCTCTCAGCTTTGATGTGCTTCTAAGGAAGAAAGACATGAAATGTAGGGTAGAAGCATCCAGAGGACTCAGATTTTCTTGAAGAGGATTTTAAACAGGCAGGCAGTCATGATAAAGGAAATAAAAAGACATTATAAAAGAAAAACTAAATATTTAAAAAATTCTGAATATTTTTTATAACTTCTTGCCCTAAATGCATTACATGCCCTAATTCTCAACTGCAATAGTTTTATTCTAAGAGCATCTTTGTGTTTTATGTTTTTTTTCTAAAACATTTTTAATTGATTTTTTAACAACTATCATTCACTTGTTTAAAGGCTTCTATTCTACATTTTAATGTTTTAAAGCAGTAAAAATAAAGCAATTCTAAAAAGCAATTTCAAGGTGCAGCAAAAATGACTAAAACAAGAAACGTTTTTGTTAATGAAGATATATTTTATTAATGGAACAAACAAAGTAAAAAATCCAACAACACAAATACAACAACAAGAGGGAGAATCTGGTATTGTTACCCTGCCAAAAATATCCCAAATGTTTCTACATCCACTGCAAACACCTCCTTCACCACCACAGAACATTCGGTGCAATCCTGTCAAACTCGGCTCAGACTAATAAATTTCCAAACTTTGGCTCTCGAGATTAAATTCTAACGAATGAAGTTCTGAATGAGGACAATCAACAAAAGCTTTTGCTCTCGGCAGCCAAACTGTTTGTTGAATCCCTGCACATCCCCAATATCCCTGCAGATATCTACAGTCTGTCTCATTTCCATTGGCCTTTATCTGTTCCATCTATCCATGAAAAGATCTATTATGATCCTGTGTTCTTCATACAAATAGACCACTAAGAGGACATGCCACTCCCCCAGCCACCCCTCCATCAGCGTCTCTTTAGTAAAATGTTAGCCCTGGATTCCAAGAAGCTTGTCCTGCTTGCCTCTGCTTTAATTATCTCGTCTTGGTGGAGGGATCCTAATTTTAACGAGTTTAGAAATGGTCTTTCTCCAGATTTGCAGCAGAAAAGAAGTGGAGGAAATGGAGGGAGGGGTGCACACTCTTTGTTAACTCTACAGTGACTAGCTAATGTGATTGAAGTGGAACCACCTGGCAGGGGTAACTGTATAGTCAGCTGCCGCTGAAGGCCAGCGAATTGGGAGGACCAGGTGCTGCAGCCCCTTAGCTGTTGCCATGTAATAGCTTGCTTCAGTGCACAGTACAGCTTGGGGCAAGGATTAAAAAAAGCTCTTGTTGCTAGCAAGACGCACAGGAGTCTATTTTTTCTTCTCCCCTCTCAGTGCAAGACACAAACAGATGTACAGTCTCTCAATTTAATGAAAGCAAAAGGATTCAGGCCTGAGGAGAAGAAAAGAGACCAGGAGTCCTGATTTTATTTAGTCGTGTGGCTCAAAGCGGCTATCCAAGGTGAACATCCGCAGTGTCCAGGGGTTTGAATGTGTCACAATCTGCTCTTGGATGACTTAAAGGCTTAAAAGCTGATGGATGCAGCAGAATACCTGCTATAAGCAAATCTGTCCTCTGAGCCACAGAGGCTTCACTCAACAGCAGTCGGTATGTGCAATCTTTCAGAATAAGAGCATAAACACAGGCCACAGTTAACTTTGGTATACTTGACACGTTTGATGTCAACAAGGTTAACATTTCTATGCAAAGTTGCACAAATTCAAAAAATCCTTTACTGGTTCTTTTGTTCGTCCTCGGACGATTTAAGCTGAACTTCTTTTGTGGAGGCCAACTTAAAGGCGGGTGGTGTAAACCCTAATTAGGACTCCTGTAGGCAGGTGGATGTTGAAGCAGAGAATTAAAAAAAACAATCAACTTGTGCTTCCAAATCGATCAAATGTGGAGCTTTAAAAGGTGAAAATGAACCATTTCCAGACACTTTTTGTGTTTTTTGTCCAACTTTGTCTGAAGTTTCCTTTATGAACACTCTAAAAAAATGTGTTCATTATACAGATATGCATTTCTACACCAGAAAATAAATAAATAAATAAATTAGTAGAATTGCAAAAGTATGAGCTTGTTTGCTAAATGAAAGCATTTTAATGTTTTTCGGTTTTGAAAACTGGGCTAGAATTTCTCTGAAATAAAATTGGAAAGATACAATTTAAATTTCCAACTCACTGGAATGACTAGAAGGACAATGAAAGAAGAAACACTGTTTATGTTAATGCAAAGCAAAGTTGTATGAAAACTCAAACATTTCACAAACTACAACGTTTATGTTGTTTCCCTTTCAACACATCCTGTCAGAGGTAGCCAGAGCGGAAGTTATAGTGCAAAGACTAAAAATGAAGCCATTACTTGCCATTACATGTGGACACTGCATGGAAAAACAAATCTAGTTGACATTGCTTGATAAGCAAAGGATAATAAAAGTTAAATTAAATGTGGAGATTTTGTTGTTTATCAAGTAGGTAGTGTTGCAAACAATTTCATGTTATTATATAACATATTTATAATTGTTGTTGATTCCAAAGTAGTAAGGGAAATATTAATGAACTAATGACTTCTAATGGACAATTATTAAACAGTATGATTAACAAGGGAGGCGTAGGGGTAAAAGCTAATCTTAACAAACAAGGAAAACAGCCCCCCAAACACCACTTATGGTAGAGAATATAACTTAAAACACAAAAATAAGTAACACATTAGATTTGTGAAGAACATTTTAATGTTGAAATATTTTATCTTTCATCAATCCAGTTTTATACCTTCTGGAGTCACGGTGTCACTGGAGCCTGACCCGGATACTGTTGAGCGAAGGCGGATTACACCCTGGACAGGTTGCCAGTCCATTTGTACGTCAATATTTTGCATAACGTTTTAACATTGTGTTTTTCCAGTGTTGATTAACTACATGAATCTTGAAAAGAGATATTTTTTGACAGGAGATTGACAACAAATTCATGTGTTCTCCAAATATGAATGTTTTTTTTATGCATTCATAGATATGTAGTTTTAATGCCACACAAACGTATAAAAATAATGCACTGTTAACCCTTCCTGGGCTAATGATTTGAAAAATCGACTTCATATTTTTTTCATTTCTGGAACACAAATAAATGAACATTATTTTTAATGACAGTGCTAGCTGACTTTGTAGTAGTTTGACTTTGTAGATGCAAATAATATTCAAGTGTCAAGTAGATTTAAAGTAAGAATAAATAAATACATTAAAGAATCAAATAAAGATTTTTCAACTGATTCTTTTTAGTCCTTGGGACAACAAAATATATTTCTTGGAGTTTTTAGGAAGAAAAAAAAGCGGTCCAACAGGCTGTTGTTGAAACCTAATCTCCTTGAGTGCATCTGAGGCCACAGATGTAGCTGATGCAGTGTGTAGGATCAGAGGGAAAAGGCTGAGTGCTGTGCGTTCAGGGACCTGCAGCCTGCCCCCTGCGTCGGCTGCCAGGTAACCATCCACTGGGTCTGACCGCCTGATCTCCTTGGGGGCCCGGGACCAGGAGGAGCCATCAGGCAGCAGGTGCTTGGCTGGGATTGTAGCTGCAGCAGGATCATTGTACATTCACACAACAGAATGGTTGTGTAGGGATGCTGTGGTCACAGGAGTAACTGAAGGAGTAAATGAAGCTTGTTTTTTTTTTTTTTTTTTTTTTTTTTGTTCAAAGCAGTAGATTGATAAAAATAAACATTAGTTATTGCTACTTTGAACGGCTTGGAATTGAGTAGAAAAAATGAAGTGCTCCATCAGTTCTCCCTAAATCAGGAAAAATAAGGATATTGTTGTCTTGTTCACTGAGTATTTGAGCTGAACCAATGATTCATACATGAAAAGCATGTATGAAAGAGGAAAGAGGTAACAAAGATAAAACTATATAGCAAACTTCATAGAATGCAACTGTCAAGGTTTTCGTGATGGATTTTAATGGCTGGATTCGGTCACTGGGTTGGCTTTTGTTGCCTAATTGATGCTGAGCCTTTACGGCTGGTTGAGACGTTTTCCCTTGAGTACAGTAAAGTCAGACAATGTGTGGTTTTCTTCTTTAAAATTTTTGTATTATTTTACTCATGTTAAACATACTGGAGTTCATGAAAAATGTTACTGCGTAAAACTATTTTACTCCATTTTGAAGTATTTTACTTAAACACACTTGAGCGTATAAAACATGTAACTATGTAGAACTTGTTTTTCAACCAAATGTTGTATTAATTTACCAATAGTAAACACAATTGAGCTTTTCAAAAAATGTATTATGTAAAACCTTGTTTTAGACTACATTTTGTAGTATTTTACTCATGTTAAACGTAATTGAACTAGTCAAAAGTTGTTGTCAAACTTGTTTTTTATTAAAATTTTTGGTAGACTTGATTTACTCATGCTAAACACACTTGGACTTATCAAATGTTTGTAGTGTTAACAAAAAGAGTTGCTAATCATCTTATCTTTTACATCTTTGTACAGTACAAGAAAACATTCTATTAAAAAAAGAAGAAAGTGAACATGTGAGGACAAAAGCAAAAATAAAATTGAACTTGAAATCCTTTCATTCAAACTGCATGCTGTCTGTCACTCCGAGCCTGTTTACAAATGGATGAATGGAATATTTGCTGCTTTAATACTCTCTGAGCCTGCTTCATCCTGCTGGTGCTCAGCTGCTTGTGAGCAGAATGTTTCTCTAAAATGTCTCAGGGAGCCGTCTTTCCATTTGACAGCCCTTCGGGTGAACAAAGGCTCAGTACTAATGCTTCCCAGATCAACCGCCTGCTTTTCTATTGAGCGAGGTGCCAAGATGCACAGGCTTTTAATGCTGGAGCGCTCAACGCCGGGCCGCGAGGGAACGTCTTCAAAGACTAATGCAAAATGAGTCATCTACCAGCCATCTCATAACAACACCCCTGCAACACAATTCCCTTTGGTTAAAGGTTTGCTATTGTGTTGCACCCATCTGAGCTGGTGTCAGCAGTCAAAAAAGAAGCTGAGAAAAGGGTGGTTATCAGAGACTGCCCAAAAGAACAGCAGCGTGGAAAAATGTTGGTTGTTTGGGGTCTGTGCAACCATCTGTGACACCTCTGCTTCGCCTCCCAACTAGGCGGTCCCATATGGCTCACTGCAATTTACCGGGTGTCGCCCTCTTGTTGCTATTTTGTTGTTGTTATTTATTTACAGAAGCATGCACATGAGATGAGTGAGGGGACGGCTTTCCTGGTGGTGCCAGAAGCAGCCAGGGAGTTGTTGGAGGGGATTGTATTTTTGAGATGATCTGGCACCAACACCGCGTCCAACAGAGATGGTCCAGCCAGAGAACAGAGGGAGAGTGAGGCTCAGCCATCTGTGGGACAGACATGGTAGACGTCCTCAATTTTGTCTGTTTCCACCTCAAATGGTGCCAGAAAGTCATGGCACCACAGTTGCTTTTAATCTCCACCAGGTCTGTGTTTGAACAAAATTTGTTTAGACATGTTTGTAGTGATGAAATCCATCTTTGCATTTCTCAACACATTTAAAAAATTATCTAATTTTCCAACAGTATAGACTTTAAATTAATTAAGTATTCTGAAAAATGTTTGCAGCTTATGGTATGGAGTCTTGAAAAGTAACAGCATAAAGATGACCTCTTCTTACAGAAAGAAGAAAACAACTAAATTTGTCAGTCCCACAGCAGCAGCAGCATGAAGCTGAAGGGAACTTCAGGAGATCAGAATGCTGATGTAGAGTGAGAGAATGTCCCAGAGGTTCAATTACCGAGCCACCGTAGGTCCTCTCAGCCTTCATTAGCTGCCTGCTGGAGCAGACACTCCTTCCACACACTCTGTGTGGTTTTTGTTTGGTGTAGAACCTTTGGGGTAGAAGAGGAGATGCTTGTCTCTGCTCTTTAATGATCACACCGAAATCTTTCTCAGAACTCAGAGGTGATGCAGTGTTCTGCTATGTGGTTTGTTATTGAGGTGGGGTTACACTGTGCTTCCTTTCCTATTTATATTTTAGATCACTTAAATAATTGACAGCAATGAAATTGGAAGAACTAAACAAAAAGCTATTTTTTCTAAATTAATTTTAACATAATATAAAAAACCGAAAAATGTTTTTCTATTGTTTGTCTGTACAAATGTACATTAGCAGACGCTGACAATTTGCTTGACTTTCTATCAGAAGTTATATTTTAAAGACCCACTCTGATAATCTTTTGGTCTATTATAAAATCCATTAAAATCTATAAATCTAGTGTTTCCAGTGTTTTTTTGTTTTAATTATGACTATGCCGTTTATGGCCAAAATAAAAAAAAACCTGTTGTTTAGGACATAGTTTCTGGAGAGTGGCTGGAGTTCATTAGAAATTAGCCTCTGAGTTGTGGGCAGGTGTTATGCACCTTAAGTCTAGGGGCACAGGGCATAACATAACAAAAAGAAGTAACCCAAAATGTCACTGAGTAAACCCTCGAATCACCAGAAAGAAGAACAAAACTAAACAAGTCACTGTAGAAATTTGCAGAAGGATTTACTATCCCGATTTTAAAGTTAACAAAGAATAAATGGAGAAATGAAGCATTTAATTTCAGAGTGAACCAAAGGCCTACATAATAAACAAAACAAGACTAATTAAGATGTCAAAAGATCTACCTAACCTGCAAATAAAAAAGGCAAATAAATGACAGAGTCTAACTTTCTCCCTAAACCTAACCAAAACAGGAGAAAACAATCACACAAACAAAATGGCAGTCCACCCCTACTGCTTCAACTGACGTTTCAACATTTCCCCATTAAAGTCTAAATGAAGATTTCCACACAAGCAAAGACTTCACAAAATGCTCAAGTCAATGGTGGAGTGGAGAAACAAACAGACTACAGTCCTAAATTCTCCCCACACAAGGAAGTGGAGATTGCTGGTACATAAGGCCTCCTCAAAAAATCTGGAGCAGACACCAATCTTCCTCCCACCAATCCTGAGCTGCCACAAGATCTTAGCTCACCAAGCCACTTCCTGAAACAAAAACATGAGGAACTAACACACATACAAGAAAAGGAAAGACCTTTCACACCAAACAACCCCCAAAATAAGAAAAATACAACAATGGTCATAACAGCAGTACTGTTGGTGTGGGGTAAGCCTGCCATCATTTCCCGTTATCCCTCCGTTTCCACTTTGTCCTGCTAACTAAAGGTGCATTCACACTGAACACGATTTGCGTTGCCAATTTGCGTCCTGCCCCTCCTTTGCCAATCGCTGCTTGCACCGTGGCCAAAAATATGTTCACTAAGCTCGCCTCGGCCACGTGAGGGAGGAGCTACCAGCTAATATTTTTAGCCTGATTGCTAAATGAAGATAGCAAATGTTTTTAGCCTTATTTCTACATGGAGTGTAGTCTGTTTATCTCATTTACAATGCATGGGAGACACGGATGATGTTTAGAGATCAAGTTTATTTATTTCGAAGAGCTCTACAAAAACATTGGTGATGTTGGGTCATGTTTGAGTTCATGGAAACATTTAGAGTCTCCCTTTAGCTCCAGTGAGTTTCTCTCCTGCTGCTGTGTCTGATGGCTGCTTCTGGGCTGTTTCCATCTTTCTCTGACCGATTTCAAATGCTTACTATCATGCATTAACATGAGCGGGCAAAAATAAAAACAATTAAATGAGAGGGGCCTTGTTTATTGTTGTCTCAATGAAAATAAGAAAAAGATCATAAAGTTCAGGAGGCCTGAGCAGACTGCTTTCCCATCCACCAGCCCTCTGTCTGGCTGCGAGCTCCTCTCCTGGGAGCCGGCATAGTGAGCGTGTCCACTACAGTTCCATGGGTCCTGTGACAGACTCTCTAGAGTATACTCGCTTTCGCCCAACAGAAACCGGAACGGGATCTGGAAACCCCGCTGTCCAGAGAGGGACAAAGTGGGTTAAGAAAATGAATGGAAGTTTAGGAGAACTATGGATGGATCCACCATATTGGATATTTTCTCCCCGCCGTCGCTGAAAACGTTACGTACCTGAAGTTGAGTCCCTGATTGGTTAAGGAGGCGCAGCCAATTTTTTTTTTTTTTTTTTTTTTTTTTAAATCTGGCCAGCCACGCTGATCAATTCACACTGTTTCCAGCTCTCAATTCACACCACAGAACCTCAATTTGCATCTAAATTTTTAATGTAATGAATATTTTTCAAACAGTTTTTTTCGTCTGCTCCTGATTCACAATGAATTGAAAAAAGAAAATACTATTTTTCATTGTTTTGTATATGCCCATCAAAAAAAAAAAAAAAATCTAATTAAAATGAGATCTAAAAAAAAGAAAAGTCCGTTGAGTCCACTTGTCCCAACAACTTCTTCCTACTGGAAGAGTATCCCAGCGGACCAGGCGAGGAATGGAGGCGTGGTCGCTGAAGAAGGAGAGCCGACGTTCCTTTTTACTCATCTGTCAGAGGCCGTCAGCAGCTTGCTGGTCGCCCGGCGCTCCTCAGTCGGTCCGACGCCACTCTCCACTTCAATTTCCTCCTGCGCACTTTGCCTCTCCAGTCAGGTCCTTTACTGCTCCCCTTGTTTCCTTGGTGGCGTAAACCCTTCGCGTTCCACCCGGCAATCATCTGTCCCTGCCTTCCCGCTTAGGTGGATCCCCCGTGTCCGTTCAGGGCGCTCTTATTTAACGTCAGAGGGAAGTGGCGCCTGATAACTCACAGCTGTGTGCAATCAGTCTGTCATGCTAATAAATATTTCCAAACACATCCAATTAAGGGCACTACAAACACATGCACAGTAAACAAAAAAAAAAAAACACACAACCAGGTCATCTGACACTAATGTTTTCAGTTTTTTTCCATTTTGAAATAAAGCGCATAGCAGATGTAGATCAAGATGGCGGCAGCGTGTTGAGATTGGTGTCATACACTCCTGGAATATTAACCAAAATATTTTTGCAAATATAACTCAAAGCAAAGTTAATTTTGGTCAATGAGAGAAACAAGGTAGGTATCAGAATCACAAGTTCCAATGCCACATTAATTGATAATGTTATGACTAATGACGTGGGAGCAGTTGCTCAAAGTGATTTACTTTATAACTATATCAGTGGCCACTTGCCTGTTTTTTACTATTCTTGATTTGGAGTCATTTAAATATAAGATCCAGAAACATTCATTCATTCATTTTCCGCTTCATCCCTTTCGGGGTCACAGGGTTGCCGGAGCCTAACCCGGCTACTCATGGGCGAAGGCAGGGAACACCCCTGGACTGGTCGCCAGTCTGTCGCAGGGATCCAGAAACAGTTAAATTATAACAGACAGAGAACAGAAGAAACCGTCAATGATTTTAGACAAATCTATTACAACAGCACTGGTCAAGAGTTTACATGACCGATGTGAATGTGTCATATGAAAATTAAGCACTTATATTTCACTCTGTAATAAATGCTGCTCTTTGGTGAGTGGGGCAGCACTAGTGCACTAGTGGGGGTACCATGGTACAGCGGTAAGGCAGGCGACCTCTGATTGGAAGATTGCAGATTCAATTCCCACCTTGCCCACCCATGTGTTGAAGTGTGCTTGGGCAAGACACTGAACCCCACATTGTCTCTGGTGGGGGAGGATGGCGCCAGTATTTGGCAGCAGAGCTGCCATCAGCGTGTGTGTGAATGGATGAATGGGACTGTGACAGTAAAGCACTTTGGGCCTTCGATGATGGTAGAAAAGCCCAAAAAAGTATTTACCATTTACCATTAAGGCTATTGAAGAATACTTCAAAACTCACTAAGCCCTGGAGTACAATATGACTAACTAATGCATGCAGAAAGAAAAATAAATTGTATGAAGATTTCATAAGAAACCAGACAGTCAATAATGAAATGAAATATGAAGCTTATAAAAACAAACTTACAACTGTATTAAAAAAGCCAAAATAGATTATTACAATAAAAAACTGAAAGAGAAGAAATGGAATATGAGAGCAACATGGAACATTCTAAACAAAGCAATTCATCCAAACTTAAAACAACCGAAGCTATCAGATTATTTTGTGGATAGCGTTATTGTTTTAAATAACAGCAAATATGTTGCAAATCAATTCAGTTTTTTTGTTAATATTGGGGTAAAAATAGTTAATTAAATGGAAGAATGTGACCAAAATACTACAATCTATGTTTCTTGAAGATGTTAATGAGAGTGAAATATTAGCTACAGTAAAGAAAAGTAAAAATAAAACATCAACTGATAGCGATGGACAAGGTGTTTTCCAGAGAAAATGAAAGTAGCAAAAAGTAATAAATAATTTACAAAACTGTGTTAAACATCTATTTAATAATTATAGACCTAGTTCATGACTTTCTCAGTATTTAAAAATCCTAGAAAAATGGTTTGCCTTTAAACTAAATTGTTTTTTTTTTAGAAAAAAAATAGACAAATTATACAAAAAACAACATGGATTTAGCTCACAAAGATCTACAGCACTGGCTCTAATTGAGTTAACTGAAAAGATTACAGCTGCAATCGATAATAAGCAAAACACAGTTGGAGTGCTCATAAATCTACAAGAAGCACTTGATACAATTGAGCATAATCTGCTGTTATCTAAATTACCTATACAAGGGATTAGGGGACTGTTATTCCAGTGGCTTAAAAGTTAATTAACTAATCGACAACAGCACGTGCAAGTAAATTGAAAAAAATTCAAACCACCAAAAGGGAAACTTCTGGAGTTCCACAAGGATCTAGTCTAGGTCCCTTACTTTTTATTCTGTTCCTAAACAATATTTGCAAAGTCTCCAAAATAATTCAGTTTCTGTTGTTTGCAGAAGATACAGCAATTTTCTACTCCGGAACAAATGTACGTGAACTAATGGTAACGTTAAAAGAAGAAATAGCTAAAGTGAAAAACTGGCTTCTGACAACAAGTTATTTCTGAATTGGGAAATGACAAAGTTCATGATTTTTAGTTATCACCAAACAAATAAAAATTTAACATTAAATATTGATCAAGTCACTATATGCAAAGTAAGATAAAACATTTTTCTTGGGGTTATCTTGGATGAAAGGTTAAAATGAAAATCTAATATTAATTACTTAGATTAGTAGAAGATTAGTAAAAATATTGGAATTCTTTATAGAGTAAAATATTGATTTAACAATGAATCATGACGTATGTAGTATTGTTCCTTTTTTTATATAGTAAATTAGTTACTGCCTTGAAGTTTGGGAAAAAGCATATCCTATCCACAAAAGGCCTTTGTTCCTCTTACAGAAAAAAGCAATCAGAATAATCAACAAAAAAAAGGCAGCAGGGAACACACAAATAATCTGTTTGCTGAATCCTGACTGCTGAAGTTTTCAGATTTAGTTTATTTAAAAATGTTGTTAAAAACCAAACTGAAAATTCTCCCAAAAATCATTCAATCAGTTTTTTCTTTTGTTTCGGAAGACAATGGCAACAGGAGGAGATATAATTTGCATGCACAGCTTTGGGACAGACACACATATCAGTTTATGGAGTCAATATATGGAACTCGCTGGACACTAAATTAAAAGAAATGACCCGCATAGTTACATAAAAAAAAAAAACTGCATACAGATGGGATATTAGATAAATACAAATATACACACATGTTAGATGGAGACCGAGCTGGTTAAGTTTTGAAAGATTAGTTGTTTCTGTTATTTATGCAGCCTTTGTGTATATGTTTAAAGGAACAGATTATAAAATATTTTTTTCTTCATTTTGTTCCAATTGTTCAAGCCAAAAGAAGGGCTAATGGGTGTTTAGTTGTAAAACGACATGAACAATAAAGAAAGAAAGAAATTAAGCAAACACTTTAAATAATCTAATAAAACAAACAAACCTAGAAATAGATATTAAATATTTCTGAAGCACAAAAACGACATATAGGAAGCTCAAATTATATTTTCATCATCTTGTTTATCAGTTTTTCTCCTTAACCTAAAAGTGAGAATAATATAATACTCACTATCAACCATAAAAAAAATTGGTTCTGACAATCATATTTAGTAGCAATCAAGGCTCATTTTTGTTACAGCACTGTCTTAATTTCCCAAGCCCTGGATGCTGAGGAAAATGTAATTTGCTCACTTACTTGGGTGATGGAGATGGAAATTTAATCATGCTGAATCTCTGTGCTGAGCCATCTGAGACAAGAGTGATTTCTGTGACTGTAAGCACTTCCATCTTTACAAATAACTGCAGAAACAAAAAGATTCAGGAGAAAATCAATAGCCTGAGTAGAGAATATTTGGCCTTGATTATGGGTCAGTTGTAACTGAGATTAGTTGTGAACAGAACAAATGTAAATCTTGTTCTGTTACCATCTATGGGTATGCTTTCATACTAAAATATGTGCTGTGACATCCATGTTAAAGTTTGAACCTAAACAATTAGAGTTTTTTTATTTGGTAAAAGGTTTCACAGTTCTTTTGAAATGCACTTCCTGGTCAGAAATATGAAATATTACCACACCTGTGATCACAAATAGATCTTAAATCTTGCTTGAGTTATCACCAATTATCAGATTGTCAGCTTAAAGTGAAATATTTGTTAGAATTTTACATATTGATGATCAAAAAAGGATCCATGCACTCACATTACTGGATCATCTTCTTACAAGATTAGTCGCAGAAGCATTTGATGAGAAGGATCTTTTCAACCTGTGGTCCAGTGTGATGACAGGCAAGTGGAAAGGGACAGCAGCGTATCCGCAGCCTGAAAGGTTAATCAGCAGCCAGTCAATTTTATTTGGGGGAGCTCCAGATAAAAAGATGAATAGGCCAGAAGTTTTTTTTTAATAAACTGTAAGGGTTTATTTGTATTCCCCTTTCAATTTCTAAACCCACACTCTAAAGAGTTTTAGCAATAAAATGGCAAAAGCTTCATCGTGTAGGACACTGAACAGGTTGGAATGAGTGGTGGAAGGTGTAATATGTGAAGGTAGCCATACTGTTGATTTAGAGGCCACTGACAAAGAGAAAAGAGGCAGAGATGAAGATGTTGAGATTCTCTTTGGAATCAACGAGGATGGATAGGTTCAGGAAGGAATCTATCAGAGCATCATGGTAGCTGTTTTGGAGATAAACGCAGGGAACCAGATTGAGATGGTTTGGACAGGTTTAGAAGAGGTACAGTGATTAAGTTGGTAAATGGATGCTGAGCACGGAGATACCAGGAAAGAGGTCTAGAGGAAGACCAAAGAGGAGGTGTGTGGGTGTGGTGAAGGAGGACAGGAAGGCAGCAGGTTAGAGGAAGGTGGATGCAGAAGAGTTGTTTGAAAGCAGATGAATTTGACATGGTAAACCCAGAGGGTAAAAGCTAAAACACAAAGAATTCAATTATGAACTAAGCCTGGTGCACAAATCTCTGGTTACAGTTCCATGCATGCTTGTGGGACTAAAGTCAAGTAATAGTCAATGTTTAATTCATCCTTGAAATGATCGCTTCTTAAATTGCTAAAGAGATAGGACCCTGTGCAAATTGAACTTTTTTGATTGTACAACATATAAATTAGCCTGTGTAAAAAGTACAGTTGAAGCAACACAATTGTTGATCATCTTTTTCCTCTGGTTGAGAGACACTGTTCTGTCCCCAAAGTTGCATGTTTGCTTAATAGGTTGATATTGGTTTAAGTGTTTTTTTTTCTCATTTGGGGTGATAAGGTTGACAACTTACTATCAAAATTAGATTTTTTTTGTGTCTCACTTTGCCATCAAGTGACAACCTGTTGTATGCGAGGACATGGGTAGAGCTTGGTTTGGGGAAATGATAATGCGCAGGCTCCGATCGTAAAAGCTTTGCATGAAACTTTAATCTTTTTGCAGATCAAAAAACAGCATAAGAAAAGCAAATTTTTTGTAGTTTTTGAAACCATTTCTGCTTAATTTGCTGCATGTGCCTGAACAGCACATTTGGCTGAGGACAGAGAAGACATTTACAGTTCTTTCTAGAGAGCTTCACCTTCGAGTTTGAGTAGTCTTGAGCAGTGCTTGATATGGAAGCGTCTTCTCAACACCAAGGGGGTCTGGTGTCTAAGAAAAATCTGCTTGTTTAGGACTAAACTGACAGCTGAATGGATGAATTGCAGATTAAAATTGGTTTATACAATTTTTTCAGAAGAATATCTGCAAATGAACAGGAACTTATAGGGATAAATAAAGGTTTGAAATTCAGTAAAGAACCTCTTTGAAAATGAGTGTGTGCAGTGTAAGAGCACAAATGGTTCGGGGGATAAATGACTGCAGATATAAAATCCAATATTAATGTACTGGGAGTGATTTTCTTTTAATTAACGGTAATGGTATTATTGTATTTTTAATTAAACATATGCTGAAATGAAAGTGTTACTATTTTAATAATGTGACCTTCCATTTTTTTTGGTTTTTTTATTGAAAAGGAAGGGGTTAAATTATGTCCTATCTGGTCAAAATGGCAAAGATGGCGGAGCTGTAAAGCTGGCCTGTTGCAGCTTCAATAAAAATGAGTGGGTGATGTTCATTTTTCTTTTACACAAACTGAAGCATCACTGTCTCTCTGTAAGGGGGTGTTGTCTTCCTTGCAGTCTTCTCACAGGAAGTTCTAGGTTGGTTATAGCAGTGAATTGGTGGGCCATTCCTAAAGCTGCAGTAGAGAGTGAGTCAGATGCCACTGTGCCTGTTGAGCTACGTTCACACCGCCCTCAGCAATATGCGCTCAAGAAACCACTTTCAATGAAAAGTTTATGTAAACGTGAGTAAATGAGCGTTTTGGGCTTCCATGTTCAAAACTCTCATCTCATAGCTACGCACATTTTAAAGAACGTTTTCAGGCTCTACGTACTAAACAGACAACCTTTGAACATGTGTTGAAAGTTAAACCAGGTTGAATTTGTCCAATCGGATCTGGCTCGGATCTGGTAGTGACATATGGATGACATCCCTGTTAATTTATGGAAGTGCCAACCATTTGAAAATTGATCATAGAGGAGAAAGTAATAATTGCAGTTTGTTCCCGACTGGAATTATATGACACAAAGTCTACATATCGGAACAGAGCTGTGAAAGAAAAAACCTACAGCAAGTTTGTGAGATTTGGCAGGAGTAACTATGACTTTCTTCCTGGAGTGAGGATTGGAATGTCTGGGGAAAGTATCGCTACCGAAGTGGTGGAAAAAATCCTTCGAGGAAGGCAGCCAGTCAGGCAACTGACTGCTTGAGCAGGTGGAACTCACAGTGGCCTCTTCCTCTGCATGGGCCTGCCGGTAACATGGTCACAGCTAAGTGAGGTCACCCTTGGGCAAGTCTAGCAAGCCTGTTCATTGGCTCCACCCTAAACAATATCAGTAGCATTAGGGTTTCTGGCCAAGACGAACCTTCTGGCTTATCAAAACGCTTCACACCGTAGTAGGGGCAGGACCCGATGTTGTATGGTGAAGCAGTCTCTCCTTTGGATTTGGGGTTGGGTCCACAGTGTCTTGGTGAATCAACCTCCCCAGCGATCAACGGGACAGATCCTAGGGCTCAGAAGCCATCCTATTGATATCCGCAAGTACCAACACGGAAAAGAATCGGAAGCCTTCAACATTTCGCACCAAGTCTCTTCCAACTGTAGATAGTGAAGATGTGATAATAAACAGCAGCAAAAGAAAAAAAGAAGAAACCTCTCCCTGTTTGTCCAGTGTGAACACCATGGGCAATAAACATGTTCAAAAAACCTGCATATTCTTGAACATGCTCACATGCTCAGTGTGTCCACAGCTTAAGAGAGGATTGGCTTGATTCCAAACTTTTAAAGGAAGATGTAGGTTGGTTATTGGGGCTAATTGTTGAACCATTAGTAAAGTTGCAGCAGAGAGTGGATCAACTGCTACTGTGCCTGATACAGAACTGTCTTGACCAATTTCTTTGCACATGTGACCCTTTTGGTAAACAACTTAAAATCTCTTTTGTTTTTTAGTTTTTTGAATTGATTTTTTTCTTGTCATTCCGTGTTCCTGCAGAGCACACACAGCTCCATGAGGTACATGAAAAAGTTGTTCAACTGTAAGGGATGGAGGGGGTTAATCCTGATGGAACTCCCCTTCAAAAGGCCTCAGCTGCCCCCATCCAAACCTTTTGAAATCTCTGTCAGTTTACTGTGACTTCAGAAGGCCTTTTCTCCCTGACCCTTATTGATTCGGCTCTGCACTGTGGCCTATTCAACTCCCCAGCCACCCTCACCCGCACATACATTCTGTCTCAAAGAGGCCAGTCTTCAAGCCAAAGCATACAGGGAGCCATAACGTTTCAATTACTGATGGTTGCAATTATTCACGGTTGACAGCAAATCCTTTGGAACAATGTCAGTCCATTAAAAGAAAAATGACATGTGCTGGACCTTCTTTACCCACAACATATTTAGAATAAGACATTGGGCTAAATAAAAACTTTTTAAAATGTTCAAATAAAAAATACATGATTATACACATGAAAATGAATGGAATCATTTGTGACAAGAACACTTTTGAGAAGAAAAGAGAAAAAAATGGTTTCCCCCTTTTGACCCTAACTTACCTTCTGATGCAAGGGTGCTGGCTCCTCCAGTTGATCTCCAGAATTCCCACCTGCAAGAAAATAAGAAAAAAAGATCCAAACATGAAATGCTTGTCAAACTAAGATGTCAAAAAAAGACCAGAGAAATGGAAAACCAGTTCACAGAAATCTGGTTTCCATGTATTATGTGGATGCTAGCTTTAGCATGCCTTAAGGCTAATCATTTTGTTGTTCAGTGTCAGCATGATAAACCAAAAAAATGTAAGTCATAAAGTAGCAGGCAAGTCTTAAAGTGCTTTGTGAAATAATTTCATGGCAAATAAATAAAATAAAAACTAACAACAAATTCCATTCATGCATTCATTAGAGAAGTGGAAACCTTAAACTGAAATAGGGAATCAATAGAGGGGTCAGAGGTTAAGGCAAAAAAGGAAAAAGACCGAAGAGTGAAAAAACATTAGAAACCTAGGAGCCATCTGACTTTTTACATGAAGGTGTCGTTTGTTGAAAGTAAACACCTTGTTCATGTACAAGTTATTTTTCAAAAATGTGTTGTTTTGTTGTCCAAATAAAGCATTTAGGATGATTCACAACAGATAGCGATCCCCAGTTTATTAAATTGTTTTGTGAAGGTGGGACATTTTTAAAAATGGCAGTGGTTACAGTCATCATGGAACCATTACTGTAATTGTTGAAATAATTATGGTAGTTCTAATGTGGTTCTGTGATGTGTTGCTATAGCAGCTAAAACGATCATGTTCAGCAATGACCATGAATTTATCCTGAAACCGTCAATGCAACAAAAACTTCACATTAAGGAAGACACAAGTTCTCTTTGATTACTTTTGTTCTTTGTGGTTTTCTTACTTTATCATCTTTATGAATCAATTATTATGCTAATAAGGTAACATGTGTTTGTAAAAAGTATTTTGTGGTCTATTTTAGCATCCTGAATAACAAGCCCCTCACCAGCAGACCCTGGTGTTACTGCCTTCTGACCCCTCCCTCAGCTCAGTGGCTCAGGTGTTTCCCTGTGTGACCTTGCAGACTTTCCTTTCAGCGATTCGTCATGGCTGAGCCTGACTGCTGCGCCAGCATGTGCCAGCTTGCAGAGAAGGGCAAGGCCTGCTCACCAGACGGCAAATCAGCCTGACAGGCTGCCACTGTCAGCTAGGGGGCCCAGGAGTCACTCTCGGCCCTGGCAACTGGCCCCACCCTGCCCATCGATAAGAATAGGCAAAAAAAAAAAAAAAAACAGCCCCCCCACTTCCTTCCTCTCCACAGGCTTTTCATCAGCTGCATTCATCTGCAAGTTAAGACTGAAAGTGGAGTGACGTAAACACACTCCCCTGCACTGAGCAAGTGCTTTTCCCTCTTTTTGGACAGGAATTTGAATGAAATCTTGTGAAGTCAAAATGTCATTGTTGTTTTTTTGGGGGGGTTCATTGATACTTCACACATTGTAGTAGTAGTAGTTTGCACAAATAACTTTTACTATATATAGGTTGGGCTGCACGGTGGCGCAGTGGTTAGCGCTCCTGCCTCACAGCAAGAAGGTTCCCGGTTCAAGTCCTGGCTGGGGGGCCTTTCTGTGTGGAGTTTGCATGTTCTCCCCGTGCATGCGTGGGTTTTCTCCGGGTACTCCGGCTTCCTCCCACCGTCCAAAAACATGCTTCAAAGGTTAATTGGTTACTCTAAATTGTCCCTAGGTGTGGATGTGAGTGTGCATGGGTGTGTGATTGTAGCCCCTGCGACAGACTGGCGACCAGTCCAGGGGTGTACCCTGCCTTCGCCCATGAGTAGCCGGGTTAGGCTCCGGCAACCCCGTGACCCCGAAAGGGATAAAGCGGATTGGAAAATGGATGAATGAATGAATGAATATATATAGGTTAACAAATGATTTAATGTACATTTTTGTCCAAATCAAACTTATTCTTTCCTGAATTTAAAAAAATCTGAAGAAATTTTCACTAACTCTCAGTATCAAAGGAAAAAATGATTAAAGTTGCTTGAAAATCCCAGTTTAATGTCAGGAGACTGCAAACTCTTAAAATAATTATTATAATATTATTGTTATTATACAGATTCAATGATAGATGTCTGAAAGGCAAAAAAATTCATCCACTGCAAGCAATTTGAGGTGGAACTACTGTCTTGTGTTGTTTGTAATGGACCTGTTCAGGGTGTTCCCTGCCTTTGCTCAATAATAACTGGGTTGACTCCAGCAGCCCTATGACCATAGAAGGGATTGAACAGGTTCTAAAAATGGATTGATGGACGGATTGACTGTAATGCATTCAAACAATTGTACAGTTGACCTTCCCATCAGTAGACAACTTTTGTAGCTCCTAAATCTCAGCTGTTATGTTTGTGTTAACACATTTCTAAACAATTTAAGCATTCATTTGAAAGCTTTATTGTTCATAAATACAAAGGAATCTTTGACACATCGGCATATAAGAAAAATGCACATTTATTGCATTTGAGACACATTAAGGTCAGAAATAAATTTCCCATTCATATTCACATGTGTCTATTTTGTGAATCATTAGTAAATATCATAAAGTCATGTCGCAATTTCTGCAGTTTTCTGCATACTATTCAAGTGTCTAAAATCTAAACAGAAATTCTCTAAGTTTATTAGTCTTTTATTAATTGGATTTTATTGTAATTATTTTTTTAAAAAGCCTTTTCTAAATTTACAGAAACAACAGAAACATAAAAAAACACCAACAATTATAAATAAATAAATAAATCTGCTATGTATGAAACATGAAGCAAAGACTTGCTTAAGTTACACAATATTATAAAAAAGAAAAGTTCAGCCCTCTTGATAAGCTGTTGATACAAAAACACATCAAACCACTTCTGCTCCAAAATTACATTAATTTGGCGTCTACATGAAAGCAAAAACATAAGTGAGATTTTTTTCATAGCCGGAAATAATACAGTCATCAACGTATACTACATATACTACATATTTACAAAATTTACTTTCACTGAAATGTAAAACAAAATACTGGCAAAACAAAATGTTAGTTTCTTTGTGCAATGTGAGAAAAAGTCCCAGCAGGAATAAAATGTCTAACAGCAAGAGGTTTCTGTGCTCCCATTAGAAATTCATTTTGAACATCTTATTATTATTTCTGGCCTCTGGATGTCTGAATATATTTACAAGCATTAGGACTGGGGGCATGGTAAAAGAGGAGGTCCTGGACCCTTTGCATCTGCCAAGCTCCAAAAAGCGGCTGTCAGAACAGACTGCTCTGTGCTAAAGTAAAGTATTTTTAGTTATTGAAAAAGTTTGTGTTTTCTAAAGAGGTAATGACTTATTCCAACTTTACAGGAGCTCATTTTTGTCAGCCCCACCTTTTGAAAAATAAAAATCTCTTGTTCATTTTGTATGAGGTGGGATGAGGTTGGATTTCTCTATATGTAATAGCTAGTGTCCAAATATTCTGACAGGGTGCTAATAGTTTAATCAAGATTGATCCAAGTTGAAGAGCAGGCAAAGCTAAATTTTACTATTAAAGCAGAAGTTCTCATAGGATTACCATCAAGACCCTTCCAAGTTAAAAGCTTAAAGACACAAGAGAGACAAGAGTCATAAACTCTGAAGAAAACACCAAACGAAAGAAAAGACACTCTTTCAAACACCACTTTCAAACCAGTTCATCATCAACACAGCAACTTCATATTTAATCCAACACAAAGCCTAAAATACTAAAAACAAAAAAAACTCTTTCAAGCAAAGATAATCTCCCTCCTCCCAAATTAAACTAACAACGGAAACGCATTTTTAGAAAAACAGCTCCTATATTCCCAAACCAAATCCATCAATCTCTTTGTTAAAAGGACTATTTAACTATTTGAAGTTATACATAAAAATTATCATTTGTTATAAAGAAATCTAATTTTTGTAATTGTACCAAAAACAAAGTAACACCACTTTGCTGCCAATTAAGTTTATCTCGCTCTCTGCTGCTGCTGCTTTAAGTTAATTAGCTTTTCCACTTTGAGAGCTTTTCAAGTCAACAAAGTGATTAAGGTTTTACTTGAGCCCGGCTCATCAGAGTGGAGATGTGTATCGCAGCCAGCTGTAACCTGCTATGTAATGCTGATCGGCAGTCATCTGCAGAGCCCGACCTTGAAAATGATGCCTCTCTTCCCAAAAAGACACACAAAAGACTCACAAGGTGCTGCATATTGTGACAAAAGACTCACAAACGTTTAACAGAAAATATTGCACCTGATTTACCAACATTGTTGTCTCTAGTTTTCATTTGATTTCATAAACAAAATCATTTCCTTCACATTATGCCCTCTTCAGTCTTTACCTCAACTCTTCCACAGTTCATTTGTGCACAGATCTGTCCTGCTGCTTCCCTGTAAATCATACACAAACATACACAAATGTCAACTGGAGACTAAAATGGGTTAAGTGAAGGGATAGAAATGTTAAGTTTTTAAAGATGTGTTGTTTCTGTTATTAAAGTCACCTTTGTGCTTGTGTAAAAAGGAGCAGATTATATAAGATTTTTTTCCTATTTTTTTTCCAATTGTTCAAGCCTAAAGAAGGGCTAATGTGTGTTTCATTGTAAAACAACATGAATAATGAATAAATAAACAACTATAGATTTTTGTCGTCTTTGGCCATACTTAAACTGAGTTACTGTACCTTGTGTTTTTTGCTAAGAAAGCATGTGTTTCTCTGTTGTTTCTGCTCCTGGTGCCCCTCTTATTTCTATTTTTAGCTTTCAAGAGGACACCAAACTTGGTTTTGTTCTCTCTGTTCTTACAGTCTTTCTCTTTAAATTGATCAGAGGATGCTCATAGATTTTAAAGTCACTGGCTTCATCTCCATTTATAAATTGTGGAATGTCTATGGATCCATAAACACATAATGACATTTTTTAAGGGTCTTTCATTCCACATAGGATCAGTCCAGTAATGAAGACGTCAAAAGAACTAATTTCACACAACATTTTCAAACATTAGTTTGATGCTTCAACACCCGCACATCTTCACAAAGGCCCCTCGACAAGCCTAATCTGCTCAAAAACACAATGTTCCTCGTTTATGCTCTCCTTGTTCTGTTGACTCTTTATGCTTGCCTGCCTCTGACACCAACACCTGCCAGTCCTGAAAATGCCCCTGAGGTTTGTTTGACTTACCTCGGCCCACGCAGAGAGCCAGAAAGCCAGAGAGGCCGTGTTTACTCTGTCTGCTCCTGCAATTCCTCTCTTTCTTCCCCTCTTTGTGTGAGACTGATGTAGATAAGAGGAGGCGTGTGCGGGGCAGCGGCAGCTGAGAGAGGGCAGCTTGCATAGAGGGGCAGAGGAAGAGGCTGCGGTGGAAAGATACAAGGTGAAGTCAGACAATTCTTTGTAAGTTGAAGCAGCTGGTGTCATCCAACAAAACACATGTGCCAAAGCAGGCGCTATGGAGGAAATAAGTCAACCAGCGTTGTGTTTTCTACATCTTGGTGTTTCTCCATAGCAGGTAAACACAACACATCTATTCCTGCTCACACAAACACTTGAGGTCTAACATTACTCCCCTTCCAGGCTTAACAGCGTTAGAGACCAGCGGACGTCTGATTACACCAGACAAATTGAATTATGCTGTGTTGCTTACATGTGTGACAGTGAGTCACATGACAGTAATAAAACACACAACAGCAGCTGAAATAATGAAAGCATCTAACATCAGATTTAATCAAAAAGAGAGAAAAAATGGTTTGATGCAATTAGAAAAGCTAAAGTAGAAAAAAATCAGTAGACGTTGGTTTTTAATCTGGCATGATTTGATTCATCTGAAATAGTTTTAGAAGGGGTTAAGAGACTTTTTGATTAAATACAAATGCATTTGTTGTTAATTAGTATTTATTTTATGAAAAGGAAAAGATATAAAACACTTCATGGATAGACATTTGTCTTGAAAATCTGAGAACTGGATTCCAGATGAAGATGGAGTGTTTCATTTATTCCAATGAAAATGGATCTAAGAGCTTTATATTCTGGAACGGCATAAACATTTCAGTTACATATGAATAGAGAATTTACCAGAAACAGAGAATGACAAGTATGAAAGCTTATAGCCAGCTGATTATTGCTTCTATGTCACAACTACAGGCTTTTTCCAATGGCATTTCTTCATCTGCTCTTGAATCACACCAATTTGAAAAAAAGAAATACTCAGACATGCAATTTTAAGCCTAATTTTCTTTATAATGGAATTTATATTTTAGAATTGTTTGAATTTATGACAAAATTTAAATATTGAAATTAAATATGTATTTATCTTCCACGAAACAACAATCCGCTTTAGATCAATTTCAGGTGCGTATTGAGTCTTGGAGCTTTGACAGAAGCCACTTTCACTTCAAGCCCTTTAATTTCTTTGGAAAAGCTGCAGTGGAGCTCCGTTTAAGCATTGCACGTTTGTGTGTTTATGTGTGTGTGCATTTTCTGTAGCCCTTATCTGCAATCTGCTCCCCAGCTGGCTTACACCTGTCAGAGCCACACAAGGAGTTGGTCACACTGGTGTAACTCTGAGTGTGTCGGTGTGTGTGTGTGGATGGGTGTGTGTTGGGTTACGGTAAGGTAAGACAAAAGATTTCCATGCAGATGTTGCAAAAATTCCAAAACTTCCCAAAATGTGGACAAAAAAGTGTGATACAGCTCCATTTATGCCTGATAACTACATAGCTACCAAGACATAAATACAGATTTGCAATGCCTTGTAATAAATCAATAAACAATAAAAGACAATGCAATGTAGAGCTTAGATCATTTTAACGAGAACATGTACAAACTTAGTTATTAAGCAACTATTTAATAAGTGTAAAAAAGTCATTCATTTTCATCAAGTGCTGTTGAAGCACTATTCACATCATCAGCACTTACCCTGCTTTTTACACAATTCAATTTTATACAAAAGTGTGAAAAATACTTAAATTAGTTAAATTATTTTCACTAAAATATTAGGTTTTCAACTTGGACTCAAATACTCCCTATGACTTATGATGTGTGACACTCTCTCCTTTTATGTTTCAGGAGAATTGGGCCAGTGTAGCATCAAGTAGCACCAGTCAATCAAGACTCTTCGTATTTCTATTCTGCTCCACATATAGATGTCTCATTTTTCTGATTTGCCAGATTTCTTCATGATTTGTAGAAATAATCAAGCCAGTTTGAGGTACTTGATGACAATTTAGGAGACCTTTTTTTTTAAAAATGTTTTTATTGTGTTCCAGTGACAGGGAAGCAAAGGAATTTTTTACCATTTTGAAACATTTTAAAGTCTTTGGCAGCAGTGGCAGCCATAAAACAATGCTTCAAAAAAGATCATGTGACTGTCAGGTGCAAAATGTGCAAGTGCTGCATATTATGACTTGTGAAAAACTGCATTATATCAATGCACTCAAATGACATTTACATTAAAACAATTTTAATCTTTTGCTGGTTTGGTACATTGACAAATGGTTATTTCAGAAATTTTAAGCCATTTCTGCACTAAACGTTACTATCCTTTATCACTACTGTAATTTCCCAGTTATTGTAAATCAGAATACATTAAGAAAAATGTCCACAAAATATGGCCAATCCCAAACAAATTCGTCATTATTTTTTCTTACCCACTTGGACTAAGTTTGACTCTTCTATCCCTAAAGAGCACAAAAACTGTTTATTGTAAACACGTTCCAAACATTGTTTACATGTGGCATCACTCATTGTAAAAAATCAAGCTGACAGCACAAATATATCCCCTGATACCACATACTTTAGTTTTTTTTTTTTTTTTTATCTCACTGCGTTTTGGATCAAAATAATTCTCGGTGGAAATCCTTTATTTTTTTGTGTTTTCTTCTTTTTTTTATTAAAGTCATATTTTTATTTTATTTCACCTTTGTTTATTCAGGCAGGACAGATCAGGAACAACATTCTTATTTACAACTGTGGCTTTGAACTGTATTCAAATGACAACTCATCTATTTGTGAACATCCATCTTCCTACTAAACACAAGGCTCACCTGCTGTTTCTTAGCTAAAACTCTCTAGAGACCATTTCCCATTCATTCTGAACATCAATGTTGTTATTGAAACAACATCCTGTTGGTGTTTTCAAGAGGAGGCCAGTCCAGCCTTATACACAGTCGAGACCTGCCGATTTTCTAAGTTTTAATGTGAAGAGGTGACTCTATAGAGTTTAATCACAGATTGTTACATCAGAAGTTCAGCTGAGAAAAGTTGGATTTGGAGATTTTGTATGTGAAATATCCCAAATTGCACTGAATAATCCTCACGCACAGTTAGAACATAAATTGGTATTCTTGTTGTGCAAACTCGATTCTTCTTTGAAACTAACTTACCCAGAACTGAACTTTCTCTGGAGTTACTCCTTTCGTGGTCCAAAAAGTTGATGTTGATAAAAGCACTAGCTTTCTGTAAAGCATGTGTGACATAACATGCTTTCAGAAATACACCCTTGAAGGTAAGGTTACCCAGGAGAGGCAAATGTATGCATTGCTAAGGGGCTTAGTTCAACATCTTGCAATTTTGGAAGAAGATAATTCAATTTGAATTTACTTACAAATAGCATGGAGGTGCAGTGGTTAGCATTATGGCTTAACAGCGAGAAGGTTCTATTTAATGTGAAACCAGCATGATCAATGCTGACTAGTCATGTGCTTGGAAAAAAAGAAGAAAAAAAGGCTAGTTGAATTAATCAAAACATTTAGCAATTATTGTAAGACTATTATGTTTAGGAATTTGGCTAAAACAATACTAAACACTGGCTGTTAAAACTGTTTTCAAAACTGAATAAATCAAAACAAAATGTCACCAGCATTGAAATTACAGGTACATTGAAACTGTGTTGACATGGTGGTGGAGTGGTTAGCACTATAGCCTCACAGCTAGAGGTCCTCGGTCCAAGCCCCATTGGGAACCTTTGTGTGTTGACTTTGTATATTCTCTCTGTGCACATGTTCATTTTGTTCAAGTTGATTTGAAACTGTTCAGTGTTGTAAAGTAAAGAATTTTATGTTTCTGTCTGGTTTTGCATTGATCGAAGATCTCAATCAGGGTGAACTTGGCTAAAAACAGCTGGAAGAGTGGATGTAATGAACTAGTGTCTTCACTCAAAACAGCTGGAGAGGTTGTAAGAGAACCAGAATACATTTTTATAATACCTTTTTTTTCTTACAGTCAGTAAACTGGTAATTAAAACACAGTATTGAATATTGTAAAAGGAAGCACAGTAGAATGACTGTAGGAACATTTATGGTAAATACTGGCAGCTGGATGCCAGTAATTAGAGTAAAGTATATGTGTACTGTGACTCATCTTACATCTTTATTACCTTATAAAGAAATACAGTACACAGAAATTCTACTGTATTTCATTTTACAGCAATTAAGCTGTAAAATGCATTACAATAATTACTGGCATCCAGCTGTCAGTAAGTGACTGTAAAATCTACAGCAACTATTTTACAGTGTACCTAAAAAACTACCAATAGATGTTGGTTTGCTTTGTTTGTTTATGAACTCTTGGAACAAATAAAGGTCTCATGATCACAAAAAAATCTCAAAACTGCATACAGTTTTCTTAAGGTGTAACAGGATGCCATACATGTGTATAAAATAAAAATGTAAATATGCTTTTTTTCATTTGCTTAATAGTAAAGATTTAGTTTTTGAATGTGTGACAGTATAAAGCAAAACTTTTTCTGCTTTTTATTCATCAGTTTGTAATTCAGCAATACTCTTCTTTTTTATGGTCCTTTATGTATTTTATTGTATTTGTTTTTGTAGTGACTGTAATTTTGTATCATTTTTTTTCTTAAATCAATATTTTAGTTTGGAATTGAACCATGTCATACCCTTTTTAGTGTCTTTACTGACTTTTGTCTGTTTAACTTGAACAAATGTGTGTACAGATGCAAAAATATACATTGAAAGAGTGTCAGTGTTTAAATTAAAAAAATGCTTTCTAAAAGTCTGTTTCTCAGTTTGGCTTTATTGTTTTTGGACATTTAGCAGTATGCAGCAGAAACATCCAAAGCAGAGGCTAACAAGGAGAGGCAAAAAAAAACAACAAAACAGACCCCCCCCCCCCCCCCCCCCCCCCCCCCCCCCCCCCAAAAAAAAAAGTAATTAAGTACAAACATGATTGCATTCAGTTCATTGATTGTAGAACGGTCATACGAACACACTGTTCTTCATCATATAAATTAAAGAAAATAAAATGATTTGGCTACATCATGATAAAAAGCACAACAAATTACAGGTTTGACCTCACAATAATAACTTACACAAATAAATTAAATAAATAAAGAAGAAAATCGATTACACATAGTACACTATTGGCAACAGAAGGCTTTGTGGAAAATTATAATGCTCAGCCAACAATAAATAGGGGATCAAACACAATCAGATGAGTTGACTTTAAGGCAGTTTTACAGCAGGAGTTTCTAATCCAAAGGCATCACTGGCTACACTAGTTTCACTCGGGTTGTTTTTAGGCGACAGCTACTGATCCACAGATCCACAAGCTATGTTAAAGCTAATCCCAGTGAGAAGTTAAGGTCTGTTCAGGCCTGTGACCTCTGGGCTTCATAGGTCATTCCCTCTCTTAGGTCTAGAAGCTAATAGCACTTGTGCAGAGATGTGAGAAGAAATATTCATTAACAGTCTAATGCTGTGTAGGAGGGGGTTCAAAGACACTTGATGGAGTGTCAGGCTCAGGCTGTATGTGAGAAGGTTTCACTGCATCATTTTAATGAAAATTGTCAATTTTCTGTTATCTTTTGAAAAGAAATGCTTCATGAATGAAAATGTTTGACCAATTTATTGCAAACTTGAAACTTAATGTGGGAATTTAATGTGAATATAACCCTTTTTTTTAGACGTTTTTTAAAACTAGATTTGTTGCTCTGTGATCATGAAAATGGAACAAAGGTGTGTAAGACAAGAACCAGACTGGGTGCGCATCATCTGAACACAGTCCAGGATCAGCAGGCGGGGCGCAGCGGCACCTGCAGCAGGATCACCTGTCGGTTCTCGGACGGGTGGCATTTGTTGATGTGTCTGGTGAGTCCCGGGGAGCTGTAGAAGACAGCGGGGCAGTATTTGCAGGGGTACATGTGTGAGGAGTGCAGCAGGCGGATGTGGCGCTCCTGGCTGCCCCTGCTGCTGAACTTCTCCCCGCAGACAGGACACAGGTGACAGGTAGAGGCGCTCAAGTTGAGCGGCGCCGCGCTCTGTTCGCAGGCGCGCGCCTCGTCCTCCCGCGCGGGTTTTGGAGAGCCGTGCTGTGACGCAAGGTGCTTCCTCAGATAGGCTTGGCGTTTGAACCTTTTCCCACACTGGTTACAGTCACACAGTCCGTCGTCGGAGCCGGATTCGGACGGCTGGGGGCTCGGCGTGTCCCTGTCACTGCTGTCCTTTGCGTCATCAGACGCGGCTTTGACGCTCTCCAGATGGTGCCCTCCGCCCTGGGGCTTTGGTTTGTGCCAGCGCCGATGAGAGGCGAGATTGGCCGGGCAGCTGAATACCTTGTCACACTCGGGACATCTGTACTCGACGCGGACTATTCTGGAGCACTTGTGCTGGGCCAGAGAGAACGGGTCTGCGTAGGCTTCACGGCACAGCTGGCACACGAACTCCCCCAGCGGGTGTTGGTCACTTGCGTTCGGCTGCTGCTTCTGGTCCACCGGTGCCTCTTTAATCTTGAGCCCGAGAACCGGGGATGTGGTGACGTCATCCTCAAAGTGCAGTTTCCGAATGGCTTTGGTTTTTTTGGAGGCCGGTTTGCCTTTGCGCTCCGGGTCGCTGGGCGGCCGTTTGGACCCGGCCATGGGGAGCTTCCCGGAGAAAGAAGCGCTGGCTTCGGTCTGGTTGCTGGTGCTGGAGCCGATTTTCAGGTCCACGGGTGCAAAGAGGTGATCCAAAGCTGTAAGTGCTGCCGGCGTGGGGAAAGATTCAGCCGAAACAGGTGATCCGAGGTTGAAGCGCCTGTCCAAGTAGCGGTCGTGGTCCTGGCTGACGGGGCGAGTGGGGCTGTAGAGACCACGGTACACCGTCTCTGGGTTACCGAATTGGACTGGTCTAGCATCCTGGTCCGGAGCAGTGGCTGCAGCCCCAAAGCTGGGCGTTGGAGTACGCAGTGGGATGGAGGAGGTGGAGGATGGCGGCAGCAGCGGTGGCGCATCCACTGATGCTTGATCCGCGTCCTCGTCATCAGAGCGGACCCGGTAAGACACCGGGATGGTTTTCTTGTTTCTTTTCACCAGAAATCCTCTGGGCATGTTCGCGGCGATCGGACAGCTGAAGGCACTTTGGATGCTGATGCGAGAAAGAAAAAAAAAATCAACTTTTAGCTGCTCGCTGATACAAACATCTAACGCGTCTTTTTTGTGCTTTTTCTGTTTCCTCCTTTTAATATTGATCCTCTGCGCTCCTCCCAAGGTAATCACACTACAACATAGCTGCACTCTTTTTAAGGCAACATGATGACATTGTTTCCGTCCCCCCTTGTTGCCTCATGCCCGACCAATCAGATAAAGCCGAGGTCCCCTGTGGATTTGGGGAGTGGGTGTGGGAGGATGGAGGGACTGATGGAGAGGAGGGGTGATGGAGGATTTGCAGATTGCAAAGCAGATGTACCTGAGGGCTTTATTGTATTTTACACCCCCCCACCCACCCCCCCTTCAGTCTCACACACACACACACTTTTTCTGACACACACTCCCTCCTCTTCTCGGCGTCTCGACCCGGGCACACGCCAGCAGCCTCTTGCTTTTACGGTCTGATGGGTTTGTATAAAAATCTACACGTGCCTCAGCTTTGTGTGTATTCTTTGACTGGTGGAGGCTTTGATTCGTGTAAAAAAAATAAAAATAAATAAGGCTTCATAACGGTAAAAGTGAAATGTTTAGGAGTCATAATTGAAATTCAAGAGATTAACAGCAAACAATCTTTTAAAAAATAAGCAAAACAAACAAACAAACAAAAAAACAAAACAAAACAAAACTCATATTTTGACTCAATCACATTTGGAGAAAAAAATCCTATTGAAATTGTTTAAATCTACATGTTCCATGAACGTGCAGCCAACCAGAATAAAGGGAAATAACTAAACATGAAATCTAAAAGGCCACAGTTGCATGGAGCATGTGCACCAGGGTGACAGTTAACTCCGGGCATACGATTCCGTCATTTTACGCATACATAATTAATACCGAGAGGAGGTTTTCCTGTTTTGCATCACAATGGTGGCGCTTGTGCAAGCTGTACACCCGTCGTGATTGAAAAGGAAATTGCACAGTGGAGGAAAAAAAAGTAGAGACAGAGGTCCCCCCCCCACCCAAAAAAAGCAATCTGGTCCTCACATACAGTCGGCGCATGCTGTGCGTAATCAGTGCGCTTGTCATGTGTCTCCAAGTGGGGCAAACCGAGATTATCTGCCAGTTAAAACATATCAAACCCAGTTCTTATAGGTCAACTCCGCCGGATATGAGTCTGTCCCCCACATTGAGCGGTTGACTGACCATGGCGTGTCACCTGCGTTGGAGATTTAATGCAGAAAATTCAGCAAACAAAATCCCTGCTTCTCAAACATCAGAGTATTTCGATATTACTTTTGTCATAGACATTTTTCCTGTTTAGGTTTCTGTGAAATTGTGTTAAATCTTAGTCATTTTGTGGGTTGCTGTGTAATACACAACTTTTTTTTTATGGTTCGGAAATTCATCTCTGACTTTGTCGAAGGTCTCTATAAATCAAATTCTTAATTTTCTCTGTCAAGCAGAAATATGACAAATTCTTACAAGTTTTTTAAACTTTCACTACCTAAAGCTACAGTTGAGTTTGAGTGAAACCTATGCTTGCACCTGTAAACACATATTTACAGGTTTCTACTGAAATTCATCATTTATGTCTAATACTTAATATTTCTCATTTCCTTTCTTCAGTGCGTGACTTCATATTTGGACACCAGTAACACGCCTGTCCTGTCATCCTCTAAGCTATTATATCAGTGTGGACATATGCTGTTGAATTTGTGTGTGTGTGCGTGTTTTCTCCACAGTCTTCAGCTTAGCCTCATTATCATACAGCTGTAGTATGACACCCTCCTCCTCCCCCACCTCAGGAAAGCCACAGATCAACTTCCATCTGCGGTGCGGGTTGCACGCTGGTGCACAGGAGTGCTAAGACATACTCTCAAACAGAGCTTGTGGAAGAAATGCTGCTGGTGGATGGGAAACCCAATTGAATGAGAAGATCAAGATGAAATGAGAAATAGATTTCTTAAGGTTAATCCAACCTACTGCAGCTTTATAAATATATGAGTTTTTTATATATAGTTTATATATATATATATATATATATATATATAAACTATATATATATATCAGAGAAAATATTGAACCTCTGAATCTTTATGTCAACCCTAATAAAAAAATAAAACAGTTTTATCAAAGTCACAAAAAACTAGGCAACTTTTTTCTTAAAGATTTTGTTACTTCATGATTATATTCCACAAAGCCAGTAGTGATACATTATTTTATGTATTGCCACTCTGGTCCAACAGGGTACAACATTAGTACCATGCAACATAGAGATTTGTATGACAATTCATTGTTCACTCACTTCTTTAAAACTCATTTTCCATACATGCACAATTGAGGTCTTATTGACCAAAGAAAGCAATGTCTTAAGCCAACTACAACAGACTAAGGCATATTAACCATCTTTAAACCAGAACTTAAGAAGAGTCCTTCTTAGAAGAAGAAGAAAAACACCAGTGCTTTTGTGGCACGCTTGTCCAATACTGTATTTGGTAACCAATTAATGCAGTTGACCATCTATTATATTTATTTACATACTAAGTGATTTTTTTTCATTTATCTTCCTTTTCCTCTGTTCATCTTTAGAACAGCTGGTCTTATAGGTGGCCTCTTAAGATCTGTCTATAGTAAGGCAAAAACATGTCCTTTCGCTATAACCTGACAGTGGAATTCATCATTCCTATCTGCATCACAGTTCACACAGACTCTTGACAAGAATGAAGTGTCTTTTTCTTTATTTTTTTTGGTACTTTTTTGAACAAAGCACAGCAAAAACTCAGTTTGACTAAACTAGCTTATCTGAACTGATTTAAGACGTACAGTATTGAAGTTAGTTTGTATGGGTGTTTGAGATAAACATTGAACATCTCTTCATAAAGCACATTTTTGTCTTTTGTTTGACTGGAACAATATGTTTACTATAAGACAAACGGCTTATTCGACTCCATCCAGCATTGAACTTTCAGGGCTGCTCCGGCACAGAGAACATGGGGAGCAGGTCTTTATTTTGGGACAGAAATTTCACAGCGATGTTCCTTATAGTAGTTTTCCCCTCAGCATCAAGACAAGTGCAAGGAGGGCCGCTGGCTGAGTCTTCCTCACTGTCTGACTGCAAACATCCACACAGCTTGAGAGGAAAAATTGATTAGATCTGTGGACTGCTTCCAATGTGGACAGAAGAAATCAATACGCCATAACTGATGAAATAAGGAAATGTCAATTACAATACTAGAGGAAATAAAAAAAATAGAAAATGAGGAAAAAAAAATAGCAGTATGATAAAAATGACAAAAAGAAGAATAAAACAGGGAAGCATGTTGAAAAGTCAAAAGCTATGAACTGAGCTCTTGTTTTCGAAAAAAAAGAAAAAATAAAAAACAAACCTTCAGTTTGACTTTCTCCTGAAGTTCTTTCACAAAATCAGAATATCTGTCATGGAAAATGGGCATACACCATCTCTGTCTGAAGACACTGCAAAGGAAAAAAAAAGTTTTTCATTCGGCAAAAGTCCGATTTTAAAAGATCAAACCATCACCAAGTGCCTGAATGTTGGCTTTTTTTTTGGTCATAAACAGTAGGTTATATTTTCACCTTGGTGTAGAATCCTGAATAAAAACACACAAAAAGATTATTCTGTAATTAAAAGCCTGTTTGCAATTATGATCTTATATTTGGTACAATTTATGTTTAAAGGCATTGACACAAATGCAAATGGGTTCAATAAAACTGTCAAAATCTTGCTATTTGTTGTGACATGAATTTATATTTGTTTATTTCCACATAAAGATATTAAATGGATCAAGAGGACCGGAGCGTTTCTGTCATTTGTCCCATCCATAAATGGTAGGCTGCTCTGCTTTGCTTTTTCTCTTTTTTTGCTATCACATACAAACATGTGCAGATATTTTAAACTCTAGTAAAAGAATGAAATTTTAAAAATGTTAAAATTTAAAACATACAAAGCTACACTGATTGCTTTGGCGGAATGACCCCTAGCCGCCACACAGTCAATCAATTATTATAACAGCTCCTGATGCTCCATCAGCTTTCACAATGACTTTAAGAGTCAGCTGAGTGAGCAATGTGACAAGAGATCGGCGTCCGCAGCTCGGAGGCTGCGGCTTTGTCTCGTCCTGCACTGGCCATGAAGACAGATTGGGGAGCTGCATAAAGAGATTAGGAGGCAGAGGACAATGGGCAGCCATGTCTGTGACTCATTTTGTGTTAAAAATCAGAAGCAGGTCACCCGCTGTTTGACAAACACAGGCACAATGCAAAGTCACGCCGGCAAACACACAGAAAGACAAATGACAATGATGACTCAAACTCCTCCCTTTTGCTAACATCATAACTACTATTTTAATGCAATAAGGTCATAAGAAACATTTTACTTCTGAAACGGGAGACACTAATTTTTAAGGCCTAACAGGGTTATACCAACTCTTGGAACATGACAGCACTAACAGAAAATATAAAGAAACTATAAAATCACACAACTTTGGTAAAATAACTCTAGTATTTTACAATAAAAATACAAAACTGTAAATGGTTATAACAGTTTTTCTTTTAAAGCAAACTGAAACTGAACAAAAAGGCAAAAGATTCCTTTAGGTCTTGCTTAGTTTCTCAATCATAAAACGTGTGTTTATGTTGTTGTAAAATGTTTTCTTATCTCATTTAGGATCCAGAAAGTTTGGACTTTACTCTGAAGGGCTGGAATCAGTATTGATGACTTAGCTTTACTTGATTGGGGCAGAAAAGAGCTGGTGAGAGTTAATGTACAGTAAATTTCAGTCCAAATGTGTTCTGATAAATTGTTTTTTGCTTTAGCTTTCTGACAGCAATTCATCCTAAGAAACCATGTACGCCATCTGGTGCCCCTGTGAGGTATTAAATCAATGAATAACAGAAGTTTCTTCCAGGATTTGAAGTTCATCAAACCTGCATGTGGATTAATTGGAATATCATTTCAAGACAACAAATCTGATACACAGTGAACCACATTAGGATTTTTTTGGTAAAAAATATAAAAAGGCAATTATGCTTTGTCATTTGCAATCTGTATCACACCTGTACAGGTCCTGGATCAAGCCTTGTCTGTAGCTCCTCAACAGTTGGCCAAGTAGCTTCTCGTGTTTCCCATACAATGTGAGATAATTAGAGATGGGGAGGGGGTCCAGGGACAAACAAATGATCGTCTCCACCAAGCCATTGCAATCAAGCTTTATGCAGAAGTAGTTGCCTGACTCCCCACCTGTCACAATCTGAGTGGTCTGTATAGGGATCATTACAAAAGAACAAAAAATATACTTAAAATAGCAAAACAGTAAAGACCCAAGAAAAAACAAAAACAGAACAAAAGTAGTTTTAGTGAATACATGTAATTGTCTTCAAGATCTTGGCCAGAAGCTATCATACGACATAAAAGAGCATATGTGTATACATTCTTTATGCATTTTCTATGTATGCCATCTTTATAAAAGTGACCTTCTTTTGCAAAATGCTGAAAGTCAAACAAAACTTTTTCAAATGGCACAAACACAATGTCTTGGTATGTAGAATAAGAATAGAGTAAACTTTTAAGACCCACTCCAATGAAAATGATGTTTTTGGTGTTTTTAACATCTTCTTGTAGCATTTTGCTCATGATGAAGAACATATATAAAGGAAATTAAAATGTAAACTGTTTTTGAGAAGTAGCTCATATTTGTGATGCAGCAACTGAAATGGGCAGGCCACTAGCTCCATGCTCCGCACCATTCTGATGCATCTACTTGCAGACACATAGATCCATGTACATCTTTGTTTTCCTCCTCTGAGCTGGAATCTGAATCAAAACTGTACAGCTGGACAGCTCCAATATTCTTTGCCATTTTTGTTGTACCCGTAATGTTAGATTGGAGTTGTAAGCAAGTGCGTAGAAGAGAGTGTAAATAAAGCGAGGGTTACTTCCATGCCAACAGTCCTGCCCACATTCCAGAGGTGAATTTCTAATGAGCTCTGACCAAACATTTGTCTTAAAAAAACCACACAGGTTTTTTTTTTTGGCTAAAAACTCCATAATAATAATTGAAAGACCACTGGGAAAACTTTACAACAGATCAAAATATAGTTGGAGTGAGACTTCAAGGAACAAAATAATACTTACAGGTTGAAAAGGACGTCTCAGGCTTGTAGGAGTTGGTTTGGTCACATGAAGGAAGTTGAATCCTCCTGGAAGCTTGCCTCCTAATGAGAGAAAGCAGTGGCATGGAAAAAAGATTTCACATTTCTAGAGCTGGAATTATATTATATATATATATATATATTACAATGTAATTTAGTATTTATTGTAAATATATACACAGAGCTCATGAGATTAATTTTCCATAAAATCCCATAATTGAAAAATGTTTTTTGCATTTAAAAAATAAATAAATAAAGTAAAAAGGGTTTTTAAAAAGAGAGGTTTCTTTTGTTCTATAAGAAAATGTGATTCAGCAGCACCACTTAAACAAGTACTGGCATCCTGCACTGAGTGGGTCTGTGAAAGAAGCCTGAATAGCATGCATGTCATTGTCAGAATCCACCCACACAGGCATGCTGAGGCAATGAACTGGGTTAACAGACAAAAAAAAAGCACCATCTGAACATTCAAACGCTCCTGAAAAGTTCACGTGAGCTTCATTTCCGTCAGAAGGCCGACAGTGAGTGGCTGTTGTGTTCATGCAACCTGTGGAGTGGCCTTGGTCACTTGTGAATGCTCAGCAGCACAACACGGCATTGTTGCGTCTTACTATGGTTGGAGTGTGTGCCATAATAACACTGGCTAAGAGTGAGTGGGTGACAAATTGGAAAATGTTTCATAAAATCATTAAAAAAAAAGAAATCCTTCACAAGAACACAGAGATTGGTGTAAATAAAGCTATGGCTAAAAAATTCTGAATATGTCTCATCAATGAGTGAGAATATATTTTTTGAAGACGAGCATTGGCAGAAGTTTGAAGTCTGACCTTGAATTTTGGCTTGTTTGTAGAGTGGTATGAGACGATCTTCTTCAGGAGATTTTGCTGCCAACTTCTCCAGTTCTGGATCCAACTTGGACAGTAATGTGTCTGCCAGTTCCTGACCCACTTCCTTGGAGTTAAAATTTGCATGTGACCATTCATCTGAGTGGTAGTAGCGAGAGAACTTGGTGAGAGGTCCAGCTCCAAAAATGGAAGAGTCGTTGGTGAGGAAAGTAGTGCTTATCACAAGTCTGTCATCAAAGACTAGAAAGGATTTTTTGATGCTCTCCAGAACATCACAGTCCATTTCTTTACTAGAAAGATGGAAAAACACCTGCAAAGAGTTAAAATAAAATCACCTTAATTCATATAATTTTAGCTCAATGCTCTGTAAACCATCTATTTAGGTTTAAAATCCATATTTGTTCACAAAAAGGAGAAAGAAAGAGGAAAAATATATTCAGAATCAGACTGTCAGTGGAGAATACAGAAGTTGTACTTGCTCGCAACATTAAAGTTAACAAATCTGAGATCAAGCAAGGATAAAACAGAGATAAATCCTTTTAAAAGTTGAATTTTAGTCTCCCACTACATTAGCAATTTTTTTTACAGTAAAAAAAGTGCCTTTCCTCAGTTGTCCAGAATGGAGACATTACTTATCCCATCACATTTAGGACAAAATTATCTTCTATTGCTTATAAAAATAAATAAATAAATAAATTTAAAAAGCTAATATAGGTTTGGGTTAATAATTAGGCTCTTAACAAAAGAAGTAAAAATTAACATTAATATACAAAAAAACCGAATGATTTCAGTTTTTTAATGGCCCAGAAGACACATTAGCAGCAATCCTCCTCAGTTTTGCTATATTTTCACCTAAAACCTGTTTGTGTGTAAATAGGCAACACAAATCATTTGAAAGTTTGACTTACTCCACACTGAAGATGGAGAGGTGCAGAGCCCTTTCTAAAAGTCACCGATGTGAGAGGTTCAGGGTGTTCGCCACCATTCATCTGAGCCAGCACAAAGTTGTGGTGGACATGCACGCTTGCATTCTTCAAGGCCGCTGCCACAGCTTTTTCTACCACTGAACTTGGGAAGGTAGATACGGCAGGCTCAGGAGAAGGGAGAACTAGATGAATACGAGATCCTGGAATACCAAGACTTAGCAACGTCTCCACAGAAATGTAGACATCTATGTTGTTTCCATAGATGATTGCGTTGTCTGAAATGACAAACACATGCCAACATACACACACAAAAAGACAAACAAAAAAAAGGAAGTTGTAAGAATTACAGTTTTTTTTTGGTGTTTTAAATAAAAAAAAATCAGTTCAATAAAAAGTAATTTAAAGCAAGTGGCTTTGCGGGAAGTTTTGTGTTAAATCAACCACAGTCTCCTAATTGAAAACGTTTGAAACAAGAATTTCTAGAATGGACTGTTTCCACACAATAAAGTCCTAAATGAATATTTAGTTGTCAGTAAAACTTCTCATGAGAGCAGCATAAAGGAGCTTTGGCTAATTAAATGTGGATTCCATTCCTGGTCTCTGTCCAAAGTGCTAATAAACCTGAGCACCAAAGCCAAACACACAAAATTCCTGTTTTGCAACAACAAAGCTGACAAGTTTGATCAGTCTTATGGGCCACTGTGCAAAGAAATGTCAAAAAACAGAATCCAAGGGTTCACAAAAATCCAGAACATGGCCAAAATATTTAAAACTAATACTTCAACAGAAAAGGAAACAACAGCCTCACCTCTCTTTTATCTTAGTTTTTTAATAAATAATCTAAAATCATAATTGTTAATTATCTTTGACGGTAATATATTTGCAGCAGGTGAATCTATAGTGTGGCTTGATAAATGGTTAACCATACTCCAGATTTAGAAAATAATTGGTAACAGTCAGTATTAGTTGTTTATTTTTCAAGTTTTACCATTAGTCTTCTGAAAGTCTCACTTCAGTTAGAAAACTGACTCTAGATAAAAAAAAATGTTTGAAGCTATTGTCCTAAAAAAAAAGATGAAAGGATTTGACTAAATTGTGTTGAACTGGAATGAACTTTAGTGTACATAGAGGACCTCTGTGGAGCCCTAGCGTGGCAAAAACATTAAAACTGTATCAAATTACACGACTGCATTTGAACTCATCCAAAGGTAAAATTTACAAGCACATTCCATTTCTGTTTCTGTTATTGTTCAAATATGGAAATGAACGTTTTATCTGCAAGTGTCTGCTGTTCCCATTTGCATTTATTAATGGCTTTCTGTGATAATTGGGATGAACTAATTAGTATGTATAAAAGCCACTCTCCAGACCACTGCACAATTCCTTCAGAGAGTAAATTAATTTCACTTAATGACCCTGAATATTTGTCTGTACTGAAAAGCCTGGCTCTCAGAAAGCGATATGATAATGAAAAATGGATGGAGGAGGCCGACCTGATTCACAGAGATGAAAGATTTCTCTGCAGCTAATTTGCTGCTAATTATACTTGGGCACTCCAGTGTCTGGCAAAGTAATGACATAGTACTACAGATTAATTTTCAGTGTGGTGTGTGTTATAGTGCAGGTGAGCATTTGTGCGAATGGGGAAGGGTTTTCACTTACCCCTCTGATCAAGGAAGTTGGCACACAGCCAGCGGCGAGCAGCCATGCAGTCGTGAACATTGTTGAGTGTGAAGAGGTTGGAAGGGACGACCCCTGTGTTTGTGCATTCAGTCGATTCTGGTTGCAGCTGGGCATGTTTGATGGGATAGTTCTTAGCAGTAGGGTTGGGTACCTATGGATTGGTTTTAAGCATATTTATGTAATGATAGATTTTTTTTCTAGAAAGTATTTATCATGGCTTTCTGAGTTATCACTCTGAAACATTCAGGCTAGAAAATAAAGGTCTCATTTTCTTACCTTGTACTGTAGTCCTGTGCAAAGAATCAGGTAGTTGTAAGGCACCTTCCCAACACCAGACACCAAGACATATTTGGATTTCCTGTTAATCCTCACCATCTTCCCCTTCACCACATGTATGTTGAAATGCATCTTAGCCAAGTCTTTGCAATTATATGCATGACTGCAAAAACCAAAAAAAGGGAACAGAGACCAATTATAAACTTCATCCATTTTTCTGTTGTTTTTAGTTTTCAAAAAACATTTAGCAGTTTTGTTACTTTTTGAGCCTGTTGGATTTTTCCATTTGGTTGTGTCCAAATTCCCTCCCTTCTTACTAAAAAACTATGAAGTGTGAGAATATTCCATGCCCTTGATTTTATAAGCATTCGCATACCATGCTCACTACCTTTGTTTTAACTGAAACATTAAACACAATGTCAGAAAATGTTCAAAGTAAAAAGCTTATAAATATTAACATTTACAAAGACTATGTATAAATCCACTGTTTTCTGATTACTAAAACTTGAATGGTTTATAAAAAATAGATTAAAATATTTTTTTTTCCACATAAGAAAATGTTCGAACACAATGCACTGATATATTCCCTAATCTAGTGCATCAATTGCACCTAGTTTTTCGTTGAGACTTCTGGGAAATTTTTTTGACTTCTCAGACAGCTCTACAAAATTCAGAACGCACTATATATTACTCTAAGTATTGAGTAGTGAATGAATTCAGACACAACCTCAATTTCAAAAATCTGAATCCATCATTGACAGAATGACAGACCCTGTAGCTGACAAACATAACACAGAATTTTCTATGTTCATGTCTCTCAGTGTTTTAACAGTCACCTTGTGGATAAAAATCCCATGTCCTTGTGGTCATAGTCACCAGGGAAACCGTGTGTTGAAATGAGGGTCAGGTTGTTGAACTTCAGGTGAGGACTATAAGAGACAAACAATAAATAAAACGAGTATCTTTTATTGCATAAAACACCACACCATATTACCCAGCGTGTGTTTTTCTTCCTACAATGCTCTATAGGCCACTCTCAAGCACATGGAGTGAAGGCATTCAGCAGACCCAGAGGTAGTTGAAAAAAATTACTTGAATTATTTGTGGATCTATTTGATGCTGAAACAATATTACCAGCACTTTTAAGAAGGAATAAGAACATTTGAAGATCCATAATTTGATGGAAATTTTTGCTGTTTCATGTCAAAGCAGAGGTCAGTGCTTAAAATGCAAACTCTTAAGTCTGTGGACATTGTTTTAAATCCAATAGATGGCATGGGTGAATTGGAATTATGTTCTGCTTTGGAACACTAGGCTAACCAATTATAAAAGCTTTTTGAGTTTTTTACAAAATCAGATCCCTCTCAACACATGCAGTAAATCAGTTTCAGACTATATTTCACCATATATTGAATAGACTGAGATGATTTTTTGTGCTATTTTTCCTAACTTTTGTCATAAAACCTCAAATATTCACAAATATTTAAAATGTTAAATTTGTTTGCAGTTTAGGAGAAAAAAAATGAACACATTCCTCCTTCCTTTTTTGTGCAATGACTGTCAACAACATAAATCATCTGTTGTGATGCAAATCCTCCCCTTTGTTGTGGCTTGTGGTACATTACGCTGCTGATAAGAGCAGCTCCAGCTCCCGAGCAGCACAGCACATACCTCGCAGGGGGGGTAGTGTTATCTGACAGACTACCTGATCACCTTCTGCTCTGTTCTTATCTCAGCTTCCTGAAAATCAACGCCCAGCGGCACACAGCTCCAACACCAGACACCAAAATGCTGTTAAATAGGCTGCCTGTATTACAGGCTGTTGCTTAATGCCACTTAGCGTTGGACATTGGATTTACCCACTTTGTGTTGGCAATTTTTTTTACAATGATGTTTCATCCAAATGATTTCAAAATATTTTTTTGCATATTTTTGTAAATAAAAATTAGGAAAATAATAGAATATAATGATAATTATAACTCAAATTATTTTTGAGCCATAATTTAATGACAAAATTGTCATGTTTAGTTTTGAAATAATGACAAAAGTAATTTAACTGGTGTCAAATGACACAAGTGTTTACTCTAAATTAGTAATAATTCTAAGATCCTATATTTCATAAAGGAAAGAGTTACTTCCTTAATTAGTGACAGAAATGTTTATTATTGTTATTGCTTTTTTATTTTAAAAGGAGTTTTGAATTATAGTTTTTCTTGTCAGTAACTTTACTTTTGAATTAATTAAAGATATAATTTTAAAAGGTATTTTTTGTCTTTGTAATCTAATGATTTATTAATCAGTGACAAATATAAAATAAAATTTGCAGGGATGATGCTTAGGATACTGACTACACAACAATTTCAATACAACATTAAGCATCTATTGAAACTGCAGACTGGTGTTAAGGATGTTCAACAGTTTCCTGATTGTCAGTTTTCATGTTTAGATGTCTGCAGCTGGAAAAATTGATAGAATTTGTTTTATTGAATGGTTTTGTTAGGCTTAGACTAGACACTTATTAGAAACTAAATTCTCCAACGTGACGCTTCTGAAAATGCTACATGTTCCCTTTTGAGTCAGTTTAATATTTTAGATTAGTTTACACAAAATATGTCATGCCTGTCCTTTCTACATAGGATAACATGCTGAAATGTTAATGTTTCCCTCTGACAACATTTGTATCACTTTTTGTTTGTCACTTGAACAACAATGATTACAATGAGGGTGTTCCTGCAGTCAAAGTCAACTCTGAGCCACAGGATGGATTTAAGCTACAGCACTGAAGCGGTAAGACTCATTATTGGAGTATAGATGGGTATGAATGAGCAGCATTGGATTTGTTCTGTTATCAGTCGGAGACAGAAGGCAATGGTGACCCTGCAGCCTGACCACAATGTGCAGAGGAGTGATCCACAGCAGTGCTCTTTATCTTCTAAACCTGACCCAGCCAAAGATGAAGTTAATGAGAGAATGGAGGGGGAGCTGCTGGGCTAGAATAAGACTCCAAAAACAAATCAGTATTGAGATGGGGTGGGTTGAGGTAAGGGGGGGCTGGACATTTGGACAGTCCTGATAAGGGGGCCCCACCAGCTGACATGTATTTCACCCTCTGAATGTCTCTCTGCCTCACCATTAGTTCAGCGGACACTAACTGCCTCATTAGTCAACTCATTAGTAACAGCAAACACAGATCGCTGCAGCAGATCCCTGAAGAGGGGGGAAACTGTGGAGTGGCTAATTCAAGGGAGCCAGGCGCTGGCCCAGCTGAATGCCAGGCCTCACACAGCTGTGTGCAGCACCAACACCATGCCAGCCTAACCAGTTCTGATTGATGTGACTCGGGTGGAACAACAGCCATGGTTGCCTGGCAGCCGTCATCAAACCCTAAACCTGCAGCCCTGCATGTCACATTATTTTCTTGGAAATGAATCACTCAAAGTGAGAACAGGGAAAAGAACAAAGGAAGTCCAACCTGGTGTCACCTCTAGAGGTTGAACAAAATGTCTTTAGAGTGAATACATGTATGCATGGTCAACCAGTTGACCATTCAATTCACACATTTATTAGAGCACAGTTTCTGCAGAACTGCAGGGGTTCATTAGAAAGTCACCTTTAGGTTGTGAGTGGGACTGTTGGGAGAGTAAGCCTGTGCTGATCTCCCATTAACTCTTCATTTACACTCTCTCCTGCAAGCTTACAGCTCCTCACACTCCCAACCTAACACTACTGGTGCAACAAAATGGCGAGCAATGTAAGAGTTGTCCAGTTGTAAAGTTTTGATCCAGATTCCAGCTCTGACAAGGAAAACAAAGACATACATGGATCTAGTCGTCTACAGGTGGATGAATCTCAAAATGGAGTGGATCAGAGAGCTTGTGGCCTACCCAAAGTAGCTTTTACGTCACAACTACAAGCTTTATCAAAAGCCTTTTTTTGGTTGCTCCCTCACAACGATTTGAGTTTTTAAAAAATATTCAGAAATACAATTTTAATCTTAAATGTTGACATTAATCTTACACTTTAATCTAAAATCAGACGATGTTTTCCTGTTGGCTTCATCAAACCAGGACCTTCAGCATGCATTGGAATGGTTTGCAGCCAAGTGTGAAGCAGCTGGGATGAGGGTCAGCACAGCTAAATTGGAGGCCATGGTTCTCGACCAGAGTAAGGTAGTTTGCCCTCTCTGGCTGGGCAGAGTGTTCCAGCCCCAGGTGGAGAAGTCTAAATATCTTGGGGTCTTGTTTACGGTTGAGGGAAGATTGGAGCGTGAGATTGACAGGCGGATTGGAGAGCCGTCCAGTGTTATGGGGTCTCTATACCAGTCTGTTGTGGTGAAGAGAGAGCTGAGCCAGAAAGCAAAGCTCTCAATTGACCGGTCGATTTTTGCTCCAATACTCACCTATGGTCACGTGCTCTGGGTTGTGACAGAAAGAACAAGGTCCCGGATACAAGCCGCCGAAATGAGCTTCCTCCATAGGGTGGCTGGGTGCTTTCTTATAGATAGGGTGAGAAACTCGGTCCCCCTGAGAGAGCTTGGGACCTCCACCCAGTGGGACATACCTGGAACACGTTCCTTGGGAGGAGTCCAGGAGGCATCCGAACCAGATGCCCGAACCACCTCAACTGGCTCCTCTCGATGTGGAGGAGAAGTGCTGTACCCCAAGTTCTCAAAATAATAAAACAAAACAATAATAAAAACTAAAACAAAATAGCTCTCAAAGTCTCCAAGACCCATGACACGCTGGAGAGACTATTTCTTTCAGCTGGCCTGGGAATGTCTTGGGGTCCCCCCAGAGCAGCTGGGGGAAGTGGCCAAGAAGAGGGAAGTCTGGGCATCTTTGCTTAGACTGCTGCCCCCATGACCCGGTCCCGGATGAGCAGAAGAAGATGGATGGATGGATGTCCTCCATCATGAGAAAAATGCTACAAGAACATGTTAAAAACATCAAAAACTCATTTTTTGGGTGGGTCTTTGAAGCAACTTTAACTTAAAAAAAGGGGGGGGGGTTGGACATTTTGGGTCAGATGGGACTGCTGTGCTAGTTTGTGCTGTAAAAATCTTCTTTGTCATGGACCAGTACACAGAAAAAAGAATCAACGTATGCTACAAGACTTAGATTATCAAACTACCAAGTTGGACAAAAACAAAACAAACCGGGACATAAAAATGCACAAAATGTGGATTAAGTATTTGAAATAATTCACTGAAGTTAATTTAAGATGCTTACAGCCTGACTGACTTTTGGGTACAAGATAAGATTCAAAGTTTAATACTTCACGGCAGACTGCATCATTTTTAAACATAGAGTGGGATGATAATGTTAAAGTGCGATCTAGAGATGGCTGCATGTTTACATTGGGAGCTCTATCAGGATGTGGACAAATAGAAGAGCACAGAAGTGAGACTTTATGTCACGAGATCCATATTCATAAGAGGATGACTGATGCCTGGCACTGCACTTTCTACAAAGAGATTTGATTTCTGATTGAGAGACTAACTCACCGCAAGCAAAGCGTCTCAAGGAAAGATAAACCTGTGTCCGATGCCCCCACCACTACAATCCTGGTGTTAATGTTGGACTTTGGCTGCATGGTTAGTTTTCTGCAGATGAGACTGAGAGCAAACGGTGCCTGGAAATTGAGAGAAAGACAGCAGTCAGCATCACTGGGTGAATTAACATAAGAAACTTTTTATTCACCCAAATGGCTATTTACACTTTATATATTGATTTTAAACAAAAAATAGCTTTTTTTCCCTTTTAAAAATGTTTAAAAAATTTAACTGAAAAAGTTTTTACATATTTTATAGAGTATAGTATAGAACTATAAAGAACAGAATAGTTTTTACAGCATTTATAGAAGTAATGAACCCAATGCCCCACTTTCTGTCAATCATGCAAGGACATCCATTGTTTGGTCTACTTGTATATGCTCTTCATAGCCCTGGAAACTAATTAAAAACATTCAGTAAAACAGGAGTCAGTGTGTAATTTCTCGTTCAAGCAACACATTTCTACAGTAATTACAAAAGCATTCCATAAGGATTGGTCAAAAACAGCATTCTAATTTTCCAATTATGTTTGGTCCTCTCCTTGTGATCTTAGACAGCTAACATCTCCTGCATTTTCTATAATTGGGCTGATTGGCCCCACAATGCACTTTGTTAGATGAAAAGAGCATGGAGGGGAAAAAAAAAGAGGAAACCCAAGGGTGGAATTAACCTTTGTGTGATATTCAAATCATTTCAATGATTGCCTGTGTGCTCAACATCTGAACCTAATGTAGAAGCTGTACTGGATCAGTGTTTGACAATAGAATGCAAAAAAAAGCACACCAGTGTGTAAAGTATGCAAGTATGAGAATGAGGTGATGTTAAAATATTGTTTTAACTAAGGTTGAAGGACACAAACCCTAAAAACATATTAAGACAACTAAGCAAGTTAAAGGTAGCCTCAATTTAAGACATCATTTGTTGACATGTCACAATCACGGCAAAAATTGAGTTTAAAATTATTTAAGAAAGATCAGCCCTTCCTAGTAAATGTACATGAAACTATTTAACATTGAAGTACATGCTTTACAATTAAAACTTTATTCAAAACTCATTTGTATTTGGAATTGCATCTTAGCTAGAAATGCCTACATGCACCCGTTTGAATACTGCTGGAATTAGGCAGATGGAGCAATCAGAAGGACAAAGCTCGCGTCTCATCTGCATGAGCGGTGAAGCAGGTGCAGCACCTCTTATCACACTGGAGGTGCCTCAACTTTTCTGCACACAATGAACGCAGAGCGGTGAAACCCAATCCTATGTTGACAAAGAGGGAACAGGTGTTTTAAATCTGATTAATCATCCTGAGACTGACATCAGCAGGAGGAGGCAGTTAAAGCTCCAGTCTGAAGCCTTATCTGTACCAAAGCACATAAACTATATCAGTGACATTGAATTGAATTCTTAATAGAGACAGATAAACTCATTAGTTTGCACTATTAAATCTTATATCTGATGCACCTCATGTATTTTTTTTTTGTATAGAGCATGATATAAAATCTCAGAAAAATGTAAATAATCATTTAAAAATTATATCCCTAAATCCTAAATATTACATATTTAGTAGTATGAAATGATCAGGCATATTTTGTTGAAACTAAATTGTCTTATTTTAGGGAAGTTTCTAGGTGTGTGAATATTTAAATTGTCAAGAGAAGATCAAATCAACTGTTAAATGCAACACAGCACAATTAATTGGTTTTTATGTTAATGTTTAGAGTTTTGATTTTAAAAAAATGAAGAAAAAAGCCTTTATTTATAAATGTGAAAACCTCATACAATATATTTTGTAACAAAAGCTCATTATTTCCTATAAAATTTAGAATAATTATATTTTAAAAACTGTCATGCACTAAAAGAACTAAATTAAATAAAGAAAGAGAATCTCTAAAGCTCATGAACTCAGCTTGGACTGATGAGAAAACAAGCATGTTTGACTAAGCTTTTTAGTCTTTTTAACATTTAAAATTTGTAATTTTTGCAAGATTTTCCACACATTTGCTTATCGCGTACCTGAATGTAAAATGTATTGCTGTAAATACTCTCAAAGCATAAGCAAAGCTGTAGCAGTCCTCTATTCAATGGTTAGTTTGGGTTTTCTTTTAGAAACAGCCTCCTCTGCTGGTCATATAAACATGTTTTTTTCTTGTCAGCTAATCAACATTCTCTGGCAGACTGTTCCCTATCAGCCAGCTGCTGCTGTGCCCACCTGCTCCTCTGTGAGTCGTCTAGATGGGGCGTTGTTGCCAAGCTCCTCTAGTGGGTAGATGATCTGCCGCCGTGGGCTAATAGGGACAGCACAGTTCAGGACAAAATCCAGCGGATTCACACAGGAATCCTGAGAGTAAAAGAGGACAAGGAGTCAGAGAGTACCTTTTGAGAGCAGTACGCTGCAAAAAAAACATGTTGGAGAAATAAAACATTGTCTGATCAAAGCAACAAAAAAGAATACAACACTGTTACTGATGTTTGAGACTTTGTATTTTGGTCCTTGTGAAATAAAACTTAATATTGCAATGCAGCAGCCTTCAATAAGCAGCCAAGTGACTCAGGTAGTGTTGAGTATTTCAAGTGTTTTGAAGGCTAAAAGTATGCCTACAAACAAGGACACATTCATTATAGAATTTAGAAACTATCTATAAGTAACAAGGAAGCACATCCAGTGATGCCTCTTAGCTGTAGGTCAAAGAGGATTTGTAGTGATCACAAACATAATACATTTCCTGTGCATTTTCCTGTGCAAAGAAGTGATATAATACTTAAAAATTGAACTTCAAACTATTTTCATTTAACAGCATTTTATTGTAACTGTAAAGGCTTTTGCTTTTTAAGTATCAAAAAAACATTTGATTTGCATTTAAAGAAGAAAAAGAATCTCAAACTAGATGACCAGGAACCAGTGGTGGTCTGAGGGGTCCTCTGCACTCGACCTGGTTGCTGGAGTGACGAGAGTACATTCTGTAGTACAGGCAGGACTTGTGAGCCAATCGCAGCACCTCTTTGAAAAAGTGCTTGCTCAAGAACCGGAGGAGAGGTTTGAGGACAAAGTGACGTAGGTGCGCGTGCTCTTCAGAGCGATGCTGGCTAAAATTGATGAAGCTCTCTATGTTGTAGTGTGCACGGAGGTAGTCAATATCCTGAAATTTAAAGATGTACATCAGATTTTGAATCACAGAGAAATATTTGCCACATGAATAAATGCTTTTTTGTCTTTACTGAATATTTTTTTATTCTCAATTGCTCGTGTTATGGTTTCATTTCAATAAAACAAAAGTTGCTGATCACAAAAAGTATTTTTCTTGATATTCAAACAAATAATGGGGAGACACAGCAAAACACCATGTAGGTGTGCTCTACTGGAGACTCTACCTGCTCATCTTTGATTATAAGTATCCCAACAATCTGAGCATCCATCTGAGCAACAAAGGCCTGAAGCATCAAAGCAACCTGAAAAACAGACAAATATACATAATGACTTCTCTAGTCTACAAGTGCATTAGAAGGACTACAAGAGTCTAAGAGCTTTAATCCACATCGAGAGTCCTCCTTTTAGAAGTAAATATCAGTTTTGGAGTTGCAGCGGTGACAGCTGGGGTGTGAGTCAGAGAGGAACATTTGTTTAACAATCCTTGCCAATCTGTTCTCTGGCATACATGCCATTTCTCATTATTACAGGACAGTCATTTCAATGAGTGGACAAACTGTTTCAGCGTCACTTTATAGTCCAAAACAGTTATAAACCAGTATATTAAAGTTCTGAGAATACTAGTTTTATTTAAGTTTAGATGAAAAAAAGGAGTTAAAAACATTCTGCTATTATTGCTCTTCAGGTTTCTTGTTTTGGAACTTTAGAACCATTAAGATGTGTGGAAAGACAGAACTTGTATGGTACTGTTTTAAACCCGCTTTAGTGGATCTCTTATCAACAGTTATGTCAATATGAGTTTAAAGTAATTCATTGAAAGTAGGATTTAAAATAAGACACAATTTTTACACCATGTTTTCAATGAGAGATATTTAAAAATCCATCCACACATTTTCTGTATCCGCTTGTTCCTGTTCAATGTCATGAGATGCTGAAGCCAACCAACCTGCTGATGGGTGAAGGCAGAATACACCCTAAACAGTTCGGCTGTCCATTGAAGGGGCCACACAAGTTTAGTGTTTGTGAACTGACTGGGGCTGCACAGTGGCGCAGTGGTTAGCGCTCGCTCCTCACAGTAAGTAGGCCCCCGGTTCAAGTCCCAGCTGGGGACATGAAACAGCATCACCAATGGGGGACCTTTCTGTGTGGAGTTTGCATGTTCTCCCCGTGCATGTGTGGGTTTTCTCCAGGGACTCTGGCTTCCTCCAAAAACATGCTTCATAGGTTAATTGGTTACTCTAAATTGTCCCTGGGTGTGTGTGTGGCTGTGGCCCTGCGACAAACTGGTGACCTGTCCAGGGTGTCCCCTGCCTTTGCCCACGGGTAGCCAGTTTAGGTTGCGGCAGCCCCGTGACCTTGAAAGGGACAAAGTCGGTTTAGAAAATGGATGGAAGAACTAACTGGGTCATTGTAGAAAGAATCCAAGTCTTTTAGGAGAGAATTGTTACAGCTGAGATCCTTCACCAGATCAGAAACAGCAGGCAGGTCTGAATCCACAGCTTTTCTCACCTCCATACTCCTGAAAGAAGGATAAATCATAAGAAGAAACACCTAATGCCAATAAGAAATCAGTTTATCAATTACATGATGACCCGTGCTGCTTTTTTCCTTTTTCAAAACATGTCAACAAACCCAAGACCAGAACGGTGGAAGATGTAGAGATCACAGGGTGATAGATTGGTTGGTCCTGTTGGGACCCGCAAGAAGTTCTGCAAGAACCCAAACTCATTGGAGGACGGTAAAGTGCTGATGATGCAGTAGTCCAGATCCTGAAAGACAAGAACAAAACTAAATTCCTGAAACTTGAAAAGCAGAAACTTTTCTGAAAGAAAAATGTAATAAAAGAAACTAAGTATTTTAAAATGTTCTGAAGAGTTTATCAGGTATTGCCTTTTGAACAGAGAAAACATCCATAAAACAAGCTTCAGGTTGATTTAATTTGTTTTTTTATGTGTACTATTAATATATTGTATTTCTCCTGCCTTTAGATCCCCTTTTCAAAACATCAATCTTCAATTTTAATTTGTAAACTGAAAACAATCACAGCAGTTTGAATCTTAAACTAAATTTAAAAAAACATGTCAGGTATTGTTAATAAAATAAAGAAAGGAAAAAACAGTTACACAGAAACAAAAAAATGCTAAAAGATTCAGTTAGTTACCAATAAAACACAATACATCTTTTTGACTGAGGTGACAGATGTGCCACACACTACAGTAGTCTATAAACACAAATATTTAAAGGCTTTGGCATTAAGAAAAAAACTATTGTAGCACTGTTTGTATTTGTGGAAAGGTTTTTCTTTTAAATTCCACTACATGCAATTTCAATTTGCCACCAATGCAAATGTTTACACTTTCCTTGTTGCTTAGAGTCAAAATGAGCTTATTTCCCGTCATCTGAGGTTTTAACATTATGAATAGAGATAGTACTCACAGGGAAAAGCTGGAAAATGTATTGGATACAGTCCATTGATCTGTAAGAGATGACATTGACAAGCAGGTTGACTGAAACTATGTGTCTCTGCCAAAATGATAATCGGTGTGGGGGAAAATGGCCACGGCTTTCTGCCCAACTTGTCGCCTTCAACTCTCTGTCACTTTAAGAAGGGCTCTCATTAATATTGCGCTCATACTCGGCAGGAAGCGACTCAGCTCCATATTCAGCAGCAGCTGGGAGGTGAGGCGCTGCTGAGAGGAGCTCAGCAGGAGCCAACAAACAACCACTCTGCCAGCTTTAACACAACATATGACCAACGCTGCTCTGGAAGGCTGCCACCACGGCTGCCAAGCCAACACCTCAAGAAATCACAACAGAGGGGAAAAAATTCTAATTGAAAACAGAATAACTTCAAGAAGCAAATATGTGTGAATGGGAATTAGGGGAAGTTTTTTTATTTTTTTTTATGCTTTGACTATTGACAGTTTTTTACACTGTAAAACTAAAAAAACTCATAATTGTTGTGGCAACTTGGATCTTAAAGGCCCACACTGATGTTTCAGTGTTTACAGCTATAGATATGCATTTTGCATCTGATAAACATGAAGTCATGGAGGTGTATTTCACATTGTCGTTTTGATCTCTAGTAGACGACAGTTAATCATGTCGTAGCCCCATCATGCTTTGCGCGTTGTAAACAAGTCATTTGTGTTGTTTCTTCCCACCGAACACATGATGTCTATTAGATAACTAATACACATCTATTGTAGATGTGTACAGAACATCTCAGACAACTCTGTCGCATTACTCTATGTCTAACAGTGTTTTGAATGATATTGTGTAAAGAGGTCTCCTACACAACTACCAGTAAATATCTAATCATTAGATATTAAAAGTTTATTAGAGCACTTTCTTAAACATTTACTAGATATAAAACAAACACTGTAATTTTGAATCCATCCATTCATATTCAGAGCCCACTGAATCCCTTTTTGGGTCACATGGTTGCTGGTTCCAACCCAGCTACACTTGGGCAAAGGCGAAGTACACCCAGAAAAGGTCACCAGTTTGTTGCACCCTGTTTCTGCTGCTATCTGAAAGAGCCATTTGGGTTAGTCTCTAAATGACCAAAACCAAGTGAGAGCCACAAAGTCCCACTTCCTTGTTTAGAAAAACTATTTGTTTCTGTGGCCATTAATCCATTCATTTCTAAAATGTAGCTGTAAAATATTTGCAATAATTGAGGTATAAAGTTTTGTATTTTTATTATATTCAACAATTTTAACTTATTTTACTTTAACACCAGCACTTCAAAATAAAAGACACACAAATAAGTGAATCAAATACGATCCTCCTACTACAGCAGATTAACTTGAAATAAAACTGCTTGAAAAGCCCAGTCAGACATGTTTCTATCATTGTTGTTATGGTGTGCCATCATCCTTTTCTTCTTTTAGAATCAAATATAAATATGACAGCTTTAGTGTAGAATCAAATTCATTTCAATTAAATTTGATGTACTGCATATACCCCAATCTTACATTAAAGTTGTCTTAATTGGCTTTACATCGGTATTTGTACAGACGAATATAATGTCAGTCCTAAAATATAAGCAATAGCTGGTTGCTAAAACTAAACAGATTTTTCACTTTTTTCTAATTTGAATCTGATTCAAATCCTGGCTGGGACCTTTCTGTGTGAAGTTTGCATCTTCTCCCTCTACGGTATGGATTTTCTCCTGCTTCCTCCCACAGTTCAATAACATATTTCATAGGTTAACTGCTTTCTGTAAACTACTCCTGTGTGTTTGTGTGACCCTGTGACAAACTGGTGACCTGATTAGGGTGTACTCCACCCTCAACACATTGGTTGGAACCAGCAAATCTGTGACTCTAGAAGAGATTCAGTGGGTTCTGAAGATGAATGGATGGGCGTAAAATTTCATTGTTTACTTTTTTAACAAGTAAATGCTTAAATAAGTACTCTAACAGACATAAAATAATCTAACAATTAGATGTCTACAGGTAGGTGTGTAGAAGACTTCTATATGCAGTTATCATTCAGAACACTATTGGTAGACATTGATCAGAGTAACAAAATAGAGTTGTCTGAGATGTCCAGTAGACATCTACAACAGATGTTTATTAGTTATCTAATAGACCTCTTGTCCCTGGTGGGAGAGGGTCATTTAAAATGTAATACACAAAAATGTAATAAGTCAATGGAGGGATGCAAACATAAAACAAACATGACTATTTAAAATTTAAACCAAGAAAATATTGAACTTCAAAATAAACTACTATTGATTCTTAAGTTTTAAAAATTGCTCACCTCAGCTCAGAACTCTTGTTGGTAAGAAAGATCTGTATATGAAAAGAGTTAGCTTTCTCAGGCGGCGTTTCAGTCATCTGCGTCTCTCTCTGCTGAATAGTACACAGTATTTCCATAGTGTGCATAGTAAATTACATTGTGTTCTCTAATTCTAAATACATACCAAATTAAAAGCATGGGTCTTTACTCTGCAACTATGACTCATTTACATCTGAAGAGTTTCTGGAAAACTTTACCTCCTCTAACGTGGAGGATGTCTCTTGGCTTGGTTCTTGTTCTTTTCCTCTCAGGTCAGCCTCAGCTGCCGCCTCATCCTGTTTCTCTTGTGCTTTGTAAAAACCCTCAAACTGCCTCAGGTCAAACTGATCAAGTGACTGTAGATCATCTATATCAGTGACTGTGATGAAGCCAATAACAACTTTATCAGCCTGTGGAGGAAAACCCTGTTGTTAGAATCCAACCAAGCCGTTACCCTGTGATCTTTACAACTGTCAAATTTCTTCTTTCAGCAATTTTTCAAGAGTTTGCTTAAAATTAAACAAAAAGAAAAATGAAACGCTTATTGTTGTTTGTAATAAAGTTGAAATCTTAAAATCAGTTCCTGTTTTTAACATGATTTGGAACTGACGAACAACCAAACCCACAGGGATTATCTTGGATTGTCTGTTCTTTAAGTGTTAAATGTAATCAGACAAAAAAAAATAAAAAAAATACAGCAGATGTCTGAACTCAATATGTTGAGTGAGAGCATGTCTTGGCCAAGTATCAGCTTGTATCTGCCATATGCTGCCATAATGTCATGTCAGCGTGCATCACGGGGGGAAGGGAGAGGAGCTCGGTTGCTCAGATCTCAAGGGAAAAGACCCCTGAAGGATTTCCAAAAAATCTGTCACAGCATCCTTAGAAAGCTGCTATGGCATATTTTTGGACAAATTATTGACTAACAAAAAAATGATAAGAATACAATTCTAGGAGGCACTGAGTATTCAACATTTCAGTCAAAAGAAACCAAACTGGATCGAACCTCAAAAGTAACAGAGTGACAATGCTCACTCTCTGCCTTGATGAACATAAATAGCTGAACAAATAGTGATGATAAGTCGGCCTCCTCTTCAACTATGTCCATTAAGTTGCTATGATCTGAAGCCCTGAAATGTAGAGAAACAGGAAAATCTTTGTTTGACATTTGAGTTTAAACACACCACCACCCACAATACCTGCCTCTTTCTACAAATCAGCAATGGAAGTTATTGCCTTTTGTTTAAAGTGGGTCTAAAAGAAAACTTTATTGTAGAGAACAGAAGAAACACTGACTGAAATCTTAAAAGTGGAACACATTTGTAAGGGCCGCAAGCCCTTCAAAACAATCTCACAACTATGGTGTCAAACAGTTGGTTTGTGGTGTTTAAGCCCAGGTGTTGATTTTGAAATGTTTTGGTGTGGCCAAAAGAAGTACACGTTACTCTGAATTATTAGCATAATTCATTCATTCATTCATTTTCCAATCCGCTTTATCCCTTTCGGGGTCACGGGGTTGCCGGAGCCTAACCCGGCTACTCATGGGCGAAGGCAGGGTACACCCCAGGACTGGTCGCCAGTCTGTCGCAGGGGCCACAATCACACACCCATACACACTCATATTCACACCTCATTAACCTGTGAAGCATGTTTTTGGACGGTGGGAGGAAGCCGGAGTACCCGGAGAAAACCCACGCATGCACGGGGAGAACATGCAAACTCCACACAGAAAGGTCCCCCAGCCAGGACTTGAACCGGGAACCTTCTTGCTGTGAGGCAGGAGCGCTAACCACTGCGCCACCGTGCAGCCCTATTAGCATAATAATAATAATAATAATAATAAAAATTAAAAAATACAGTTTTTAAGGATTTTTTTAGTTTTGTCAGTAGGAATATGACACCCATCCACCCCCCACCACCACCACCCCCAAAAAGAAAAGGGGTGCTAGCTTTATGCCCTTACAGCCTTAAGACTTTGTTTTAAGGTTTCTTTAACAATTTTGGTTAATTTATTCATTTTCCAATCCGCTTTATCCCTTTCGGGGTCACGGGGTTGCCGGAGCCTAACCCGGCTACTCATGGGCAAAGGCAGGGTACACCCCTGGACTGGTCGCCAGTGTGTCGCAGGGGCCACAATCACACACCCATGCACACTCACACCTAGGGACAATTTCAAGTAACCAATGAAGCATGTTTTTGGACGGTGGGAGGAAGCCGGAGTACCCGGAGAAAACCCACGCATGCACGGGGAGAACATGCAAACTCCACACAGAAAGGTCCACCAGCCAGGGCTTGAACCGGGAACCTTCTTGCTGTGAGGCAGGAGCGCTAACCACTGCGCCACCGTGCAACCCGGTTAATTTATTTGAATAAGATTTTGAATTGCAAAATGTTTTTTCATATTCCAAGCCTGAATAGCAATTTTTTTTTACTGTCACTTGAAAAATGCATTTTTCAATTCCATGATCAATTTGCAAATTGAATCGTCACTTGACAATTGCATGTTACTTTGAATTATGAACTTTAAAAAAAACCTCATAAATAACATAAAAAATATAATCTTTCTATTAATTGTGACTTGTCTTACATTTCATAGAGATCTAGAGATACACAGCCAATTCGAATAATGTCTTGCCTGTTTTTTTTTTTTTTTTTTATATCAGCTTGATTTTTTTTATACTTAAAAGATGCTGTTAGAATAATAAGTATTTGATTTTTTGCTTTCTTTTCTATGCTTATTTCTAAAATATGTCAGGCATCAACTGTGTGTAGTACTGTCACTGTTTGGCTGAAATTGAATACAAGGTATTTACTTGTATTTTTTGTAATGACTTGCATCACTTCCATCACTTCACAGGCTGTAAAAAATGAGTCAATGATAGGTGCGATTATCAAACAGAAGAAAAAATGAGATTATGTTTTTCGGGATTTTGTACAGCATCTTCAGGTTTTTTTGGTTTTTTTTAGATTCCATGCCATCTAGTGGCCAAAAAGATCATTTCGACAGCAAAGTTCAATGTCCTTCAAAAAAATGATAAGCTTTGTATATATTTTTCTCTTGCAACATTTCCTGTCTTGGTAAAAGTTGGATTAATTTTGCTTAGGTGTCTAATAACCATCCTAATCATACCTTTTTGTTGCTGATCTAAGCAGCAAAGCTGTTTACTGAGCACCCAATTCATGAATAGAAAACATTTTTCCACACTGACCTGGCTGGGCGTATGTGAAGTTTTTGAGAAATCTTTTTCCTGCAGCAAACATACGCCAGGCACTGCAGAGCAGGGTTAGTCTGACTCTGAAATGGCTCAAATATCATCTGGAGTGATGGCTCTGCAAACAAAAAGTCACAAAGCTGAGTTAGTAAAAATGCGTGTTTATGTAATAAAACAGTTCATGTGGAGCGTTTCATTACCTAGTTCAGCAACATATGGGCTAACCAGGCAGATGTATTCAACTTCAGGGGCAACATGGAAGGCAGCCCTGTAAAAAGATGTGTTTTAAAATGCAATTAAAAATAACACATTTTCCGAACATATGTTAAATGTTACTTTTAACCAAGTTACCTCATTATCTTATGAATTGTGGCGGTGGCAAAACCTTCTCGTGCCACAAAAAGGTGGAGAAACAGCGTATTCAAAGACTGCAAAATTAAAACATGCTTAAGACACAACATGTTTTCTTTTTAAACAAGTACGTTTAAAGAGAGTGTATAAATAAGTGACACAAACTGTGCATTGTTTGGAGCTGAAGTGTTTGTGCAGGAAGCATTCCCAGTGGGCCTGATCCACCAAGTCTCCAATGGGAAAATCCACAAAGACAGCGTGAGCCAGAATCTCCTCCTTTCCATTGACCACAGTCACAGCCAAGTTTGCTTTCTCTCTTTAGGGAAGACACAAATAAGCAAAATTATTTTGGTATAAAAGTAAATGTATTTGTTTGGCAATTTATGATGGCAAAGGCATGTTTACTTTTCATTACACACCAAGTTTGGACATTATGTTCTATATACTATAGTTTTTAAACACTCTATTGATTTTTGTTTCTACCACACTGTTTGACTCACAGAAGTTGAACAATGTTGACTCTTCCAAAAATTCGACTTGAGGAGTTTATAAGGCTCTCAATATGCTCAATGTCTGCTGATACACTCCTTCTCACAGCGACATTTTGACGGCTTGCGTCCTCAGCTTGACAGCTTGAAGTTTTAGTTTCCATATTCATATAAGGGAGCTGGGGAAAACAGTCACGATATGAGCAATAAAGATAAAAAAAACGTAAATATTAAATGTTTACTATTTCATTGTTTTAGATAAAGTAATCTGCAAACAAGCTGTCACCTACTGTAGAAAAACAGTTGAATTTTCGTTAACTCCGGAAAAACTCCGTTGTTTCTTTTCTTTTCTTTTTTTTTTTTTTTTTGTTTGTTCAGGGCAGTTGTCGTAGCAACTGACGCTGGGTGCGAGCGGTCGCGAGGTAACTTGTCAATTTTAAGCCCCAATGCATTCTGGGTTATCAAAGCTACACCTTCCAGCTTCTTCTCTTTTAACTGACCCCTTACTAAAATAAATAAATAAATAAATGTATTGTCACGGAAAGGGGAAGTAAAATAGTGTATTTTTCTAAGTTACACAAGAAGTTTTTTTTTTTTTTCAAATACTTCATTGTAGACACCTGATAAGAAATTCAATATATCTGCTATATATAAAATAATACCAAAAGTGTGAAAACATTATCACACCGTTATAAATAGTTAATGTGAAAAAAATCCTAAAATGTCTAAGTGCTATTAGCCTAACTGTGTGACAAAAGAGCTCAAAAGCACAATTTGACTTACTCGGAAATGGATGATAAAAATAAAGTAAAGTATCTGAATTTATTAGTTTTCACATAATGAAACCATTCTTTGTCACGATCCTCTCTGCATTGAACACTCCAGTCCACGTGATGGTGATATCGTACTTGCACTCCAGGCCGTCAAAGATAGTCAACCGGAAGCTAAAAGAAAGAAAAGAATTGTGGGTACTGTCATGGGCGCTCGCGCCGAGCGAGGATCGTGCTACTGTCATTAATTAGTTTTCATTAAAAAATATATTATATAGATATTTCAAAGTAAACTTTTGATCTTTCCAATAGTCAACATGGCCTCTACTGCTGCTGGAAAGCAGCGGATACCAAAGGTGGCTAAGGTAAGCAAAAACGAAATAACAAAGCTTTTTAGCAGCTATGGCTAAGCTAATGCTAACAGTTTTTCCCAAAAGACTGACCGTTTTTAGTGTGGCGGCAGCCCCCCTCCCCCCCACACACAAACAAACAAACAAAAAACATAGGTATACAATACACGGGTAACATTGCAACAAGAGCGTTTGCAAATTGCACAACAATCAACGATGCACAAAACCAAACAAGGCATGTTCATCACTGTATTCTGCATAAGTAGACAAAAATGTGACAACATAAGGGTCTGCTAAGTACGATTTTTTTAAGTATGTATGTCCATATATTTGTTTGCTAACAGAAAACTTGATTCCCCCTTTGTTTTTACTGAGGTGAAGCCAAATGGTATTTGAGTAGTTATCTAAATGAGCTCTTAATAACATGTTCATTTACTTCTTATCAATTTGGCTTATTCCCTGAACTGAAATCAACACTTCATGGCATTTAGTTCAAGTTGTATTTTATGACGTAAAAGATGTTGAATCTGCAGTGTTTTGATTCTTTATTGTGATTTAAGCAGTTTCTTTTCAAGTTCTTGTTCATGTAAAAATGAAAAACCCCAAAAAGAATCGCCATGTATAGAGAATTTCTTTTAAGATAGGACCTTTAAAAATACACTTTTTGCCCTTTATTCAAATGCAAGTATATTTTTAAACAAAATTACAAGCTAAGTTAATCAAAGATCAAAGCTGATAGTTTCAACACTCCATTTATGCTGTAACAGTTTGCCTCCTTTAATTTACTAGACAAATATTTACTTGCATCCAAACAAAGCTTGCTGTAACCTTTAGTGGAGTGATCACAAGCAAGTAATAAAGGTTTACATTTGGTTAACTTTAAATTCAGATAAGTAAGATTATTGAATTGCTGACATTTACTTCAAAGGTGGACTGAAGTAAATGTATTTTTCAGTTTTCTGTTTGTTTTTTGCTAAATGCCAAAAGTTCACATGAAATTAATTTGATGTGTGTGTTTCTAAGATACTGTTTACTAAATTTGTTGTCTAGAATTAATTTAATCATCATTCCATTTATTTTTGTGTGTGTCTGTTTCTATTTAGTCTGTCATGTTTTTTTTTTTAATTCAAGACAAAATCTTAATTAATCTTAATAACATTTCATAATAATTGTTACGCGAGCGAAAATAAACTATATAATAGAGTATTTAAGGTTTACTATCAAAGCACAGTTATTAAACAATGTATGTACAAGTTTGCTCCTATATTGTATTTTAAATAAGTTCAAGAATATTCACATAGGATGTTGATGCCTGGGAATGTGGAACATTTGTAGAGAGCCTGTTTTTTGTTTTAGGTGAAGAATAAAGCCCCGGCAGATGTACAGATTACAGCTGAGCAGCTGCTGAGAGAAGCCAAAGAAAGGGAGCTTGAACTTCTGCCACCGCCTCCGAAACAGAAGATCACCAATGCAGAGGAGCTAAATGATTACAAATTGAGGAAGAGGAAGGTATCTTTTTATTGTATCACTTTGACCAGTACTATAATATTTTTGACCAAATATGTAGAAAATGTTTAAAATGTTTATCTTGACATTGACTCAAAGAACAAAGCCTTTTCAAAAGATAAAATATTAAATGTTTAAATTATTTACCCAACCTAAAGTTGTACTTTTTTAGGCGTTTGAGGACAACATCAGAAAGAACCGCACAATCATTAGTAACTGGATTAAGTACGCACAATGGGAGGAAAGCCTGAAAGAAGTCCAAAGGTATTTTTGGTTTTATATATTTATTATTTCTTCTTTTATTTATATATATATATATATATATATATATATACACACACAGAAATGCTACATGCAGGGTTGATTGTAATTGGAGAATTTTTAATGTATTATTTTAATTTATTATTATTTATTTTTTTGAATTCTAAACAACCTGGCATGTCTTTGCTGTCCACTTTTTTTCACCACCTGCTGACAGGGCTCGCTCCATTTACGAACGAGCACTGGATGTCGATCATCGCAACATTACTTTGTGGCTAAAGTATGCCGAGATGGAGATGAAAAACCGCCAGGTGAATCATGCTCGCAACATCTGGGACAGAGCTATTACCATCCTTCCTAGAGTCAACCAGTTTTGGTATGATTTTTGTTTTTCACTTCTTTTGTGCAGTTCTGCCTCTTTTGGCAGTTTTTTTAAAGACATATTTTTCTGTTGAATAGGTACAAGTACACATACATGGAGGAGATGTTGGGGAATGTTGCCGGCTGCAGGCAGGTGTTTGAGCGCTGGATGGAGTGGGAGCCTGATGAACAAGCCTGGCATTCGTATATCAATTTTGAACTTCGCTACAAGGAGGTGGACAAAGCCCGGACTATCTATGAGCGATATATCCTTTTACCTAATTTGTTTTAGCACTACATGTTGACCTCCTAGAAAGCTTTACTGAGTTTTTCTTCCTGCAACACTATATTACTGTATTTAGAGAAATGTTCTTTCATGAAACTGAAAGAAAAAAAATTAAGGTTTTTCCAAAAGTAAGTGTTAAGTTAAGCCAACATACTGAGCTTCTGCTATCTTATGTTGGTGATACTGGGTAAGTTATAGACTTTTTTTCTTCTATAGCCACACATTTTCCAAACAAGATGAGGCATTTTGAGACATTGTTCAACTTACAATTAGAATATCAAGGGCATTTAATTATTTGAAACATATTTTAGGATGAACAAAAATAAGAGCAAACTTGTTTAAAACGCAGAATTTCTTGACTCCTCGCACTTGTGATTGTTCACCCTGAAGTGAAGAACTGGATCAAGTACGCCCGCTTCGAAGAGAAACACGGCTACATTGCTCACAGCAGGAAGGTGTACGAAAGAGCTGTGGAGTTCTTTGGAGAGGAGCACGTCAATGAAAACCTTTTTGTGGCTTTTGCCAAATTTGAGGAGATCCAGAAAGAGGTGGGTATAATAAAACTTATTTTTTAAATACTATTTTATTGTGGTTTCATCTGCTATCATTTATTCTAATGACAAAGTGTTTGTTTTTCTATGCAGTTTGAGCGTGTTCGGGTCATTTATAAGTATGCATTGGACAAAATTCCCAAACATCAAGCGCAGGAACTCTTCAAGAACTACACCATGTTTGAGAAGAAGTTTGGAGATCGCAGGGGGATTGAGGATGTTATCATCAGCAAACGACGATTTCAGTATGAAGAAGAAGTCAAGGTAAATGTCTTACATTGAAGTAGGGTAAAACCCAACAACAAGCAGAAAATTGAGTTTGACAAAACAACAAATGTAGCTTAATATGGATGACATTTCCAAAAAAACTTAGATTTGTAAGCATTTTTGTGTGTGTGTGTAAACAACAATGATATTTCTAAGTTTATCTTACTTAAATGTGAAGATTGCTGTCAATAAGATAAGTCAGTGAGGCAACATGAGTTGTGGTTCCAGAAGGTGTTTGTTTGTGAAGAGCTCTACTAATTAACCTCATGTTGATTTTAGGAATTGTGTTGATATAACATTATTGTATTTTTTTATTTTGAAATTCTGTATGAATTAGAAAAATCAGAATCTTTGATCATCTAATAATCTATTCTATTCTCCCAGATCCGATTATTTATATTACATAATCTGAAAATGATTAACATCTTTATCTGAGGTAGAAATAAAGCTAGAACAGGATTTTTTTTTATTTAAAAGATGCAGTCAGGTGTTGGCTGGTTGCGCATAATTGCACGCCAGCTGATGATCTAGGAGAGGATTCTTTAGACACTGGATTCTCATGAATCTTGTCTTTTTCAGGCTAACCCACACAACTATGATGCCTGGTTTGATTACCTGCGCCTGGTGGAGAGTGATGGAGACACCGACACGGTCAGAGAGGTTTATGAGAGAGCCATTGCCAACATTCCCCCCACCCAAGAGAAAAGACACTGGAGGCGATACATCTACCTCTGGATCAACTATGCTCTGTATGAAGAGCTGGAGGTCAAGGTTGGTTCTTCATTCAATTGTGTCTGCTTTTCAAAAACACATGGGAAAGGAACTGAATGCTCACCTCTGCTTAAAGTCTTAAACCAAATGAAAGTTAAAAAAAATACAGACAGGTAAAAAAAATAGGGATCTACATCAGAGAAATCTAAAACCAGTTGTTCTACCCTTTTTTATAATTTCACAGGATCCAGAGAGAACAAGGCAGGTTTATCAGGCCTGTCTGGACCTCATACCTCACAAGAAGGTATATTCTTTAAAATATTTGCAAAAGAAAGATCAATTTACTGACATTACCCAACAGTGACAGCTGCTTTTTATTTATTTATTTTTTTTGTAGTTCACATTTGCCAAGATCTGGCTTCTCTTCGCTCAATTTGAGATCCGACAAAAGAATCTGCAGGCGGCCAGAAAGATTATGGTAAGATGATGAAAACATGCCAAAACTCTTTGGACATATCTTTGTGTCAGTTTTAAATGGCAGAACAAATGTATGTACAAATATAGAAATATTTCACCTGTACCAATTTTGGTAGATATTTAGGAACTTCTTGTAAATTCTATTGACAGTTTTATGGTTTTGTTTTGTCATGATTTTGCACTACAGCTTTGTCATTTGAGACATAGAACATGTTAACTTGAACTGTGACTCAAACTAAACTATCTCGTTTAACTCACAATAAATGAAGTTTTGGTATCCATGTCGACTAGTAACACAAAACCGGTCATCTTCTCTCTTCTCAGGGCACAGCGATTGGTAAATGCCCCAAGAACAAACTGCTGAAAGGCTACATTGAACTGGAGCTGCAACTACGAGAATTTGACCGCTGCAGGAAACTGTACGAGAAATACCTGGAGTTTAGTCCAGAAAACTGCACCACGTGGATCAAGTTTGCAGAGCTGGAGACAATCCTGGGAGATGTTGAAAGATCTCGGGCGATCTTTGAGCTCGCAATTGGACAGCCACGACTGGACATGCCAGAGGTAGGAATTACAGCTCAAGTTAAAAAAAAAAAAAAAGTATTAAATAATTAGTATTTTTATTCATGCTCACCCTTATTTTTTCTCATTTGTTCTTACTTTACTTCAATAAATATTTTTACATCTGATTGTTTCAGGTTCTGTGGAAATCTTACATAGACTTTGAAATAGAGCAGGAAGAGTTTGAAAACACAAGAAACCTTTACAAACGGTTGTTGCAGCGAACTCAACATGTTAAGGTGAGTGAAAAAGAGAAGCTTTTTTTCTTAGGTGAAAAAAAAACTGCTTATATGTTTGAAATAAATTCTCATTTTAGTTGTGATTTAATTCAATTATATTTTTAAAAATCTTTTAAAAATTGAGTTTTTCATATGATCGCACAATAAACAAATGAATGTGCCAACATTAATCTGGCCTCTTAAGTATTATTTACTAGTTTGTTTCTTTAATTTATACTGATAAAATACTGGTATTTTTACTGCAGGGTTTATCATCTATTTACATTTTTGGCAGATGGAAGAACATCATATGCTGTGCCTGACTAAATGAATTCTTCCTGCCTACATCTCCTTAAATGTTTTTTCTAATGCCTTCCCATCTCACACACTGTTCTTGTGTGATCTGAGAAACTACTTTTGCACATCTAACAACTTCTTTCGTTTAATGGGAATCTGCAACCAGCTGTCTGTTATCAGCTGCAGATGCTCTGCACCAGGATTGCTCTGAAAGGTTTTAAATGTAAAGCCTGCAGTTGAGTCTATAGCACTGTCTCCTTCGGCTTCCATTTCCTTCCTGCAGACAGGTTAGGAACTGTGCTTCCAGATGAATGCCTGGGCATTTATTGTTATTATTGAAATAACCAAACAGTTTAATGTTATTTTGGCCTAATGCATCTCCTATAAGTCGACTTCAAGTTGCTTTTTCCATCAACACAAAAAGACTTAAAGTAAAAATATTTTTCAGCCAAAACAAAGACGAAACAGCCAGCTATGTGACTCATACTGTTGTCTTTCTAAGGTTTGGATTAGTTACGCCAAGTTCGAGCTGTCAGTTGAAGGACCTGATCGGCTGGCAAAGTGCCGGCAGATCTTTGAGGAGGCCAACAAGAGCATGAGAAACTGTGAGGAGAAAGAAGAGAGGCTGATGTTGCTGGAGTCCTGGAGAGACTTTGAGAGGGAGTTTGGCTCAGACAGCAGCAGCAGAGAAAGAGTTAGAAAGTTGCTGCCCGAGAAGGTCAAGAAGAGGAGGAAGCTGACCGCAGAGGATGGGGTAAGCAAAGCTCTAAAATTCTTTTCCATCAAGTGGAAATTTTACTGTTGCTCTGGAAGAGCAGCATGATTTGTAATATGATCATGAAAACTTACTCTTTTTCTTGTTAATTGTTTAACCTAAAACCATTTCAGATCCTCGTAAAAATACTCACCAAATATTAGAATGCAAACAAAAGAAATGTTTTTCATCTGGTCTTTTCTGATCCCATCAGTCAGATGCAGGCTGGGAGGAATACTACGATTACATCTTTCCAGAGGATGCTGCCAACCAGCCCAACCTTAAGCTGCTCGCGATGGCCAAGATGTGGAAGAGGCAGCAGATAAACACCGACAACGACGAGCCTCAAGAGAAAGGTCGGAGTATTGAAGAGGTGACATCAGTGGAGACAGAGGAAATGGATCTCCCCGACAAGCAGGCAGAGGAAGAATCTGCCAGAAACACGACTGAAACAGAGCAGGAGAAAACATACGATGACAGAGACGATGAGGACAGCAGCAGTGATAGTGATGAAGATGAGGAAGCAAAGAAGAAGCAGAGCAAAAGCCCTCAAGAGGACAAAGAATAGATTCAGTGAGAGCAGGCAATGATTTTCTACATTCTTTTTAAAAACTCAGCTCATGAGCCAGCTTTATTGTAAGATTTCTCAGTGTCATTAAACGCATTTATGTTCTTTTACAACAAATGTTCTTTTAAAATTTATAAGAAAATAAAAATTAAAAACTGCAACGTTTTGTACATTCAGTAGCTCTCCGACTTTAAAGCAGAGGAAAAAAAGAAGCGTGTGGCATTTTCACTATGTACATTAGCACTGAACTAGAGCTGAAATCACAGCATGTCACAGCAGAACCTGATGACAGATCTGAGTCGGAGAGCCACATACTACTGTTATTCAATATCCTCTGGCCTGACAGGGTGAGGCAACGGGATAATCGACTTCTTCTTTGTGTCTCTGGATAGAGCTTTCCTCATATCTGCAAAAAGAATAGTCAGTTTTATTTTTTAAAGAATTATTTCTTATTAAAACATTTTTTTCTTCCTGTTTGTTTTTTGAACATCTGAAATTTTTTTTTAAACAAAATGGCTTTTATTTGGCAGTAAATAAAGTTCTGCATTTTACAGCAAAAATCAATTTTATTTGTTTAAAAAATATTTTTAGTCTGTTGATTAAGAAAAAGTAAAATTCTAAGAAAGGACTTGTTTGACTATAAAAATCTATAAAAGTAAAATTTTTTTAAGACTGAGTAAACAACTAACATTCTTCAGAAACTTATTTCAGTTACCCTTTAATAGTGTGGACAAATAATGTATTCATCAAACCTAATTATTACTACTAATTATTACTAAATGTTTAATTCTGATAGGATTGAAAATAAACTTTTAATATTCCACTATCTAAATAACAGAATGTCTAAATAAGGAAGAGTTTTTTTTTTTATTTCTTTTGTACGTTTTAATATAAATTCAGTCATAATTCATGTTACCATAGGCATCTTCATCAGGCTCTCCATTGCTGGCAGAGTAATACTCGATGACTGTCCTGTACACGCTGTAACCCAGCCGTTTGTACATGTTTACAGCAACTTGGTTGGATACTCGCACAAACAGATCCACAAAGAAACCTCCCTTCCTTCAAAAGGAAAATAGTCATTAAATTGGGAAAATTTCACAAAAATTACATAACTGTTAAATAGATTTATAGATACAAACCTCTCTGAGATTTCCTCCAACATTTCCATAAGCTTGGCGGCAAGCCCGAGCCTTCTGAACTCCAGAGCAACCGACAGAGCAGTGACGTGACCGTGCCACTCCTCCCGAGCAACAGACCCCTCTGCCTTCCCCATTACTGCAAGAAACCAGTCAAATGGGAAACGTGATATTTCAAACTGTCAAAACTGCTAAAGAGCAATTTGTATACCACAAACTCTGTTTATTTAGGAACAGTTTTTTCTTTGATATTTAAAAACTATTTTGTGGCTTATCAAATTGTAAATAACCATAAGGAATATCTAAGAAACTACGGAAAACTCACTGTAGCCCATCAGTTCACCACCAGGAGCCTCAGCAACAATGAAGTACTCTGGCCAGTGAGCCAGGTACTGCAGGTAAAATGGGATCCCATACTGGAGGTCAAGAGTCAAGAACACTACTGTTTTATTAAAGCACATACCATAATATGAAATATATACACACATACACTTTTGTTTTATTGAAATTTAAGAAAATAAAAGCACAATCTCACAGAGACAGATAAAAAGGGACAAAAGATGTAAACCCATCTTTTTGCTTTTTTTTTTTTTTTTATATTTGCATTTTTGTGGGATTTATTACTGTATAAATATCAATACACCAAAAGATGTGCCTTCTTAACCAATGATGCCTTGTTGGTAGCTTGTCGAAAAGGATACAGTCTCAGTTAAAGGATCCAAATTTCTGTTCAACAAAAAACAAGAGCAATTTAAATGCACAGACACAGTCTTACACGATTTGATTCTTGTGGAAAATCAATGATAGGTTTTTGATTAATGTAATTGTAAGAAGCATGTAAAATACAGAAAATAAAACTTTAAAAGCTCTGCACGGTATGTTAATTAAAAAGAAAAAAGAAAACAGAATTGCTTTTGTACAACAATTAAAACAAATCTAGGTTAAAACGCCCTTATTTAATGCTTTCAAAGCGGTTATATTTAGCCATTGACAAATATACACAACATTCATATCTACAGCTTTGAGACAAGAAGCTATTTTTTTAATGTTTATTTTTCAGTTTCAAATTTTAGGGAGACTCCATACATTTAAATGAATCTAGCATCGAAACAAACAAGCAGGATTGTACTCACATATTGTTGAATTTGAACAAATCATCGCAGGTAAAGGGTCGCAACGTTGTCATGTTTGCTAACTACATGCAGTAACCTAGCAGGGAGGAAGAAGGGCTTCAATGTAAAAAGTCAACGAAAGACTAAGTAGCGCCCTCTGCTGGAAAGAGCAGGTACAGCTAGAGTTTATCATCGATTACGTTCTTTTGTAACAATATAGTGTGTTTCTGCTTCCTGTTTGACTGGAGGATCAATTTTTTCCTATTTTTTTCCTCAATCATTTACAATTCACTTTGGTCAAGATAATTAGAAATATTAATTTCTAAAAAAAAAAACAAATTTAATATTTTTACCTTAACGAGAAGCCTTCACTTTAGTTTTAGTTTACTTTAAAATTATTTTAAAAAAATTACATGGGTTGTTCATCTTTGAGAAACAAAGATATACTTTTCCCCGTTACACCAGTTTTTTTTTGTTTTTTGTTTTTTTTTGTAAAGATGATCCTTAAGAGGAAAACTCATAAGAGGCCATCATGTGGGTGATTCCAGTAAAGAAACACCAGTTTTGCATCAGGTCAGAAAGAATGAATAAGAAAAGAACAAAAGAAAGGACAAAGGGAAGGGAGGTTACCTTTTGTAGATATAAGGAAGTCTCAGACAGCATTTGCTTCCAGCACCAAGACTTATTCTCTACAGAGAGGATCATTGATACAAATGGAGCTTTTTCAAGTCTGGGGATTTTTCTGTTTCATTGTCTTCGCCACGGCTCAGAACTACACTCACAGGTAAAGATGACTGACTCACCCAGAGAGCCTGAAGGTCCATCTGAGATGTTCTTCTTGTTAATTTAGAAATAAAATTTGAAAGTTTAGAAAAAAATATTTGATTATATGAATAATAAGGCCAGTTAGGAGTCTCACCAAAGCCAAATTGCATAATCTTTAAATAATAGCAAAGGACCTTTTTTGTGATTTGGCTACAGCAACTAAATACAATTCAAAGCTATAATACTGTGGTAGCCTCAAATCCCTTTTAAATAATTTAGTTTTAACTCTTTCACTGGTCTTCATGTTGTTGGTTTTTTTTGTTTTTACAGACCGGATCCTCGACCTTCATACCTTCTGCTTGCTCCCAAAACCCTCCAAGCTGGAGTTCCAACTTGTTTGTCGGTCAGCATTCTGGAAAAAGAGCTGGTCACTGTGTCAGCCCAGATTTTTTATGGCAAACAGCTTGTAGCTACAAACTCTACTACAGTTAAAGGAGGTACGTCACCTATCTATTACTAAGAAAGATGACTATCCTATATCTTCAAAATGTGATTTTAACATGAAAGGTTAATTTTGTTTTGCAAGGGTCAACCAGGATTCTGACTTTGCCAGTGAGTATTAAAAATGTATTAATTGATAAATATTTCTCAAATTTTATCGGATATATAAACACTTCACTTTCTGAGATCGAGAAAAACCTTTACATAAGAAAATTATCTCTGGTAAAAATTTAAAAAACACTCCAAAACTGAGTTGGAGCAAGTTTGAAAACAGAGCAATAAAAGCTAGTTTTTGTGGCTTTACAAAAATGTTTGTTTCTCCTGCAGATCATTGATGGTGAATCTAACAACAAATATTCATACATCCTTGAGGTCAAAGGTTACGTGGGGAGATCCTTACTGTTTTCAAACTCTACAAAGCTGTCCCTTGACCTGAAGGGCTGCACCACCTTCATTCAGACTGACAAACGTAACTACCTGCCAGGGGAAGTGGTAAAGATTAGATCAGTGTCGATCCTCTCCAATGGACAGCCTGCCAACAGCTCAGTGAACATCACAATCACTGAGTCCAGCATCAGGAATGCTAACGTTTACATGTGCAAAAACTCGCGCTAGAAGGCATACAACAAACATATTGTCTCACTTGTTTTCTTCAATTGATCAATAAACATTGAAATTCTAACTTTTCAAAAGGAATTTCCTTTACATCACTAATGTTTTCTAATAAAATTCAGTGTTAGTTTTTCTTTTTCTTTTTTTTTGAAACACTACAAACTGAGTTGATGAAGAAGTCATGGTGAAGTAAGCAAACCCAAGCACAGTTGTCTTGGGGAAAAAATGCACAATTTTATAAATCAATACATGAAAAAAATATATTAAACACATAAGAAAGTCAACTAAAAATCTTTTAAACTTTATAATTATACTTTTGGTTGATTATATACTACAAATTGTCATCTTTATGATTTTGTTTTCATGTTTCTCTCTTATAAAGGATCCACGTGGGAACTTTATCAGGCAGTGGCAGCACAAGGAAAGCTACCTGGGGGTTGTGTCTATAGAGTTTGAGCTGTCTGAAAACCCTCCTTTGGGTCAGTGGACAATTATCACCGAAGTCAAAGTAAGTACTTCATGTAAGAAAATTATATACGGAATAATAAGTGTATCACTAAAACATGATTTTTGAGTTTTTAATGAAACTGTGACAATGTTCTTTCATTGCAAGTGGAAAGATAAAACTGCAAAAGCAAATATTGAAACTTTTAGTTTCAAGTATAAAAAAAGTATGAAAACATCTAGGAAAGACTCCCATGTTTCAGTAATACACAGAGCAGATGCCAGCTCAGATGAGGAAAAACAATGACGTTCATGGATCTATTTATCTGCAAGTGGCTGCATCAGAATTGAGCGGAGCAGGGAGTTTGTAGTGTTGTAGGTCCTAAAATCTACACGTTTTTTTCCAACTACATTTTTTCTTTTGTTCCTGATTTACAATGATTTGAATAAAGAAATATTTAGAAACACAGTTTTAATTTTCTTTTTACACGTCCTCCCTCGTGAGCAAAATGCTGCAAGAACATGTTAACAACACCCAAAACATTATTTTCATAAAGTGAGTCTTACAAGAAAATTGAATAGAAGAAAAATGTGTTTCAGATGAAGATGCATCAGCTACAAGGAAAAATGCAGCTTTGAGAGGATTGTCTAGAAGAACTGTTTAGAACTCAAGGAGCTCTATGGGAAGGAACGAAGCTGAAGTTGATGCATCAAGAGCCACCATAGGCAGAAACAACACACTTCACCTCTGTGAAGCAGAGACTATAGCAGAAGCATCTTACAGAGAAAACGAACTGGACTGTTGCTCAGTAGTGAAAAGTCCTCTTTTTAGGTGAAAGTGACTTTTTTGTCTTATTTGTAAATGAAGATCACAGATCTGGAAGGAGAGGGGAAAGGCACAGCATCCATATTATCTGCTTGTGTTGGTCCAATGTGACTACATTTGAAAAAAAAAACCATATTGATAAAAGAAATTAAAGCAAAACTAAAACAAAAAAAAACAGAACGTTATTACTATCATGTAATGATTTGATCTTCTCTTTTCTTTACAGGGGGTACAAAGTAACACAAATTTCTTTGTGGCTCATTATGGTATGTTCTGAGACCTCAAAAACTGCTTTGATTTTTTTTCACAACATTTTTTTTGGTTTAATGTCCTGGTTTATGCAGTTCTTCCTAGATTTGAGGTTTCAATCAAAGCTCCAGATGTCTTCTATCAAGGAGACACTTTGAAAGGCTACGTTACAGCAAAGTGAGACTTATCAGTTTGCTAATTCTGACAAGCTGATCACCATGTCTGTGGATGAAATGTCATATATATCTTTTTATCATTATTAGATATTCATTCGGAAAGCCTGTTCAAGGCCAGCTGAACTTGACTTTTATACATCATTTTTCTTTTGCTAAGGAGGTTTACAGTGAGAGCAGAGAGGTGAGCATTTCTGCAGACTATGATGAAGAACCTAATTTGTTCATAACTAAAGAACTAATACTTTTAGCTTTAACAATAAAAAAAGATTTGCTCTTTAGAGGTTTGTGCTTTTGGCTTTTAATTGAACACTTGGCAAATAAACTATATGAGTTTGAAACTAAAAGTTGAGATTCATGAATCTCTAAAATAGAAATTCCCTTTTCTTCCCTGTTTAGATTGATGGAATGGAACAATTCACATTCGACTTTCCATCCAACTATCCAACGTCTTCACAAAGGATGTTCTCCAACGAGCAGAAAGAATATCTTATGATTGAAGTTCAAGTGAGGGAGTACCTAACAGGTAAGTGTCATTTTTTGTTTGATCCTCCAATCAAATGACTTGACTTTAACAAATCCAAATCCCTTATAAAGCCACCTGGGGTGTGTGTGTCATTTAATGAATGTTTGAACCACCTTCTCCTTAAGTTCAATCCAATTTATAGCACACAAAAATGATTCATCCTCAGGGCTGTGATAAGCATTGCCGTCCAAACAAACACTGTTGCAATTCCAAGCAAAAATAACAGCATGTAAACAGAGACAGCATCATACACATCCGTCAGTGCTTCATCAGTAAATCCTCTTAGTAAATATTTAGACAGGCAACGATTCATTCCGAACTATTTCGTTCAAACCTCGATTTTGAGTCCCAGTTTTGTTTCAGTTTGATACATGATTTGTGTATTATAAAACAACAGAAAAGGAAAAATAAATATTTCTAATTTGCTAAAAAGCAAAAAAACAATGAAAAACAGGTACTCAGTTGGCTCATACTAAGCCTAGCAATAAATCCTTAAATTTATTACAACAGTTGTTTGACACTTTCAACATAATTATACTGGTATGCAGCAGTAATGAAAGAATTCACTTGCCTCACGATTTGGTTATATGGTGAAACATAGGGTTCAGATTTAAAGTGTGGGATTAACCTAAACTGACATGGTATTGCGATGATTGCTATCAAAACAATAAATGATTGAATCCACCAAAATCACTGAAGCACAAAGGACTTTAGCAAAACTACAGAAGCCGACCTTCCTCTTTGTTTTGCCTGTTTTCTTGTGAACTATCACGTTATCAAGAGAAAACAAGTCATAATGAGACATGTCATTATCACGAGATACATTTTTTTATGTTGTGATGATGAGATAACAAAGATTATATATATATATATATATATATATATATATATATATACACACAATCTGCAGCTAAAAAAATCTGTTTCTCAGAGAAAATGCCGAACACCAAAAGTAATGAATAATTTATAATTGATTACTTTAATTGTGGTGTAACTCAGGTGAAGACTGTGCTGGTGTTGGTCAAAAACAACATCTGAATCAGTCATCATCATTTGAGAAAAAGGCTGGCCTGGCTGCAGCTGCGCAGGCAGATGTTGTCAAACATTGTTGCAGAATGATGGGTGGGAGGGGCCTGCTGGAATGACTTTGTGTCACTCAGGACTTGGTCTATGGGATTCACCAATGAAAATCCATTTTTTAGTGTTCTCATGCTAACAAGATGTACAGTACTTTCTTTAATTCTTGTTATCATGAGAAAACTTGTTTTATAAAGAGAGTATCATGCAAGACAACACATATTGACGATCAGTTTCCTACATTATAGGATTACATTAAGGGTCTGTGCACATCTTCTGAAGACCATAACATTACATTTTTTTTTACAAATATTTCGGTTTTCTCTGTTTCTTTCTGCACTATTACAAATGTTCTGCTGTTACTATTGTACTTTGTCATGATGTGCTTTGTAAATCCTTTTTCAGGTGTGGCTTACAATAACACAAGGAAAGTTTCATTGACAAACCAAAAATACAAAATGTTATTTGAAGACTTTCCCAAAACGCTAAAGCCCTCTCTAAACTTCATTGCAACGGTAAGAATAATTTAATTTAACTTAATTAATTATATATTTTTAAAAAAAACTTTACTCACATTTTTTGCTTGTTAGTTCACACTACAAACTTATTTGTAATGAAAAAAGTTTAACCCATAAAGTCAAAAGGTTGTAAAAGTACAATTGTGTTCTTTTTTCTAACTTGACTAGTTAAGATTATTGACATATAATGGTCAGCCACTGTCGCTGGAGGATCAAACAAAGATGGTGGAGGTGTCAGTGAGCCAGAAGATGGAAACATGGTGGTACATGAGGATGGAAGCAAACTCTTCAGAACCTTTAGAGATACGTCAAGAGGAGGTGCCACCAAAAGACATGTAGTTTCCTGTTCCTGCAGATGGAGTCATACCACTACACATCGAGGTCATGAAGGACACTGAAATGCTTATTATTGATGTAAGCGACAAAGTGTTGTTTTTTTTTATTTTTTAAACATTTTTGCCAATATGACAAGAGAGATGTAAAAAACAAAAATTACACCAAACTTTGTCCGATTGTGCAAAACAAAAAATACACACGCATATATATATATATATATAAAAACAATATATATGTTTGTTTTTAATTTTGTTGTCTTCAGGTTTCTTTTGATGACTATGAGAAAACTCTCCAGCTCCATCGAGGCTATGTTTCGCCCACTAACTCCTTCCTACAGATTCAGAAGCCCTCTAAACCAGCAGAGGTGAAACTGTTGTTTTATTGTTTAAAATCGCAGAGGCATTGTTGGTTAAAATCAGCAAGATTTCATACAGATTAATGCTTAATATTGCATTAATTTTTTTCCTGTTTCTTTATTAAACATTGAAGATTTAGTTCACAACCTCACTAGGCAGAATGAGAAACCCCTTCATATAACCTATTCAATTCAGATAATATCTAGTGTTTTTGAATGTGTATTTAAAATACTGAAAAATTATGTAAAAGTATTCACAACTATCTATAATATTTTTATGTCTGCATGACAGTTTCGGGGGATTTTGAAAGAGTCATTCATCTTTTTTTTTATAGGTGGGTGCACCCCTCTTGCTAATTATTAAAAGCAACTTTTACACGACTGATATTCACTACTTGGTAAGCAACTATTTAGAGGAGCCAGATTGATGTCATTTTAAGTAGTTGCCATGTATAGATTATTTCCAATCCTTCTCCAGATTAAGTCCAGAGGTCAGATTGTTTCTGCTGGGACGACTTCAGGAAATCTGACTCTGATCCCAGAGGCCTCATGGGGTCCTTTGGCGTGCATCATCGTTTACTGCGTGCAACCTGATGGCGAGGTTATTAATGATGTGATTCATTTGCCCATTGCAAATGTTTTACAAAACAAGGTAGTGTACGTTTTGTATTCTATTCTTTACTAAAAAAACAAAACAAAAGAAAAGTCCAAAGAGATTTGGTAGTTTTCAGTTTATTCTGATCAATGTTTTTAAAGCTAAAATATAGCAATTTGGTGTAACTGGTTGTATTATTAACCTCAATGAAAGCACAAGATTTTGATAACACATCAGGAAATTCAACATTCTCACAGCTGGATTTCCCATAGGGCACATGATAATATCATGATTTTTATTTTTTAAATTAAATAAATAAAAATATGATTTCTGGACTTTTTCTTTAGGTTTCGCTAAGCTGGAGCAGCTCTTCTAAGAAACCAGCCGAAGACGTCTCCCTGGAGGTCTCAGTGGCAGAACCCGGTTCACTGGTCGGGCTCCTGGTGGTTGATAGAGCAACAGAAGGGGCTGACACAGACAATGACATCAATGAGGAGATGGTAATTACAAAACTGTTCTCATTTTATGCTAGAAAGATTAGTCATACTCTGATTGCAATTTAGTCAAATTTTTGAAAACACATTGCTCACAAATTGGGTAAAAATTTGAGTATTATCTGGCAAAATAAATTACTAAGGTGTTTGTTTATATAAGCAACAATAGAAAGCTTAAATAGATCTAACCGTGCAAACTAAAGCTAACCCAAGTGTATAGAGCAAAGTCAAAAATCTAAACGACCTGTTCTGTTGTTATTACATGTCTGTCGTAGAACAGCCTATTTATTAGTTTTTACCGTTTTCTCCTGAAAATGACATCTTCTATCTCGTTTGTTTTCTCATGACAACAAGATAACAAAGAATATACTGAAGCGTCTCTCTCTCTCTCCCTTTCCCGCACTGAGATGCAGAGATTTAGTCTGTTTTAAGTCTCAAAAACTAAAATACAGAAATTTTAAAATTTAGGAGTCTAAATATTCAAGTATATTTTGTGGTTACTGCAGGCCATAACCAAGGATGTACAGTATACACCAACAACTCAACAACAACAGCAAAAGCACTGCTCCCCAAAAGTTGCTGTTGTCAGTCAATTTTTGATTTATTAGAGGAGCTATGATCCTCAAATGCCTTTGTTCCCTCTCTGGCACCAGCCTCCCTTTATTTACAGTCAATGGCCAATAACTGAACCCTAAACCCAAACTCCTGACAGAACCCAGGGCGAAGAAACATCTCTGCCTGGTGTGTTTAATGAGCTTCGGATATTAGCAGAACCCAAACAGCCATTCAGCCCATTTCAGTCCACTACAATATTTTTTTTTTATTTTGCTACAATCTGCAACAAAACAAATCAGTTTGTCAGAGTAAATGTTGAACACCAGTAGAACTGATCAATCTATAATTGATTAATTTAATTGTGGTCTAACTCCGTTGGATATTTTCTGATGATGTTATTGGTCATGCGTCGTCATCATCTGAGGGGAAGGTTGGCCTGGCTACAGCTGAGCAAGCGGCTGCAGTTCAGCGAGCCTGCGGTTGTGGTCAACTTCATCAGATGAGGGGACCAGGCCATTTACTCTGTTATAAATTAATGTAGAGATGCCATTAGAGGTGCCGGATGGAATGACTGTGTGTCACTTGGGACTTGGATCTTTTATCATAAAATAAAGACTTTTTATAACGACATAGTAGATGTTGTTATTACGAGAAAACCGGGGGGAGGTCATTTTCGGCATCTGTAGGTGCCTCCACAGAAGCTTCTCTAGCATAGTTTTCAGCAGAAGCTAATTCTTGATTCCCAAACATTTTCCATGACCTGAATACACAGAGGCGTATCCCAGTCTGGGTATCCAATAATAGTTCATCGTGATCCAAAACACTGTCTGCTTTTTAAAAAAGAACTGGGTCAAACCAGTTTGAAACAAAGAGGTTGACTTTGTGGTTGTGAGTTGTAACAGAAGCTGCTGGTTTTACAGGTGCTGCAGGAGATGAAGAAGTTTGATAGCCCTATGACTGATGCCATCCCCAACATGACACAGATTGGAGATCCAATGTCTGTCTTTAATGTGAGTCCCTGCAGAAATAGTTTTATGTTCTAAAAGGTCAGCCTTTGATTTTTCTTTTGTCTTAAATCTGTTTAAATTACTACTTGCTTAAATCAAGTGTTGACTCAGCCATGAACAGGGAAATGCGATCTTTCTTTGTGCAGACATGTGATCTGGCAGTGATGACGGATGCCAGTTTGTACAACGTCTTCTGGCAGATTTATGAAATGTGTAGGTGTTTGTACAGAAACCTTTCTTGCAAAGCTACAGTATCTTTGATCTGCATTGTGATTTATCTCTGATAGACGTGTCACTCTATTAAAACAGATGAGAACGAAGATCCCATTTGGCAAAATCAGGAGCCACACGAGCGGAAGTACTTTCAAGAAACCTGGATATGGATGGATATTAACACAGGGTAATAATCCATTACTGCTGCTTTCTATGCATGAATTACTAAAACGCATTTGAAAAGATTCAAGACGCAAACATGCAGAAAATTCAACAACAATGAAAAGACAGCATTATAAATAGAAAATAAGTAAAAATAATGAAAATAACCAGAATAATAACAATATGCTCTAAAAAAATATATCAACAAAGCATACCACATAAATGCAAACTTTTTCTACCAAAGGTATTTTTAGGGAATAAGTTTATGACAAAAGCCACTGAAAATAAAAGATGAGAGTTTGTAAAAGCTTTTTTATGTACTTTGAAGAACGTTGCAATTCTGTGATTTAATCAAACACAACAGTGACGAGGAACATCCTAAAAATCACCAAATTCAAGCAAATTCACGTGTAATTACCTTAATAAACACTGTGAAGTCCTTGTTATTGTATCTTGTTTTAGTTGGAATTCATCCACACATGGCTTTTTAAAGTAAAAAAAAAAAGCAACATTAATAGTATTGCTGAAATGAGAGTTTTTGGCTGTAAAATGTAATGTTTCTTCCTATTCAAGTGACGCAACTAAAACATGAAACCTAAAACTGCTTGGTTTAAACTTTTTTTAATCAACATTGATAAAAGAAATTGGATTTTTTTTATTTTGTAGAGATTCAGACACAGTGAAGTTACCTCTTACAGGGCCTGACAGCATCACCAGTTGGACAGCCACCGCATTTGTCATGTCTAAACATCTGGGTCTGGGGATCACAGAGGAACCAGCTACAGTATTTATGTCATTTTTGGCAAAAATTTGAGTTTTTTTCATTTGATTGACATATTTTAAATCCTATAATTTCTATGTATTTTTAAATTTTATTTTATCAAAATTCTGTTATTAAGGATTTTCATGTGACTTTCCCTAGCTTACAGTATTCCAGGACTTTTTTCTGTCCTTGAATCTTCCGCCGTACATCATCAGAGGAGAGGACTTGGTGCTGGAGGTCATTTTGTTCAACTACCTCCAACAGGACCAGGAGGTCAGTCTGCTTCCATGTGAAAATTGGACTTTTTCACTCTAAGTGAGGGATGAGGGGCAGATGTAGTTGGAAGATTGTGTTGAAACATGTACAGCTTTGCATTGCGGAAGTTTACAAAAGACTAATTTTTTCATATAAAATTGTAAGCTACTGTTCCAAAAGTGTCACGTTACTTCATGAATGGTAGGACAATGGAGGATTTGTATTAGAGTTGAATGTGTTTCATAGGATTTATCCGGACACAAGTAACTTTATTCTGCAGTCCTATCAATGCTCTTTAAAGCCAAGAGACTTTTAAAAGACAGACACACCTATTGAGCTTTTAATTCTTCAGTACACAAAAGATGTCACCAAATGCAGCTCCCTGTGTCAAGTTAAACATGATCTGGACAGAATGTGATTTTCTTTTTGGTCAGGTCACAGTCATTGTTGCAGAAAGTGAGACCTTCGAGTTCATGTACCCTGACAACATAATGCTCCCCATGCCCAGTGTTCGTCGGGTTCATGTAGCGAGTGGGAACAACGCCAACGTCCTTTTTCCCATCAGGCCACTGGTTCTGGGAAAGATCCCCATTTCTGTGAAAGCCATGTCGTCTGAATCTTCTGACTTTGTCAGCACAACTGTCCTCGTCAAGGTGCTATGTCTATATGAGTCATAAGAAAATTTAAAATACATTATTTACACAGTGTTTTTTTATTTTTCAGGATTTAGACCTTATTGCTGCCATCACTATAACTTATGCAAATTTAATAAATGAAAGTGTTTTTTTTCTTACTCAGATTTAGTATTATGCAGTTGATAGAGATTCTTTTTTTTTTGTTTGATCAAAAATACATTTTAGCTTTGACGTTATAAAAATGAGACATGGAACATTCTAGTTTAAATAGAAGTTATGTTATATTTGAACATTGCTTTTGAAATGTTATTAGCAGTGTGTATTAACTAATTGAGTGTCTTTCTAGACTGAACAGATCAAGAGGTGTAATGCAATGTGCATGTGAGAGGTTGAAATCATCCTCATTTGTGGAGATTTTGCTGCCTTTAATGACTTATTTGTTTAAGTTAATGTAGTCTGGAGCAATGCTTTTCTGTGAAATTTGAAAACGTTTTAAAGTTCTTTCAAGACATCTTTGATCTATCTAATTAAAAACCCACCAGGCTGAGGGACTCGAGCAGACCTTCTCCTCCTCCGTGTTGCTGGAGCTTTTTGCCCAACAGATGAACCTTTCTAAAAGCGTTGCATTCACCTTTCCACCAGATATTGTTGAAGGCAGTGAGAGAGCTTCAGTCACTGCCATCGGTATGTAAACACACTGTCTTGCTTTTAGTCTGGTGGAAATTGCTTGCATTTTATTTTGAAAGGCATTGAGAATAACAACTCAAACCGTTTCCAGTGATGGAAAAATTGACCTTATAGTTTAAAAGCGTAAAAACTGGATAAACAATTAAACAAATGTGGCATCATCCATATTGTTTGCATGCATCCAAACATCCAGAAAGATTGTTTCTATTTTTTACTGCAAATGCTGCTAAATAAAGTGGTACTTAAAAAATAAATGCACCACCAGCATATTGAAGTTGCACTTTCCTGTAGTTTTGGTAATGAAACGGATTCAGAATCTAAGATGTTGAAAAGGGAAAAAAAAAATGCACATTCAGGAAAGACCTGAGGTCTATAGCCTTTTGCCTGAAAACAAAAATTCCTGCAAGAATCACATCTTTATTTAATTCAGCTATACCAACACCATATTCATTTCTTTGTAATACTTTTTCTTAAAATTTTTTTTATTGTTTTTTGAAAAAGGTTGATATCTGAGAGGATATCAAACTGACACTAAACATCAAAGAATTGACAGAAAACCTTTTTTTGGGGGGCATTAAGATGTTTTTTTTTTTTAAACCCCTTGATCAAATCCACAGATTAAATTTTGCAAAACTGTTTTTTTTTTTTTTGTGAGATATAGACAGTATCAATACTAATACATTTAGTTATTTGGGAAGTTTTTGCTCACAATAAATATTTTTGCATTTTAAACTAAGATTAGGATTAAATTTGATCCACACTTTTTTAACATGGTTTAAAAAGAATTAATTAAAAACAAATGTAGCATTTTTTCAATACAGCAAGTAGTGATTTAAAAAAAAAAAGAATATCAATAGATGAGTTATTCTCACTATATAATAAATTTAAAAAAAATTGTAAAAGTTTACCCCCTAAAAGTGTTTGAGATTTCTTGGATGCAGCCATTTAAAAAAAGGCAAGGAATAGCTCTTCTATTGTCCTCTAGTGGAAATATGGTGAACTACAGGACAGAAAATGTACTGTTACATACAATGGATTTTAAAGGACAGTTTTAATTATGGTAATGAGAATTTAGTCTCAGAAATGCATGTATCAAATATGATACATATGGTTATAGGCTATAGAGTTAAAAACAACAAAAAAAAACCCCTTCTTGTGCACGAAGGATAATTCAAATTTTGCAAAAACAGTTTTGCTCAATTCAAATTTTCGTGTCAATACCAGCTGTTATTGTCTGATTATTTTGTTTGCTCTATGGAGGTGACATCCTCGGACCATCCATCAGTGGACTGGAATCGTTGATCCAAATGCCGTATGGTTGCGGGGAGCAGAACATGATCCACTTTGCACCAAACATCTACATCCTCCAGTATGTAATCTCGACTGGGCAGGATGACCCAGAAATCACCAAGCGGGCCACAGACTACATGATGAGAGGTACACCGAAACTTTATCAGCGCTAAATATTTTCAGAAAATAACGAGTCATGTGTTTCTATTAACATCAATGTTTTTGTTCTTTTAAGAAGACAACACTATGACAGTAAAAAAAAAACTCCAAATGTGTATAAAGCAGCAGAAGCATCCTCATCTATTTTGCTTGTTTGGTGCAATGTTAACAAATGTAAAAAAAAAAAAAAATTATATTTATTTTTAATAATTTATTTTTAAAATATATTATCAGTGTAACTTTACTTCTAGTTGATATCATTGTAATCAGAAGTTGTTTGTGTCACATCTAATTAAAGGCATTTATCATCAAATCTAAACATGATTTCAGGACCAAATTTAAATAGGCAATTAAAAAGGTTTAAAAAGGTTTCTAGATCTGTGTCACAAAAAATCTGAACAAAACATAATTGGTGTATTTTGACCTTGTTATCCACCTTCTGCTGTGTAAATCAAGTTATGAGCAGGAGTTGTCCTTTCAGAGAGCAGATGGATCCTTCAGTGCTTTTGGTGACAGTGATGCATCTGGAAGTACCTGGTATGCTTCAAGCTGATGCATGTCCTGTCAAATGTGCTCAGGGACTCTTCGTAACACTGCTGTCTTCATAGGCTGTCTGCTTTCGTGCTGAGAAGCTTCCTTCAGGCACAGAAGTTCATCGTCATTGACAGCAATGTGCTCCTCCGTGTGGCGTCCTGGATCTCAGCCCAGCAGGGGGCTGATGGCAGGTTTGAAGAACCTGGCAGGGTGATCCACACTGAGCTTCAGGGAGGGCTTGATGGGTCTGTTTCCCTCACGGCCTACGTCCTCATTGCTTTGCTGGAGGCTGATGCCATCAGGGTGAGAGCAGAAGGCACATTGCTGAGGATTTTCAAGAGAAAGTGGCCCAAACTTTTCTTTGTTTTAGTTGAAACAGAAAAAGGGGAAATGTAAGCAAGCAAACATGGAGGCAACAAGTGACAGAAAAGTATGAATTCTATTGTGATCCCTTAAACCCGTCTGAAACTCGCTGTTGCCCTGATCTCTATTCATTAGACTCTGTATGCAAATGAGGTGTCTTCAGCCCTGCTGTACCTGGAGACGCGCATGGCCATGGGCAGCGTGCACAGCAACTACAGCCTCAGTCTGGTTACTTATGCTCTGGCTCTGGCAGGTAGCTCCACATCAGAGAACACACTCAGTGATCTGATTGAAAGATCTACTATAAAAGGTGAGACAATTGATACAAAAGTTTAGGGTGTTGATACAGATGTGCAAATGAAACTTGTTAAACTTTTTAGCTTGATTGTGAACTTTCAGGCTTTTTTATTTTTCTTTACTAGCAAAGAAGGTAAGAATACAAATTTAAAAAAAGCATTGTGTTGTCTTCTTAAATCTTTCAGATTTTTTTTCACCAGTTACAGTGTATATTTCCATTTTATTCTGTAAAAAACAAGTTATTTTAGTTTGATTTTACTTCCTGTTTGTGTTTTTTACATACTCACTGCATTAATTAAACTCTATTATTTATAGTTTGTTTACATTTGACAAACCAGTATTTTTTTCTTACTATAGCATTCTTTGTTGAGGTCAGCATTTCCATCTTTGACTGCACTCTATCCTTTAATTTTTGTTTTTAATAAACAAATAAACAAACAAATTAAGTAGTTAATAAACAAATAAAAATCAAACAAATAATAAGCAAATAGATAAATACACTTTTGCAGTTTCCAGTTCCAGTGGCAGAGCTAGAACATTTTACATGGGGGGAAGCAGATTTGACAAATTTAAGGTTAAAACTACATATTTCAAACCGTTTTATTATTATTGTAGTTATTATAATCATAATTATAATGTTAGCAGTTATTTTAGCTGAGCTGTCATTTGTAATGCTTAAACAAGCTTGTATTATTGTCTTTGTATATACTGATTTAAAAATTGGAGAGGCAAGTGAGGGGGGCACGACAGCTGCCCCCTCTTCCTGTCTCCCATTAGTTCAGCCCCTGGGTTTCTATTAGCTTCATGTTTTAGGTTCAGGAAATCATTTCTGGAGCTGCACTGTGGAGCAGTTGCACTCTCGCTTCGCAGGAAGAAAGCCCTGGTTCGAATCCTTGCTGGGAACTTTAAAATGTGGAGCATGCCTGGGTTATTTCCAGGCACTCTGGCTTCTTCCCACAGTCCAAAAACATGCATCCTAGGTTAATTGTTGACTCTAATTTCCCCATAGATATGTGTATGAATTTGTGGCCCTGCAACAGACTGGCGGCCTGTTCAGGGTATACCCTGCCTTTGCCAAACAGTAGCTGGGCTGGCTGTAGCTGCCCAGAGACCCTGAAAGGATTACAGCGAGTTCTGAAGATGGATGGATGGAAATGACTTCTTCTCTCTGTCTTCTGATGTCTTCCTCTCTGTTCAGACGGTGTGCCAACGTGGTCATCTCCGAATGTTGGTCTCTCGCCATCCTGGCAGCCTCGGTCTGCAGACATTGAGATAATGTCCTATTTGCTACTGTCCCTGTACAAACTGAACCGCATTCCAGATTGTTCAGAAATCATGAAGTGGCTCAGCCAGCAGAGAAATTCCATGGGGGGTTATGGAAGCACTCTACATGCTCATATGTTCACAAACACGCAATGAAGATGGTAAACAGGAAACTGCATCAGTTGCTCCAAAAGCTTTGTTTGGCAAAGGTTTCCTCAAAACAGATGTAAAAGCTGTAATACAGCTGTAAACAGGAAATCAGCAGCAAATATCAAAGCACCAATCCATCACGGACTGCACTCTAACAGAAGACATGAAACACACAGTCCTTCTGATGCAGCCGGTTCTTGTTTCTCTCAGGACACAATTGTGGCTCTGCAAGCCTTGTCTATCTTTGCTGCTACTGTGAGATCTCAGCCCTCGGATTTGAACATCAGAGTGACCAGCATCAACTCGGGCAGGGTCACCACCTTCCACATCAACCAAGAAAACTACCTGGTCCATCAGATGCAGCAGGTATGGGGATTCAGAGTTGCATTAATCAAAAGCAGCAGCTGAGAGATTATCCAGATGTCCCTGCAGGAATGACTCAGAGGTATGCTACTGATTATGCATGATCAACAACCTGAAAAAAAATTCAAACAGTGGCGAGACAAAAAAAGTTGATTTCCGAAATATGAGATCAGTTGGGTGACTTGTGTCTAAGTTTCAATTGCCCTTACATGTGGATACGGGCTGTCTGTGGGCAAAAATGGGCAAAATGGCTTGCACAAAATATCAAGATAGTAGACCGCTTTGTGAGCCTGTAATGATAATGGTCATGCACATTTTTTCTGCGGACATGCTTCAAGTGACAGGTCGTAGCGAGCACTTCTACAACACACAAGGGTAAAGTAAAGGTAAACTGGGTGAGACAAAGGGACCTGTACAGGTGTATGTGACTAAGGCTTTAGTTACATTCACTTCCTAAGCATATTAATTCAAATTTCAAAGACAACTGAAAAGTATTTCTATCACAACCATGGAGCAAATTACTGTTCATACAAAACCATCTTTAAAAAAAAAAAACCTGATGTGTGCTTTAGATTGACCCAGAACATGAGCTAAACCTTCAGGTGACAGCAGAGGGTCACGGACTGGCTTTGCTGCAGGTACTAGTAAAGAGATAAAAATAATTGTTGTAATAGTATGTGTCCATCCCTGTTAACTAAATTTTGATCTTTCTTTGAACCTTTTTCTACAGCTAAATGTGTTTTACAACATCAGGAATGAGAAGCTGACGAGACAGAGACGAGCTGCAGACAGCCACGAAGCTTTCAATATGTACATTGATCTGTCAGACATGAACATAGACTTGGCAAAGCTGGTTATCTGCAGCAGGTGAGGATGTTTCGTGCCACAGGACAATCAGTAGCAATCACAAACAGTGAGAAGCACTGAAAATGAAATAAGGTTGACAATTTCAGTGCAAGAAAAGATTCTAATTCAATGAAACCTGCAACTTGGGGTAAAATAAAACAGTTTTAGTCACCTTTAAGTTACAGTTTCCATAAGACCCTTTACTACTTAGGGGTGTAAAGGATGACGATACTGATACGTATTGAACAATCGATTGAGCGCTGGAAGTAACAGTAGCATCGGTTGAAAACTACAGATAGCAACAAGATTATGTTGGTAAAAAGTTATAAAATTGATCAGGAAGTAAATAATCAATTCCTAGCAAACTTTGTCAATTTCTCTTTCTATTTTGTCTCTGCTGTCTTTGTCTTTTGATGTACATGTGATGCAAACTAAACACAAACTTGCTTCAACTACCAAGACGAGTCAAATTGGCTGAAGGTAAATCACATCGTGTGATGTGTGTTGTTGCACTAAACATATGATATCCCTTTTTATCCACAGACCTGCAAACAATACCTGAATAAATTAAAATGTCAGTTTTTTAACCACAAAGAACAAATCCGTCTAAAATACACGAAATGTCAGGTTTTAATGTTCAAAGCTGGTATCTTAAAGACATTTTGTTGATTTAAAAAAAAGTGCCAGTAAGAAAAAAAAAAGTATCTGTTAAAGGCATTTCATTCATAGTTTAAAAGCCAAATGAATAACATAAATCTAGATTGTATCCATTTATATATAAGAATGGGACTGAATCGCATCGCCATAAAGTGTGTTAAATCTTTTATGTATCTGTTTCTGGACCATGTTTTGAGATGCACATCAAATCATTTGAGAGGGAAAGATACACACCTCAGTTTTCTGGAAACATCTAAATCTAATATGTTTGTGTAGATTCTCAGTCATCCAGTTAATATTGTCTCAGGATTCCTTCGTCAGGAGTAAAGGAAGTAAAGAAACTACTCAGATAAGCGGCAAAATGCCAGATCTGAAAAATGCAATCCTGTAACTAATGTCTGTTGTAGCGTTCTAAATCGTCTCTGATGTCATTGTAAATAAAATAATTGCAAAGTTGGAAATAAAATCAGATGAACATTTTGTCATAATTTTCAAATATGCTTTCTAAACTGCAGTCTGTCCACTGGGGTGGGCTTGAACGCCACAGGAATGGCCATCATGGAGGTGGGTCTACTGAGCGGCTTCATTCTGCAGGAACCCGGAGTCTCATTGGATGACGTCATAAGAAAGGTGGAGGTGCAGCCTGGGAAAGTCATCTTGTATCTGGACTCTGTGAGCTGCACTGGTTCACACGCACAAACACAACTCTGAGCTAATTCAAATTAACAGATAATGTACAAATGTCTTTAGGTGACAACGAAGGAGATGTGTCTGTTCATTCCTCTGGTGGTGCAGTATAAAGTTGCCAAAGTCCAAGAAGCAGCTGTTATCCTCTATGATTATTATGAACCACGTGAGTCTGCTCTCTGTTCATGTTTTTATTAACAAACATGAATATATTTACAAAAAAAAAAAATCCTGAATTTTTAACAACTTACAATCTATAGCATGAATTAAAATAAAAATGTATCCAAAATAGAGAACTGCAACGTGGTCAAAACAAAACAACAATGTTTTAACTTCTTCTCCTGCAGGGCGAAGGACTGAAAGGATGTACACCTCAGAGTGGAGGAATAACATGTCAACCTGCTCCTTCTGTGGCGATGACTGCAGTCAGTGTCAAGCAAATGACAATGACATCACGGTAATGTCCCATGGCAGTCGTCCACTCTCATTGATCTGTTTACCAATTATTCCACTCCTGCTATTTACCCTTGTTGTTGTGTAAATTTAACTATTAGCTCATTTTGGTTTTTGATCCATATTCTAATAAGATTGCAGCTGTTTAATATAGGGTCTTTAAATTGATTCAATAAACATACCTATAGTTAAATGTGTCTTCTTTGGAACTAAAATGTAAGTTGAATAATAAGAATACTATTTGGATTAAAGCATTTATTTATGTGTCAATTTTTTTCATTTAAAGTTGTAAGAAAAAGACACATTTATTGTGTTTTATAAGCAACATGAATCACTGTTTTACCTGTTGTCCAAAAAAGAAATGTCTGATGATATGCTGATGATACCACAGCCAGGTTCCAAATGGACTGAAGTTATTTCTGTGTTGATGGAAGCAATGTTGATGTTCTAAAGTGACTTGGTCATAAACTCCAAGTTGCAAAGTAAATTCTTTACTTTGAAGCAGCACAGATCAGAGTGCATGGACTCAACAAATGACATTTCAAACTGTAAAATTAAAGGGTGTTTAAACTTTGAAGCCTGTTTTGAAATAGCCAGAATGTGCTGTGACGTGTGGACTTTTGAAGTATGCAGGAGCCAAATCTTTAGCCTCTGGCTTTTTCCAGCCTCACCTACTGTATGTGGAGCTTGATTTTAGTCAACGTGTACGGAGAACAGTTCACACATGCCACAGATAAAGCAGGGAATTCAAAGCATTTGCAGAAACATCTGCCATAAAATATCCTCATCCGTTGAACAGGGTTCATTTTTTGGCTTCGTTAGAACCACAAAGTCACTTTCTAACTTCTTATAACAGTAATTCATGGTTATTCTATTGCTGCTTATAATCGATTGTAGGTCCTGTTGATATACATAATCTACAAATGGAAAACACTTCCTGTCATCTCAATTAGCTTCAAATCATACAGGAAGTTACCAGTTTTTCCTGTTCCAGCTCAGGAACCACATTTAATATAGCTGCTACTTTTTCAATGTGCACCCGGAGAAAAAGTAGTTTTTAACAAATCAGTGCAAGACAAAGGTAGCAGACCAATTAGCTCACAGGTGATATACAAAAAAATTAAGATACAATACTGCGTGATCACAATCCTTAGCCTATGTGAGGCTGTAAAGAAACTATGGCGCTGCATCTGAATTTATGACATGCAAACATAAATCAAGTATAAAGAGGCTGAAAAGCTGCAGTTCATTTTCTGCAGGAATGCTCATGGAAAAAAAATTCCCAAGAAATGCTTAGAGTGCATGGGATGGTGGTGAACGTCAAAAAAGGATCATGTTGTGTTTAAGAGTGTAGCTTGTAAAAATACATCAAGGCTTAGTATAAGTATTTAGAATAAAATCTGTATTTTGACACAAAAGATAAAAATTTATTATAAAGCTTTGTTTCAATTTTACAATCTGTAATGGTTTTAGAAATTCTGTGACTAGATAGTTGGATACAGAAATTATTGAGCAAATATGACAGTATTTACAGTATTTACTTTGTGTATTTTTAATGAAAATAAAACTAAAACTGTCACTGAAAAAATGTTCAGCCTAAAAATTATTGAGTAAATGTGACTTTACTGCATGGTAAAGTTTGGATTAGTAGATGAAAACCACTCTGCTGAGGCAACTCACTCTTTATCTATCACCAAGACACTATATCAGATCGTGACAATGAGTAAACAAGCCTACAGAGGCTAAATATTTCTTCCAAACATTCCCCTTTCATTGCTTCACTGTATCTACACCACATGTTTAGTCAGCACATGCACTGCAGAGCCCCCTGCTCTCATGGACATCAAACGACTAGCAGAGCTGCACAGGGCTGGAGCCAGCAAATCACAGAAAGCTCTTTTGGACAAAGTGGGCGGGTCATTTGACTCAGCAGCTGCAGCTGGAAGCAGAGATGTTTCCATTAGAAGAACATCTGACGATAAGCTGACAAGCCTGTCAAGGGGTCCCTGTTCCCAATCAGAAAAATCAATGCATGTGGTAGCAGTCAGAATCATTTCACACAGAGCTGTGTGTTATAGGAATCCAATTTTTTATACTCTGTGAAAAAAAAGTATGTGCCAAGGTGCACATTTATGTTGTCAAACAATTGCAATCATATATTTCAAATCTTTAACCCAGAGCATGCTGAAAATAAAAGCATACATTTGTGATTCGCTCTCCATTGTGCACCAAAACTGTTCTGCTGTAGCAGACCAAGGGGGACCAAATAAACTGGTTCAGAGGGTTTTTTTTCAGTTTTTTTTTTATTCATCAAATTGTTTCTCAGATAATTAAGTTACGACTTTCTGCATTGCTGACACTGTTTAACATCATTAGGCATTAATTACAAAGTATCTTTTACAGTAATTCTCCAAAAAATGCTTCAGAAAACAGCAAAAATATAGTTGTCTAAATAAATGTGTTTAAAAAGTGTTTTTTTTTTTTTGAGTGAGAGGCAATGAATTTGACAGCAGATAGTTTATGCTTCACTGAGTATGTAGAAAATAGACACTTCCCTTGTAAAAAGAAGTTTTTGCTGCTGAGGAAAGCATTTTAGCGATTAGTTGGATGCATGGTAGCACTTTATGTTCTTTACTGTCAAAGAAACTTGCTGTGTAAAATCCATCAAAACATCCTGAATCCTGCTACTTTTCTTTGATCAGCCAGCAGATGTCAGACTTGTCTCACAGAAAAACGGAACAGGCAACCTTGCATGAACTTAACTGAACAGTAACTTTCCATGACACATTCGAAACAACTGGAAACTTTTTATAGAAGTTTTCACGTAAACTGCGCAAATGGAGACTGCGTGACCCTCTCAAGATGCCTCTGTTAGGAGCAGATGTGCATGGAAGCAAATGCTGCAGACCAATGAATTCCATGGAATTTATGCACAAGTAGACTCGTGATGATTGATTCTACAATTTTCTGCCACAAAAACGCTTTGAGTCATGCACTTTGTCCACTTGAGAAAAGTTATTTATCCAAAAATAGACAAAGTCTTGCTAATTTAAACGGGATCTTCCTAATTACGAGCCAGACGGATACTGCTTTGAGTCTCACAGCAATTTACTAGGCTGTATTTTCTGGAAATATGGCTGTCATGAGGTCCACAATTAGATGCCGAGCTTCCATCAAGCTGCTACTTTTTACAGGCTGGTTTCCAGTTCGAATGCAGTCTCAGCTTAGTAACATTCATAAGGCGGAGCTCTTCAAAATGGCCCCCAGAGAGGATGAGGTCAAATCTCAGAAACGTATCTCACAAGCCAGAAAGCCTCTTCATGCAGACAAGGATGACAGCACAGGCTCAAATTTTCTCTGCTCGCAACAGTCTTGTCTTCACACAATTCAGCTGTGTTTCTACATCAAGAAAAAAACATTTTATTCTGTAAATGTCTTCGCTCGTGCAGTGCAGTGCTGTCTGGTGGGAAGGCTGCGCTGATTTTCACTGAGTCTTTTCATTAGAAATGATGATTTGTCAGATATTTATGAGGGAAAAACATCTATCCAACATTTGTCTTTAAAGATAGTTTGAACAAGAAATCCAAAGGATAATAAGGTGGAGCTGCTTTTGGATTTTAGGGTATTTCAATAACTTCAAATCACAAAGTTTTTTATTGTCCTAAGCTACACAATTGACTCCTGCAGAGTCAAATGTTAAATTATCTAAAGGCAGAGACATAACTATGATCTGACAGCTGTTAACAAGCTAGAAAGCTCATCAAGATGACAACATTCTGAGAATACTACCAATTATTACAAAGAGAAAATGACAAAAATATTCTTCCTAAATGTGATTTAATCCAAACAAATTTTGGGAGGATTTGTGAAAGTGCATTGAAAGAACTATTTAAATAATTGAATAATTTTTCAAGGGTAGAGAGGAAGTGGTTTACAAATCCAGAACAATAGAGGATCAAATGAAAGTTACTGTGAGTTTGTGATTGAACCTAAGATAACATATTTCATCTCTAACTCATTCCCCAAAACGTAATGACACTAGAAACAATTATAATGTTGAGATATATGGACCCTAAAATGCAGCAGTCAGCACACTGCCCTGCAATATGGTTAACCAGTTTTCAATTTCAATCTTCAACTGCATTGGAAACCATTAACGCTGTGTTAAATAAGCACACAGACATATGCACCAATATTGCATCTTAATGTCTTGCTTTTATTTTGAAAGTCTGTGTTTGATGACCCTAATGCAAGATAATAGGTTGATGGGAAAACAGAATTAAACAAATATTTCTAAAGACCCACTCCAACTAAAATTGTGTTTTTAGCATTCTCTTGTAGTATTTTTCTGATAATGACAGACATATTCAAAATAACTAAAGTGGAAACAATGCATTTTGGAGTAATTCTTAATTCAAATTGTGGTGAATCATGAGAACAGAAAAAAAAAGCCATTTGGAAAAGCTCTCGGTTTTTTCTATCAATTTTTGACATTGTGATTTCAGAGCAAGTGAAACGACAAAGTCTCACTGCTCCGGTCCATTCAGATTCATTCACTTGTAGACAATTAGATCCATGAACGTCTTTGTTTTCCTCGTCCGGGTTGCCATCTGGCTTAAAATTGTACATCTGGATGGCTCCAATATTATAGCTCACCATTTTGTTGCTCTGCTTATGTCAGCGTTGTATTGTGAGGGGGTAAGCTAGTGGTAGAATGTGTGAACAAAGGGCCGATGGGACAGTAGAGGATTACTTCTGTGCCAATAGTCCCAGCCACAACTCAGAGGCAAGTTTGTAATTAACTCCTGCCGCTCTGCGCAAACTTTGTTCTAGAAAACAACAGAGATTTTTGTTTTTTTGGCTGAAAACTGAATCATCATGATTAAAAGACAATAGGGAACACTTTTTACAAAAGATCAAAAGATGATTGGAGTGGACTAACTAAAACAACTAAACCTGAAAAGGGTCAAAACTTGAAACAAACAAACAAAAAAAAAACTCCAGAGAAACAGTAGGGCGGAAGACCTGGCAAACGACAAACTCAACACCAGACACACAAACTGAAGGTAATTTGACCAAAAAAAAGCAGCTGTGATGATTAAAACTTCAAACCTGGTGTGACTGGTAAAGGGGAGAATACCAACACAAGCCGAGCGCAAAAATACATGTTAAACCAAGAAAACTAAGTTAAACAGCATCAGTCCTTATACGGTCTCATAATGCAATTTTGGTCAATAAAAAAAAAATAACAAGAAACAGTAACATTACAACTGGAAAACTTCCTCACTATTTAAAACAATTCATCTGGGAGTACACCACAATGTTGACCTTGACTCAAACTCAAACTATGAGGAATGTGTTACAGACACCTAATGCAAAAACACCTACTAAAGGGATGTGCAAGTGAGCAAACTTGGGCTAACAGAAGCACTATAATGAGAACACATGTAAACAAACAATATTTTAGAAACTCTGTCTCATTTTGACTAAAAGCACATTTTAGGTCAAACATGGAATAATGTGTCATCTCAAGCAACAGGATATGTCAAAGATCCTCAGTAAGATGAAGGTACATAAAACCAAACCCACTGTGAAGCATGGGGGTAGAAAGATCATAATATGGGGTTGCTTTTCTGCAAACCAGACAGAACGACTGGTCTATATAAAGAAAAAGATGAATGGGGCCATGCATGCAGAAGTTTTGGGTGAAAACTTCCTTCATCCAGTGAGAGCCTTGAGGATGAAATTTGGCTGAATTTTCCAGCATGGCAATGATCCCAATCACATCACCCGAGAAACGAAGGAGTGGTTGGGTAAAAGAAATTCTCCAGAATTTGGAGCTTAATCTAATAGAAAATGAGGAGGGAATTGAAAGTCTGTGATGCCAAAAACATCACATCTCTTGAGAAGATCTGAATTGAGGAACAAGCCATAAGAGTATTCAAACCTGGTAAATATCTACAGGAAGGTCATTGACAAATACATACATAACATAGCTACATAACAAAGTGCTGGGGTGAACTTTTGTTATAGATTAAATGCGCATTTTCTGCATCTTTATACAGATACATTCTTTAAAAATCCTAAAATGTGATTTTGTGGATTTTTTTTTACCTTCCGTCTCACACAGCTCTTAAGGGGAACGTCTTCAAAAGGCCTGCTAATAGTCTATATGTAAGAAAACAGTATTTCATTCATTCATTCATTCATTTTCCAATCCGCTTTATCCCTTTCGGGGTCACGGGGCTGCCGGACCCTAACCCGGCTACTCATGGGGGAAGGCAGGGTACACCCCTGGACTGGTCGCCAGTCTGTCGCAGGGGCCAGTATTTCTAATGGAAATTTTAAAAGTTTCACTGCAAACAATCACATAAATAATGTGTGTAGATAAAATAAATAAAGAGGATCTTCTTCTTAGAATCCAAATTGTTTCAAACATTGCAAAGATTTCTAAATAGTCTTCTGAAGACCTTGTGAGATTAATTATCTGTTTTTCTGAATACAGACATATGAAGCAGTCAGATTTACAACAACATTGATTATAATGCTTCATAAACAAAAGAACAAATGACAATTTGAAACAGATTTGGAAAAACAAGTTTTGTCAGGACTGGAATCTGCTTTAAAAATAACTGGCCTGCATTTGTACAATTGTGAGTTTGGCTGTAAAGAACATTAACGTCAAACACTTCATCCTTCATCTTTACTTCTTGACTTGTAAATACAGTTAAAGGTGCAATAAATCAGATGTGGAGACAGAACAAACAATGTTGTCAAGTCCTCCAAAGAAATTAGATAATGGATGAAGGACACATAAACATCATCCAACTGCATTCTCATGTTGAAGCTCTAACAGTTTAAAATAAGTAAGATGGCTTGATTTAGAATTCATGATGAATCACAGCTTTACGATTACATAACATGCAGAGTTTCCCAGGTACATGTTTATCTTTCAGTTGCAGGAATACAAGTAAAGATCATTTATTTCCTCCATGACCAGGTGTCTGCAACTTAAGGCTCTAGAGTCACATGTGGCTCTTTGGTTTTGAAAAAAAAAAAAAAAAGAACACCATTTCAATAAATAATGGGTTTGAAATTTTGCTTAATTTATTTTCGTTAATTAAGTGGTCTTTTTTAAAAAGGTTTTCTGCTAGATTTTTAACATGTCAAATACCTGAGCAAAATCATGATAAAAGGCTCAATCCACTGTACATTCATCCATGGATGAACACTGATAAAAATGCAATGCATGACTTTTTAAATCAAGTAAATCTGCTGCAGCAGAAAGATTTTAATTGGCACAGGGTGTATTTTATTTTAAAAGGAACTTGGAAGTTCTGTTGGCAAAATTAAAAGGAGTTAAATTTATTTGTAGAAAAAATATAACACTGTTATGAATCAATTACTGTAAATATTTAAAATCTAAATGTAAAGAAATGGCCCAATGGTCACAAAAACATATATAAAATATATTTTTCTAAACATGAAGTGGGACTTTACAGCCCTCACTGGGTATAAGAAACTGGTCCAAATGGGTTTTGTTAAACTAATCCAGCTATGGTACTATTTGATAAAAAAATAAAAAAGAAATATTTGTATCCAGTCATTGAGACTTTTGAAGCCAGACTGCAAAATTCTCAAATGTTTTGCTCATAAAAAGCAAGTCAATTTTGGCATCCAGGGATATTCAGCAGTTGTATGACAGGATGACTTTTGGAAGTGGAAATATGAAACCTAGTGTGGTGGAAAATTGTCGATTCGATGACATAAAGAAATGAAAGAAGCATGCTGAGCAAAACATGGAGAGGTCTGCAGAGCTCTGAAGGGATGAAGGGGCAGTGACCCTTTATACAGTGACACAAACAAACTAATCAGACACTTAAGATAGGAACGTAAGGATTCATATATAGCATGGACAAGACGTTCTGACAAAGTCAAAATGTTGTGAATACCATAATCAAAATGTCCTGACAAAGAGAAAAGAAATCTTGAACTACCTAAGCTGCAAACTGTGCACAAAGATCAATGAGTAGATGTCAAGACATTAGAATTAAGTAGAAGGCCAAAAAGTATGACTTCCATCACACTAGCTGCACAGATCAGACAATTTGAGAACTAGCTTGATCCACAATGTTGCAAACTTAGGGGCTGAGTATTTCAGAGTCCTGCAGGCAGCAGTGTCTGCAATCTGTTAAAGCATTTGTGAATGTTTTTGCATGACGGGACCTGAGGAATGCCTGGCAGAAAGTGCAAAAAGCCTGCAAAACATTACACTTCTTCTCCCACAGGGCTGTTTATGAGTTACGTCTGCCTCTGAAATGTCTGTTGCAGAGACAAAAGGCCATAATGTGACTGCATTTTTTTCATTGAAGAATTGGATTGTGGCTCTATGGCTTTACACAATGACGTGAGGAGATTTATTCAGGTGTCTAATTTTTAATTAACAAAAGAAGTGAAATACAAATTCCTTTTAAATATTTTTTTCATGCTTCTGTGAAAATAAACAAGAGACATAAATAAACAAAAAACTTTTTTCTATGTTTTAGTATTTTAACCAATTTAAACATCTAAACAGCTAAAAAAAAAGATTATCAGTGTCTTTCAACTTCCAGATTTTAAAACTGATAGCTGTCAACTCTAATGTCTAACATGACCTTTTCTCCTATATTCATTTTTAAGTTGTTTAGATAAAAAGGAATTGTGGGTATTTTTTGAGAGGGAAATGTTTGCCAGCTTCCAAGCAACAAACTTTATCTCTTCTTGTGAATTTTTTGATGCTGTAACTATTCTGCGAATGTCTAAAAATCATTGATAAGTGTAACTCATCCATCCCTTACCACACATACAGAAAAACAATTGAATTTTATAATAAATATTACAATATTTACAAAAAAGGAAAAACTTCAACAAAATATTACAGTATTTATGGAAGTACAGCTTTAAAGCCCTTAAGCTTTTTAAGTTTAAAGCTTGTGTTTTACTTATAATTTAGGTCAATATGACATCTACAGAGCCTCTAAACAAGTAAAGAAAATGAGTCATGGTTTCTTGTGCACACGCGAAAGAAACTCCTGCACAGTGCACTAGTTGATCAAAGCACGTGAATCCCTTGTGCCAAAACAAAACACACGACCTAAGAAGTCATTTTAGGTGACATTCAGAGACAACATAATAGTGACACCAGGCAAGCAAAGCTGCAATATATTTGCAGGAGACTCCGAAGATGAAACTTAATAAGTTCACATATTGTCATTTTACTAAACCGAGTCGAAAAAGGTCTCTTGTGTACAAATGACCACTAAGTTGCTCACCAGTTACCTTCTTGTGTGCATCAGATACTTTCTCGTATGCATCAAATACTTCCTTGTACACTCCAGTTAGTTCCTCATGCACTCCAGTTAGTTTCTTGTGCGCAACCGACACTTTCTTGCAATAGATACTTTTCGTATGCACCAGTTAGTTTCTGGTATGCACCAGTTAGGATGGATTCATTCTGGACACATTTGGTTCATTAAAAGTGAACCATAGTTTATTGACCAAGAACCGCTATCAGGCCCATCTTCCGAAGTGGTCTCAGTTCGTTTCCAATCAGACTGAGCTCTGGTTTGCTCTTAGTTTCCTCTGTCTGAATAGGCTCCATGCTCGGAGCGGAACAACTGGACCAAAATGCACTCGTGGTTACTGGCCAATTACTGAAGAGATCTTTAGTATCGTGGTTTTCTTCACAAGTTGGTTTGAAACAGAAATGTCTGGTTGATGGCAGTCTAAATACAGACCAAGCGCAAGATTCAGGAATCGATTTGGATCAAATTAAAAGACTTGGCCCGGACCAAGGGACTTTTCCCGTCTGAATACACCCTTAGTTTCTCATAGAAGCCAATTAGTTTCTTATACACACCAGTTGGTTTCTTCCAAGCACCAGCTAGTTAGTCCTGTGCACCAGTTTGTTTGTCTTACGCGCCAGATACTTTCTCTTTTGTACACAAGTTAGTTTCTAATGCGCTCCAATTTGTTTTTGGTGCACTCCACATACTTTCTCCCACAAGCTAGTTAGTTTCTCATGCGTACCATTTAGTTTAGTTTGTGCACCTTTCTCGTTTGCACCAGTCTCTCATGCACACCAGATTGTTTCTTGTGCGCACGAAAAACCAGTACTTTTTTTTTTAGTTCTATATTTCTTTAGGATTTTCGTAGATATCCTCCGCATGTTTCAGGTTATTTTTTACAGTGTTGACTTTTGGGCCTCAAGTCTGTTATAATGTCTATTCTATTCTATTCTATTCTATTCTATTCTATTCTATTCTATTCTATTCTA
>BSAI01000101.1:14317237-14358560 GCA_036245035.1 Adrianichthys oophorus | reverse complement strand
TATTCTATTCTATTCTATTCTATTCTATTCTATTCTATTCTATTCTAATAAAAATGATAAACTAATGATGAAACAGGAAGTATTATAGAATAATGTTTGATCAGGGGCACAACTATTTGATTTGTGTAATGGTGTTGTGTTTGTCCATCACTGTGAAACAGTCAGACTAGCTGACATGATAAAACCTTAGAAAAAATCTTTACATGGACTAAAATAATAAAAATGTGTGCAAACTTTACTTGAGGATACTTGAGAATAGTATGTCTCATTGTTTTTTTAAATTAGTTTAGTATACGGTTAGATATGATTACAGCTGATTTCCTATTTTTGGAAGATATGGCAGTTTAAAATTGTCCTCAAACCAGGAGGGTTATGAGCGTGTTTCCAGCTGCCGTAGACTCACTAAATAAACAGTTAAAATAATGAGAAGCAGGCGACAATGCTTTTTTTTTCTGTCACGTGGCTCCTGTTTGCATGTGAGTGTGAAAACCGCTGGAAAAAGTGAATCCAGCTGAAGTCGGCTCCAGTCGTGTCATCAGGTCCTGCAGAAGAAAGCGTGGAGAAATTAAAGGTGCAGAGCTTATTACTGAGTCTGACTCAGCCTTGTCTGAGCTACAGGGGGCATGAAAAATCAGGAGCCACAAAGGATCTTGCCAAGGAAACAATGTCAGCCCCTGATTTGTCCAGAGTGCAGTGATAAAAATTTGTTCTTCCAGACCTTCCAGAAACAATTTGTTTTTATTCTCTGCATGAATATAGAGAAGTAAATGCACAAAAGAGGGAAAAATGACTAAAAAGTAACAGCTAGCAAAACAAAGTGACTAGCAGGCATTTTTTAAAGTTGTACACAGCCATTTTATGAAGTAGTTTTGACATTTCTTTTATGGATACTGGCACTAAATACAATAAATCCTAACTGTGGCATTGAATGCATTCACTTTTAAAGCTCCATGGCTGTATGCAATTAATGCAAATTCCAACCGATGAACCTCAAGCAATGTTTGTTCCCCACAATAAAAGAATAGCACAGTGAAAAAAAGCTCCTTGTGTGAACAAATATGATGTAAGATACATTGCCTTTCTTTGGGTATGAGTGACCTTTTAAAAACTTGAATGAAATAGTGCCTTTCCCATATGAATTCAATAAACTGTTGTGTGTTTGCTGTATTGAAACACAGAAAGTAGGAAATTGTTCCTCAACTATCAAAAATATCCCAGTCATAGTAAATGAGTTTATTTTACGGTTCTGACAAAAGGCATTGAAGGACTATCTGGTTACTAAGCATAATTATAGGCAATGAAGAAACAAATCAAGCGCCTAAACTGACGGAGTAAAGAAACTGCAATGTTAGGAAAAATAAATTTGAAAAAAACATGACAAATATGGAGGTGGGAAAATTAAAGACAAACTATAATCAGTAAGTATTGAGGATTTTGTCATTTCTCCTGTTTTTTCTAAATGTTTTGAGCTTTATTATTTTACCTGTTCAGAAATTTTGATAAGAATTGAATTGGTTCATTTGTTTATGGTAATCAATGCAGTAAAGGTGGATCCTGACATTATTGTCCAGCACACATTCTTTGGATTAACAGCTAAATCTTGACTGTGATGCATACTTGTTTAAATACTTGTAAAACTAACTCCCATGGTCTCTTTTTGTATCGTCAGCATGTAAGGTTAAAACTACAAAACTTCTATGTAACCTAACTGTTATTTATTGTGCTTTTATGAGTAAGATAAAGAGATTCTGTTCAAACTATTTGGTTTAATTGAAACAATGCATCCATCCAACTAATCAACCAGCTTAGTCCCCTTTGGGGTTATGAGGTTGCTGGAGCCCATCTCTTCCACTGTTAGGCGACAGTGGGGTACACAATCCGTAGGACCACACAGCCAAACATACATTTAGACTCACACTTTTATTCACACCAATTTAAAATGATCAATTAACCTATGAAGCCTATTCTTAGACCTTGGGAGGAAGCTGAAGTGCCTAAAGAAAACCCACGCATACATGAGAGTGGAATATTTTACAATTAACAGGTGTATTTTTTTTCTAGTTTAATGTTTTCATTTCCTTTTTTGGCCCCTTAAGACAACTGCAGTTATGAATTAGCACTTCATGAATAAACCTATTTAGAAATCAACTGAATTGTTGTGTGTTGCTTGTCCATTCTGGCATGTGTCAGAACTCAATCAGGGCAGAAAACCCAAACACAATGATCAGGAACAGAAAAACAAAGGGCTTAACATGCTAGGTAACCAAAAACTAAACTAGACGGAAATTTGAAGCAAGATCATACACTTTGAATTTGGTAGTTAGGGTGCACATTGAAATAGTTCATGACAAAAATATGCCTGATGGTAAAATGAGATCAAATCAAAACAAATGATTTTTCTTTATTCACTGGGCATTTTTTTCTTTTTTGATTATAAAGGGTTCTTGCTCTTCCAGGTCTGTCATACTTTGCAGTTATGGAAGCTTTGGTAAGACTTTTACCATCTGAATGGCTTCATAAACACCCATCAGCTGCAAACTTTAACAGAGGACAATAATATCTTTTTAGGAAAAAGTCCAAAATGGTTTGTGCGTGTCTGTGTATGTAGTCATCTTACCAATTTCTGCAAGATTCCTCTTTAGCCTCCTGAGTAAAACATTACGAATAAACAGTTAAAACATATATGTATTTAGTGCTTGACATTAGCATTCTACTAATGGAGATTGCATTTATCAGTTTTACTTACACCGACATTAAAATTACAGCTGGAAAACTTCCACAATTTACAAAGGAATCTGTTGGGATATTGATCATAAAAGTGCAATGTTGTACATCCATCTGTTTTCCAGACTCGTTTAAGCCCTTTGGGATCATGGGGATGTTGGAGCCTATCCCAGCCACTTTCAGGGTACACCCTGGATGGTTTGCCAGTCCACCGCAGGACAACTTAAAGAAACACAACCTCACATGCATATTTAGGGACAATTTAGAGACCTGATAAAGACCCATTCAAATCATATTTTGATCTATTTTCAAAGTGTTCCCAGTGGTCTTTTAATTATGATTATGTCGTTTTTTGCCAACATTTAGAAAACCCTTTCTAGGACATCGTTTCTGCGGAGCGGCAGAAGTACATCAGAAATTCGCCTCTGTGTTTTGAGCAAGACTTCTGGACTGTGGGAGAAAGCTGGAGTGCCCAGAAAAAACACACCTATGCATGTGGAGGATATGCAAACACAGAAAAGTCAGAGTTGCAATTAAAACCAGGGCCTTCTTGCTTGTTGTTTTTCTATGGTTCACATTCCCACTTGGGTTAGTTAAGCAAACCATTTAAAATAGTTTCCAGCAATGTCTTCTTCTGTCATTGTTTGCCTATTTTTTTAAGACAGATTACAAAGTTTGTAGCGCTCATTCATTTTGCTTACAACTCTGTAATTTTCTTTCTTTAAGTTCTGTGACTTTTTTCAACCTTGTTGTCATGTTGTTGTATCTAATGCTGAAAACAAAATGACAGAGACATTCAAAATTACAACATAAGTGCTACCACGGACAAGGTCTTTTTGGGTTTCAAACAGCAAGAATAAGAGACTTCAGAAAAAAAATTACTAAAGGTGACCTCTTGCACCTACATTTGTTCATCAGCAGAGCCACCATCAGTGTGTGAATGTGTGTGTGAATGGGTGAATGGAACCGTGACTGTAAAGCGCTTTGGGCCTTCAATGAAAGTAGAAAAGCGCTATATAAGTATACGCCGGTTATCATTTAACGAAGAATCACATGTGGTTGGGCAACCATCTAAGCACACTACCTCTACATCATCTTCCTTTTATGCATCCATTCAAAGGGTTGGTCTGTAGGGGTACTGCTGGTTTTTGGGTTGTCCAGAGGTTGTTGAGAGAATCCTCTGCATCTTCTGGGGAGTGCAGGTCTCTCTTGCAGTTCCCTTGAGGCTCATGCGGCCACCTTTAAGGACGAAATGAAAATGGAAATTACCATCGTCATATGTGTGGTTTAGTATTGTGAAGTATTTGTAGGAATAATAAAAGTTGTAATGTAAGTAAGGGGCCTGCACTGGCTCCTCACTGACTGCGCGCAAATGCTGCATGCACAGGTTGTGCAGGTGATGCGAAGGAGCATGTGAGATTCCTCACACAAACACACTCTGATTGTCTAATTCCATCAATTCTGTGTGCAAGGAGCACACACTTATCACTGGAAAAGTACTAACTGGCGCCTTGCTCAGTTCACACAGTTCGGAGGGGTTGAATAAGGGAAAAAATCTCTACAGCATGCCTGCCCCACGTCTCAGCCACTTCACCATTACGAGTTGTTTGTGTGTTCGCAACGACCTGTCGCTAGCAGCATTTCCATAGAAAAAAAATGCGCATGAACAACCTGTTTCGCCCTGCAGATTGAACAAGTGGTCTACAATCTTAATATTGTGTGCGAACCACCTGTGTGCCCCGTACAGATTTGCCCATTTTGTTGCCCGCAGATAGCTCATATTCACCCATAAGGGCAGTTGTGACTAAGGCGTTCTTCACATACTTTGTCCTGCATCAAACAACAGAAGACTTCCTCATAACATGCAACCAATACCACACGGTAATTTGTTTTATAAACGAATGTGACTGATGCGATCGATTTTGCATCAGTCACAATGAACAGACATTCAGTCTGTATTCTGGAAGTTTTTCATATAAAATTTGATGAGGAGTTCACAGAGACAAATATGAGTGGAGGCATCGTGACCCATTTCTGATGCTCCGTCTTTGCATGAGCCTACCATGAACAAAAACAGGTTTTCCACTGAATCAAACCTTTTCTGAAGTATTTGTCTTGATGCACATTGTGCACAGAGAGTGAACGTGAGAGATTTGCTGATGGTTTGATGTGCATGAGTTATACTAAGTGTTTGCACAAAGTAAATTCTACTTTTGTGTTTTTTCCATGGCTAAATGATAAATGCTATGATGTTTGACTGAAGCAGGAACTCCCAGACCCTGAAGTAGCCAAGATCAACAATGCTTCTCTGCTCTTTGTCAAGACCTCAGAAATTTCATCTGTTTCCTTGGCTGTTCTTGTGTAAACTGTAACTGCATTGTGTCTTGTGGAATAGGTTTTAGTTAGACATTGCAGTTGTTGCACAAGAATGCAGAAATAAAAAAAAAAAAAGGCAAAACTGTAACTCATCCAAATTAGTACACATCTGAAACAACATTTAAATCCCTGATAATCAGACAGACATGCATGTTCACACATCGACATGACAGAACAAACATTTTCCAAAGCTGAGTGAGTGGGGCTTTTTCCAATTGCCTGAGGCCTTGGAATATTTTCCAGTTTAGCTGCATAAACTCTGCTGTGTTCCTTTTTACAACTGCCTGAATATTCGCCCCCATCAAAGTGTATTAAATGGACTATTTTCTAAATCCCCACCTGACAGACCTGCATTAGTGTGGAAGGGATAACACACAGCTCTGCTTCTTGAAAAAGACACTTTAAGCTTGTCACCTAGACTATTATTTAATGTTGTGAAAGAGATTGTGTACTTGTAGTGCAGTAATTACAGCAAACACAATGACAGCCAAAGACTTCTTCACTGCCAGTACTGAAGAGCTGAAATCTTTCCAAATGAGTTGTTCTTTTGTCGTCATAAAAAAGGGGAAAATAGGTCCCATTTAAAAAATTTAGTTTTATGAAGATGGGCTTCATTGTAAAGCCATATAATGACTCAGGCAGTAGAGGGAAAAGCTTTTTCTTTTTAATGTTTCATTGTTAGACTTTATTATTTTGATGGTTTAGCAGCACTCTTTTTTGTATCTGCATTTGACAGAGGATTTAGATTATAGTTGTTTTTTTTTCATTTTATGGCATGAGGCCTGTAACAAAAACTAACCCGCCTGAGAAGAAATTAAATTAGCAAGAAATACAAGCAATCTAGAAAACTTCACCTGCACTGGTCAGTACCAGGTTGAAGTTTTTGGCTAAAGACAACCTGGATCGATCTTAGTACGGTGAATCAGATTGTTCAAAATGAACCAGTATTGACTATGATTGCTATCGGCAACCACAAATTATGACACGAATTGAATTGCTGTTAAATAAATTGTTACACCCCTAGTCCAAAAATAAATTAGCACAATTCTCAGATATAATACTTACAAATTCTCCAAACATACTTGTGACCTAAACACTTGAAGCTAAAAAGCTTCAGCACTCACTAAATTAAACATTCCCATAAAGATCTATCTCAAGATAATACAGCATTTATTTTGATGTATGGCACCAGAATTAACACGGAAGACATTTGGAGCTGTACAGACAGCATCTGCGCCCTCCAGCCACCACATTACATAAAAGAGAATTTTTGATGAACAGAGAACATCCTGCAGGAATGCTTTGACACACATAAGCTGCAATGCTTCCAGTTGAGAAATGTGCAGTGGTTACAGTAACCAGCAGATGTTTGGTTGATTCATTGTATACTGAGCCTTAATTATATTGTTCTTATTGCTGGAACCACAGAAGTCCTGTAATGCTTCAATTAAAATATGAAAGATTGATATAACTTTAATTCCATTTTGACTGTGAAATGATATACTCAGTCACAACATTTCTTTACAGTACATCTTGATCTGTCAGGGCTTTTAATTTAAAGAAAAAGCTTTAGGGTTTATGGCACTGGACCAAAAACCACAACAGGACAGAACAGCCACTTCTCCAGATTTAGAGGATTTTTGATGTTTATAAACACTCTTACATTTTCAAATGTTTATAAAGTAATCAATGAGGCAGATATAAAAAACAAGTTTGTACCAACACTAAACGCACAGGAATTTTGGGAATTCCAGGAAACCCTGTGGGAAGCAGCTGACATCAATGAATTCAGCAGCTGGGTAATGGTGCGTGGATATAATGATAATTCATTAAAAAATATAAATGTTTTTTAAAGTGTCAGAAAACCTTTTGAAAACAGACTGAAAAAAACAGTCAGTGAAAACATTTCAGTCGGAAAACAGACTGAAATGCTGTTAGTTCGTACCTAGATGTCCAGACATACAAAAAAATTCATTAAGGCTCAAGAGTACAAAACTTACTTTTTATCATTTTACTTGCAGCAAGGAGCAAACAGACAATGGTTACATTCAGTTTGCACTAAAGGTGCATTTGAAAACCACAGTCAGTAATACTGCTTTCGATACACACAAATGATTTAGCTTCTTCCTACAAATGAATGTCTCTGGACTTCGGTTCACATCGAGATGATGTCAGAGTTGGGCTTTGTTTTGACGTCGCTGCAAGTAGGTGTAGATGAATGTCTGCATATTCGGTTGCCACTTAATAAAAACAACAATATAGTGTTTAACAATTCTAGCGAATTAAAGACTAAGAAAAACTATGATAATATAAGTAAAAGAAGACATCAGAAACAGTCAGCTGGGGTTGCCCAGGTTGAGGAGCAACAGAGGTTTTTTTGGGACTTTTAGCAACCAGATGCAGATTTATGAGTTTTCCTCCTTGGATGAGAATATAGTACTGCTACAATTCCACATATGAAGTTGGGTAGACATCTGCTCATGAATGCAGCTAATAATGTCTTCCTGCTGAAGATATGTTGCAATGAAAATGAAAATGAATGAATGGTTGGATTCATGGACAGCATAATATTTTTCCATTAATAATTGACAGAAAAAATGTCTCCAGTTGTCCTGTTGCCTTAAAATGCAAGATTTTTTTTACATATCCTTCCATCCATCCATCCATCCATCCACCTACCTTCGCTCAATTGGGACTGGGTCGCGGGGGCAGCAGTTTAAGCATAGATTCCCAGACTTCCCTTTCCCTGGCCACTTCCTCCAGTTCCTTTGGAGGGACCTTGAGATGTACCCAGGCCATGAAAGTGTCTAGGAGGCATCCAGACCTGATACCCGAGCCACTTCAACTGGCTCCTCTCGATGTGGAGGAGCAGCACCTCTACTCTGAGCTCTCTCTGTGACCAAGCCTCTTACCCTTTCTCTAAGTGAGCGCCCAGCCATCATTTAGCCGCTTGTATCCGGGGCCTCGTTCTTTCAGTCATGACCCAGAGCTCATGACCATAGGTGAGCACTGGTATGAAGATTGGTAAATTGAGAGCTTTACTTTCTGGTTCAGCTCTCTCTTGACCACAACAAACTAGTACAGCAACCACATAACGGTGGATGCCGCACCAATCCATTTGTCGATTTCTTGCTCCGACCTTCCCTCACTCATGAACAAGACCCCAAAATACTTAAACTCCTCCACCTGGGGAAGGAGCATTCCACACACCAAGAGAGGACAAACTACTTTTCTCAGGTCAAGAGCCATGGCCTCAGACGTAGGGGTGCTGACCCTCATCCCAGTCGCTTCACAGTTAACAGCAAACTGCCCCAATGCATGCTGGAGGTCCTGGCCCAATGAAGCCAACAGAACAACATTGTCTGCAAAGAGCAAAGATGAAATCCTGTGGTTCCCAAACCAGACCCTCACCAGCCCCTGACTGCACCTAGAAATTTTGTCCATAAAGACTATGAACAGAACCAGTGATAAAGGGCAGCCCTGCTGGAGTCCAACATGCTCCTGGAACAGGTCTGACTTACTGCTGGCTATGCGAACCAAGCTCTTGCTCTGGTCATACAGAGACTGGACACCCCTGAGTAAGGCTTCCCAAACCCCATACTCCCAGAGCACCCTCCACAGCACACTACGGGGGGACGCAACCAAACGCCTTATCCAAATCCACAAAACACATATGAACTGGATGAGCGGACTCCCACGAACCCTAGAGCACCTTAAAGAGGGTGTTCCACAGTTCCATGACCAGGACGGAAACCGCACTGTTTATCCTCGATCTGAGGTTCGACTATCGGACAGACTCTGCTCTCCAGTACACTCCTTGAAACGCCACCTTAATGTGGTGGAGGGGTTTGTGAGCTCTGATGATCCCAGGAGCTATGTTGTCTGGGGGTTTGCCCCTGGTAGGGTCTCCCATGGCAGACAGAACCTGGGTGACAAGCCAGACAAAGAGCGGTTCAGAAACCCCTTATGAGAAGACAAATCAAAGATCCAGTAACATCGCCCAGATTGGCGTCACTCTGGAGCCAGGCCCGGGGTTGGTGCTCTCAGGCAAGTGCCTGGTGATTGAGGCTCTTTTCACGGGCCACGGTCGGGTCCAGCTCAAAGAAATAATGTTGACTCACCACCCTCAGGAGAGCTAAGAAGGAGCTGGTGCAATGTGGTTTGGGTGGCAGTCAACACGGAGTGCTTCGGTGGCCTAACCCCCGAACATGGAACTTGGCTTTTGGGACATGAAACGCCACCTCTCTGGCAGAGAAGGAGCTTGAACTTGTGCCGGAGGCCGAGAGCTAGATATTGTTGGGCTCACCTCTACGCACAGACTGGGCTCTGAAACTCATTTCTTTGAGAGGGGTTGGACTCTCTACCATTCTGGAGTTGCACTTGGTGAAAAGCAGCTGGCTGGGGTGGACTTCCTTGTGAGCCTCCAGCTCAGCTGCCAAGTGTCGGAGTTTACCCAAATGGACCAAAGGGTCTTGACCCTTTGTCTTATGGTACTCTGCCTTCTTGGTGTCTCTCAAAGGGGAACTGGAAATTCTTGATAAATAATTTCTCAATCCTTTTAATATTATTTTACATTTCATTATAATGACACTAGCGTGACATGTAGTTGGATGGTCGCATGTGGCCCGCGGGCCATGTGTTTGACACCTGTGTGCTATAGCTTCAAACAGGTACTGAGGGAGGCTAGTGACATTGAATCCGAGTGGATCATGTTCTTCATCTCCATTGTGTCTGCTGCTGTTCAGAGCCTGTGGTCACCAAACCCTGTGGTGGACACCGGAAGTAAGCGAAGCTGCCAAGCTGAAGATGGAGTCCTCTCAAGCCTGGCTGGCTTGTGTGACTCCGGAGGCAGCTGACAGGTATCATTAGTCTAAGCAAGCTGTGGCCCGGGCTGTTGTGGAGGCAAAAACTCGGCCCTGGGAGGAGTTCAGGGAGGCCATGGAGAAGGACTATCAGTTGGCCTCGAAGAGGTTCTGGCAACCTGTCTGACGCTCCAGAAGGGTAAAGGAGTTTTCTCCAGGCACCGTTTTCAGCACTAATTTATACATATTAGTCTGACTTTTTACTTGTATAAAGACACACCTGCATAAGCCAGAATGAAAAATGGGAGCAGTAATTAAACCCTTTTGGGGTATTTTTCTTTGAAGCACTGAGGAAGCTTAAACTGGAAGAAACACTTTGGGGCTTACAGTAGGGGTCACTAAAGCTCTATAAATGCTGAGGAGGGTCTGACTCGTGGTGATATCATTTTCCATCAGTTCCTCTACCTCCTTGCAACACTCAGCAGCAGCCGCGGAGACGGAGGAGATGAGGAGGAGGAGGAGATTTTTTCCACTAGCACATTTCACCTCCAGGCGACCGCATCTGGAAAGGCAATATCTCTAGAAAAGAGGTTATCCGTCAGAGAGTACAGCACAAAGCTCAGTGATTCCTGTCTGGAGAGCAACGTATAACTTGCTGCAGGGTGAAGTTTAAGAGTTACATAAAGACAATGCAATCTCTTTCTGTACCCAAACAGAAAGAGATTGTGAAGGCCCCATTGCCTCTTCCAAACCTGTCAGTGACTTGGACTGACAGGTTACTACATTAACAAACATGGCTGGTGAGTCACAACAAAATAAAACACAAGAACCCCACTCTATATGGATTGATCTTTTTACTCTGCTCTACCTCCAGCATCACTGGTTTGTATCTCAAAGATCAGAGTGACCAAACAGGCAGATTATGGCAGAGTTTGTACACAGCTGTAACCGAATACAACACAAGCTGTTTTACATGAACTCACTTTTCTAATGCTTTCCAAACACATCCCAGTTTAACAGATCAGCATTGTATTTCAGAACAGCTAAACTCTGCCAGAAAGAGTGTGTTAGTCTTTTAAAAGTACAATACTGAAAATGTATCAGTTGATGTACAGATTGCAGATGTTCTACTGAAAATGTTCTTACAGAATAAAAGTATAAACAGAGAATAATGTCTTTTGCAAATGTAAGACAAATGCTAAAAGCTTCATTTGTCGTGAAAACATTGTTTAAATGTGAACTTTGTATCAATTGATTGACCAAAAACAGCATCAATCCATCTCCAAAACCAGCTATTCTTAAATTCAAGGTCACAGGGTTGCTGACAGCTACCCTGTTTCAATTCAAACATTGCTCAGTGCAATGACAAGATCAGCATCTATATTCTAAATTTATTTCTCCTCATGCTTCTTTCACATCAGGAAAAGAGGTGGAATAATTAATAATCTACAGCAAAAACTGGCTGGGTTGAGGGGTGGAAGTGTCCTCTTTTGGTTAAAACTGAACACTCTTGATCTCCATCCAAAGTTAGAGATCCGTGTGATGGTTTGAATTCATGGCATCACATCACTGATAGGTTTTCACAAATTTGTACAAAAAAATGCTTAATACAGTTCATGGTCTTCATTAAATTGGAATGGATGTGAAGCAACTAGTCATATTTAAATAAGACATTAATAACATATTTAAAATATAAATAACACATGTGAACGTTTAACATTAAACAGTCAGTAAGAAAGCCTCAAACCTCATGATTCTGTGGAAAAGAGAAAAGTTCTTAACTCTGAAGTTGAAATAAAACCGTTTACATTAATTTAGTTGCTTAATCAAAGAAAACTAAAGCAATAGATTCTAAATTAAAACAGTTTTTTAGTCAGGATGCTGGCAGGACATTTCCTTGTTTATAATCCACACTAAAGTACTGAACAGCCATCTAAAAAAGTCTTCAATTTACAACTTAATTTTGTCATTACATCAGTGTCTGGAAGTTACCAGAAATATATTATCTTCAGTTTTTTTAAGTGTAAAAAATGCTTATTTTCAGTTGCTGTAGGTTTCTTCTAATATTTATTCTTTGGTTTAGGCTTAAAATCTGCTGGAAAATGTTACTGGTAAAAGTTGGCCATCTAAACAACACTCTATAAATCTTTTTTCTAGCTTTCCCTTTGAAGACTCATGCTTCGAAAGAAAAGCAAACACAAGTGGTGCAGACAGACAAGAAACCGCCTTCTGAAGCAATACATCCCTTTGAAGGTTGTGCTGGTTTTCACCAAAGCTGCAGTATGTTTGTTTCTGTGTGGTGTCTGTTTTGACCTTTACCAGAAAACACTCATTAACCTCAATGATACATGTCTAGTCTTTACTACATTTTTTTGGTTTTTATTGGTTAGAAACTTGTAAATTTGATCCAAAAACTCTACAAATTATCTTTTCTTTGCGGTCAAGTAGCATTTTTTTTTCACATTTAGCCTTTTTTCATAGCAAATTTAAAGTATGAAATAAAAATGAAAAATAAAAACTCTCATATGCTTTAGGCTTGAAACAACTCTAAAAACTTGTGTTGATTCTCCCTTCAGGAAAATTTGCTGCACATGTGTACAGTAGAGACATCTTAATTCTATGAATTTCACTGTGGTCTTATTGCAACATTTAATTATGGGAGTTTAGCATTAACATGTTATGAGAGAAATGACTTTTAACCACATGTCTTCCTTTGATTGTTTTTTTTTAGTGGTGTCATTTGTAACATGTTATTAACAGTATTACTGCTGTAAGGAATGCTGCAGGGGAGGCACACAGATGTTGGAGTAGATTGTTCTTTTTAGGAACAGTACTGACAAATGCTGAAACATTTGTTGTCGTGAATGGCTTCATCAAGACTCCAGACTTAGGAGGGCAGTGCAATACCAAAATCGCAAATGTTATCCAAACCTCCTTTTGCTTTAATACTAAAATGTTTTGAAATGAATCAGTGTAGTGTTGGTGTCAGTGAAAGTATGAGTATGTAACGCTGATCATGTGTGCACATATTCTTTAAAATAATGTCCTAGTTTGTAGATCGTTTGTTGCTGTCATTTTTTTTTTCCTTATTTTTTTGCAGTTGCCTAAGCAATAAACTTCCTGACTACTTTTAAAGACTTGGTGACTCACTCAAAGCATATTATTTTTAATCTTGTTGAGTGTTAGGAGATGTTACAGGTTCCCCTCATTGACTGTACAGGTGAACTGGATTGAGTGAGTGTGTGTTCACCCCTAGAAATTTAAACCTTCAGGTTTAGTTCCGGCTCCAACTAAATGATGTCAAGGTTCCTGAACAGCTTCTTCTCCACAGCTGTCAGACTCCTGAACTCTGTCTCTTGAATCCAAACCATCAGATGCACTTCATACCTGTAACTAATTTAATACCTGTCAATCCTCATTGTACTACTATAAGGATAATACACTTCTGTATATATTTTGATAACAACTGCACTACTGTAAATATTGTATAGATAACCATTTCACATACAACTATTATAATTTTTAATACAAATATCTGACCATAGCCTGTATATATATATATATATATATAATTCATACTGTACTGCTAAAAAGCACTTCTGGATGGATGCAAACTGCATTTCGTTGCTCTGTACTGCAGGTGCGATGACAAAAAGTTGAATTCTATTCTATTCTATTCAGTCAACTTTTTTTTTTGCTACATTGACGCTGCCACGTTGGAGCCAGACGATATCAGTACGCAGTGATTGCTCTGAGTCGGTCTGAGTCATCGTTTCTATGACAGTCACTCTCACCAATCAGGAGTGAGCTTGCTGGAAGTCCACATCCCTGCTTCTTAAAAGCCTGATGAGGAGTATCTGAATCTGATGTTGCGGATGCTCAGCGACATGCTACGCATACACCGGGCATGTGATGCGTGTTCAAGAACGTGCTAAATTGCCATCTTTGAGCATGCTTTTAGCATATGGTGTTCCCACTGGACTGACTTCTGGATACAAGTGCATGTCAGAAGAGACTTGGAGTGAAATGTTGAAGTGGTGAAAATCTGGTGAATCTTGCTTTAGACAATTTTTCTTTCATAACTCTATTAGGATATGCGAAAGACTTTGTCATATGTGTGTTTACATAGACTTTTTATTGAAGTGGCTGCTTGAATGCGCATTTCTGAGCTCAGTGTGAACGTACAGTAGCATAACACCATATACTTTTATTGAGGCATCTGATTGGTCAGTTTATAACTTGAATAACTTGCACTACAGAAAGTATATCATGAAAAAATTAGGATTATCAAGAACGTGTTAAAAAAAGGTATTAGCAAGACTGGTTGTTCAGACAAATATTATGACTGAGTAATAGCTCAGTAAAGAAATAGTTTATTTCTCAATATAATTCTATGGGATTTTGGCTTCTTGGAGTCAGCGGATACTTCCTGTTTGATTTACAGGATTGGAGGGGTTACTCTGTCCACTTCTCATGTAAAGCCAATGGTACTCCCTCATCAATGGCTCACTCAGGGTCTGCAGTCAGCTTATACTTACAGCTGCAGGTCACAATAACTTGGATTTTTGCTGATAAGAGATGCAAAGTTTTCTTGAAAGTTACGTCACAAAAATATTAGGCCTCATGAATGGTTCAGTTTTTGACAGAAAACATACACAAAGCAGCTAAAAAGCAAATGCGTTGAATTAATATAATCAAATTTAAAAAGCGGGCTGCAAGGTGGCGCAGTGGTTAGCGCTCCTGCCTCACAGCAAGAAGGTTCCCGGTTCAAGTCCTGGCTGGGGGACCTTTCTGTGTGGAGTTTGCATGTTCTCCCCGTGCATGCGTGGGTTTTCTCCGGGGACTCCGGCTTCCTCCCACCGTCCAAAAACATGCTTCATAGGTTAATTGGTTACTCGAAATTGTCCCTAGGTGTGAATGTGAGTGTGCATGGGTGTGTGATTGTGGCCCCTGCGACAGACTGGCGACCAGTCCAGGGGTGTACCCTGCCTTCGCCCATGAGTAGCCGGGTTAGGCTCCGGCAACCCCGTGACCCCGAAAGGGATAAAGCGGATTGGAAAATGAATGAATGAATTAAATTTAAAAAGCATACTTGATAAAGATTGGAACTTGGCCATAAAACCCAAGTAATAATAGTCTATGCAGCTGTCTTTACAAAGAAGTTGGCAATACTTAAGGCTGTTGGATTAAAACTAAAGATTTTTAATACTAACAATCACTGAAGTTGTATTTTGACAGCAGTATCATGTTTATCTTAGACACAATAAAACAAACTAGTCTTTTCTCTTATTCTCTTAGAAGACAACCCAAAACTTCAAAGAGAAAGAAACAAGATAATGCATGTTTTTTTGGTTTTGGATATTAAAAGTTGACTTGATTTCCCCAAAGGATGTCTAAAAAAAGGTCAACATTACCCAGGAACATGTATTATTTCCAAAAGAGGTCAAAGATGTCTTCCTGTGTCAAAGGATGTTTTCTTCTTGTTTCAGCTGTGCGGAATGAGGTTCAATGAACAGATGTGTTTGCTGTCTCAGTCTAATTAACCTTTCATGTGTACATTGTGCAAGGCGATGCTGTAATCTCTCAGAGCACCTGTGTGTTTTTAAAACGTTCTTTTGACCGATAAAAAAAAATGGCCATCCTGTTGTAAGAAGAAATAAAACTTTAACAGCTTCCTGGCATCTGCAGCCTTCATTGTTGCATGTGTTGTCTCCTTTGGAAGAATAACAAGCGCACCAGTTATTCTTTTGTTCAAAAACTCAATGAATTTGTCCTAATAAACAAGGGTAAGACCTGCCTGATGAAAAAAACGTCAGACAGCAGGCTCTTAAAATGAGACCATGTTATAAACAGATAAAGTTCCATAAAAATTGCATAACTACAATTATTGCTTTTCACCATATAAACTGACGTTTTCTCAGAATATAAACCTGCTTAGAAGATGATTTGTGAACGTGTGTTTCAACTTGAAAAAGTAAGTGTTTTCCTTATGTGCTTATTGCTGGTTCAAAAGACTACAAGACAAATATGAGGACTTGGAACACAGCCTTGGATTGAATCACATTTAAGTCTCTCATGAAGAGACTTGACATGAGACTAAACCCTAAAGACCAGAAACTTGACTTGAACTTGAGGTATGCGACTTGAAAACAATGTTTATTTATCTATTCTTATTTGCTTGTTGTCAGGTCTAAAAGAAAAAAAAAAGCTCAAAGCCTTTGAATTGAGCTTGTTATAACATCGACAGCATGCTTTTGGGACCCCACAAGCTGTTTAAAAATAGTTTATTGACAATTTGTGACAATGAAATGTAAATTTGAAATATATGACTAAGACTTGACTTGATGTTACAGCTAAAGATTGAGATTTGATTTTCAATTAATGGCAAACAATTTTGGACAAATAAAAAAAAAAAGATCAAAGTAAAAAAAAAATAACCCTCTGACTTAGATGAAGTTCATACTTTATTCATCCATCCATCTTCCAAATTGTCTGAATCCCTTTTGGGGCCAAGGGGTTGCTGAAGCCTATCTCAGCTACCGTTGGGCAAAGGTGGTGTACATCCTGTGCAGGTCACCAGTCTGCCGTAAGGCCACAGAATCACACACACTCTCCTAGGGACAATTTTGAAAAATCAATCAACCTAAGTGATTTGTTTTTGGACTGTGGGAGGAAACCAGAGTTCCTGAAGAAAACCCCCAACCTGAAGAAAACATGCAAATTCCACACAGAAAGGACCCAGCTGGGATTTGAACCTGGACTTTCCTGCTGAGAAGCAAGAGTGCTAATCACTGTGCCACCTTGCAGCCCTCAACATGAAATCAGGATAGTTTGACATTCATTAACCATCTGAAGTGGATCTGTTTCCAGTGGTTTAGGATTTTTTCAGACTGGACACATTTGGTTTGTTTGACGTGAACCCGATAATCTGTAACAAATTTTGATTCTGAATGCTCCCAAACCGACTCTGGTCTGGTACCAGGAACCGCTCTCTGATCCATTTTTGAGGTGGTCTCGGTTCGATTCCAATTGGACCGAGCTCTCTGGTTCTCTCTGAGTTTTCTCAGTCTGAATAGGTTCTGTCCTTGGAACGGAACAACTGGACCAAAACGGCCATCATAGCCTGGCTTTACAGGATGTAAACGGAGTAGGAATGTAGCAAACAATGAGACACTGAGAAACGTGAAGCAACAATGAGACACAAAAGCTCATTGAAATGTGGCTGAACAAAAGCAGGCTCATTCAAACAACTTGTAACGTGTTACACATTGCTTCGCACAATGTTTACTCCGCAATCTATGTCATAAACACTTATCAGTGAACTTTCACAATCGTCTCCTCAGTAACCATTTTGCAGCATGCCTGCACCGTACCAAAATAGCAGGAAAAAGAGTTGTTCCTGACGCTGATACAGACATTCAAAATTGTTTAGCGAAATAAAACGTTTGAATCAGTGAACTATCCCAACAAGGAGGGCAATTGCTTAGGACTTCCATTGTTCTTTCTCTCATTGCTTTGCCCTGCCTTCATAATTCCTGGCCAATCACTGAAGAGATCTTTAGTCACATGGTTTTGGTATGAACCAGAAATGTCTGGTTGACGGCAGTCTAAATACCGATCAAGTGCAAGGTTCAGGACTTAATCCAGACCAATTTAAGAGACTTGGTCCAGACCAAAGGACTTTTCCTGTCTGAATACACCCATAGGTAAACGGAAAAGGCTATTTGTCTCTCCTACTGCTACAGCAACAAAAGACCATTAAAACTTGACCTTCAGTTCATTGTCTTCATGCCCACAGATGCTGTGGCAGCAGCAGGAGTTTATAGTCCCATCTTGAGAAGGACTCTGAAGAACAAGTATGATGTCCCAAAAAAAAAAACCTCAGCATTTTCTTTGTACTTGTCTTGGAATCTTTATTAAGCACCCCCAACTGTGTCTGGATTAACGGATCATGAATTTATAATGCTGTAAATCTGAACAGTTCTTTCAGATTACAATGCTAGATTCTCTTGACTTTTGTGCAACAGCTGCCACCCTGCAGTGAAGCTCTGATCTCAGCACCGATCCATGTGAGCCAATATTCTGGTTTTGTGCAGACTCCATGCTGTTATAGCACACTTAAGTAGTAGTTATTTCAGCAAGGATTAAGGTGGTTATTGATGCATATATGTCAAATTGAGGCTGTGCAGGATCTGTTTTTTTTAAGGGAACCAGATCTTACTGTTTAAATAAGGTTGATTTAAATCAGATGAAAAACATTTCCCTGGAAATCTCTTTCTCCACAAAGCCTCAGAAGCAATCAGTAGATAAGTTGCCATCAAATTGATTGTCTTTGTGAGACATTAATAAGTCATGAAATAAATAGTTGTAAGTACATTAAAGGCAAGAAGAGACGCAGGGGTATCGATTTTCAGTAGTTTTATTGAAAAATGCCTCTTCTGTTTTCAGAAATAAATAAGAAAATCAAGCTGTGGAATTCACAATCTGCAGTTCAAACAAAAACGCAGCAATACCACTTGTAGAGTGTTGCACAGGTTTTAACTGCATATGAGACTGAGGAAAAAGAGAAGAATAACTGTAGCAAAAATAAGTACTAAAATTAAACCACAGACATGCAATTCCACCTTTGGGAAAAATAGCTGTGACAGAATACAGGAAACAGATAAATATCATGACTAGAGATATACAATCAAGCAGTTTTATAATGAATCTGAACCTCCTAAAAATAAGACTGAATAGAAAAGGTTACAATCTGTATGAAAGAGATAAAAACAGAGAAAGACAAGAATAAATTTTTTTTTTATGTCCTGACACCAAACCTAAACTGCCCCACGCTACATTTGCTAACTTTGTCATTTTGAGTACATTGTTCCACAGATCTAGTCATACACTTTAGAGGCAAATATGTTGAAGGCAAAGATCAATAGTAGAAAAAAAATCCCACAGGTTTTTTTTTTTGATTTTTAATTTTTTTGGATTCTTATAATTTTTTTCTTCCCATTTTAAAAATTTTATCCCAACATGCCTTCCCTCCCACTGTGCATCAAAACCTTTCACCTACAATTAATAGGAATATTCACATGTGCTTTGAGGCATTAAACAGTTTTATTCTCAAACATAAAAAAAAAAAACTGTAATTTCTATAGTGTATAATTCCAACAACAAATGAATTGAAAGAAAATTGGCTTGTCCTATGATGCTAGCATGTTTGATGTCTTTCTTGGTAGCGACCTCTTGCGGCGTTGGTTTTGCAGCAGCTGGTCTTGCTCGCTCACTGGGATCACCCTGGTGCCTGCTTAGAGATAGTGTTTGGGCCATTTGAGAGCAAAGTGGCAAAAGTTCCGTCAGACTACCTCAGCATGAATCAGAAGGGGTTAGCTGATAATTTGCTACTGACTGACATATAAAGCACTGACACAGGTATTAGTATACAGCAGGGGTGTGGCCATGGACACCGCAGTAAGAGGACAAAGATAGTTGGATATGACAACTTCCTTTTTAATTTAGGTTGAAAACATATGTCTCCTTCCCATACTTCGATTAAAATGTATGAAAACTAAAAATTTTTTGCCTTTGACTCCTAACTTAACTTCCGTACCGAAGCTTATTTAAAAATAGCTCAAATGCTTAATGCAGTTCATAAAATGACCACTGGGGGCTTTCTGCAATTAAAGTCAGATGTTTAGATTTCAATGTTAAAACTGTTTTAATTTGTTGCAAAAATAAACATTATTTTAAGTTAGTTCAATAATAATTTTGTCTCTGTCTTTGGAATTGATAGTATCTGACAGCGCATTTTTAAAGATTGGCATTCTGTTGGGTCTGTAGAAACCAGATGATCATGTAACCAGTTGTTTCCTATTTTTATTAACTATAAAAAACAAAGTGGAAGTTTGACATTTTTATTCAGAAATATGACTTTATGCAAAAAAACAAACAGGTTTTAGAACAAAGGTGGTGTTTTTTTGTGTTTGCATTGGTTTAACCCATTCAAAAGTAAAGTTTGCATTTAAGTAGCTTCATTGATGTTTCAGACATGGCTCTTTCAACTTATTTCTAATAATTTATGAATTCCTGCAGCTCAGGCAGATGAAATATGTACTTCACTTAAGATATAACTTTTTTTAGCCCATGTATGCAACATGTTAGAAAATGACCATTGCAAACTCTGTCTGTCTCCCAACAGTTTAATGTGGAGGTGCTGCACATTTTTTTGAGTGACTTATGTTTTTTTTAAACTATATTTTGTAGCATGCATGCTAGCATTCTCACAGCAATGAGATCATTTTTGTTTTCTCTTGTTGGGCTACCTGTCAGTTTAACCTTTTTTTTTCTATCTAATGAAAAACATGTAGATATAATGCCATATCTATGAACCTTCTTCAAGTTTAATTAGAAATCCCTCATACTTTCTCCTAAACAAATAATTTCTAACTTTCTCATTTATGTTTTTTTTTATCTCATTGTCTGAGATATTACCATTTATGAATCAATCAGCTGTCATATCCAGCGGATGATGTTACATCAGGAAATTTAGGGCCTCCTATGGACACACCCCTTGATAGATTTGCCAGTACAACATTATATTCCATCTTTTTTTACAAGAGAAGTTCAGGTATTAGTTTGACAACAAAGTGAGATGACTTCACCTCTCAAAAATTACCAACACTGTAATTTTTTACAAACACAAAATACAACAAGAACACATTTCTGCACAAACGTAGAGAGCTCTGCTGCTGGACTGGAGGCTGTTAGTTCTTTAAAGCATGCTGATGCAGTTCAGAGGAAAGATGTCAAACATGATGCTCTTGCAGTGCTTTTCTGTAGTCGGACATCAGGAGACACACAGGAGCACCAGGATTAGAATTTAAAAAGTGCTGGTTTTGTCAGCATTCATCAAGCAGCAAGGTGTTATTTGCTCAGCATGAGCTTCAAAGCTAGAAAATATTAATAAGTGCATATAGACTTGATTGACACACCATTTACAAGGCACACATTAGTTTCTATTCATGTCCTTGGAGACCTGTTGTTGTTGTAGTACCACACTTTTTCTGTTAATCCACCTTGTGTTAGTATTTGTGTGGGCTATTTGTTGTTGTTTGATGCACGCTCATCATCCTTTCTTTGGTCTCTTGCTTCAAGATGCAAACAGGCCACTGAACAAGTCCATGCCATCACAGCTGCTAATGGTGTGTTGCACTGCTTGTGAGAAGCTGTTAGTACCGGTTCCGCCCATTTTGGTGTTGTGTTGGTTTTCAGCACAGTTTGTTAATTTCCTTTTGGCAGTTATCCTTTAAAAAGAGCTCTAAAGCATGTGAGCAGTGGTTTCAGTTACAGGCCCTTGTGTTTTGCAGGAAGTCAGTGAAAGCAGCACAGGCGACATTAAAAGTCTACTATGGTCAACCTGAAACAGCCCAAAGAAGATGGGAGTCAGTCAGGTCAAAGCATGAGATAGAATCACCAACTTCTACCAGTTTCCAATCATGAATTCTTGCAAACATGCATTATAACCCCCTTATGGTTCTGTGCAGACATTTGGAAAATGCATTGATTCCTGTGTCAACAGAGTCAGATAAGTTCTTTGTGAAGGCTTTATGATGATTGCTTAAATTTAAATATCCTTTATTGGTTCAATGATCACATCTCTGTGTCAACGTGAAGTTAAAGCAACATACTCTGCCTTGGTTCAAATGTGAACGCTCTCTGTGGTGTCAAACCAAGATCATCTAAAATCAAATGAATATTTGAAAACAGTTTTACACTCCAAAGTTCACGTTGTAAACTTTAACAAATTAAAGATAATTTGAAGAATAAAATTGTAAATTTTAGACTTTAATTAAAAGTACTGTAAACCTAAAACTGTTACAATAAAAAAAATGTATTTGTAACAGCTGCTGTTTTGTATTTTCAACTTTCTTTTTTTTGTTTCTCTCCATCTTTGCTTTCAGACCTCAATTTACAGTTCAATTCAGGCTTTTCGTTTTCGCTGCTCCTAATTTTATTTGGGGGCGGCGCCGGCTGTGTAATCACTCTTCCGATGTAACGTACAGTAGTGTTAACGCTTTCAAAACGTTTTATTTATTTATTTTTCAAATTTACAATTTTGTTTTTCATTCACTTTAAGCTGAACCTGATTTGACACCACAGATCTCCTTCTGTCTAAGGAAGGTCGTTACTGAACTAGTCTTTTTTGAACCTAGCAGGATTTTTTTTTTGTAAAGTACAAGAAACATGCACTGCATGGATAAATTACATGCAGAACCATTTACTAAGTTGAAAAAAATCTTTCTCAAGAGTCAGACGCTAAAAATAAATATCTAAACAGTTTCAAAACCTGAGTTCTGCAGCATCACTAGTATTTACTGATGCTTCAACAATGGTTTCCAGCAGAATTGCAAATGCTGCACAAAGAAAAAGCAATTTTCACAACACTTTAATCCTGATTTAACACCTAAAGTTGATGTCCACTCTTGAACAGATCACCCACAATGCAAAGCCTTCCTGCTCACGAGTTCACTTCTCATCTGACTCCGGTGAGGACAGAAAAATTATGCTTTCTAAAATGTCTGATTTTTAAGTATGTGTTTATCTCAGAGGCAGTCGTGTCCTGAAGCTCTTTACGCACCTGTGTATCCCTGCCCGTTGTAAGGAATGCCAACACACTGAGAGGAGTCACAGTATCCAGGGGGTCCTGGTGGCCCACGGACTCCAGCATAGCCTGGACGTCCAGGGGGGCCACGAACCCCAGGGGAGCCTGGAGGTCCTGGAGGTCCTGTCCTGCTCTCTCCTGGGGGGCCTGCAGAGGAAAACATGTTTACGTGTGCTGTGTATTTTGCTTGTATGAGAAGAAATTATCCTAAATTAATATAAAACATTAAATTTAAGCACATCTGAAATCCTATCCTTCATTTGAGTAACTCAAACAGTGAAACTTGTGTTTAAAAATTATTATTAAAGGTTTATTAGTTAGATGCCAACAGCTTTTTCTAAACTAGATTTAAATGTATTGTTTTTATTGCTTAATCTAGACACCCCCCCCCCCCCCCCCCCAAAAAAAAAAAAAAGAGCCCAGGCAGTGTTTTATGGTCTTTGAACTGAGTTGATAATTATAGCTCTGTTATCATTACAGCTGCATTTGCATTTACGTTTTAACGTAATAATAAAATAAAAAGTCTTCTCGGTTGCTACTGACAATCTCGGACATAATATTTGGAACACCGACATAAAAAGGACTCTGAGGAAAAAAGAAGAAGGACTTCGCCTCCCCGTCACACTCCCATCCAACAACGCATTCTGTCTAGACTTGGACAGGCCCAGCTTGGAAGGTTTCCTGGCCAATAGTCTTCCTCCTCGTCATGTGTTGTGAATGAAACCCCACCACCACCAACACTTTGATTCAGTCTTCCCTTCTTTCATTTCCTAAGCGACCTTTAACTTTCTTAGAGATTTGCATGCATATTGACTAAGGTTCACACAACATCCAAATTTTTTAGCTCGTGATAATAAAAATCGGTGGCTGCTGGGAGACCCAACACGGAAACAGCTGCCAATATAGGAGATTTTAAATGGGAGATGGCTGGACAGCTGAATGTTAAAATAATGGTAAAAAAAAAAGCCTATGGATGGAGGAAACTCTTTTTATTTTGTATAAAATTTGATCTTTTTTTACTCATGTGAGGAGCAACCATCTGTAAAGACATCAGGTGTGTTTAAAAAAGTTATGAAGGAAATTTACAAAGTTGCACTATTACATGTGAGTTAATTAATAAAAAAATACTTGGGTTGGATGTGTTCATTTCTTGTTTGTCCCTTAAAAAAGCTTTTACTAAATGATAACTGACCTCACCGAAAGAGTGTCCACATTAAAAAAAAAAAGCTGTTCAGTTGGCAACATTTTTTTAAGTCTAGATAAAGAAGAAAGATAAAGGTTCAAGTTTTTTCACAAGGAAAAGAGATGGACACAGCCAAACAAAGATGGTAGATTTTTTTGGCCACCAAAACAGGATGTTCAGCATTAGAATAAAAAGATCTCTGAGTTTGTTTCAGATTTTAGACACACCTGGAGGCCCCCTCGATCCTTTCTGTCCAACTCCAGAAACTCCTCGATCACCCTTCTCCCCAGAAGGTCCTAAAAGGTTGGCAGAAGGAGAATGATGTAAACGACAGAAATAAATAGTTTTTTTCTTTTCTTTTTTCAATGCATAAAATACCTCCTTGAATCAACAACCCACAGTTTTAAAATGAAACATGGATCTGAATTTGTTTGTGCTCTCAGTGCATTTACCAATGTGCAGTAATTTATTAAAATTATTAAAAAAATATGAGTTAAAAGTTTATTTCTAACATCTGCTTCATCTAAAACTTATAGCATGGTAGGATTGTACCTCTCTCTCCTTGTGGACCAGGTAAACCTGGGCTTCCAGGGAACCCATTTCTTCCTGCTGAGCCTGGTTCACCAGGGAGTCCTTGCCTTCCAGGAGGTCCAGCAGGTCCTGGGGGTCCTGGGTTGTTGCTGCGGTACGCTCCGTTGGGAATCTGGTTCAGTAACGAATTGACGCGACCCATTTGATCTGTAACAACAGCGGAGAACATGAAACATTAACAAACGCTATGTAAATAGCAGGTATGACCAAAGTGTAGCTGACTGCAGAGAAACATCCAGTTTTACCACTGACGAGCTGAGCACAAATTTGTCTGGCGATGGATCTCATCATGTTTTGAGGAGCAAAGTCACCCTGTGTGCAACAAGAAAATGTAAATCTCTGTTTCTGGACATTTCTGAAAGAATCATAGTGAACAGACACTTTTTCAGCTTTTTTTTCCCTTTTAGTCTTTGATATCCTGGTTTGGAATACACTATTCAAAACAGCATCTCCGTTAAGTTATTACTTCTTTCTAAGGGATCGAAAAATCTTTATTGACACTAACGACTCAACAGCTGACATTAGCTTCTCGTCATTATTTCAGTCCACATCAGTGTGTTATTTTACTTTCAAGAATACACTTTGATATATACTACATTAAATGTTCCTAAATCCTGTGAAAAAAAAAATCTGTTTTGATCTTAAATAAATAGTTGCATCACTATGCTTTGAACACCAAGTCCACCTTTCTAGAATATAATCTTAAAACAAATAATCTGTGGATCAAAATAAGTGTTCAGGATCACTCACTCTCTCCCCTCTATCTCCCTTTTGACCAGCAAGACCCTGAAACCAGAAAGAAACGCAACGTTCATAAATATTCTGCAGATCATGTCACTGGCTGAACATGCGACACTGCAAAGATGGCAGTTACACTTACAGGGGGACCGTTGTCTCCTGGATTTCCAGGATTTCCTGTTGGGCCTGGTAGTCCTAGAGATCCTGGAGGTCCCTGTAGTGAAAGAAAAATTAAAGTACTTTTCAAGGATACATGAGTGTTTGATATTTACCGAATAGAGCAATTTTGCTCAAAATCCAATAATAAAGCTGTGCTGCTTTGCTAAGTTTCTCTGCCTTTCAGCCCCTACACCTACATGATTCAAACCATGAAAGTCTTACCATGGGCCCCATGGGTCCCCTGGGTCCAGATGGTCCTTCCTTTCCTGGGGGACCCTAGAATCACAAAATCTGATTTTTTCATGTTTAAAAAATAAGGCTGGATGGTTGCAATCTATAGCAGCCAGCCTGAGCTTACCCTGACTCCAGCTGGTCCGACCAGGCCAACAACACCGGAAGGGCCTTGAGGACCCTGCAAAGTAAAGAAAAAAACATGTGAAATCACCTCCTGTGTATGGCAGGCATAATTTTTTACACTAACAAACTTGAAATGCTTTCTTTAGTGTGGAATTTGTGCACTGTGAACAACCAATCCCCCCTTTTTGTGCTCGTTTGCACTGAAAGTTTCCTCAGTCCTTTTTATTGTCGGTCCTTGTGGTCTTTGAAGCCTTGGCACAAGATTTACAAGGAAAATAATTTATTCCAGATCTGTTTTATTGGCCATTACAAAACTTGGCCTGCAAGTCATTAAATGCATGTTGCTATTGCATCTGCTTCAACATAGTCACCTGCATGTCCTGCAGTCCACATGGAGCTTTGCTCAGTGGGTTTGTTTTCCCAAAATGAAGAGCTGATTAATCAGCCTTGCTATGAAAGAGCACCAGTGGATCCCGACACCATGTAAGAGGAAAACCGCTATATAGAGGAGGGAGGTAAAATGCTCCAGGCTGTTAACGAGATGGTGTTTAACTAAAACATTTCCTGGAGATTAGATGAGTAAAATCTCAGTAGGTGGCATCTCTTTACTTTTGTTTTTCTAGACAACCTAACTGCTCTTCAGTTCTTTATGTTCGGCTCTCTAAGTTATTCACAATACTGTTGAAATGATATTGGACCTTACTTCGTCATTAAGCCAGGGTGAAACAATAATAATAAATAAAACAATATAATCTTAATCCACAATTTTTCTTTACTTTGTGGAGACAAGGCAGATGATGTAAACCATGTTAAACATGAAGCTACAATAAAAGCTAATGGTTTAATCCTTTTTTTCTTAGATTCAGATCCATCTGAAATACTTGATATGTTAGCATCCTTCTCAAAGCTATATAAAAGAAATAAAAATGATTAGCTATTCATGAAAATTGCTCAGTTAAAATCTAAAATGTAGGTAGCAATATGACAAATATAAACAGCAAAAGAGAGAGGGAAAAAATAGAATAAAAACAAAACACTGATTTTGCGGACACGGATAATAAAAATGTTGAAAATAAAATGCTTGTCTGAAAAAACAGCTGTTATATGACTAGTCACTCCACTGTTTGTCGTTTAAAATGGATATAGTTAAAAACATTGTTTTCTAAAATAAATGTTCCAAAATGACTTACCACCACCAACCATCAACACTTAAAAAGCAATTCGGGTCTATTTCTCACTAAATACATCCCAATAGGAGCCACAAAGTCTTATTTAACCATTGGGAAAAAAAAAACACTGATTTTTATGTTATTTTTACTATTAGGGTACATTATTTTTGGTATAACACAACTATAAAGAGAAAAAAAGTCTTTTTTTCAAAGCATAAATAGTTGAACTTTTGACAGAAGTCCACATGAATTCCTTTCAGAATAAAAAACTTTCACAAAAACTCATTTTAATGCAGGAAATAGTATAGTTTAATCAGTTTACGTTACCTGGCATTTCAGCCAGAAATTTTAGGTCTAACTTAACAAAATTAAAACAGAGCTCATCAAGTGACTCCTACTGTAGTTTCTAAACAAAAGGGTGCTCTTAAAATCCTTTAAGTTGTTCAAAAAGAAAAAAATCTGCCTAATAATCCTCTCCACCTCAATTCTGGTTTGCTTACTGACTTCCAATTGATTTTCTGAGGAACACGGTGCACAAAAATCGATCAAAGTATTTTAGTTTGACTTGCTATTCACTGTTTGTGAATGAGTTAAGTAATTTGATTTATAAAAAAAATAATACTTTTTTTTTTTAACCAGAGAGCCACAATGAAGGAGTAAAAAAGCCAAAAGGGCCTCCAGAGTCTCAGGTTGCAGACCCCTGTCTTAGAAGAAGAAAATTTCAATCAAAGATGGGAAGCTATCATTTATCCTTCTGACAGGTAGCTTACATGTAAACAGTCACCACACACTTAATTTATAAACTACCAAACTATCTGGTAGTTAAATAGATAAGACTGGTTTTTATTTCCATAAAAGCTGTTGCGTAACATTCAAGAAAGACAATTTATGAATGCATCTTTAATATCTTCTTTTATTTTCACTTTCTCTGCTATCCAGCTAATGAATCAGCACAACATGTTTTCTTCCACCCAGGCAGCAAAGCTTCTGTAAACAGATAAAACTTTGGATGCTGTCTCTTTCCACCTCTTATTCTACGGATAGACACTTCATCCCAGAGAGAAATAAAAACACCACAGGATGTTCACAGCTCAGTATTTCCTTCTGCTCCAGAAGTCTATCAGACTCTACTTTGCTTTTGTGCCAACAGAGTTAAGGTGTCACTCATTTCCTCAAGCTCCTCGTATTTTAAAAGATAGAAAAAAAGAAGACATCAACTGGGGGATTAAATATTGGCCATTATTTGAAGAGTGCTGTTAATCAAAATGACTTGTTCTTGGCTTTTTCTGCACGGAAATTCAATTTAAAGTAGTATTCAGAAGGTCGTGGCAGAGATAGATTGACTTCCTTTTTTCTGAATTCTTTTTAAGCTTGAAAAGCATCTGGTTGATGTGGTGTTGTGGACAAAAGCCAGAATGGTAGTTTTGATTTGAAATATTCTCATTTCCTGTTTCAAACATGAATTCAGAACTTACTTTTTGTCCTGGCAGGCCAGAATCACCAGGATCTCCTTTTGGTCCTGGACGGCCCTATAGGTGAAAAAATAGCTTAGTCATACATGTAAGATCACCAAGGGGTTAGGGGTGGGGTGGAGTATTCAAAATTGGTGCGTGGGTAAAACAGCACTTCTCAAAGTAGAAGTAAGATATCACGTTGGACTGGTTTCATTGTATATTTCTAGAATAAATGGTCAAGTGTGTTAAAGAAAAAAAGAAACAAAACAGATACAGCACAGTGTAACTGAGTAAAAGTACTGGATTATTATCTTTGAGTAAGAGTAGAAAGTAAGGTGCAGAAAAACTACTCGGAAAGTTATTTCAGAAAAGTATAACATTTTGGAAGAAAATGAACCGGTGTGGTAAATGCTTCAGATGCTGAATAATTACAGATAAATGTTTGTTCAGAGGTTGGTCCAGGCATCTCCCCCTTTAACGGAGTAGCTGAGGTAACTGAAAGACATTTACAGGCAGTTTTGTCCTCTTTCAAAAGTTTAGTGTGAAAGCAAAGAATAATAATTTTCAGCATTTCTAATAAAACATATAAATGAATTGAATTTCTGAAAAAGTGTTTAAAGTCTAATTAATACTGTTTTTTTCCAGCATAAGCATAAAATGCTAAAAATCTTAATGCATAAAATATAATTAATATCTCACATAATTTTCTGTTTTAGTACTTTTTAGCCCAAACACAGAAAGGCTTCCGTTTTTTCTAGACAGTCATTTACATTTGGGCAGGTAAACTATAAACAACTTTATTTAAAAGTTAGAAACCAGGATATGACAACTATGCAAAAAAAAAAGAAAGAATGGTCATCTAAAACGTAACAGGATGGGATTAGTTTTCATTTTCAAGCAAATAATGAAACTTGTTTTTGACAAACTTCCTTTTTGATGGATTCAAAGTGTTATGTTTTGCATTTATAATAATAGCATGTCTATTTTTGATTAACAGTAAATATAATGGCATCATTTACATGCAGATGTACTGTATATACATATAGGTGACTAATTATCTTAAGTTGTACATATCTATGTATGGATAAATATTTCTGTTGTCTTCTTTGGTATTTTTTTGTTTGTTTGTTTGTTAAAATGCTTAAAATAAACTAACTCCAATTTGTTGACAAATGGCTAATACTAAATCTGAACTTGTGAAACTTTACTGTTGATGTCTAAAGAATTTCCTCCTTGATAAGGCCCTTATGTGGTCCAGGGTGGTTATATAACTGTGTAATAGTTATATAACTGTTGACTAGCAATTGCACACTTACAGCGGCACATGCTTTCTGGTACTTTTACTTAGCACCTCTGTGTATTCCAGAAACAAGGATGTACAATAAAAGGGACCTATCACAATGAAAGTTTGAAATAAAAGCACAGAGAGGAAACTGAGAGTTAAGTTAGATATATTGAATTTAGTGAGGGAACTAACTAGTAATGCCAGTTGTAAATCTATACTGTTGGACTGAGCACCTCGCTTGTAACACTATAATGTAATGCAGAGGACATGGCCCATTCACTTACCTTTAGTGCTGCCTTTTGTTCTGCATGAAGTAAAAGTGGGGCTTTAGTGGTTGAAAGTTTTCAGTATTTTTCTTTTTTAGGCTGTTTCGCTGATCACTTAAAAAATGATGAGACACTTTGGATTTTTGTAAGCAAAATAAAGTAATGAGAGCAGTTTCAATCTCTGCTAATGCTTTAATTCATCCATCAATTTTCTAAACACGCTTTTGTCACAGGGCTGCCGGAGCCTAACCCGGCCACTCATGGGTAAGGGCAGGGGACACCCCTGGACTGGTTGCCAGTCAGCGGCCACTATCACACACCCATGCACACTCATATCCACACCTAGGGACAATTTAGAGTGACCAATTAACCTATGAAGCATGTTTTTGGATGGTGGGAGGAAGCCGGAGTCCCCGGAGAAAACCAACGCATGTACGGGGAGAACATGCAAACTCCTCACAGAAAGGTCCCCCATTGGTGACTGTTTCAGGTCCCCTAATACTTCAAATTAAACTTATAATACATTTATAAAGTAAGAGAGTAGCAGAAAAAATATATTTGCACAAGCTGTTATTGGTTTCAAGAACTTTTCAGCTTCAGTTCAAGTCAGTGATTAATGACAGCCAGTGAAAGTAAGCTTTCAGGTCTTTGTGGTGTTTTTTTCTTTCCCTCAGACTTGAAAGAATGTGAGTCTCTGCCAGAATCACTCCCCAGCTTGTAAAATTCATCCATGATGAATTGCAAAATAATCCCCACTATGGGGTGTGTATGTGTGTCAAGTGTGTTTACAGACGTACAGCCTCTCCTGGAATTGACAAGCCGATGGGTCCTTGAGGCCCAGGCAGGCCCATGGGCCCGGGTGGTCCGTTATCTCCCCGAAGACCTCTCTGTCCCTGTGAATCATTGACAGAATGTAAAATAAGGAACATTTTTAGACATTGGGAGGTTGTTATTAATCCAAACTTTCATGGTTTCTGCTACTGCAGCAATCTTGGAAAACAGAAAGAAGGGAGATGAGCAAGAGCTATGTCAGGAAAATTAGATATGCCTTCTACATTCAAGTCCTTTGAATGCTCAAAGGATTATTATCAGGAGTAGATTTCAGTGGTGATTACACAGTAGTAGCAGATTTTAGGATGATAGATGGGTAAAGAGACGTTCCTTAAAGCACTTACAGCAATACCGGGCTCTCCTCTTTCACCTCGGGGACCTTTGTTGCCAGGGGCGCCCTGAGGATGGTGGACCAATAGTTATGTTAAAACAGTAAAAATTAAAATATAAATAAACACCTAAAATCTCTCAGAGTTCTGTAGCATCAATAGTTTTGAATGTTAAATTCAAAACTATTGCTGCTGGGTTTTTGTTTTCATTTGAAACATAGGGGGCATCATTTGTTATGGCTGTCATGTGTGAGACAGACAGTTCCTTCCAGTAAGAAGCAGTTTTCTGGAAAAGTAAGCATCACTCAAAGCCTCCTGCCACACCACAGCAGAAAATTTCAGTGACTGTGAGCATGACTCTTGTGGAAATCTACAACTTCTGGACAGCATCTCCTGACCCTTAACCATCAGAACTCCAAGCATATCTCCCACCACTACAGACTGCGATGCTGAGACAGTGACTGGAAGATGTTTGGCTTGTTAAAGCAGTTTTCTGAGTTGTGTAATGCACTTTTGTTACAATGAAGAACTTTTCCATTGTGTCATCGCTATTAATCGATGAGCTGAAGCTCGCCTCTACTCTCTGGGGTTATTTATATGTTCTGTGCTGCATGAGGCAGAAGTTTGCACAAGGAAGCACATTCACCTCATGAAACCTTTTTACAGGGCCTCATTAAATCCCCCAGCAGAGAAGTTGGGGGTTGACTGTGGTACCAAAATGACAGCTGATGGATGAACCCACAGCCTCTTTTCTCTCTTTAACCTTCTGACAGCACAGATGTACTACAGAGATAAGGAGACATTTCAGTTGTTTATGCTTCTAAACTCTCGTCTCAGATCTCAGATTTTTCTAACTGTCCATCAAAGAAAATGAACAGTCCATACTGTTTAAAAAAGAACACCAAGTACATAGTGTACTTCCAGGAATTACTGAGGCAGTTTGACATAAAGGGAACATTATATTAAACATGAATGTTAAAGCCAACAAACTATGAGAAACACAAAGACAGATTTAGCTAATTTTGCAGGGAAAGTCTTTTAAAAGGAAACCCAGACATGGCTTAAAAAAAAGGGAGAACAAGACAAGATAATGTATGAATTCATGATGAAAACTTGGATAATTCATAAAAAAAACTTTGTTTTAAATGTAAATTGTACAAAGACAATGTATTGTGGTTGATATTCGTCAATCTAGTGAGAATCAATGCGCACTAGTTTTCTGCAGACTTCTGGGTATTTTCCAGGGGACTGGATTCTGAAATGGTCCAGCATCCGTACAAAATGGCAAACTACATAGTAGTTCAGTGTAGAAGTACATAGCACTACATAGTACTACACTACAGTAGTGACTAGTGAAGAAATTTGGACACTTCAGTATACAAAAATACACAAGTGTTGTTGCAACTTATGGACTCCACAGAAAAGATTTACTAAATATTAGCTAACGTTTGCAGTATATGAAGGCACACTTTTGACATTTTACTCACCACTGGTCCCTGAGGGCCTGGCTCCCCTTTTGCCTCAGAGGTGCAGGTACAGGCATTGGGAAGGGAAGGACACTTTTGCTCATCCCTCTGCCAAAGAAAGAAGAAGAAAGATTGATTATGAAAAAGACTGTAAATAAAAAAATCTAGGGGTGGATGCTGAAACAGAAATATAGCAATTCAAGGTAATTGAACCTCCCAAAGCTGTTTGCCACTGGACATTGTATGCTGGTGAAACTTTATTCGAAAGACAAAGAACAGAGTCCGGACCTGGAATTCCTTGAACTGACATTGACTGGAAACACTCCACCAACAGAGAGAACAATAAGAACACGTGGACAGACTTACAACATCTACACTTACTTAACTGCGACAGAAGGACTATTTTATGTTTCAGAGTTATATTTGTTTTTTTTGGTTTAGTGTTTAGTTTCAGAGTTGTGTCAGTGAGAAATAAACAATGTTTTAAAAGTGTTGGCATTTTCCCTCAATTTATTGTGCTTCCACAAAAGTACAAGAACATTCTGCACACCAAGTCAATGTGGGCCAGTTTCTTCTGAGGAAATGGCCTTTCAAAAACCCTCTCATTGAAATAAATTTAATATATTCTGCATGTAAAAGTTTATAGTGTTCTTTAAACTGGCTGCTAGTTATAGCTAAATAAAATCATAAGCAAATGTGAAAATGAATTACAAAAAACAAAACCAAAATAGAAAACACTACTTCAATGTCTAGTCTTAAAACTATGAAAAAGAGAAGGCAAAAACAAAGACAAACCAAAAAACATGAAATATTTGTAGTACTATCAGAACTATTTTTCCTTTTGCTCCAATGGGGAAGTAAGTAAACTAATAAACATTTAAATTCCAACAGAACCTAGGAAACCTTGTTGAACGTTTTACAACTTTTGCTTTCTATTGTGTGTGTTTCTTTGTTTTCTCTTATTTAAATCTGTAGATCTTTAAAAAACAACAACAACAACAACAACAAAGAGAGATATTCTAAGTTTTAAACTGAAAATTTGAAAATTGAAATTTTATTTTTTTGTCAAAGTTCCAATAGCATCTATGGATCTGTAGCATCTATTTTATTTGATCTATTTTATCTTTTCTATTTTATGTGAATAACCTATGCATGGATAATCTGAATGTCTTCTTTCTGCAGGATTTGAGATAGTAATCCTCTTGAGCCAAACTTTTCCCACTGTGTTTCTTCATACATGCTCCGTTTAGCCATTGCTCAATTTGTTCTGCAGATTCTGTTAACAGGAAGTGAGGAACATTCATGCTGAAGCAGGCCTGAGTCCATGCTAGCTTGTATTGCAAACTTTTGACTGTAATGCTGTGAGTAATTTTAACATGATTCTGATAAATGTTTTAAAAGATGAATTAGAGGTTAATAGAATGGTATTTCAGTAGTCTTCTATCAATAGAGCTAAAGGGAACGGATGCAATCAAGATACAGATCTTTAGATAAAATCTGGTGATATGAACAGTTGCAAATTTCTACGGTGGTAAAAAGCATTCCTATATGGATTGCATAATACAACATAAAATCCTATTAACAATAAAATTTGTGACAAACTGCACTTCTTGTTGTTTATTCTCTGTGTGGGAGCAGAAGCATTGCAGAGAAGGATGTTTTTTTTGACAAAGTCTCAGATTAAAAGCTGCTTTTAAACAAAAATATATTGAAAATAAAGGTTTATTAAATTGCAAGACAGACACTGCAAATAGTGAGTCATGAAAATCACCTGTGCTTAGCATTATATCACTCTATTCATATCCGGTTCACTTTCAGGACGAACACAAGGAAACACTGTTTGTTTTCTCTGCTCTGACACTGATTACAAATCCGGTCTTCAGTCTTTTGCTGGGGCTAAAAGTCGAGGACACACTGACCGAGAAACACACTCGTCTGTGTTTGAATAGAAGGAGGATCTTATTACTTTTAAATGAACCTATATGCTGTCAGTCGTTATAATGTTTGCATCATCTCCTAATCTGATTTATCGTCTGTAGTTTAAAAGCCAGATGGAGTCATAGGCTTTTGGATCTCCATGAACCGATGAAGGTTTATGCAAATTAAAAGCACATTTCTAATCAGAGAAATCAAATTCATCGCAACTTTCCTCATCAGGACTCTTTGAACTCTTTTCAAGCTACAGATACTTTTCTTTTTCTGTTTGCCATCAACGCTGCTGAGATTTAAAAACTGTAAAGAAGCAGGTTTTGCTTCAGAGGGCTATGGAAACTATGCGCCTCCTTACCATAGATGGGAGGTCACAACATCTGTCCCTGCTGGTCCAGGCCAAACTGCAGACAATGTCGAACATCTGAAGCTGGAACTGTGGAGGAGGAGAAAAGGAAAACATGGAGGCATGTTTGACAAATGTCTGTGATGTACTCCCTACCGGTCCCAGAGCACAAACAGGAACAGCAGAGAATTCAGCACAGCAGACTAGAGTGGGAGGGAAAACAAAGCAGATGACAGCTTCTCAACATTCAGACATAAATGAGATATCACTGCTTTAAAGTCTGATTTAATCTTATCAACTTTAGTTATTTTAAACCTACAGTGTCCTTGACTGTGTTTAATACTAAATATTAATGCACAGCAAAGAAAAAGAAAACTGTAACATCAACTGAACAAACAAAAAAGACCTTAACTACTTCTTTGGCAGTAGCACTAAGATCTTAACTAAAGACTGAAATAAAGCAACAAAAAACCATAAAAATCTAACAGGTTTTTATTGAAATGTAAAGCAAATGTTCTGGAAAAAAAAACAAACTAGCAGCTCTTTCCGAAGGAAAAGAAATCTGAAAGATCTGCTGCCCTTTCTCATTATGACAATTCTGGCAACAATACAAACCAAGCTTTTAGTCCAATAGCTGCAATATCTTGTGTGGGGAAATGGAACCATTGACCCTTCTGTTTCTTTGTGTGCCTTACCCACGAAGTGAGTTTAAACAAATAAAAACTAGTTGAATGAAAATGACATTTGGAGGGTAAAATCACTGTTGACTTACAGTTGATGATTCTCCCTTGGATCCAATTGTCTTGGACATTTTCCCCAAAACTTGGTAGCCATCACTGGACGTGTTCCCAGCAGCCTTGAACGTCTTCTCGGCCACTTCTTGGCAATCAACGTTGAGTTTCACGCTAGTAGATGAAACCATGATGTGGAGCTGTGCAGAAAAAAAATTAAATAAATAAACAAGGAAGCACATCTTTTATTTGTACATTCTTTGTTCTAAGACCAGGTCCTGGATCTGTTTTCTGTTTTTTTTTTAAGTTGGCAAATTTTAAGTTTGTGCAAACAATTTGGAGGTTTGTTTGGATAAACTGTAGTTCTGTTTGTTTAAACACTGCAAGAATGCAAGTGAGTTAAAACCAGAATAGGTTCCTCATTCATTCTGAGTTTTGTTGCAAAGGCCATACTGCTGCACAGAGCAGAGCATGACCGGAACCAACTGTAAAATGTATGGAAAGTTCTGCCTCAGTACAAACCTGACACATCTGGGAACACTAACTATTTTCCACCCAGTCGGGTAGTATTTTTTTGTTCAAAGATGGCGCATGAAAAGAAAATCGCAGCTTGGATGATCAGAGGATGTAAAAGTGGTCGCTTCCCTCCAATCAGATCAGATGTTTCAGATAATTAAATGAATAATCAAGGAGGAATTAAAGCAAATTTCTTCCAAATTTGAGTCCATGTTTGATGTCTACACAGCAGTTTGAGCCAAAAATTAATAATAATATTCACAATTTCCTTCTCACAATAAAACTTCTCAAAATGCCACGAGGTGCAACCCTATTGACTGCTATTTTCCACATCGCCTTATGTCATGGTTTTGTGGTGAGGTCCACAGAAACTGCCTCTGCACAAACTCCAAGTTTGAGGCCATGCCTCTCCTCCCGACAGCTGTAGCTCACTACATGGTCAGTCAGAAACACAGACAGATGTTTGACAGACCGCAGTGACACGGAAGCGTCCAAAACTCTGCAGGGAGGGAAGATCCACAGTGTTTCCATTCACACTTCAAATCTAATACTCTGCAGGTTTTCAGCAAGTAATTTTCAGACTGCAGTTTGTAGATCTCACTTGATCTGAGCAACACGAAGTGAGATCGCCTTTTTTTTCTGTAATTATTACGGTAACTAGTTTATTACATTCTGAGGAAAAATACACAGACAAACAGTTGTTGTCAAGCGTTTTGCACAGGAAGATCAAACATGCCTTCAGCACAGATGAAGGGTTAGATCCCATGCTGGGTTAGCAGGATACAGTTTCATGTTTATGGCTGGGTCACAGAAGAGAGGCTTAACCTTTGCCATCAATACTGCCATCTGGAAAGAATGTACAGCTCCAAACTTCAAACTTCCTGGTTTGAACATGTCAACTGACCGCTGAGTTTGATCAAGCAAATTTTCCAATACACCAAAATCATTTAACTTGAAAAAGTTGAAAGTCTAGGACAAATTATAAGGGACAGTATGGCAAAGGAAAAAAAAATGTTTGAAAATGTCTAACCTCCATTTCTTTTTATCTATTTTCTTGAAAATTATTTTTTCCTTGTCTGACAGAAAACATCTGACTGTTTTACTAAAAGTTATATATGTGTCTTCTCTGTGACTCGGTCTCAATTTGGGATGTAAAGTCTAATTTAAGAGACTATTTTTCGTTCAGACAAGACCTTTGTTTTTTGTTTGATCAAACAATGTTCCACTAGTTTCTTTGACTAGTCACTTTGACTTACTGCCTGGCAGCACAGTTAATCCCGCTCTCAGAGGCTGACGCAGATCACTTGAATTTGACGATTATAAAAGCACATCTTTGCTCACACAAGCTTCGCTGGGTCCCATTGGAACACGGAGACGTTCCAAACGCCTTCAGGTATCTGCAGCAGAGCTGGCAGATTGATGCCTGCTGTAAAACTCATCTGTGGGAGGATTTTAGAGATCCAGCCAGAGCTGACGCAGCAAATGTGAGTGGAAGAGACTTGTGATGATGAAATCTTCATCCAGCAACTACTGCTAACATTTTACCTAACAAGAGCTTTTATTATCATTTAAACTCCTGTTGTTATCAAGTTTTATAACTTTTCAAGAAAATAGAAGTGAGGTGAAGTGGAGAACTCCGAAGGCTTAAGATAACTAATGAAATTCAGTTATTATCATTGTATTTTGCACTGAATATGTGGTTATTCAGTGTCAAGTTCAGAAATGTATACAAGCTTTCAAATATTTAGCTTAATTGTTGCTGTTTTCTTAAAAAAAATCTTCCTGCTGTTAAAGGCAACCATCTGCCAGCCATCACATGCAGCTGCTTTGTCCATTTTTTGTCAGAAAAAAGAAGAAAAGAAAATCACTGGTTTTTCATTTATTTTAGAAAGTGACAGGAATGATTTGTATGCAAAGCAGCAGGCAGGATCAGCCAATATACATGGGCAGCTGTCGGTTCTAGTCAGTTGTTTGATGACAGGTGAGTGTTAAAGCCTGTCTGGATTTCAGAACTAAACCTTTCAAAATTCAGTCATCTTTGATCTATTGTAAAAGTGGTCCCAGTGGTCTTTTTAGCCAAAATCAGAACACTTGTGTTGTTTTCTAGGACATAGTTTCTGCAGAACAGCACATAAATACATTAGAAATTCATCTCTGAGTTGTGGGCGGGACTGATGGTGCAGACCAAGTCGGCCTCCACTTCCTGCCATCACCCATCTGTTTACACTCTCCTGCAAGCCTACAGCCCCTTACACTCCCAACATTATCGGTGAAACAAAATGGGTGAGGAATATTGGAGCTATCCAGCTTTTTGAGCCAGATTCCAGTTCAGACATGGGAAACAAAGTCGTACATGGATCTAATTGTCTGCAAGCGTCAGAATGGAGTGGGGCAGGGAGCTTGTGGCATGTTGACTGTAGCTTCTACGTCACACCTACAAGCTTTTTCTTTTTTTTGTCTGCTCCTGATTCACAATGATTTAAATAAAAAATACTCAGAAATGCAGTTTTAATCTTATTTTCCTTACAAATATCCTACATCATGAGAAAATGTCACAAGAACATGTTAAAAACACAGTTTTCATTGGAGTGGGCCTAAATAGAAAAAACAGGCAGATGAATCCTACGTTACCCTTGTATGCTGGCACCTCAAAGCTGCTCTGACAGGTTTTTTCACTAAAAGCAAACTTAGTGACCGAACATTTTCCTACCTGCATCTGCAGTGTTTTAAAATGGAAACAACTAAATATGTAGCTTGTCTGTAAAACTGGATAACCATTTGCAATGCTTGTGAATTCCTGAGACAAAAAGCTTTGAAAAATAGTTGCATTGAGCTGGAATAAAATTAGTTAATTTCTCCTTTAGACACCGATGCAGAAAAGTTTAAATTATTCAGCTTTCAAAATGAATTAGATTGGATTCTGAAATTAGCAAACATATTTAGATTTTAGCCTTTAAATGTTTGGTTTTAGTATAACTTTAGCATCATCTTGAGCATGTGGTTCATCAAAAATGTATGAAAGTAAAAACTAATTTGAAGGTGAAAGCAACAAAGAAGCAACCCTCCATCAACACTGATCCCCACATGTCCACCTATTCTTTTTTTTCTCAACAACAAGCTTGTTTATCTTTAGATTAACTGAGGTGGTTTGGACTGCACATGATCAATGAAAAGCAGTTCTTTGTGGTGAGGCCTTTTACAGCCTGCACATGACCATCTGTGTGAGTTACCATAACCCAAGCTTTGCTGTTGTATCTGAGGTGTTTTCGTCTGAAATATAAACCACATTTGGAATCTGAAGCATCTGCAGTGCCTGCATGATCTCAGGGATGTCAAGGGAGAACAAAGAAGAGCAGTTTGTTTGATGTATCACACCTCTGACCAAAAAAAAAAAAAGTCAGCCGCGTTTGATGTCTAACTTTGTTCTTTGTCTTTCTGACTCTAAGCAAAACCACAGTTTGGAAGATTGAATTTGGAGGCTTCCCTGCAGGAACATCCTCCTCTAAGCAAAATGATTGAGTCTTTTTCAAAAACATTGACAAAATTTGCTCACCTTATGGAAGCTTCCATGGAAAATCCTCTTCACTCGCGGACCGTCAAATGTGGCTCTCTGGATCTCCCCAGTTTCATCTTTGTTGTAAAATGACAACGTCTGAGCGGAAGCTGAGTGGACACAAAATAATAAAAATTAGTGTCTTCACCTGCAGAAGCACATGGGTCACATTTCAACATTATCAAGACATTTCTCAAAATCAAAGTGGTTGATACCAATAACACAACAGAGTTTAAAATAGTCCTTTATCTGCTTTTCATTTCAGATGATCAAAGACCCACTCAAAAGAATACTGGAACATCTGATCCCCGCACAGGAAATTTAGAATGATAAATAAAAAACGGACTGTGGTGAATGACAGCTCAATTGCTTTGCTTATTATCTGTCTGTCAGAAGGTTTTTCTTTTTACAATTTAGTTTTTATCTGAGCAGAAAAGCACCTTCTTTGATATCAAGCTTTGTTTTATTTTGATAGAAATGCCTGTTTATAGGAAAGAAGTGAAAGCTTACATAAGAATGCTTTTTGTTAAAAATGCAACACTTTTCTTTATTAGAGCTGTATTAATATATGTATTTCTATCTAGATATAATGTGGAGACCCATTTGAAGAAACAAAAATATAACACATTTCTATTTATGTTACCTTATAATTTATGTTACCTATAATTACCCACATTTGACTACAAAAGTCACTATTAATTATTACTATTAATTTTACGATTACAATCCAAACAGTAAAAACGATTTTTTTCAAAAAAAGAAAGAAAATAATAATTGTTTCTGTGTGATGATATTTCACTTTAAATTTCTTCAAAAGTTGGACATCACAGAGGTCGGAATTTTTCAGCACACAGATGGACAAAAATATTAGTTACTGTCGTTGGATGATTTACTCCAAAATAAATTATTGTTTATCTGTCGAAGATTTAATTGTGCTTTCTCTGTTTGAAAAAGATCAAAACCCTGCTGCTTAAAAATTAAAAACACAAGCATATTTTTTTGTGAAATTATCTGACAAGGTGTCGCTTACCAAATAATTTTCAACAAGAAACAGCTTCAGAGCTCCATAACTTTATACTCTCGTGAATCAGCTGGGTTATCAGCTGAGATAGAAACAGCCCGCGGGCCCAGCCGGTTCCTTCCATCCCACTCGGCCTAGGCTCATGAACACACAGCTGCTCCCCATCACACGAGCTGTGGTGGTATTCTTCAAACCAATTAGGCTGTTTTCACAACACTCACATCAGAGGACACAGAGAAGGGATATTTACGGTCAATAGTGACGCCGGTCTCCGGCTTGTGATCTTTGGTCGCCACCTGCCAGATGTCAAAGGCCTCTTTCGGTGTGTCTGGCAACAAGCGGAACATGAGGATGATAGTGTAGGAGGGAGGAAGTCCGTCAGGATGGATGTCTCTATTCAGAGTTTGAAAAAAAAAAAAAGAGGATCAACCAGTTATATTTATTCAGTTTCAGTTTATTCAGGTGTTATGGATTTTTTTTTTAATATTACAATCTTATTAGAGGATACAGGGTATAAATAAAAAAAAAAATCTTAATTGTGTTGTAATTCTGTTATGACAGGTTCATAAGCAATGAGTAATGGCTTTGACATTTTTACAGAAAGAGGCTTAAGAAAGAGATACTTTTGAGTTTCTAAGATGTGGAAAATCCATTGTCATAAAAATAAATCTCTTAGTTTATTTTTTATGTAGCTTTTTACTTCACTACTCATTAACAGAAGTACATTTATGTGAGGATTATTTAATAGGTCAACTTTTATTGTAGAAATTAGTAAAAGTCTTGATAATGTCTAGTTTAAGAATGGATGGATGGATGGATGGATGGATGGATGGATGGATGGATGGATG
>BSAI01000101.1:14165711-14317227 GCA_036245035.1 Adrianichthys oophorus | reverse complement strand
GATAGATAGATAGATAGATAGATAGATAGATAGATAGATAGATAGATAGATAGATACTTTAAAGCTAGTGAAACAGCTATTAATAAAATTGTTTCTTTAGTGGCTTATTGTCTTGCGTAAGAGTAGATTTGTGGTGTCACACAATTCATTTTTGGAAGTCAAAAAAATGTGTTGTTTTCTGTAACTATCTAGAAATGAGACATTGGTGTTGGTTGGCGTTGAGTCTTTTGTAACAGTTGCATGTTGGGATTTGAACTCACTGGCTCAGTGGAGGCTCTCTGTGAAACATTGTCAGAATCAGCTGAAAAAAATGATGTTTTAATGGCAGAGCGCCCTTCGTTGTGACCTGTGCCTCAGTCTGACTTCACAGAGCCTCATAAATCCACCAAACCAGTTGGGAGAAAACAAGCTGCAACAGCTGGTCACAAAACTTCATGATCCGGTCGACAATATTTCACATTGTCAACTTTCACATCCGAGTGACCTTGATTTGGACACAATGTACCAACCTTGGCTCTAGATGCAACCTGCAAATCAGTACTTAACATTTTGACCGGGATGTTTCTGCAAGTGTGACTCTAAGTCTAGTCTGACTCAAAATGCTGGTTTGGAGCCATAAGGACCAGCTGAAGACCCACTCTTTAATTTAGGAACAAAACATGGATATCAGACGTGTTTAAAACAATGAAATAGATGGTTAAGCTGGATTACTATTAGAATACCTTCCTATTTTTATACTCTATATTGTTTCATTGAACTTAGTAGTTGCAGGTTGACAAGTTTTCACCAAGCAGAGTCAAATTCAGAGATTTATGGGCTTTGAGGTTCCATAAAAGATAAATAGTACTCATGTTAAGCATCTGAAAATTTCTGCCACAGTGAAACCCATAACCAGTCAAGTTTCACAAGTGAAATTGAAGGATTTGCACAAAAACTAATAGTGTTTGTCTGCTTTTAATTTGCTCAAGAAATTGAACTTCAACTTCTTTAGAGCCCAAAATATTTATTTCTACTTTAGGCTTCTAAAAAAGATTAAAACCAATACTGCTCTAATAAACATGTTTCATAAAAAGATATTGGGATCAAAATGGACGTGACATTTTTTACTCACAGCTATGAAAAAACAAATTTCAGATGTGGCTAAAAGAACAGATGCACCACTGCTAAGGTTATGGCTGTCTGATAATAATTGACTTTAGATAAAGATGGGAAAGAAAGTCATTAAAATGCTGAAATACCTGCAGAGTGCATTATTTGAGTGATAATTTCAAATGTTCCATTCAGTTGAAACAAATCCCTTTTGTTTACCACTTTCGATTTGTCAATCATTTTTCCCAGAAGACACGCCCCCAGTATCCCAGAGCAACAATTGAGCCTTATTTTCCCACAATCATGCTGTTCTGTAACTTTTTGTTTTCAAAGGATGCAGGAGCTTTTTTTCCATCCTCACTGCTTGTTTAAGCCAAAAACAACAGTCCTCACATCCACAGGTCCTGTTTGTGACACTCACATGCTTGGCTGACTCAGGAAGGCATTTTTGTGCAGCCTGTAGGCGGTGTAGCTGTTAAAGGAACCCGGCTCCATGGAGACACCCTGAGAGTAACCGTAGGTCTTCTCTGTGAGGTTGAAAGCTTCAAGCATTCTGAAGCCTGCAACCACAAAGTTGTCAGTAAATAAATCAAAGGTCACAGTGAGGCTTCATACATTTTAGCCAGGAGTGGATTCAACACTCACCAGGTGACGTAAATCCATTCAGGAAAATCAATGGACATGCTGTGGAATAGAAAAAAAGAAGAAGGATTTTAATGTTTCTTTAATTTGTAGCCTTTTGTCTCTCTTCTGTTAATGCAGATTAATCTTAATCTCACATGAACTTGCAGTTTCACAGATGAAGGTTATGAGGTTTTCTTTAATGGTGTCGAAAGCATCAAAATCATCCACAACGAAGACATGTCTGTCTGTGGGTTTGCTGCCGATCACTTGCAACTCATTGAAGTCCACATCGGCGACACCAATGGCAAAAACGCTGTAACCTGCAGACAACATTTTCTAGTTTTAATGTTGAAAAACACGGGCATTGTAATTATAACAAATCATGTTGGTGGACCATTACCTGCCTGCTGCAGCTTAGCAGCATTCTGCTTCACCTCGTCCTGGGAGCGTCCGTCAGTGATTGCCACAACTACTTTGGGGACGTTCCTCCTCATTCCATTTTCAATAGAAAAGGCTTTCTCATAGGTGTGTTTCAAAGCGATTCCTGTCTTGGTGTTTCCTCCTCTGTAATCTATGAGTGGCAGTGCAGCCATGGCAATGCCTTTATCTCTGTAAGCATTGAGCTTAAACTCTGTTTTTGCACCATCACTAAATTGCACAAACGACACCTATGGGGACAAAGACAATAAAAAAAATGTAAATTTCATATAAAATTCTTGACTTTAAGTTGAAACCATGCAGGAATTTTTATTTTGTCAATGCAGGCTTGCAAAGTGGTAAACCATATGGGGAAAAATGAAACATAGACAGACTGGCCAAGCTATAAAGTGGTCCTAAGAAAGAACTCTGCAGACTGACATTTTGTCCTTTACATACACCTTTTTATGTCCACAAATTTTCTGTAGACAGGTACTTGGATGCTGTGTCTGTACATGCTGTCAAAAGCACATCAGTCTGCGCAAACCTGCATTCCTGAGGGTCCAACAACATCAAAAGCACCGATCACGGCAGAAACAAAGTTCACAACTTTGGTGAAACTCTCCTCGCCGATACTCCAAGACCCATCGATGACGAACACCACATCTGCTTTGGCGCCTTTACAAACTAGCATAAAAAAAACAATCCTGTGAGACACTTTAAAAGCCTTAAAGACAACACCAGCAAAGGATATGGCATCAACACACAGCATTGTTGTCTTTAGGCTGGAGTTTAATAACAGTCAGCTGTGTAACATAAAAATGTTATAGGACCCTGTTCCATTTTAAAAGAATGGACATTTGCTCATGTGGTGCTGCTTAAATGGATGAACACATTTTTAAAGAAAAGAAAACAAGACAAACAAAAGTTTTCATCTTGCCTGATTGCTTTACTTCAACACCTCAGTAGTCAGTGAACTGTCTTGTACTTTGTGCATCCCGCTGAGCTGGCATTACATTGTTTTCTTGTGGCTATTTTCTTTTAAAACTGTTCATTTGGATCCAAGTTCACTGTTCATTCAAATGAATTCACAAAGTCACTTGGACAACTCAGTATGGTGCAACAGCATCACTTCCATACTTCAGTTAAAACTAAACCCCAAGAAATGCTTTATTAGTGTTTCAACTTTTTTATTTTTCAAATATTACAAACATATTTGCTGCTGACATGGCTTCATCAGGGCTTATTGGTAAAATATCTGTCAAGAAGTTCAGCAAAAATCTAGTTTTAATGGGTTTGTTTACCAAAATACCCTGATTATTGGGGGAAAACCTGCTAAAAATGTGTTAAAAAACTAAGCGGCATAAATGGATTGACCACTAGACAGAAATGTTCATTTTTACATGCTTGCCCATAAAGCAAAACCTAAACAAAGAATTTGGAAAACTCCATATCTCCAGTTCTAATCATATGTGATGATTAGTGACTATTAAATCTTTGAATACTTGAAGTTTTGTTTCCTTAAGTTAAAGTCACAGTCTTACCTGAGTTCCCTTACTTGTCCAGAGCTGTTCATTGGTAATTTACGACCCTCTGTATATTTAATTGTTAGTTATTTAGCCTGATCTTCTGCATTTGGCTTCTCCACTATCTTTCCTGGCAATATCATTTTATTCATGGAATCGAAAGGCCAAAGCCACACCACCATTCATTTTTTTACCTCTAAGTTAGTGAACGTTACATCACTCCAGAGGGAAGACAACACAAAACATCGCCATTACACAATTACCTGCCCATGCAGGGGGGATGGTGGGTGGAGGCGTCGGGGTGGGCGGCAGAGTTGGAACTGGAGTCGGCTCCACCACTGTGAGAACAGTTAAAGCAGTCATCAAAACACTGGTTTTGGCAAATTATTTTTGTCTGTTTTGAACTAAAATTCATCTATGCCTAAATGCAGAACTTCAGCCTAAAAAAAAAATCAGTGGTTTACTTATGGTTCATTGTTCATGTCAACTTAACTGTGTATTCTAGATATTTCAAAATAAAACAGACTATGAGCAATAGGAGTCAGAATGAAGAAAATGATCTTATGTCTATTCTTTCCACGTCAGCACATCAACACAAGATGACAACAACAAATAATAGGAATAAATAAGCAGTAATTCCTTCCAAAATTGTAACCCCTTCCTGAACCAATCCAAGTCACCATTCTACAGTTTGAGTTAGGCTAATTACTTTATTACATTCCATCATTGTAAAGTATCTATCTAATGTTTGACCCTTAAATGTTTTTTTAAGCAAACTGTTTAAATGTCATATCCAGTGAGTTCAAAAACTTTACTCCCAAGCTAGTTTTACTCCTCCCTTGGCAACATGCGTTTCATTGACCACTTCCAATGAAAAGTTTATGCAAACGTGCATATTTAAGGCTTCCGCATTCAAAACTCTCATTCATGTCAAGTTTTCTATGACATTTATATTCATTTATTACTTTACGTAATAAAATGAAGTAATAAACTTATAAAGTTAAACCAGGTTAAAACTTTGACCAGTCTGGGACTTGGATTTGGTAGTGACTTATGGATGGCGTCCCTTTTGATTGAGGGAAGTGCCAACCATTTGAAAATTGACCATAGAGGAGAAATTATGCCCAAGAATGCGCATTTAGCACATTCTTGAACATGTGTCAAATGCCCGGTGTGTCCATTCATAAAGAATATGGCAACACTCACAGGTCCTCTCGTTGGCGCTGACACCAGGGCCTTCTAGATATGGAGTCTGAACAAAAACAGTGGCGGTGTAGAGAGCATCCGGGGAGAGACCCTCAAAGCAGTACTGAGGCAAGCCACCTGGAATGGTTGTGTCCTGTTGTCCTTTGCTGAAAGCTAAAAAATGCAAAAACAGTTATTTCAATCCTTTCCATAAACTATGATCCCTACTTACTTTGTCATAGGCAAACATCATAAGTGATGCAATACTAATCAAACTTACATATAAGTTCTAGTGTTTTCCTGTTTCATTGCTAAATGAAGCAAAAGATGAGCAATGGTTGGGCCGATCTTTGAAGGTGTTTACTTCTCTGCATGGCTGAGCCTGAGAAGTGATATATTACTAATAAGTCTCTGTGTTTACACAGAGTGCGGCAGTAAGCAGAAGCAAACAAAATCTGTTTATTGCAGAAACAGCTGCCAGAGATGACGACTGCTACTTTTCACTGAGACAGACGGAGTGACGAGATCTATGATCTCCTCATAGATCATTCCATATTTTCAGAATGAGATCAACAAGTTGCGACTGAAGTCACTTTGTTTAATTCGTTCTGTAAGACTGACTCTGGACCAGTGGTTCCCTTCTGGATCGAAAAGGAACTGCAGCAAAAACTTCTCACAACATCTCTGGTTGTGTTTCTCTTGTGTGTTTGTAGGACGCTCCACCAAAAAACTCAACCCAGAAAGCATGTTTTACACCAATATTTGTTCTAGCCAAACATCATAGTGGTCCAAATGGTTAACCCCAAGCACAGAGATATTCCAATACCACTGCTTCATCATCTCTGCCTTTTAACTTCTAACCCATGTAGATGTGTAAATTGAAACCAGATGAATCTCACAGACCCAGAAGTAATCAAGATAGACATAGTCTTTGAAAACAGATAATTATGGCTTCAAGGCCAAATGACTTCAGTTGTAGTCTCAATCTGTATATTGCCAAACCCAAACCTTTTTTAAACAAGGAATTCTGAAAAAAAGGCAAAAGCATCCCAAGCCACAAAGATGACCTCATGTGTAGAAACGCCTTCATACATCTGCTGAGAGTATTCCTACATACATTACAACATACCGCAATTCAAACAAGTCACCCTTAATTAGAGACAGATGGAGGAGTCGACCACACCAGCTGCACTTATGGTTCGGATGTCCCAGATACAGTACAGTTTACAGTATGAACACAGTTAACTGATAAACTGGTTCAAAGAAAAATGTAAAAAAAAAAATTAAGAAAGAAATAAGTGCTAGATTTCAAGCAGATGCACCTGGACAAACTGCAGAGGGGTAAAGATAAACTAATGAGCAGAGCACGTAAGCACAGCAACGGACCTGAAGAAATATATCACAGCCAATAAAATGCTCATGTTACAGCAGAGTAACAAGTTAACACATTTTAGGGGTACTTACGGTCTACGGGATTAAGTTTGATGCGGTATGATGTCGCTGCTCTGTGTGGTTTCCACCTGATGCAGAATCTGTCATGGCCGACGTCATAAGTCTCAATGTTGGTGACATTCAAATAAACTTTGGAAAAGAAAAACATAAAGAGAATGTATTGAAAGTATAGAAGACAAATATTTATTGGCCCAATGCTGCACTTTTTTGTTTTCTTAAAGACCTACTCCAAAGAAAATTGTGTTTTTTGATGTTTTTAACATGCATTTTTCAGATTATGGAGGATATTTATATAGAAAATTAAGCTTAAATACATTTATGTGAATTTTTTTTTAAATTGTTGTGAATCAGGAACAGCGGAAAAAATGCTGTTTAATGAAAAGCTTGTAGCTGTGATGTAGAAGCTACAACGGCAAACCACAACCTCCCCGCTGCACTAAGGCATTCACTTGCAGACAAATAGATCCATGTATGTCTTTGTTTTCTTCATCTGTGCTGATATCTGAATCAAACAGTTCTTATAGCTCCACCATTTTTGTCGCACCAGTATGATTGGGTTGGGGCTGTGCAGGTCTGTAAGCTAGCGAGAGAACGTGTAAACAGAAGAATGATGGGAAATGGGGATGGGCTGACTCTAAGCCAGTAGTCCCCTTACAACTCAGAGGGGAATTTCTGATCAACTCCTACCGCTCTGCAGAAACTATGTTCTAGAAAACAACACAGTTTTTTTTTTTTTAAATATTGGCTGAAGCTGCATAATCGTAATGAAAAGACCACTGGAAACACTTTGAAAAAAGATCAAAAGATGATCAGAGTGGCAATTTAAAGCAAAAAAAATATCCAACCATTATTTGGTCTTTTTTTTTGTAAGTTATGAAGTGTTTTATTAATATACCTATTTTTATTATTATATCAATATTGTTATGAAGCACAAAAATTGGTTAATTACTTAAACATATCAAATAAAAACTTTGAATTAACAAATAGTAATCAGAATGCTTAATTTGATGTCTTTTTAAATAATTAAGAAAGAAAAAATAGGTTTTCTTTATAAATCTGGCTCTAACTTGAATAGTGCTAAGAAAACACCACTAGCCTGTCCAGCTAACAAGATGTAGCCTTCTCAGACATGTGCTTTTGTCTTTTTCTTTGACCAGTTTCCACTTTATTTCCAGTGTGACTCAGCTATTGGAGCATTTGTATGAATTACCCTTCAAACAAATGACTTTTTTGTCAACAAATCTTTTTTTCTCACCAGTGGAAAAAGAAATCCAGTAACAGTCATGCTCTCAAAAGGTTCCACAACAGAGAGATGTTTAAACATAGCATAATTCATTAATACCTTTTTCTGCTCCTTTCAGCTTTAACAGAAAATAGACAACATGTTCTATAACTTTTTTTATGTTCTTTTTAAATCCTCATTATTTAGACTAACAACTATTCTATTGAAACTTTTGATTTATTTAATTTACAGTGACACAATATTTAACGATATTCAGCAAATCAAAACAGTTGTAATTTTTTTGGGTTTATTTTTCCTGGAATTTTAGTAAAAAATGTTCTGCATAGCTGCTAGACAAGGTCACTCAAACACATTAAAATAGTCATCTGACAGGTAGGAACAGGTACTAAAAAAAAGGCATCAGCTGGAGGCTACGAGGCATAAAAGATGTTCATCTCTGAAGACAGTTTGGGTGTCGTACATACGTGTTGTTCCCTGTCCAATGAGAGGCACACTCATGCCGGATGGGTACTGAGCCAGTACTTTGACATCGTAGGTAGTTCCAGGCTGCAGGTTGCTCAGAGTGTATGACGACACATCGCCCACAAAGATATCAATAGGTTGGTCTTTGCCTTAGAGAATAAACAGGGCAAAACATTTTTTTAAAAACTAATATGGTGCAACAACAGAAAAAATGAAACTGGTATACATGACATGTATATAGAATACACATGTCAGCTATTCTAAATATGTAATTGTTTTCCTACGGAGCCCTGGACATGACGTTTAAAAAAATATATGGATTGTTCCCTCAAATTAGTCATTTTTGGCCACGATTTAGTATTTTATGCACACAGATTATTATTTTGTGGCCACAAAATAGCATTACAATGAGAATTTTGAGGGCACAAATTCGAATTTTACAAGTTAATATATTAATATAAGTTCTATAACTTATAAATATAAGTTTAATATGAGTTTAATGGCCCCTGCGACAAACTGGCGACCAGTCCAGGGGTGTACCCTGCCTTCGCCCATGAGTAGCCGGGTTAGGCTCCGGCAACCCCGTGACCCCGAAAGGGATAAAGCGGATTGGAAAAGGAATGAATGAATGAGTTTAATATAAGTTCTTCCTACTAATTTGTGAACACAAAATACTAATTTGTGGCCACAAAAATACAAATTTGATAACTCAGAATATCAATTTGTGTACACTAAATGCTAACTTAGGCCACAAAATAAAATTTTGTGCGCAGAAAATGTTAATTTGTGCACACACAGAGCTAATTTGGTTACAGAAAATATTTATTCGTGGCCAAAAGTTCTTGATTTGAGGGAACTTTCTTTTAATCTCATGTCCACGGCTTCATATTTTCCTCCGGGGTAAATTAAGTCTGGCTTGAATTAAATCAAAATTGCAATAAAGAAGATTCAGCACACACCTTCAGGGTTGTATATGATTCTGTACCCTTGCACAGGAAATGGAACCGGGTCCCAGGCCACCCTAAATCGGGTGTACCACTCATCTGACACTCGAAGGTTTCTGGGACTCAACATGCCAACTGCAGAAAAGATTGGTATTGTCAAACATGTCCCACTTTAATACAGTGAACTAGCATTGCATGGAGTCGTGCACTTTTTTACACTCTTGTCTCATGATTAGAAAAAACAACAAACTAGCAGTCTGTTTCTGTTCAACCAAACCTTTTGTGCAAAGATCACAGAAACTGATTAAATCTATGGTCATCTCACGTGTTTTTCCATTTCCATTGAGCGACCCTCCCACCCCTTCGGCATAGATGGCTTCCACTGTGATGTTGTACGGGGTATCTGGGAGCAGATTCTGCAGAATTACAATGTTCCTGATTCCTGGAACCATAACCTGAAGATCACCACAAAGACCAAAATTCAAAAGAAGAATCAACAGAAAATCTAAAAAAAAAGGAAGTTTTAAAAGCAGAAATTCAAACTTTAGGTGGTATTTGTAAAGTTACATATAACTATGGATCGCTGCAAAAATTCATCAGAACTATTGGATTTGCCATCTAAATTTTTAATTTCCCTACACGGCTCTGACCTAACAGGTACATCTCAAACTAATTTATATATTTTTTCCGAATGCTACATTACTTAAAAAAAGCAGAACAGTATTTAAGAACAAGGTCTTTTCAAAATATAAAAACAATTGAATCATTGATATCAAAATAGTAAATATGCTTACTATGCTGACTATGACCAAAAATATGACTTATAACTTTAAAAATATTTACCTGAGTGTGGAAATAAATAATGATTTAGAGAAACTGTATTAAAAGCACCTGAACTGCTAATTTTAAACGAAAATTTCCTTCATTTAAAGGAGAAAAAAACTCAGAAAACAAAAAGAAATTGTGTTCTGGAGCCACAAGATTTCGGTTTGTGCCAAGTGATTGGCCACCTGTAAATCTACATATGTGTGAAGGAATCATTTTATTCACTGCTGTTTGATAATTTAGAGCAAAAATATGCTCCACTAATAAGCAGGGTGGAGCTCTGTTGTGTCTATCTTACATCATCATTAAACAATAATATATTAACAAGATAATTTTTTCCCTAATTTAAACACTTTGTTTAACTGAGCCTGTAATTGCTCTTATTAGTTTGTGTTTCACAACCTGAATGAGATGAGGGAATCCCAGTTTCTTCACAACTAAAGAAGTTCTACAAAACTATAAAAAACATAAGCCTAATGTGGGGGTTTTCTCACATTACATTTTTCTACAAGAAATGACGAACATCGTTGAAAGCCGCACTCACAAGCTCTGTGATGGGATCCCCGGTCATCAGAGCGTAGGAGATCTTGTATTGTCTCACAGGTCCCTCAGCGTGGTCCCAGCCAATGGTCAGGGTGCTGGTGGTAGCGTCCAAAACACGCATGTTCCTCGGGCCAGCACGAGGCACTATCAACAACAGACAAAAACTCCTGCTTCAAAATGCAGAAATGTGGAACTTTAAGATCTGTTGGTTCCCGAAATAATAGGCTTTTAAAAAGTTTGAAGTGTGCTTGTGACAACAGATGTGACTCTGGCTTACGCGTTTTTCCGTTGCCTTTCACTTTGGACCCTTCTCCATCAGCATACACGCCTGAGACGGTGACTGAGTAGGGAGTATCTGGGATCAGGTTGTCCAATAAAGCTGTGTTGATGCTTCCAGAAACTAGAATCTATGGAACCCAAAAGTCAGAACTTTATCATTACGGATTTTTAGAAAACAAAATGATCTTCTTATAGTGACAACATTCAAATCACATCACTGAGTATTTGTTTAACATAGGACCTAGAGAATTGAGTCTGAAAAACATCTACTCATTAAGTTAGTAAAATAAGGATTATACGCTCACTGATCACTTTATTAGACACACTTGTCCAACTGCTTATTAACGCAAACTTGTAATCAACCAATCACATGTCAGCAACTCTCTGCATTTAGGCATGTAAACATGGTCAAGACAACTGCTGCAGTTCAAACCGAGCATCAGAACAGGGAAGAAAGGTCACTGAAGAGACTTTGAAGGTGGTATAGTTGTTGGTGTCAGACATGCGGGTCTAAGTATTTCAGAAACTGCTGATCTACTGGGATTTTCACCCACAACCAGCTCTAGGGTTTACAGAAATTGATCAGAAAAAGAGAAAATCCAGTGAGTGGCAGTTCTGTGTAAATGCCTTGTTGATGTCAGAGGTCAGAGGAGAATGGTCAGACTGGTTCCAGCTGATAAAAAGGCAACAGTAACTCAAATAACCACTGGTTACAACCGAGGTCTGCAGAAGAGCATCTCTGACCACACAACACATCCAGCCTTGAGGCAGATGGACTACAGCAGCAGAAGAACACACTGGGTACCACTCCTTTCAGCTAAGAACAGGAAACTGGAACCACAATTCACACAGACTCACCAAAACTGGACAATAGAAGACTGGAAAAATGTTGTCTGGTCTGATGAGTCACAATTTCTGCCACATTCAGATGGTAGGGTCAGAATTTGGCATCAACAACATGAAAGCATGAATCCATCCTGCCTTGTATCAATAGTTCAGGTTGGTGATGGTGGTGTAACGGTATGGGGGAAATTATCTTGACACACTTTGGGTTCTTTAGTACCGATTCAGCATGGTTGCAACACCACAGCCTACCTGAGTAGCCTACTGTTGCTGACCATGTCCATTCCATAATGACCACAGTGTTCCATCTTCTGATGATACTTCCAGCAGGATAAGGCTCCATGTCATAAAGCTGGAATCATCTCAGACTGGTTTCTTGAACATGATAAAGAGTTCACTGGACTTTAATGACCTACACAGTCACCAGATCTCAACCCAATAGAACATCTTTGTGATGTGGTGGAAGATTGGCATTATGGATGTACAGCCAACAATTCTGCAGCAACTGTGTGATGCTATCATGTCAATATGGACCAAACTCTGAGGAATGTTTCCAGTACCTTGTTGAATCTATACTACCAAGGATTAAGACAGCTCTGAAGGCAAAAGGGGGTCCAACCTGATACTAGCAAGGGGTATCTAATAAAGTGACCAGTCAGTGTACATCAATGTAGACTCTAGAATTTTACAATTTTTGATGGTATTTTAAAGTGTTGGATCGGAAAACATTGATTTGCCTAAAGTAGGGATGTCTTTGTTTGAAATAGGAAAAAAAAATCAGGAAATGTTGGAATATTGTCATTTCAGACCATAAAGGATGATGTAGTAGCTGAGAAACCACAACTGAAGGCTAATATACACCCACTGGCTGGGGGTTTAATCCCACCAGAAAACAAAACAGTAAAGTCTACAGATTGGCCACTATCTTTGATACATTTTGACCTTTGCCTGTCTGAACATTAATCATAGTCATTTCCTGAATGGAGTTCTACTCTCGGAGGCTTACAGGCCTTGTTGGTTGATCCACTGATGGAGCCAAACAGTCCAGTTGTTTTGAATCATGCATTCATGTTTCACATGAGGTTCTTGCAAGAAAGACTCTTGTTTTTAACAATTTTGGTTCTCTGACAACACAACTTCCTCAAAGAGGAAAACGAAATGACTCAAACTACATTAATATGAAAATACAGACAGAAAACGGTTCTAATAAGCATTCTCGTTAGGATAAAAAATGATCAGAGCAGATTCTTCTATTCTATTGGAACAACGTCATTATATTATATTTCTGCTGCCTCGCAAAGTTTAGATACTGTTGCTTTTATTTTGAAGTCAGTCACAGATGTGTTCAGCATGCCACGGTTTCAAACACAACTCAGAATTTGTGGTGGGGATGAGCAGAACACAACGTTCCCCAACTCAGATCTAGAAATTTGCACTGGTGTACTCTATCAGGGATAATAGAGACATGGAAATCTGACAAGTGATTATTTCCATATTTCAGCTCATTATGAAAATCACTGCTATGCAGCCATCTGTGCAACATCAGTACAAGCAGGGTAGTTTGAGACCTGAAGGAGCCACCTGCTTTTTTGAAACCCTGTCAAAGCAATGATTGCAAACTGAGTTTACTGGCTTTGTTGGATGTGAACACTCAGTCATTGGCTGTCATATCGCTCATCTCAAACAAAGAAAGTTTCATAAATAAGTCACATTTGACTCTATTTAGAAAAGTCTAAAAAAAACAAAGGAGTTAAAAAAAGTTGACTTAATATGTTCTTTTATTTAGGCTATTAGAATGTGACAATTATCCTGTTACAACCAAGTTTCATCTGCATTACTGCAGCATTTTTTATCTTTTGTGTCACCCAGGAGAAGGAGCAGAGTTATTGGGTTTTTCTATATGACGGTTTTGACTGTGGCTTGGTCTTGGATCAGTAATGACTGGTATAATGGGAAATGTTTAAATCAAATTGAAAATAATGTTTCTTTTTTTTTGTTAGATTTACAAACTCAAGAGACTTACTATATTCTAGGCTAAAAGATAAACTGACAAAAGCCAGATTTAAACCGAATTTCCAAAGTCCTTTCAAAAAACTAAATTGAGGTCACTTGGAGAAAAAGTCTAACGTTTATTTGTAACTACTGTCAATTGTGGCATAAATAACTTTTGGACTCTGCTTTTCTACTTTTTAATTTCTTCGTGCCATAGCTTTCACTTTGCCATTAGCCACTGTTGGATCAAAAATCGCCCCCCAAAAAAAAAAAAAAAAAACACGTGGTTTTGCAATTTTTAAAGCGCCACTCCAATGAAAATCATGTTTTTGGTGTTTTTAGCATGTTCTTCTAGCATTTTTGATGGAGGACATATACAAGGAAAACAAAGATTAAAATTGCATTTCTGAGTGTTACTTAATTCAAATCCCTGTGAATCAGGAGCAGACGAAAAAATGCCTTTGAAAAAACCTTGTACTTGGGACACAGAAGCTATAATCGGCAGGCCAATAGCTATTTACTCAGCTCTAGACTGATGCATCCACTTGTAAACGACTAGATCACGTTCGTCTTTGCTTTCCTTATCTGAGCAGGAATCTGGCTCAAAACTGTACTGACGGATAGCTGCAATTTTTGTTTCACCGGTAATGTTAGGTTGGCGGTGTGAGAGGCTGTAAGCTAGCGGAAAAGAATGTAAACAGATTGATGACGGGAAGTGGGGGCGGATTTACTCTGCGCCAACAGTCCCACCCACAACACAGAGGCGAAATTTGTAATGAACTACTGTCACTCTGCAGAAACTATGTCCAAGAAAACGACACAGGTCTTTTGATTTTGGCTACAAACAGCATAATCATAATTAAAAGACCAGTGAGAATGCTTTTCCATCAAAAGATAATTAGAGGGGGGCTTCAGTGATCAAATGGGGTTAGATATCTGGTCAAGCTCACCTAAAAATATATATATATATTCACAAACGTGTTAGTTGCCTTGTCAGTTTAACATATCATTCCTTTCTTTGTGTTTTGTCTAAAACAAACACCTTTCTTTTTTTTAATATCAGATGATTTTTTGAGGTTAATATTGACGTCTGTAATTTTAATATAGGACATATTTAAAAAGTTGGTGGTCCAAGCAACAAACAGACTATGTTAACTGAAGTCTTTGTAACAAGTACATTTTAAAGTAATTTCATCACACAGTGATTTCAGATTAAAATAAAACACAATAGCAGGACAACTGCATATCCATGCAGTTTTTGCTTCAAGCCTTTAGTGCTAATTCAGGAATCTTGGGGGAAACGCCCTCCTACTCTCCAAGCTAATTTTGCAGTTAATGACAGTTCATGTTTAACAGCCTGTGGGGAAATTACTCACCGACTCAGTTGGCCTGACTCCAGTCAAGGGGGCATAGGTCACCTTGTACTGCTGAACCTGACCCGAGGCGTGCTCCCAGCGCACGTTCAGGCTGTTGGGTGTGGGGTTGTGCACCTGGATGTTCCTGGGTGGTGTACGAGGCACTACAAAAGACCAGACAGGTTAAGGGAGAGCGAGGTGTGGCAGGAGCAGCAATATTTCACAGAGATAAGAAACATCAAAAAGTATGAGGTACTTTGGTGCCAAAAACAGATGCTGAAGCTGATGGATTTACAAACAAGAGTGATTGCATACCTGAGAATATCACGGTCAGTAAAGTGGGAAAGAAAGTAGAAGCATAAGTCAAAACAAGGGGGAGACTAATGGTTCAAATGGTATGATTTTAAACAGATGCTCGTAAAAGAAGCTCAAAGAAAACTAAACAAAATATGTTACTCCAATTAAGAAAAAAAACACCTTTTAACTAACTGGAACTACAGGTTTAACATAAATGCTGAATGCTGCAAAAGTCTTCTGAAGGAAAGTTGCTCCTCCGTGTTTATGTAAAAAGAGAATTAGCAAAGCTTTGGATTTATCCAAAAGCTTTTTACTTCTGTTTTAAAGCAAAACCAGATGTGCAATTCCCCTGGTATCTGCAGCTTTGCTCAATCAAAGCAAACTAAAATACATTAGGTAAAAGAGGCCTTCTTCTGCTCTCCTGAAAGAAGCCTTAGCAACCACGTACAAACTTACAACACTTTTACCTTTCCATCATGAAGCTACATAATCATTTTCATCTCCAAAAATTATAATTTGCTTAAAAATGTTTTTTTTGTATCATATTTACAGGAATTTTCTTTCTTTTATCTTGATGAGTTAAATTAGGCTGTGGGGTCTACTGCAATGGAAAGCATGTTTTTTCTTTCTTTACTTATTCTTTGCTGTTGCCATAGCACTAGCTTTCAACACTACACATTCTAGAGGAAAAGCATAGTTTTCCACTCATAGTCATAACCTTTGGAAGTATTTCCCATGGTTGTAAACGATTTGTTGCCTGTGTGGAGTGGAAAAAAGAAAACATTACTGAGCAGTTAAACCTAGATAAAGGACAAGTGCCTTAATCACTTTCCTACACTCTTGTTTTCTTCCTCCTGAGGAACAATTTCTGTGATTTTGGCGTTTACTTGAGCTTAGTGTTCATGCAAGACAAGGTTTTCTATACAATCTTGTGAGAGATGTAAAAACAAAAACAAAACAAAAAAACAAGACAAAGACTATAAGCTGAAGGTGTGAATGGGGAATATTTGTAGAAATTTGAAAGAGAAACAGAAAAGTTTTTGCTGCCTTGTGTAAAACATTTACCCTTTTCTGTAATTGAATGGGGTGTTTGGGCTGCTTTTCAGTTATTTAGGGAATTTTGATGCATCTGTAATATTGACTTGCAAAGCTATTTGAGATTTTCAGAAAGCACTGGAAGTTAAGAACAACATGGCTCCATTTAACGCTGGAGCTACCAGGGCAGTCATTTGACTTCTTTCAAAGTTGGCAATGTCATAACTTTAAACCAAAAAACTTTGGACTAATAGGCCCCTGACTTTTCCTAAATGTGCATACATTTTATTCTAACATAATTTTCTCATTAGAATTTTCAAACCAAAATGGATATTTGAGTATTATAACCTAGCATGACCACATCAATTAAATTGACTCCATGCTTTTTACATTGGGGCGATATTTCACCATTTGTTCCTTACCTTTTCCTGCTCTGTTGTCCTTTTACAATCTCTAAAAATAAAACCTAGTTATAGTTTCATTTTAAAACCAAAAGAGACAAAATTGACAGGTAATCACAGAGGTTACCATGAATTGGAAAAGGTCTGATAAGATGTACCATGACATTAAACCAATTAGGCTATAATGTTTTGATGACAGTGGAACATTCAATTATGATTCATTTTGGGGTCCTGATATATTTTTATCCAAATACTTTTAGATCTTCTCAATATAATCCAAATGATCTCCAAATAGTGACAAAATGACTGCCATGGTCATTCTAGTAGTTGTGAAATTCTAGCAGACTGAGTGTAAAGCATGTGTACCGAGGGAATTATAGCGTGAAAGGAAGAAAGAGGAGAACCAGGTGTACAAAGGATCTGGAACTGTTAGAAGAGCTGCGCAGCATAGGCTGCACACTGTGGTGATGAATGCAAAAACTCCCCTGAACCTTGAGTCCTTTCTAAAACACAGTTAGCTGCAGTGTTAGCTGCTTTCTGTCTCCTGTCCCGCAGGCTGTCGTTTATTAAAGCCACTGATAAGCCCAAAGGCTATGGAATTGAAGTGCTGGTTTCAAACCCTTTAGCAATTGTGTTTTTTAAATGAGAAAGTTTGAGACATTACAAAAGGTAAAACTCACTTCAAAATGCAGCATAGAAAAGCAACATTTTCTTTTCATCTTGCCAAGGCTTTCATTAGAATTTATATCATGATGTTTGCAGCTTTAAATGCACAAACAAGATTAACTAGAGAAAAATGGATTACACTAGTTATAAAAAAAGGGATGTCTTCTTGCCAACACCAATATTTACAGGTTTTTTTCTGCTCCTATATTGCATATGTTGTGGAATATTGTGATATTTCTACTTTGCAACTTATTTATAAATTGTTTTTTGCTTATACTGTTGTATGTGGGGGTATTACGTGTACTGTGTGTGCTTTACAATTTTACTGAGTGAATGTTTTTGTTTTTGCTTCGATTTTTACGTTGACATTTATTTTCACTATGTAAACACTGTGTTACAGATGTATAAGTGTTTTTTTAAAATAAAGTTTGATCAATTTGGATAAGGAATGTATTGTTCGATTGAGAAATTTTGATTATTTTTTACTGTTACATTTTTTGGTTGTTTTTAAAGTAAAGTCCTATAATGTATTTTTGTTGTGTTGCATAAATCTTTAGGGAAAAACAATGACCATCGCTCCAATAAAAGGTTCACGACATCCAATATTTTGCAGTTATACCATTACCAATAAATAAACTGACATGTAAAAATTATGTAATTAAAAATTTAGACGTTTTCAGTTGTGGTCATGTTTTTTGAAAGATCATGTCAACCAAAACTGAAGACTTACGAGTCTTTCCTTTGTCGGATTGACGCAAACCATCTCCCTCGGGGTAAAGGGGAACCACCGTCACAGTGTACGGAGTGTCAGAGAGCAGGTTCCTGAGGACGGTTTCAGTGGTGCCACCAGACACCTGCTCCTATTCACACAAAAGCACATCCATGAAAGTAATGAAAAAAAGCCAATAGTGGCATGTAAGCAACATGTATCTTAGTGACTCAGGGTAGACAGTCACTATGCTACAAGAATCTGTATAATAATAAAATGCATGTACAAGTGAATCAAAATAAAATAAGTGCAGATTTTTACTCAAGGACAAAAAAAATAACAGAAACAAAAAGAAAATATGTAAAGTAAGTACGTAAATCTTTCTTTATATTGCACTTTTCACAGAGAATGACTCACAAAGTGCTTCACAATGTTAAACCAAGATGAAAACAGATAAATAAAATAAAAAAGTACAAGATGCTCAAAGCAGGTAAAGCCCAGTAAAACATACTCAGACATATAAGTAAAGCACAAGTAAGTTCCAGAGTCTGGGAGCAACTGCCTGGAAGTCAAGGTCTCCCCTAGTTTTAAAACAAGTTTTTGGAATGAAGGCTCTTATCAGTGGATCTCAAAGAACGTGCAGGAGTGTAGGGAGTTAAAAGGTCAGTGACATAGTTAGGAGTTTGTCTGTGCAAGGCTCTAAAAACTAATAATGAAGTCTTAAAATCTATTCTTACTTTAAAAGGAAGCCAATGTAGCAATAAAAGCAGAGCGGCGACATGAGTTTGCTTATTGGTTCCAGTTAAAAGCCTTGTTGCAGAGTTTTGGACAAATTGGAGATGTTTAAGAGACTGTTTTCAGTTTTGCAACGTTCCTCAGATGTAAAAAACAGTTTTTTATTAGGAGCTTTGAATGGGAGTCTAGAGACATTGATTTATTGAACCAGACACCAAGATTCTTGAGACAAGACTGGACGGAGGAGCACATTGAAGCGAGGTGTCTTTTAATGGAAGATGTTTTTGTATCAGGAGCAAAAATGAATGTCTCTGTCTTTTGAGAGTTTAGAAGTAAGTGGTTGTCATGTCACTCCACTTTGATGCTGGCCAAACAGTCAAGTAAACAGATTGTATTTATTGTAATTTTTTTCCCCAAAAGAACAATGAAGCTGAATGTAATCAGCATCTAAATAATGCGAAACGTGACTGAATTTGCTCCCAAGAGGTGTCATATAGAGAAAATAGGAAGCTTCAATGACTGAAATCCCCTACTGCAACTTGCTTCAAGTATTTTTAAGATCTGTCTTTTGCATGAAGTCTCACCATGTCCTCAGCTCCTCCAGACGCGGGGACGTAGAAGATGCGGTATTGCCGAACGTTGCCGTCTGCCGGCTCCCAGCGCACCTTGAGGGAGCTGGTGGTTGGATCTGTCACCTTGAGGTTCTTCACTCCACCCAAAGCCTCTGTAAGCACCATGTCAATATCAGATCATTTCCTCTTGAGTTACAGCTTGGATTAGGTTGGATGTTTTAAATTGGCGAGAGGTTGTTTGCTCATTTTTTTCACAAAGGAAAATTTTTCAAACAAAAGAACAGTTTATTTACCGTACAAACGCGTTACATGTTTTTAAAGGAAATTTGAGGTCTAAAGTCTACTCTTCTGCACAAACTCACTCGTTTTTCCGTTCTCTGACATGCGTTTCCCCTCTGCATCACTGTAAATAGGGACCACTGTAACTTTGTACTCTGTATCTGGCCTTAGTTCCCCGAGCACAGTGTTAGTCGTCATCCCGGAAACTTGAGTCTGTGAATTGCATCAACAAAAAACAATCTCTGACTTAAAAAAGAAAAAAAAAATAGGACCCTATTTGTGACAACAAATCTAATGAATATTACATTTACATTTTACTAGTTTTTCCATGTCTATAATTCCCAGAGTGTCACTTGAATAATGCAAATAATGTAATCCAAGAAAAACAAACCTTGGCCTCAGTCCCTCCGGCAGCGGGTACATAGATGATCTGGTACTGCATGACATCTCCCTCAGCCGGCTCCCAGCTTACTTTCAATGAGCTGATGGTTGGATCAAAAACCCTAAGGTTCTTCACTCCACTCAATGGCTCTTAAGGCGGTGGGAAACATTTTAAGGTTTAGTTGTTGTTCGTATTACAAATCAAAAACATTCTAATAGAATTTTGTGAAGTGAAAACCATTGTTTCTCTGATGTATTTTATGTTTTTGTACTCAGGAACAACAACTTCCTTAGCTCATTCTTTAACTTTTTCTTTTTTTTTTTACTTTTAAGGCTATGGTCACATATCCCAAAACGCCATGGCGCGGCATCCAGTGGACGCAAAGGTTTTGATGAAAAGTTAAAATTTTATGACGACCGTGTGACTTTTTTTTACATTGGTCATTGGTCGCATGGACACATTTTGAGGCAGTCCAGTAACAGGCAGGTGGCAGAAAGGCAGCAGCGTGGCAGTTGACTGATAGGAGGGTCTCCAACGTCCCTAAATTTGTCTGATGACGTCAATCTGGCGATCCCAGCCATTGTGGGTCGAAATGGGGAGACAGCATTGATGCTGCACAAAACTCATCATGTTGTTGGTAGCAGAGAAGGCCAGAGAAGGACTGAACCCAGCCCCCAGATGCAGATGGGCAGCCCTTCCGGCGTAGGCGGAGCCCCCCAAGGCCGGGGCCCTGCGCCAGCCCCCCCACCTAAAGCAAAAAGACCACTCCCCAAGCCACGCCAGACCCCCATATGCCAACGATTTTTTAAAAAGTTGGGCGGCGGCATGACACCTTGAAGATTCTGCTGATGCCTCTCTATCGCGCGGTGGCAGTTGTACGTGTGACCATAGCATCAAACAGGTCTAAATGCAAAGCACTTTCATTGCAGTACAAGTTGGAGTATTCCGGTTACAGTCATTTTATTTTAGACATCAGGTAAAAAGTAAAGACTTCTAGGACTGTGCATCACACAAAACCATAGGACCACAAACTGACTACGGTATTCAGTGACTATGGTCAAGTGTGTCCAGGCTTGTTCAAGCTGGCCTTGTTCTTTTTAGCATGTGTCATGGAAGGATTCAGATTACTAGTTTGCAAGAAATGCAGCATACATTTCCGAATTGCAACATGGACTGTGACAACATGCAAACAAACTTTGATTTGTGACACTATTTAATGTCTAATTACTTTGACTCCAGGACAAAAAGCAAATACAAAAAACTGTATGCACTGTTGTGCATGTTGTGGTAGGTGACAGTCTACTTTGTTTTGTTATTAATATTATCTAATAATGTTCTGCATTTGGTGCTTTGCACTGAGCTGCAATGGAAATAGGATTCCAATCAAAGAAAAAATTCCAGCAAACCAATAAATCCTGCAAGCAATGGAATGAGAGGACAAGCTGATGTTTTATGGTGTTTCAGTGCTTGCAATGAAACAGATGCTCTTTGGAAAATACATGTTCATTGCAGTCTAACTCAGGGACCAACTCTCAATAGATGAACATATATGAGGAGATGCTGCATTGCTTTTTGCTACTGAGTTTAATTTTAGCCACACGGATGTAAAACTTGCCTAAATCCTCAACTTTTCCTTACTTGTCTTTCCCTTTTCGGCTTGCCGTATGCCTTCCACATCTGGGTAGACAGGAACCACAGCGACATTATAAACTGTGTTAGAGTCCAGATTCTTCAGGATGGTGGTGGTGCCACCTGACACCTCTTGCTGTGCAACAGAGAGCCATGACTTCTGTTAGAACTTAAACAATTGTGTGTGAGTTTTGGCTGTTTACATTTCTGTAAAAACAGACTCAGTAGTAACTTATTCTACCATTTGCTCTTCTCCTCCTGGTTCAGCAGCATAGAAGACCTTGTAGCTTCGGACGTTTCCCACAGCTGGATCCCAGCGAACCGTCAGCGTGCTAATGGTGGGATCAATCACTTTCAAGTTTTTAACTCCACCCAATGGATCTAAGAAGGAGAATTGGGAATGAATTACAGCTCAAAGGATTAAAGTATCTCAAGGGATACTGCCATGAAGGGAAAAAAATAGAAATTGAAACCAGAAAGTGTCTTATGTAACTAGATTTGAGCGTTTGAAGATGTAAGATGAGCATCAATCAAATATCTTTTTTTTTCTTCTTACTTTTTCATTCATTCATTTTCCAATCTGCTTTATCCCTTTCGGGGTCACGGGGTTGCCGGAGCCCAACCCGGCTACTCATGGGCGAAGGCAGGGGACACCCCTGGACTGGTCGCCAGTCCGTCGCAGGGGCCACAACCACACACCCATACACACTCACATTCACACCTACGGACAATTTAGAGTAACCAATTAACCTATGAAGCATGTTTTTGGACGGTGGGAGGAAGCCGGAGTACCCGGAGAAAACCCACGCATGCACGGGGAGAACATGCAAACTCCACACAGAAAGGTCCCCCAGCCAGGACTTGAACCGGGAACCTTCTTGCTGTGAGGCAGGAGCGCTAACCACTGCGCCACCGTGCAGCCCCTTCTTACTTTTTTCAACTTTAAAATATAGTTTAACCCATGATACATCTTAGTCAATCCTTTGTTAATTCTAATTTGGAATTTATTCTGAAAATTGATTTCAAATGGGTATTTAGGCTTTTTTTGTTCAAACACTTACTTGTCCTCCCATTCTTAGACAGAGTTTTGCCCTCCATCTCAGGGTAGACAGGCACCACAGACACGGTGTACTCTGTGTCTGGTTCCAGGTTCTTCAGAACAGTGCTGGTTACAGTTCCAGGAACTTGATCCTAATTGTAGGGGAAAAAAAGTCAAAACATAGCATTCTTTACTCTGTAAAGGATTTTGTGCACTGCAGTACAGGAACACTAAGTGCTCAGTATGAATGAGGCCACTTTGAACCCCCCATTTTTTACTGTAATTTAGTTAATGCTTCTGTTTAGAAATGCTAGTTAAAAATGTATTACTTTACTGCCCATTTATCTTACGCTCAGATTTACTATAATGCTTTATAATTCAATGCAATAAAATCCTGTCACATCAACATTTTTGTTGTGTCTAAGAAAACTGTTTAAACTGTCCTCCTAGAAACAACAATTTATCTTAATTATGTTTTATAACTGAACACTAAAACTTTGTAAAACAAACAGATGACTTGTCACTCTTCCATATTTGTTTAACTTTAAAGACAGATGTTCTTTTGTTCTAAAATGACTGAAATTTGATGCCAAAACTAACGTTTGCCCAAATAGTATCTACTTACAGTTTAAAAAATACATTAGTATTTTTATAGTGATTTTTGTCTTGATATGCAAACACAAACTCTTCTGTTTGAAGTAATGTGGCAAATAAATAGCACTAACAGCATTGAAATTAATAGTAAAATAAAGATGATCTAAATTGCCCCTCAAGGTCTAATACAAATAGACTGTTCTATGTTTTTGAATCTGTGATATCATGTTTTTTTTTTTAGTTCAATGTGGGGTTTTTTCCTGCCTTTTCTATGCTAAATCAGAATATTTTAGCTTATTTCTGAGACTAACAATCTGTCACAGAAAACACAATTTCCTTCTGACTAAATATTAATAAATATATTAAACTGGTTTTATGTTCAAATATTAGGATTTTAATTTACAAAAAAAATTACTACATTTTAAAAACAAAATTTTGAGTACCACAGGGACGTTTTTTGGGTCCCCTGTTCTTTTTTTGCTTTTAAAATTTTTGACTGTATTTATTTTCCCATGTTTCCTCAGTTAAACTAGCACAGAAAGCAATTTACCTGCTTTTCATTCTGGTTTATTGAAATATAAGCATCCTGTAATAAGTGTTTGTCTAGAGAAGAGGATTTGTTAAGTGAGATTTTAAGATATGTCCAAACGATGTACATACATAGATCACTGTACTCTGAAGGAAAAATATATATCTGCATGAGTTTGATAAAATGCAAACACAAATTCTACTTCAAAACAAAGAATCAGGTTAGAAGATTACACGAGAAACAGAAATTCAACAGCTATGCATGATGAAATACAACAGCTTTTCTGTAGTAAAAATCACACCTGGTTATTTTGGTAAATGTGTCCAAATTAAATCTTACCACATCCTGTTCTCCTCCATCAGTTGGAACCCATATGACTATGTACTCGCGCACATTTCCCTCAGGGGGGTCCCATCTGACATTTAAAGTGCTGGTGGTGGGATCTGTAACCTGTAGGTTCCTCACAAAGCCCAGTGGCTCTAAACATACACAGAAAAAAGTGAGATTTGTTATACCATCTGAACTTTAAATTATTCAGTCAACTATTTGTATAACAGCTCTATCATGTTTATTACAGGTGAAGTCTGAAAAAAACAATTATTGAAGTTGCAGCACAAAAAAGGGATGTTTTTTTTATTTTATTTTTACAATACTACCATCCTCTAACCCCTAGATGTTCCTTAAAATTAGCACTTTAATTTTATTAATTTTATTCAACAGATATTAGTAAACAGGTGTTGTTTTGCAGTTCTCAGATACTCACTTGTCTTGCCAGTGTCGGACAAGCTTGGTCCATCTCCCTCTGCATACACAGGGACCACAGTGATGCGGTAGCGGGTGTCAGGGAGGAGTCTTTCAAGGACAGTTGTGGTCGTGCTCTCAGACAGTTGTTGCTGTAAAAGAAATAAAGTTAAACAGTCATCTAAAAGTTTTTTTATGGAAAGGCCTGAAAAAACTGACTTAAAAAAAACTATCAACAAGAGGGAGGCAGAGAGCAGTTGTTGAGAGAGCAGTTGGCAACAAGAATATTAGGATAAGATAGGATATTAACTTAACCATGATGGCAAAAAACAATAAGTTCTTGCAGAAGCACCTGTCGACAGTCACGGAAAAATATGCGTCTGGTGTGATTTGCAAGTGATTTCCCAAGCTTTGAACATCCCATGAACCACTGTTCAGTCCATCATCCACAAATGGAAAGAGTATAGCACAACTGAAAACCTACCTAGACGTGATCGTCCACCTAAACTAACAGGCTGAACAAGGAGAGCACTGATCAGAGATGCAGCCAGGAGTCCATGGTGACTCTGGATGAACTGCAGAGATCTACAGCTCAGGTGGGGAAATCTGTCCATAGGACAATGATCAGTCGTGCACGAATCTGGACTTTATGGAAGAGTGGCAAGAAGACAGCCATTGTTAAAAGAAAACCAGTTGCAGTTTGCCATAAGCCAGGTGAGTGACCCAGCAAATGTGTGGAAGAAGGTGCTCTGGTCAGATGAGACCAAAACTGAACTTTTTGGCCTAAATGCAAAGTGCTATGTGTGGCAGAAATCTAAAACTGCACATCACTCTGAACACACCATACCCACTGTTAAACATGGTGGTGGCAGCATCATGCTCTGAGGCTGCTTCTCTTCAGCAGGAACAGGGGGTTCCACAAAGCATTGACTTGGGGGCTGAATACTTTTGCACACTGCAGTTCCAGTTTTTTATTGGTAAAAAATTGAACTCTTGTATAATTTTCTTCCCACTTTACAAGTGTGTGCCACTTTGTGTTGGTCTTTCACATAAAATTCCAATAAAATATATTTGTGTATGTGATCATAATGTGAGAAAATGTGGAGAAGTTCAAGGGGTGTGAATACTTTCGCAAGCCACTGTGTTTAATTAGTCAGAAAAAAAACAAGCTAGAAAGTCATTTGCAGAAGAACACAATTAGATCAAAAGCATCTATCAAGCATGGAGGTGTAGGTTTAATCATTTGATTTTTGACCTACCAAAGCAGCTTGTAGGGTAAGATTGAGCTAATCAAACGTTCTTAATCCATTCATTCATTCATTCATTTTCCGTGCCGATTCTCTGCTGCACGCTGTGCTTTCCTCCCCACAAATAGGGGATTGAAGCTGCTGCTTTGCCTTACCTGTTTTTATTCTTGCCTGTTTTTATTCTTTTATTCTTTTTTATTCTTGGGGTCACGGGGTTGCCGGAGCCTAACCCGGCTACTCATGGGCGAAGGCAGGGTACACCCCTGGACTGGTCGCCAGTCTGTCGCAGGGGCCACAAACACACACCCATGCACACTCACATGCACACCTAGGGACAATTTACAGTGACCAATTAACCTATGAAGCATGTTTTTTGGACGGTGGGAGGAAGCCGGAGTACCCGGAGAAAACCCACGCATGCACGGGGAGAACATGCAAACTCCACACAGAAAGGTCCCCCAGCCAGGACTTGAACCGGGAACCTTCTTGCTGTGAGGCAGGAGCGCAAACCACTGCGCCACCGTGCAGCCCCCCCAATGCGTGGTGTGGGGTGCTGCCGGAGCGCGCCGGGGCTCCGGTCGGCAGGGGAGCAGCAGCTGCAGCCACCCGCCCCCGGAGGAGGAGGAGAGAGACCACAGCTGCAAGCTCGGGCAACGTTCTTAATGTTTTATATTATTTCAGTGGCCTTTGTAATGACAATGTAGCATTCTTGGTATTCACATTTGATTTATTCAATCTCAACATAAAATGCAGTAGGAGTCATAATTTTCCTTTACTCACAATTATCGTCCAAAAAAGGATGTTCTTTCTTTTCAAATGACTGTTTAAGCCACTGATGTAATGCATCATTTTTTACAGTTATATGTAGCAAAATAGTATGTGTGTGCTGCTATTTCTAACGTCTACTTATAATCTGAATGTTTGCCAGGTGCTTGATCAGCAGAGTTGACAGATTTTTATTCTGTGTGGCTGAACCACAACCAAAGAGATTCATTAAAGCTGTGGAGTTTTAGATGTTTTTTCAAAAATTGTTACCAATTGTAGATTGGAATGTCTGTTTTACAAAAGTCATGACATAAAAATTGCTGAGCTTCTTTTTATGTCTTTGTTGGTGCAAAAGTTCAAAAATTAAACAGTTTTTTCTTTGACTCATGAATCTAATCACTGATACTGTATATCAGTTTGACATGCTTGACCCACGCCAATGAAAATTATGTTTTTGGTGCTTTTAACATGTTCTTGTAGCATTTTTCTGATGATGGAAGGCAAATACTGAAACATTTTGCTTAAATGAGCATTTATTTGTATTTCTTTATTAAAATTGTTGTAAATCAGGAGCAGATATTAAAAAAGCAGTTTGAAAAAGAACTTATTTGTGATAGAAAATATGCTTGGCGGGCCACAAGCTCCCTGCTCTTATCCATGGGACAGGGGCATGGGGTTGCTTTGCACCGTCCTGCCCACAACTCCGAGGCAAATTTCTAATGAACTCCTGCCTCTCTGCAGAAACTATGTCCTAGAAAACAACACAAGTTGTTTACATTTTGTCTATAAAATATAATTTAAAGACCACTGGGAATAATTTAAAAATAGATTCAAATATTATTTTAGTGGGTCTTTTAAGTTTACATTAACAATCTCAGTCAACTCATTTTTGGTCATAACTCGGAGAAAAAAAGGATAAAAATTAAAAAAAAAACGAAATACATTTAAAGCAAACATCAGCTAAAGGTCATCAACTTACTAATAGCTTTACAGAACTCAGACAAAAGAAGCTTAACTTTACTAGAATGTCTAATTCAGCTATAGTTATGAAACCTTTTTAGATATCTTTCCCAGCATGCTTTTGATTTTGAACAAAGCCTTTGAAGCTTGTTTGATTCCCCTGTCGTGCATTCCTTGCTGATCCAAACATAAGCAGATGGTGCTAAATACAGGACCCAGGACTCAGCAGGATAGTGTTCAAATGTGATCCTAGTGTCTACAGACAGAGCAGGGATGAAGGGATGAATGCAAATAGGATGAAAGAGTGGATCATATCAAAGGACCACAGTCTGATCTGTTTTGTGTTAATTTAGAAGCTGGTTCAGAGAAAAAATATCTAGTTTTTAAGGATGTGTGCCTTTAGTCAGCTGTAAGATCAAAAACTTGTAACTCAATGCAACTTTAAATCTCCACAAACTTCCCCTGAAAGAACACTATCTGCTGCATTGGAAGGGGATGCTCCTACCACAATCTCTAGTCCTCCATCTGCAGGAATGTAGATGATTTTGTAGCCCTGAACGTTCCCACCAGCAGGATTCCAGTTCACTGTGAGAGTGGTAATGGTCGGTTTGGTCACTGTGATGCCGCTCACTCCACTCAAAGGCACTACCGGGCATAAAAAAAAACAGTAAAATCATGACTTTGTCAAATTTTGTTTCAAATTAAAATGTAAAAATGAAGGAGAGACAGCAGCTCACAGGTCTTTCCATTATCAGACTGGCGTCTTCCTTCACGGGTGGGATACACAGGTAGCACAGATACTGTGTATTGGGTGTCTGGCATCAGGTTCCTGAGAATGATGGAGGTAGTGCCTGCAGGAACTTGTTCCTTTTCAGCAACGAGAAGAAAATGATTCTTAATATAAGCATACTTAGGTTTATTAAAGATCCACTCCAGTCAAAACATGTTTTTGGTATTTTTAAGACGTCCTTGTGGCATTTTTTTCTAATGATGGAGGACTTACATTAAGGAAATAAGCACAACATTTTATTTCTAAGTATTTCTGTAATCAAATTGTTGTGAATCAGGAACAAACCAAAAACGTAGTTTGAAAAAGAGCCTATTTGTAACATAGAAAACAGGCTGGGCGGGCCACAAGATCTCTGTTCTGAGCTCTCAGCAACGGGGAGAGGAAGTGGGGCGGGGTTGCTCCACGCCAATAGTCCTGCCCACAACTCAGGCAAATTTCTAAAGAGCTACAGCCACTCTACAGAAACTGTGACCAAGAAAACGAAACGTATTTTCTGATTTTGGCAAAAAATGGCATAATCATAATTCAAAGATCACTGGGAACACTTTTAAAATAGATCAAAGATGAACTTTATAACATGCAAGTAATACAGAAAATGTCCTCATCGTACCATCTGCTCTGTCCCACCAGCAGTGGGAACGTAGAAAACCTTGTAGAGGCGGACAGCTCCATCAGCCGGTTCCCAGTTGACATTCAGGGATGTCATTGTGGGGTCTGTCACCCTTAAATTCTTAACTCCTCCCAGAGGCCCTACAAAGGCAGACATTTAAGGTGGTATTAAAAGATGTGAAAACTAAAAGAAAGACACAAAAAACAGAAGTCCCACTCTGACACAGAAATAAAGCACAAAAAAAACCTGAAACAGAGTATTAAAAAAAATCAAATGCAGCCACAGTGATTAGCATTTGTATTTATTTTTTATCTAGATCATCTGCTTTTATGTTTCTTTTATTTCTTGGCTTTTGCTTTTCTGGGTTACTTTCCGTTATAGAAGAGGCCCAATGAGATTGCGAGGGTTCCCAATTCCGGGCTGTACGTTGTATGTTACTTATGGTGGTGCCTGTGTTTTGCTTGTTTTCCAGCTATCCCTGATGCCTTGCTGCCAACACCTCCTGTAGTCTGTAAAACCCTGGATTTACCTGATACAATGAATCATACAGGGATAGCTGGACAGTAAATGTGGTGGTAAATCTTCCATCATGGGAATTCTTACTTGTTTTTCCGTTTTCAGACATAACCTTTCCATCTCCTTCGGGGTAAACTGGCACCAATGAGACAGTGTAGAGGGTGTCAGGCTGCAGGCCTCGCAGGACAGTGGTGGTGGTGCCTGCTGATACTGTTTCCTAAATTTAACAACATTATTAACATAATGAGTTTCTTTTCTATGCTAAATTGAGAAGGAATGAGCACAAAGCTGTCAGGGAATTCATTAAATGGCTTGAGATGACATTGAAACTTAAATTAAAGCAGATGGATGACTTCTGCATTTTAGATGTGACTCCCTGAGGTGCTACCTGACAGAAAGTGGATGAAGGGCCTACCAGTCCTACCATGCTCTCAGCTCCTCCAGCAGCAGGAGCATAAACGACTTTGTACTCCTTTACTCGTCCTTCAGCGGGTTCCCAGCGCACGTTAAGGGTGGTCATGGTTGGATTCAACACCTGAAGGTTCCTCACTCCACCTAGAGGTTCTGGAGGAATGCCAAAACAGGGAAATAGTTTAGCAAAATTAAGAAGGAACAAATCTTCTATTATTGCTTCCACTTGTGGAATCCTTGCAACATCATTTACAGCTGTGACTCTCAGTGTAGAACTCTTAGCTTCTTTTGGATGATTACCAAAATTCCTATCATTGCAGCAGCAGAAAGTCACAGGCTTTTCTGACAGCAGCATGGTATAAACTGTATTTTTGATTTTTTTTCCTTTTAGGTGTAATCTTACTAGTTTTTCCTCCTCCAGAAATATCTTTTTTGACTCCAGAGGGATAAACAGCAGACACAGTGACAGAGTACGGCGTATCAGGCTGCAGCTTCTGCAGGACGACTGTTGTCTTCTTTGCTCCAACCTCCAGCTGCTCACACAGAAGAGTCAGCAGATGTTCACTTGTCACTTGAGTGACATGAAAATGACAGCCACAAAAAATAAAAAGCAGTGTGTTGAACTATGGCTTGAAAAACTAAATCTCCATAATACATTCTTTTCCTGAATATTTCTTGCCAAATCTTTCAACTTCTGGTTTCTATTGATAAAAATAGGAGTAAAAACCACAATAACAAACTGGCAAAGTTAATTATAACATTCTCACTTTAAAATTGTGCAATCTACAAAAACTTTAAAGTGTAAAACTCATAAGTTATGAAGAAAAGTACTGATTTATATATTCATGTTTAATTAATTCATAAGAAAAAAGTTATAGGAAGTTAATCTGCCTTATGGAAACAGACAAATCTGAATCACCTTTATGAATATTTGGAATTGTTCATCAATATCCATTTAAGTGAAGTCAGGACATGTTTTACATTGCAACACCAATTTCCAATTTTTGTATTTTTCTTTTTTATTGCTTTAATTTTGTTTGTAAAATAATATTATTTATTGTTTTTTATTTATTGTCATTTTTCAAAAAGGTTAACATGGAAGTTTATTTTGTACATTAGTTAGTTTTTAGTCTGTTACAGTGATTTGAAACAGGACATTTTTTAATGTTAGTTTAGTTTCAGTGGAATAGAGAAAAAAAAAGCCAATCAATGGCTCATTAAAATACATTTAGTCAAAATGTGGATTCTTTCCATATTTGTGTGCATGTATCAACTCCAGAAATGCTAATTTCAAGATTAAAATTGTAAATGACCAAGTTTTAAATTAAATTTCCTGCCTTTTATGTAATCATAAAAACACAAAAGAAAGAATTGCCTTGAATCTGGACATTATTTGCTAATGAGAAAATCTTGCCGAAAAAAGACAAACATCTGAAACATCCCATCTGATCTGTGTCAGATGTTAACAACATGCCTGCAGACAAATGACAAAATCCCAGATGCTTGAAATTGTCTGGTAAAAACATCAACTAAGGTAGAGGGGATGTGCAATCCATGCAGGCAAAGTCATCTTGCTGACATGTTTCGACCCAGAAGTGTGTGCGAGGAAAACTGCCAAATCTTCTCAGACACAGAAAATGTTCTGGTGCTTCTAGCTATTTTCCAGTTCTCAGCATTTGTGTAATCACTAAGAAGGAATATAATCCATGTGGGCCAAACAGAAGCCATTGGACGTCATTGTAAAAACAAAGAGAGCCTTTCAGAAATATGCTAACAACAAATTTTTGCATAAAATATTGATATGTTAAAAAAAAGATATGTTTGGAAATTCCTCTTTGATTTACAATTAATGTCATTAAGTTTAATAGCGAGGAAACCCACGTGTTGCCTCTACATTCTTCCAAACAGTGCAGAATTTTAAGGTGTGCAACAAGATATTTTCTAACCAGGATTTTGCCCTTTATCTCATGCCGACAACAACACAAGACTGTTTAAAAATATAAAAACTCACAGTCTGAGGCTCGCCCCCAGTGATGGGTTTGTATGTGACCTGGTAGCTCTTGACAGGGCCAGGAGCTTGATCCCATTTGAGTGTCAGTGTGGAAGTGGTGGCATTAAAAATCCTCAAGTTTCGAGGAGGCTCAGGCACCACTGGAAGCACAAAGATTCAACTAGTAAGATGACCATTAACCAGTTAGGGAGAGGACATAGAAAACAATACGAAGAGAGGAAGGATGATGATGATGATGATAATGATGGCATTGATGCTGAAACAGTCCAGTGGGTCATGGAGCTGCAAGGATGAGCTTTAGATTGAAGGCAGCAGAGTAATGAAGTTTAAGACTCACTCCAATCATCTTTTCATCTATTTTAAAGAATCTTTTAATTATGATTATGTTGATTTTAGGCAAAATTTGTAAAAACTGTGATGTTTTCTAAGACATACTTTCTGCAGAGCGGTAGGAGTTAATTAAAAATCCTTAGTTGTGGGCGGGACTTTCAAACCAAGCCTGCCCCCTTTCTCTCCCTGTTGCTCAGAGCTCTCTGTTAAAGCAAGGCAGGAAGCTAGTGGCCAGCCCATTGTAGTTTCGACATCACTTTTGCAATCTTTTTCAAGCAGCCTTTTTATGTCTGCTCCCAATTTCAAGAAATACAGTTTAAAGTTTAAATGTCTTATAGTCCTCATCTGTAAAATGCCACATGAGCATGTCACAAACACCAAAAACACAATTTTTATTGGAGTGAGTCTTTAAAAACAGAAGGAGCACAGATGTCAGTGAATATGCTCTCAGTTCAGATTAGTTTATAACTATTCAGGTAGGTCAAATGTGGATTTACAATATATACATACAAACATATTTAATAATAATAAATAGACAAGTTTGCTGAGTGGATTCACTGACCTCCAGCTCCCTAACTGAACAAACAAGCAACAACATACAACAACATTTACATGATGATGACTCATGGGAATAAAATGATGTTACACAATGAGATTAATGTGACAACACAAATGAACGTGGCTGTGAAGAAGTCAAATGTAAATGAACAAAAACACACAACACACTGGAAAGTCACTGTTCAATGTTCACACCACATCTTAGCTGGTAACTTCGAAAAGCTTTAGTGTGATTTATAAGTAATGATAAGGTGTCTTAAAGGCAACTAGTGGCTGATGAAGGGATCTCCTTAAACTATCTCTGATATTTCTGGTGGTGTGAACACAGTGAAACACTCATTTTCATGCGATGAAGACAGAGGGAGTGATTCTAATAATGTGTTGAGGTCCATGTTACCATTCCTCACACAATCATGATTAACACAATGAAAAAGAGGCACTCCTTCTCATGTGAACATACCATCTGGAGCCTTCAACACTAGAAAGAAACGTCAAGAGAACAACAGTTATTCTACTGTGAATGACTGAATACTGACTTGGCGCTTTTGAGGGAAGACAAAGAGACCACCGAGGTCACGGTGAAAAGCTTACATGTGCGCTCATTCCCGATCAAGTCTTCGCTCTCTGACTCGTCCGGATAGATGGCTGTCACACTGACAGTGTATTTGGTGTCGGGGATCAAGTTTTGCGGAACAAAGGTGAACGTGTCTTTGCTCAGAATTTCCTGATGGTTCATCAAAACAAAACAAATGGGTGAGTCTAATTCCAAAACAATGTCACAAGAGCATTTCAGTGGAATTGTAGCTGTCAAGAGTCAAACATGTACAATTTCACAAAAGGCAAGTCTACACAGGGTTTTATTTAAAAGTTAAAATACATTTTTGAATTCTTTTGAAAATTATTTAAAGATCCACTCCGATGGAAATTGGGTTTGGTGTTTTTACCATGTACTTGTGGTATTGTTATGATGATGAAGGATATATATAAAGAAAATTAATAGCATTTCTGAGTTATTCTTTATTCAATTCATTGTGAATCAATAGCAGGCGCAAAAATACATTTGGAAAAAGCTTTTACAACAGATCTAAAGATGATCGGAGTGGGGCTTAAATAAATTTACAGTTTATCTAAATACCATCACAAACAAAAGATGGAGGAATAATGTAAATAAAAAAGTATGAAAATGCTAAAAAGCATTTTTCAATGTAATCTCAAGACTAAATTCAATTGATTAAAAAATAAATATTGATGAACTTTCCTGATCCTTTTTGACCTACATATTGGAAGTCTTCCTCCAATGCCTTCCATCCGATACGGTACAGGGCCACATCCGGGGCTCCGTGTTCCCAAGTGGCTCTGAATGAGTTCTGTGTCACCTCAGAGAACCTCAGGTTCTTTGGAGCTGGAACAACATCTGGTCAAGCAAAAAAAAACAAAAACAAACAGAGAATGATGAGAGAAAAGAAAAACCTTCAGACAACAGAAAGGAAAAAGAGAGGAGTTTGATATAAATACTAGATGGGTATAGAGAGCCAATTTGATCAAAAATAAACTCAAAGTGGTTTTAGCTTAAGATGTTACAGGATTTTTTTAACATCCCCATAAAATAATGAAATATTGTCTATTGAAAAGTATTAAAATGTATTGTCCTAGATACTGGTTATTTTCATTTAGATACTTATAAGTATCACTGACCCTCCATACAAAGTAAAAATTGGGAAGACCTGAAAAAAAATGCCTCTGCTTTGCCCTTTAATGAAAACATAAACCAACCTGTTATGGCATTTCCAAGTATCGGCGCTCCAGTCCCCACGTCATATACAGGAACGACAGCAACATCGTATTCATTCTGGGAAATGAGGCTGTGCAAGTCCAAGGTTGTGATATCCCCGTTTACTTCCACCTGTGAAAGAAACCTGTATTTAGTGGTAATATAATGAAACCAGTGAAGGGAAAAGGCTGGATGCAGATGGGGTAATTTCTCCTGAATAAAACCATTATAATTAAGCTTTTTAAAAAATCTTTGTTTAGTCATTTAACTATAAAAATGCAAAGAAAATGGAGAAATACAACAACAAAGCATAATGTGGTTTTGGAAACAGTTTTGAGTTTAACTTTAAGTAAAAAAAAAAAAAATCAGCTGACTAAAACACATAAAACAAACCAACCCTTCAGAAAATGTCTGGGAAAACCCTATAAATCACATCAAAACTTTCAAGTTGTAGCAATAATGACTGTTTTGGTTTTTTGTCAGGTTTCCCCTTTCAGGGAAAAATTGCTCGAGCAGCAGCTGTTAAAGAGCATAAATCTACTGAGCTCTTCTTAAATAAACAAGAAGCCTTTTAGCCAAAATACTTAAAAGTCGTTATTTGTCGTTTATCAAAAAATTCTGAAAAGGTTACCAAAAAAAGGCCTACTGCACTTTTTAACTGCTAATCAAATACATAAAGCTTTCCCTTAGACTGACATTTGGAAAAAAAAAAAGATATAATAGCAGTTAATCTGCAAAAGTCCAGCCAGCATGGACTGAGGGACTCTGTCGGAGCTGTTCTGCCAGAAATCTGATTTAATGCTAAAGGAGGAGCTCACAAAGAGAAGTTGCTGGCAGTCTTCATTCAGTGGCATTTTTGGCACAAAAAAAACACATCTTTTTATAAAAAATGTACACTGATGGTATTAATTAGTCAAGCAGACAATATTGGTCATTTTTTGGTCTTTTAAAGTCTTTTTTAAAGTCTTTTAAAAGCATATTTTTCAAGTCTGCTCAAAAATTCTGAATTCTGATAGTGACATTTGCAGCAAAAGTGTGCAACTGGAGCCCATCTAGTTTTAGCTTCTTGTTAAATATTCTTCCAACTCTGTATTCCAGTTTACACATACAAGTTTACATTTTCAATGCAAAATAGTGCGTATTATTTGGTACTGGAGCGAATGTACACCAATAGAAAATAAGCACAGTGATTTTCTTTAGGAATCCTTTGATATATATGTATAACAATGTTGATGCTTTTTACATTTGCTTATAAATGTACTGTAGGACAAAAAACTGAATCTGACTGAGCTGAATCAAATAAACCTTTAACTTAAACCTTGTTATATCCAATCCTGAAAATGTCACCCCACCACCTGTGAGTATTTTAGTTTTCCATTTAGGAGAGAAGTGGAATCCAGGTGCAGAGCTGCTGGTGTGCTGGAGTCATGTTCTGAAATCCAGTGAAAGCAACCAAATTAGGACACAGCAGCTGTACCTCCTTCATGTCTCCCTCCTCTGGCTTGTAGGATATGGTGTATTTGAGAACAGCTCCAGGAGCAGCGTCCCAGTTGAGCCGCATTGTGCTGTGAGTCACATCGGTGATTCTCAGCACTCCTGCAGAAGGGATCGATACTGAGAAGGGAGAAGGAAAGGAACTTTTATTGGTAAAAAGGATGAACACTGTTTGCAAGCACTGATTTTATGCAGTAAGTTTTCTCTAAATCAGTTGTCTTCAACTGGCCTAACTTTTTTCTGAATTATAAACTATAAGTTATAACGTACACCTGTCATTTCCATGTTGGCTTAAGCATGGGTCACAAGTATTTTAAAATATACAAAATCAAGAATAGTAAATATCTTGCTCCAGGCTTTTGTTTTTCCCAGCTCTATTCCGATATTTGAAAGACTTTGTGTCAAATCATTCCAGCCGGACACAAGCAACAATTAAACATTTCTCCTTCATGGTCAATTTTCAAACAGTTGACACTTTTGTGAATTAAAAGGGATGCCATCCATACGTCACTGCCAAATCTATGTCCACGTCCTACCAAGTTCAGCCTGGTTTGACTTGGAACGTGCATTCAAAAGCTGTCTGTTTTTTCATAAAATCCAAAAACGATCGTAGAGACTGGCGCAAACGACACATGAACGCAGAAGCCCGAAACGTGTGTTAGTGGTTGACTGAATGCGCGTTGCCGAAGGCGGTCTGAACGTGGCTTGACATCTGAACTGAAAAAAAAGGAGGAAAAAAAACTACCACTTTGACCTTTTTATAGAAATAAAACAACACAAAAACTAAAATCCAATCCACAGTCATTATCTTGAGAACACTGCAGTAAGCAGGTGAGGCTGAGTAACACTGCTAAAAGATTAATTCAAATTCACCAATTTTTAAACCAAGTAAAACATTAAAGGTGCTGTGTCATAAGCATGTGCAAAAATAGAAGTTTGGACAAATTGTTACTTTGCATTATTTTTACAATAAATGCAACATCAGCTGAAATTAACCATGAAAACATGTTGTTAACATACATTTGAATTCTTTTACAGTATTATTTTAACCCGTCAACTTTAGATGGCACTTTGACACAACTCCTTCTGTTCAGAAATAAATAGATAAAAGACAGGGACACAACAAAGATACGGTTATTGCTGACAAATGAGGTCTGCAGGCTTCATTTCCTTTCTTCATCAGTACAGTAACAACGTAGCATACATACATGTGACTCCTGTTCCTTCCAGAGGGTCACTGACAGCTTCACCATGCAGGGCAAAAATTTTGATGGCATAGGCAGTGTTGGGGATCAACTGCAGCAACTGCGTGTTGGTCACATCTCCTGCAACGCGAACCTTAAGAGGAGAAGAGGAAAAGAGAGAAAGCAGAGAATTCAGTTTGTTTATAACCAACCATTTGATAATACGGCTGACCTATTTGTTTGGCTGCTCGCGAGTCCAAATGAACATTTAATTTTTTTTACATACAGTATGTTACAGGACTAACACATAACAGATGCACATTTGGAAGGTTTGCGGTTCCCTCATCTCTTAGCTCTGGCAAAGAGCAATCAAATCCTTTCTACACAAAGCAATTCTCAACAGCAACTTTCCAAGCTTGCGTCAGAAGTTCATGGCTTTTATTTTGCTGTTTAAATGTGAGCCTTTTCTGATGGCCAGATCAAGGCCAATGAAGTTTTTTTTTTCTTCTGTTGAACTAGATGCATTGGATCAAAACATGAGCTCAGTAATGAAGTTAAGATGGTTTTGATTTGACTAATGGCCTACAATACGACTAAACCTATGTCAAAACTCAAGAACTTGACTTTTTCAAAGTTTAATGTAGACACTTGTCCGGTAATCATCTACAGGCGTTTGTATGAGTCTGTTAAAATGCACTAGTAGGACTTTTTTGTTAAACATATATTTTACATAGTTACTTTTTATTGTTTTGAGGCCTCCACTGCATATTTTCAGAGCACAAACCTCTAGACTCTCCAAAAATTGCCCTCCTAAGAATATTAGACACGCAGTGTTAGCACCACAGAGGTGTTCGGCTAGATCCATGCAGCATCTGTTCAGTTCATATAATCCTGATGACTTCAGGCTATGAGCTAATTCTTCCCATTACACTGTGCGTCAAATTTTTTTTTGTAAGGCTGGAAAGAGCCAGACTGCTGAAGTCTCCTTCCTGCTCAGCCTCTGGAATGGAATCTTCATCTGGAAACAGTAAGCTCATGCAACAAAAGCACAAAATAAAAGTGCATTGCGGAGCAGACATATTTAGATGCGAGAGACGTTTGTTTGGGTGTGTGATTGCTCTAAGAAAATGGAAAAATATATCCTCTTTGTGAATACTTGAGTTCGAATTACCAGATTTTTCTAAAACAAAATGAATCAGAATGGTATATATATATATATATATATATATATATACATATTTTACTGTCTCTTTACAGCTGTGTGTTTGAGATGTGACCTATTGACACCATTCTGCCTCCAGCCTTCTGCACACTCGTCAAGAAGGGTGTATCTGCAGGCCCAGAGACCCAACAAAGTTCTCAGGACAACATTCTCAGGACTGAGGACTTTTGAGACTGCGCTTCCTATCTTCAGGGAGAAGTTTGTGTTATTATTTTCTGCAGACCCAATGAGGCACATCGCACACGTGAGTGGTAAGAGTATAAAACTGTATCGAAGCACTACAAAAACATAAACAACTAGATAATTTATCGCATGAATCTTAATATATAAAAAGTAAATTACCAATAAATACAATAAACGTTTTTTACAAAAACAAAACATCGATGTCTATATGTAGCTTAGCTAAACATTTATCCAAATTAATGTATTTTGTGCAAATCTAAAATTTATGATGGTTTATTAGCAATATATCATTTAACATTTTACATCATACATGACTTCTGTATCTTTTCAATGTGTGTACATGTAATCCTTTTCTACCATGTAATTCATAAATATTGTCTCTTAATAACCCAAATGTGGTTTATAACAAAATGTTTACTGAGCAAAGCCAAACATGTATTGATACGTAGCTTACTATTTTGTAGAGTAATATACAAACTTGATTCATTGCCATCATTCTATAATATTACTTCGTGCCACAAATATAAACCAAATTTAAAAAAAAGGTCACTAAAACTGTTTTTTTTTTTAAAATAAAGTAATACACTTGAATCCACCGTTTTGAGCAACTTTATTAGCAGCATCCTTGTAACAGCAGACAGCCGGTTGCTGAATATTATGCATGTTATTATCGTGTGTTGGAACAACTGCTGCAGTAAATCCATAAATCAAGGAAAGACAGTTTTTTGTCTGTCAAATGCAGATTTCTTTTATTTTGAAATTAAAAGTTCTTCTGTTTCCTCACTGGCTCTTTTCTTCCAAAATAAACTTTCCAAATGTGTTTGTTGTTTGCCAGCTTGGGGGTTTCAGTTTAGTGGTTGAGAAAGTAGCAGATATTTTTGACACATGACTGAGCGACTTGACATCAGTCAGATATGGTGGAGAGAATTCAGTAGTTTTCCAAAATAAAATGTATTTTAGAATCAGATCACAAATAAAGCAGAAAAAAATGTAGGTTGTTTTTTTTCTCTGTGGCCCGGTACCAACTGTCCCAAGGACTGATACCAATCCTCATCCTGGGTATTGAAAACCCCTGGTCCTCTTACCTCTTGTTCCAGCTGAGGCTCAGTGCTGTTTATGGATTTGTATTTCAGCAGGTAGCCTGTGGCACCAGCCACACTGTCCCATCTCACTCTCATGCTGCTCATGGTCTCATCATAAACGTTCATGAATTGCACAGATGGAAGCGGCACTGCGGGGCCAAAGGCAGAGAAAACTGTCATTTTTCACCACGTGACTAGAAGCTAACATCTGAGGGCTTTCTGAAAGCTAAAACGCTCAGCAGGTCTGTTTACTTCTGGTAAAAGCTTAGTCATAAAAAAAGTGGAAAAGGTTTAAAACATAGATTTTACTATCTTTAGCACAGCTATAACTCTTTATATACTTTAATGATCTCATAAGAAATAAAATGCAAGAATTTTCTCATTAATGAACATTTTTTATAGATGTTTGTGCAACTATTGCCCATTTTAAAGCTATTTTTCCTGAGGTTAGCAGCCTTTTTTTGACTTCTCAGTCATTTTAAAGCAGCTTATGAATGTACAAAGAAATATCAAAAGACAATGTTTTAATCTAACCTTATTCATCAACATGTAAATATGTATTTTCCACATACAATAAGACAATACTACAATATAGTGTTTTCACTGAATTCTCAATCAGTCCAAAAATAGCTTTCAAGCTAAATTCTGCCACACATTTGGCTGCAAATAAAGTGAACATTTGAGGACAAATTATCAAATAACAGCACTTAGAGCCCCCCATTTAACACATTGTTAAATCATATTAGTTTATTGAAGAGATATAAAAAGACCACGGCCTAAATAAATAAACTTTTAACTGTGGTCTTTTTGGCTCATTGCGATTCTTTCTTTGCCCACTAAAGACAAACATCAACACAAAGCATTGCATCATGGAGCGTTTTAAATGGCTGTCTGCCTCAAACGGAGTATAAACAGAGATGTTTGGCTCAATATGAAGGCAGAGGAAGACGTTCCAATGATGAATGTGATGCAGGAAAATAAGCAAAAATGTGGAGCTGGGCGTCTTGCAAAACCAATCAAAAAGGCTCCATTATTTCCCATGACAGTTAAGCAACACAGATGGATGATGTTATCTACTCCCTTTTTAATGTTACTTCAAAGTCTTGAGGCACCGAGGCTAGCATCAGCAAGAACGAAACAAATATTTAATAGGTAAAGAACGGAAACAGTTAAAAAAAAAAATAAATAGAAACTTACGGGTGGTCTCGGTGCCGTTCAAAGGCTTGCTGCTGACCCCCCCAAACACGGCGTAGACGTTTACCAGGTACTTCGTCAGTGGAGTCAGATTCTCAAGCACTACTGTGGTTTCGGATGCACTGACAGTCAGCTGCAATAATAAAGACCTTAGTGTCACTTTGTGCACAAGATCTAAACCTCAACAGACTACAGTGTTGTGACCATTACAATAAGTGGAACTTGTCGGTAGTTTCCTGTCCATTAACAATAGAAAAACAGGAGAAGAGCCTCCAAATTAGATACATGTCAGAAGCCAAGGATATTTTTAGTGGAACCAAAGGTTTTGCGGTAATATCTCTTTAGATTTAGATTTGTTTGAATTAGTTTATTTTGGACATGCTTGACATGTCTGTTGCTGATGTAGATGAAGTTGATCTAAAGACGGTTGATTGAAAAAAAAGTTTCTAAGGAAAAACTTAGTTTTGTTTTATTTTGTTTTTTTTCTTGGTGAATTACTTGACAGAAATTGTGTTTTCAGCGGATTGTCTATTTATTTTTATGGAACTTACTTAAAGCATGGTTGAACCCAGTTCATTATTCTATTTTTTGGTCTATTTTTATTCTATTTATTGGTCTATTTTTATTCTATCTATTGGTCTATTTTTATTCTTTTTATTGGTCTATTTTTATTCTATTTATTGGTCTATTTTTATTCTATTTATTGGTCTATTTTTATTCTATTTAATGGTCTATTTTTATTCCATACATTGGTCTATTTTTATTCTATTTATTGATCTATTATTATTCTATCCATTGATCTATTTTTATTCTATCTATTGGTTTATTTTTATTCTGTTTTATTTGTTAATTTATTTAATTATTTTTAAACGCACCAAAAGTGGAGTGTACGGAAATTCATTTTATTTATACAATCAAAATAAAGTCATTCTATTCTAAAACTTCTCTGCACAAAGCGATCTTTGGTGTGAGTTCATTGTTTGTTGATACTGAAAAATAAAGTTATTCTCTATGTATGTTGCCGGACAGCTTTTATGAATGAAACACAATCAGTCAAGCTGTGTTGTTGCTAATCTAAACTAAAACCATTTTTCTTTCAGCAGCAGTTTGGACAACAAAGTGCACTCTGTTTGTTCACATAATTTTTGATTAAATCTGGAAAATGTATTTATATATTCAACAAGTTGTCTTTCAGAATAACCCATGTCATCAATCACTTTATGAATACAAACAACCTCAAATAAAAATGAATAAAATTAACATTGAACAAAAAACTAATATTTCTTTAAAGGTTGACCAACAGAAAAATGTTCAAAAATATTTTCTGTTATCAACACTTCTGCCTTACTTGCATTGAAGAACCACAGCGGTTTTGGCAACTTTTTTTCTGTTGCATGAAGTTATTTACATGAAAATGTTTCAATCTTTCTTCTTAGGCTCTTGCACCCACTAAACACACCTTTTTGTTCAGTTGTTTTATAGAAACTTTTAACAGCATCATTTTTTTAGAACATTTGAAAATATAAAGGATGATTAAAAATGTTTAAAAATCACTTTCTAAACTCATTCTTGATCCCCAAATGTTAATACAAATTTATAAAAATGTCAGGTGATGCTGAATGAGTTAACTTGGGGCATTAGAATCAGAAATACCGAACTCCACATTTACAACTTCAAACTGAGTCACCACAAGTAACTTTCAGACAATCGTTGTCTCCAAAGATGTAAAGTCGAACATTCTCTAAATCTGAAACAGGTTACATCCAAAAAAGGTGAAACCTTTAGAAAATCTAGAATTTTTTTTGTTCATTCTTGATTGTTTGTGCTTTTTCAACCATTGAAACATTATAAAGCTTTTCAAAAATAAAAATGTCTCAGTTTCTTCCCTGTGTATGAACAAATTCCATCCACTTGGTGCATAAGAAGGATCTGGTTAGATGCTGGCTGGCTGAAATTCAAGATTTCAGTCCAACTTCATGGGTCCTAAATCACAGGACATTAAACTAAATTGCTTTTGTATAGATCCCATGTATCTTGGTCTGTCATATTTATGCAGTCCACACACTGTGTGAAGGGCGTGCCACCTGGACCTCGCCATAAAATAAATAGATCCAGTTTCAACAGGAATGGACTTCGATCACAGAAGCTCCAACTGAAAGCTCTAGTGCAAGCACAAAGATAAAAAAAAGTTCTTTTGCTGCATTTTTACAAATGATGTGTTTTGAAATGCAAACTAAACGCTATTTCACTCAAGCAATGGGGACCAAGATATTGGCTATTTAGTTCTACACAGCAGCTCTGAGCCAAACCTTTGTCATCCAAAAAAAAAAAAAAAAAAAAAAGAAAAATACACCTCAGGAATGATTACTGTGAAGTTTACAGGCAGGATAACAAATACCTGAACATCTGTCACAAACTGTTGTGGTGTAATGTACTGGTAACGTCCCATCCAATTGGTAATAGTTAAAATGAAAATAAAGGGAAATAGCAGGTTGTGAATAAAGCGTTTTCTGACAACAGGCCTAAACTTATTCTTCAAATCAACTTCAAATGAACATAATCTAAGAATTTATCTAAGAATCTGTAACCAATAGGGCCTGTAAAAGAACACGATAAAACTTAAATTGAAATACCAAATGGACTTAGAATGTGTTTAAACTGAGTGTGCATTCAGCCTGGAAAAGTCTGTTGGTCCGGACTGAGTCCGCTTAATTTGGTACAGGTTGAATCTTGAACCTTGCGTTTGGTCTGTATTCAGACTGTCTTTTAACAGGACACTTGTGTTTAGAACCAAAGCTCGTAAATAAAACCATCTGACTCAAGATCTCTTCAGTCATTGGCCAGGACTTACGAGGCTGAGGCAAAGCAACAAGAGAAAGAAACCCTGGAGGTGTAATCCTTGTTGGGATATTTCTCATTCAAACTTTATGTTTTGCTGTTCAATTTTGAAGGTCTGTATCAACGTGAGGCTCAACACTTTTTACTGCTGCATTGGTGCAGCGGAGGCATGCTGCAAGGTGGTTACTGGGAAGGCGTTGGCTAGGAGGGCACGCTAATAAGTGTTTATGGCATATAGATTGTCTGTAAAATAGTGTGAGAATGTGCATCAAGTTAAAATGTATTTTAAAGAGCCAGCATTCATACGACCACATTTTATTGAGTTGCTGCATCTCATTGTTGCTTCGCTACTCTGTTTACATGCCACAGTGGCCGTTTTGGTCCCATTGTTCCACTCTGAGCACAGAGCCTGGTAAGACTAAGAAAAACTCAGAGCAAACAGGAGCTCAGTATGACTGGAAACAAACCGGGACCACCTCCAAAGAAGAGAGCGGTTCCTGGTCCTGGACCAGGATCCACTTAGGATCTGACGATGATTAAGACTGAAAATTAGTTCCGGATTTTTGGAGAAAATGAATTCTGGTTCCCTTTAAGCGAACCAAATGTGTCCAGTCTGAATACACCCTCAGATTCGCTGATCTATAAGGTTCAGAGCTTGGCATACCTTCAGTTTGGAACAAAGAAATACCCTCTGTGAGCCACATTTTCATAAATGCCTAATTTTTTTCCACAGAATTCTGAATTTTCCATTTACTGTAAAACTGAGAAATGTTTGGAAGTTGCAATAACTGAAGCAAATAGATTTTCACTAGAGTTTCAGAGCCTTTGCTCTAAATGTATAATAAAGCATAAATGGATAGAGTAATGGAGATTAGTACAAGAGGATGAAACTTGCCTCTTCAAATGGTCCTCCAGATGCTAATGTGTAGAAAATGTGATATTGGTCCACTGGGCCATCAGCAGCTGTCCAGGTGGCCCGGAAGGAGCGATGGGTCACCTCAGATGTAACTAAGTTTGTGGGTGGCTTCAGTTCAGGTTCAGGTTCAGAGTCTTAGAATAAATAAGAATAAGAGCACATGATATGGATTTCACAAGAACTATCCCTCCCCCAGTACGATCTGATACAGGTTAGTCACATCTTGAGACTGAAAAGACTGATCTAAACTTTTTGCATCTAACCTGAACCCTTGACACTGTTGCACAAGTTATCAGAGAGGTCGTCAACAATATCCAGCAGGAATTTAAAGTCATTGACATTGTACATGTGGATCTCATCTGGCTCGGAGGCAATGGACCTCAACTCGTTCTCATCGGCATTCTTCACACCTGTTAGGAGGAGGTATGGTCAGATTTGTCCACAAAATTAGACTTGACCTTCAGCCTTAATGTTACCACTTACCAATGGCATAGAGCTCAATTCCACTGTCTTTCAGCCTTTGTGAGTTTACAATGATGTCATCCTGGGACTTTCCATCAGTGATGAGAACACCGATTTTGCGGGCGTCTTCACGCATCCCCACTCCAGGCTTGAAGTTGCTTTCAAGGATATAGTTCAGAGCCATTCCTGTTCAAAACATTTTATTTTTATTTGGCTGTAAACTTTTGAGAAACTAAAATAAATCATGTAAACTCTACAAAAGTGCATTCAGATACCAAAAAATGAAAACATGAAACGGTCAATACCACAAAACAGCATCGAAATAAAACTAGCCCCCTTTGACCCATTTCAAGTCTACTGGTTTGTATGAAGGAACTGCCTTATCAGCCTCTAAAGTCATTTCTGCTGCTTAACTGATTAACAGACTTTAGGCAAAGTTTATGAAAATAGTGGAGTGTTAATTTCTAGATTTCAGCACTTCTAAATCAGAATTCAGGTTTGGTCAATTGGGGAAAAGTGTTGCTAGATCACCTGTCATTGTGTTTCCGCCTTTGTAAGGTAGTTTTTCCACGGCTTCCAGCAAAGACTTTCTGGTTGGATAAGCGTTAAGGTGCCATTCCGTCCTCGGGTCTCCGCTGTACTGAGCCAGACCTGCAAAAAACATAAATAGATTTTTAATCAAACATATACAGGTAATATTTGCTAATTACCAATTTTATCAGCAGACAAGGGTTGAATTTAAAATCTTGAACCATTTCTCTAAGTGGAACTAGATGAATTGAATCATTTGGGCTTACTTCTCGAAATGAAGCATTGAAATAACACAATATATTTGCTTACCAATCTGCACTCTGTCTGGCCCAATATCAAAAACACCAACCATGCGACCAATAAAGCTGCGGATTGTTTTGAAGTTGAGTCGGCCAATACTCCAGGAGCCATCAACCAGCAGCACGATGTCAGCTTTTGCTGTGGTCTTGCACTGAGCATCTGCAAGCAGAAGAAGTAGGAAACAGGAGCTGGCAGTGACTGTTGCACTTCAAACAACGTGTCACCTTTACTTTGAATGTTGGTGAAAAAGGAGTGAAAAAGGAAACTAGAGAAGAGGACTGTTGGAAATATCAACACGAATAGAAACTGAAAAAAGTTGCTCTCACAAGAAGTTTATACAGTGAAGTAATTTTTACAGCATTATCCAGCTAAAATTATTCACATTCATAAAGTGTTATGTAATAGCTCTCAGTTCTGAATGAATTGCTCTCTTTAGGCGCGTTTTTTCCTCCTCCAGCAGAATAAGTCATTTGGACAACAATTTGCAGTCGTGAATCCGCCTCCTTGTTGCCTCCTTCAGTCGGAGTCTGAAACAGTGAGCAAAATTCCCGTTCCCCAAAGGCATTGCACATTCTTTCTCCAGCCACCTGCAGGGGTGAAAAGTATCTGCTTGTCTTCTTCTCAAGGAAGATACAACCACTGGACTGAAAGTGACATGGAGTAGAAAACCTGCGTGTGCAATTACAAAAACATTAGGAAACACTGAATTTCCATTATTTGCATTAATAAACAGCTGTGCTTTAGCAAAGGGGTCATGCTCAGTCTGCCAGTTTTGTATGACCTCTTGTGAAAAACATTCTTGAGTGTCTGTCCAAAATTCAATGACAAAATTTGACTTTCTAACCAAAAACTATTTTGGCACCTTCTAATATGCAGCAGCTGACTTGTGCAGGGATTCATGATCTAAGTAGGACTTGAACAAATATCAAGAAAAAAAAATCAAGATCTGTCTAACTGCTGGATATAAATCACTGGAATCCTCCAAAAACCTGCAGCAGTTTAGAATAGTTTGCCCTTTTTATGCTTTAAGGCAAGCAGCTGTTGAAGCCTCAAACTCTAATGTTGAACCAGAGTTGGTACTGTGCGATTTGGACATCTGTAAAGGGCTGGTGCCTATGGTTTAGGCTGAAGTACAGAGTACCCAGCCTTCTTGGAGGCTCTAGGAAAGGTACAAAAAAAGTACAAAAAAAGTTGAACAATGGAGACTGGGGTCTCTATTACAGAGCGATTGTGATCAGGAGGAACAGCCTCCCTGATCTGATCCAATTGGTGCTTTGTTCCTGGACTTCTGTGCCAGCCACAATTAGTCTATATATTACACCTTGTTCAAGCACAAAGGTGGTACAGACGCGATATGTGGTCCTGCGGAACGATTTGAGCGAGGTGCTCATGAACCTAAACACGGAGACATGATTACCAATGCTTTTTTAGAATTTTTCAAAATAAATAAATCTGATCTCATAACATCCTCTGTGTCTTCCATGCATTGTTAAAGAGACATACACAGACACAGCTCCATGTAGCTGTAGCATGTAGATCAGGCTAAAAACATTTGGTGGTAGCTCCTCCCACACGTGGCTGGGGCGTCAATTTCATGAACACATTTTTGGACAGGCGGTGAGCAGAGAATTCGCCACACGGCAAAGGAGAAGTGGCTGAAGCGAATTTGATGCGCAAATCACATTCAGTTTTACACTTTACGCTGAGGAAGCAAAGGCTGAGGACCTAGGAGTGGGATTGGGAAAGCCAACTCCAGGGTTAAAAAGATATAGTTTAGTTTGTATTGCCAGCAGTAATTTGAAACTGTTCCCAATGAATAGCGGACTTCAGCAGGGAGGCCCTCTGTCACCAGTTCTGTTCATCCTTTTTTTGGACAGAATACATAAGTACAGCAAGGGCCCAAAAAGATTCTGGTTTAGGAACCACAAGATTTCATATTTGCTTTTCACAGATGATATTTTTCTGCTAGCTAATCAAATTTGGACCGTAAGAGGTTTGCCTTATCGGGATAGGTGGAGATCCTCTGGCCAAATGTGAGGAGTTTATAAGTATTTTGAGTTCTTGTTCACTGCTCAGGGATGGATGGAGCATGAAACTGACAGACAATTGCATTGTAGTCAAGAGAGGAACTGAGCCAAAAGGCAAAGACCTGATACTTTGAACCTCACTTTTATTCACAAGCCTGTACCACTTTGACTTTGCTAAAATTGAAACTGCAATAGATTTTTAATTAGGTATGAAGCTGGTTTTCTCACCAATATAAATGTCAACCCTAAGTTCTTAATAAAATGCAGATAAACTATAGTTTAGACAATGCGAACCTTTCATAAAGTCTAAATTTAGGTGTTTTCCAAACACAAAGTGAGATCTATATTTCAGCAAAACTACATCTTGAATTAAAACTTCACTGAAAGATCCAAGCTTGTTTGTTTCCCGGTGGTCACGATGTCTGGTCCCCATTAAAGCAGGAAACCCTGCCCAGGGTCAGCATCTCCTCAGGGTCTAGTGAAAAGCACAACTTTTTCCTAGCATCATGTATCCCCAAGACAAATAACCTGCAGGATAATTAAAATGGTCTCTGATCGGAAACAATGAGAAAATGAACAAATTTGGAAAAGATTCACGTCTACCTCATTTTCTGACTAGTTTAACAGATTCAGTCTCCCACTGAGTGGCAAGATTTGTTTCGTTTTTGTGGTGACCTTACTTTGTGATTTTAATGGGTGTTTTCTCTTACATTGGCAGACAAATATTTTTCAGTACTAAATAGTACTAATAGTATTACATGAAATGACAGTCAAATAAGAAACATCAAGCAGGCAGCTCAGAATAATTTATGTATCACCATAATCAAGCACAGATTTAACATTACAGGAACAGTGAGCCACTTTGACAAGACATTTGGCTGTGATCTGACTGATTGTTTACTGAACTGACTACATGTTAGAAAACGTCTGGTCTGCAGGACTTTACTTCGAGGCTGCTAATGGAAAACAATGTGTGGAGCCATGAAGTTAACAGCTTTTACCAGAAGGATCAAGAGGAGGGGGTTCAGGATCGTCACTGAGAGTAGTTTTCTCCTCTCCTGCAAGAGGCATGCTCACCCCTCCATCAAACATCCCAAATATGGCAACTGAGTACTTTGTTCCTGCCCTGAAGGAAACAAAAATAAAATGACATTAAATTATATTTTTAACATGTACATTCATTTCATTTCTCTTTTAGTAGAAAATAAGAAAATGCTTTTTGGAGTATTTTGTTTATTCAAAACCAGAAATTTCAAGAATCAAAAATGGACACCGTGTTCTGAGAACTTTAATATTTGAACAAAGTGCTAGGAAAGTCAGTTATTCAAAGTTCAAACCTCTAACTCTTGTGTGTACCCAATAAGAGTTAGAATCTAGCTAAATAGCATCATACAAGAAAAAGGGTGAACAAAATTGTTAATATCAAATTATTACCCAATTACGTGAAAAGATTAATTGAGAAATCATCTTTTTTAAACATTGGTAAAGTAAAGAAGCTGTAAATTGTTTATTATTTCCTGAGAAAATTAAAAACCTCACCTTAGTTCCTCAAGAACGACTGTGTTATCATACGGACCAACCATAAGCTCTCCTAGATCAACTTCATTCTCTTTAGGGTGAAAGGTGACTTTGTACCCTCTAACATCTCCAGGAGCTGGATCCCAAGAAACTCTGAAACTGGTTTTGGTTGGCTCAGAAGTCTGTAGGTTCCTGGGAGGCTTGTAGGGGGAAACTGAAAAAGGACACAAGAAGCAAGGACGTCAGAATGTATTTGTCCAGAATGAACAGCTCATAAAGAGAAATGTGTCACTGCAAACAAAGCCGCGTTTTATTAGTTCACAATACAGTTCATTTTTAATATGGCGTCAAGAAATATGGCTTTAAATTGTGTTATTAGTGCTTCAAACACTTATTTGGACCATGTGTTTAATTTTAAGAATCCAGTTTGTGGTCACTCAAATTTCTGCAGCAGAGAAGCAAGTGTGATGTGTAAAACAGTCATTAAAATCAGACTGGGAAACAAAGTAAAAACAATTATTAATTGATAAGATTTAAATGATCGATTAAAAATGACACCAAATCATCAAACAATCAAGATTTCTCAATTTCTTTAGCAACTATGATGTAACTTTAGAAACATAGGGGGAAACCTACCTTATATCTATTTTAACACATCTTCTAGACTTTTCAGGAAAATCCACCATAATATACATTTTACAACTGTGGACACACAAGATATGTTTCCTTTTGTCTATTTTTTTAAGTCATTTTGTTTTCTTTGTGTATTTATTAGCACTGGATAATGAAAAGGGCTGTGACTTAAGCACAGGCAACATTTGGAAAGTGGCTAATTGTTCAAGTTATTGATTGTAATTCATCACAGCAACCAAATCATAATTACCAATAATAGTGTGTTGCTGAATACACTAAATTAATGATTCAACTATTTAGACAGACAGGGCATACAACAGTGCCTGAAGAAAATTTCATATGGCTGCAAGATGAAATCTTACAAACAAAATAAAGGGAACAACAATTTATTGTGTATCATGAAGTAAAAAAATGAAAACGTTATATATATATATACATTTTATATATATATATATGCATTATATATATATAATACTTTTACCATATACTTCCTATACTTTATTATATATAGTATTGGACGTTTTTGTTATCATTCTACTTCAAACCTACTGGTTTCATTTTTTATGCTATCAGCATTCATGTGTTGTGATGTCAAATTAGGGGAAAAAAAAAAAAAAGCCTTTGCAGATTATTGGCTGGGATAGGCTCCAGCAACTTAATGACCCCAGAAGGGATTCAATGGGTTTAGAAGATGGCTGAATGACAGCAATTTCTCTAATATGACCTGGTTCCTCATGTCTTTGAAGATGCTAATATGAGTAAAAATTGTAATAAATATTAAAAACATAAAAAAATATCACATCATAGATCCAGTTGCGTCGCCCGGATTGGCGTTACCGGGGCCTCACCCTGGAGCCAGGCCTGGGGTTGGGGCTCGCAGGCGAGCGCCTGGTGGCCGGGGCTCCTCCCACGGGCCCCGGTCGGGTAAAACCCGAACGATCAACGTGGGATCACTCCCCAGTGGGCCCACCACCTGCAGGAGAGCTCAGAAGGGGCCGGTGCGATGTGGTTTGGGTGGCAGTCGAGGGCGAGTGCCTCGGCGGCCTAAACCCCGGTCATGGAACTTGGCTTTTGGGACATGGAACGTCACCTCTTTGGGAGGGAAGGAGCCTGAGCTTGTGCGAGAGGTTGAGAGGTACCGGCTAGATATAGTTGGGCTCACCTCTACGCACAGTCTGGGCTCTGAAACTCAGTCTCTCGAGAGGGGTTGGACTCTCTACCATTCTGGAGTTGCACATGGTGAGAGGCGGCGGGCTGGGGTGGGCTTACTTGTGAGCCCCCAGCTTAGCCGCCAAGTGTTGCAGTTCACCCCGGTGGATGAGAGAGTTGCGTCCCTCCGCCTTCGGGTGGGGGACAGGTCTCTGACTGTGGTTTCGGCTTATGGGCCGAACAGCAGTTCAGAGTACCCAGCTTTCTTGGTGTCTCTCGGAGGGGTACTGGAAAGTGCCCCAACGGTGGACTCCATTGTCCTCCTGGGTGACTTCAATGCCCACGTGGGCAACGACAGTAGCACCTGGAGGGGGGTGATTGGTAGGAACGGCTTCCCTGATCTGAACCCGAGCGGTGTTTTGTTGTTGGACTTCTGTGCTAGTCATAGTTTGTCCATAACAAACACCATGTTTGAGCACAAGGGTGTCCATCAATACACGTGGCATCAGGACACCCTCGGCAGGAGATCAATGATCGACTTTGTAGTCGTTTCAGGAGACCTTCGGCCGTGTGTCTTGGACACTCGGGTAAAGAGAGGGGCAGAGCTGTCCACTGATCACTACCTGGTGGTGAGTTGGATTCAATGGCGGGGAAGGAGGCCGGAAAGACTCGGCAGACCCAAACGTAGTGTGAGGGTCTGCTGGGAACTTCTGGCTGAGCCCTCCTTCAGGGAAGTCTTTAACTCCCACATCCGGGAGAACTTCAAACAGGTACCAAGGGAGGCTGGTAACATTGAGTCTGAATGGACCATGTTCTCCACCTCCATTGTCTCTGCTGCTGTTCGGAGCTGTGGTCGCAAGGTCTCTGGTGCCTGTCGTGGCGGCAACCCCCGAACCCGTTGGTGGACACCGGAAGTAAGGGATGCCGTCAAGCTGAAGAAAGAGTCCTATCAGGTCTGGCTGACGTGTGGGACTCCAGAGGCAGCTGACAGGTATCGGCAGTCTAAGCGAGCTGCGGCTCAGGCTGTAGTAGAGGCAAAAACTCGGTCCTGGGAGGAGTTCGGTGAGGCCATGGAGAAGGACTATCGGTTGGCCTCGAAGAGGTTCTGGCAAACCGTCCGGCGCCTCAGAAAGGGGAAGCAGCTTTCTGCAGGCACCATTTTCAGTGCACGTGGGGAGCTGCTGACTTCGACTGGGGTCATTGTCGGGCGGTGGAAGGAATACTTTGAGGATCTCCTCAATCCTGCTGACACGCCTTCTCTTGAGGAAGCAGAGGCTGAGAGCCCTGGGGTGGGGCTGTCCATTACCCAAGCTGAAGTCACAGAGGTAGTTAACAAGCTCCTCTGTGGCAAGGCACCGGGAGTGGATGAGGTCCGCCCTGAGTACCTCAAGTCTCTGGATGCTGTGGGAGTGTCTTGGTTAACGCGTCTCTGCAGCATCGCGTGGCAGTCAGGAACAGTACCACTGGACTGGCAGACAGGGGTGGTGGTTCCCCTTTTCAAGAAGGGGGACCGGAGGGTGTGTTCCAACTACCGGGGAATCACACTCCTCAGCCTCCCTGGGAAAGTCTATGCCAGGGTACTGGAGAGGAGAGTCCGGCCGATAGTCGAACCTCAGATCCAAGAACAACAATGCGGTTTCCGCCCTGGTCGTGGAACTGTGGATCAGCTCTACACCCTGTCCAGGGTGCTGGAGGGTTCGTGGGAGTTCGCTCATCCTGTCCACATGTGTTTTGTGGATTTGGAGAAGGCGTTCGACCGTGTGCCCCGTGGTGTCCTGTGGAGGGTACTTTGGGAGTATGGGGTCCGGGGAGCCTTACTCAGGGCTGTCCGGTCTCTGTATGACCAGAGCAGGAGCATGGTCCGCATAGCTGGCAGTAAGTCAGACCTGTTCCCAGTGCATGTTGGACTCCGGCAGGGCTGCCCTTTGTCACCGGTTCTTTTCATAGTTTTTATGGACAGAATTTCTAGGTGCAGCCAAGGTCCGGAGGGGGTCTGGTTCGGGAACCACAGGATTTCCTCTCTGCTCTTTGCAGATGATGTTGTCCTGTTGGCTTCATCGAACCAGGACCTCCAGTATGCATTGGAACGGTTTGCAGCCAAGTGTGAAGCGGCTGGGATGAGGGTCAGCACCGCTAAGTCTGAGGCCATGGTTCTCGACCGGAGAAAGGTAGTTTGCCCTCTCTGGGTGGGTGGAGTGCTCCTTCCCCAAGTGGAGGAGTTTAAGTATCTTGGGGTCTTGTTCACGAGTGAGGGAAGATCGGAGCGTGAGATCGACAGGCGGATTGGTGCTGCGTCCACCGTCATGCGGTCGCTGTACCGGTCCGTCGTGGTGAAGAGAGAGCTAAGCCAGAAAGCAAGGCTCTCAATTTACCGGTCGATCTACGCCCCAATACTCACCTATGGTCATGAGCTCTGGGTCATGACCGAAAGAACGAGGTCCCGGATCCAGGCGGCTGAAATGAGCTTCCTCCGTAGGGTGGCTGGGCGCTCACTTAGAGATAGGGTGAGAAGCTCGGTTACCCGGGAGGAACTCGGAGTAGAGCCGCTTCTCCTCCAAATCGAGAGGAGCCAGTTGAGGTGGCTCGGGCATTTAGTTCGGATGCCCCCTGGACGCCTCCCTAGGGAGGTGTTCCAGGCATGTCCCACTGGGAGGAGGCCCCGGGGAAGACCCAGGACACGCTGGAGAGACTACGTCTCTCGGCTGGCCTGGGAACGACTCGGGGTCCCCCCAGAGGAGCTGGAGGAAGTGGCTGGGGAGCGGGAAGTCTGGGCATCTTTACTTAGACTGCTGCCCCCGCGACCCGGTCCCGGATAAGCGGAAGAAAATGGATGGATGGATAAAAAAATATGTGTGTAAAAAAAAATGAAATGATACTAAATTCTCTGAGGACAGTTTTAAGTATCATGAAGAAGTTTTTGAGGTGTGTTGTCTCTCTGTGGGTTGAATTATGCACCAACGTACGTGTCGTTCCTACTCCTTGCCTTGCTTTTCCTTCCCCGCGCTTGTAGATGGGAAGGACTGTGATGTCATAGGTGGTCATTGGCTGCAGGCGCTTCAAGATGGAGGACTTGACTTTCCCCGGTATCTTCAACACAACCTCCTTGCCTCCGCTGATGGGAGCATACTTCAACCGGTAGTTGGCCACGCTACCGGGCGCTGGAGTCCATGTGACCTTCATGGTGCGCTCAGTCTCATCTGAGACAGCCAATTGTTTAGAGGCAGGAGAAGCTGAAAACAAAGAATGCATTTATGAAGGAGTTGTGGAATAATGCCACCGGGGTCCTGCCAAAAAACTCACTACAGCTCTGAAGAAGTGGTAAACACATTTTCCAATCACTCCAACATAACTTAAAAGTCAAAATATTGACTCATTGTTCATCCTGTGACTTTAAAATAAATGAAAAATATATTTTGCATATGTAAGAATAGTCCAGAAATAGTACTGTTCAGTATTTTTTAAAATTAACTTCCCACCAAAACAATACATAATGTGCAGAGGGAAAATAAAAGTATAGAAATGAGGTCTGTTTTGTTTCTTAAAGTAGGAATCTATTAAAACATAATCTTCAAACTAGGAATTACAAATCATTTTGAGAATGCTGACTATTATTATGTAAGACAAGTGGTTTGTTTTTCTGGCACATGCTCTGGTAGTAAGCTGCTTTGGAATCAAAACATGTTATTTTCTGCAACATTTAAACTAAGAATGATGGGAAATAAAAGCGAAGCTGAAGACTTTAAGTAGACAAAAGCTAATCAGGGGAGCTTGAATTTAGTTTTTGTGTGTCCTTTGACAATTCTTTATGGGATCTTTTTCTTTAACTATCCAACTTGGGACAGCCTGAATGAGCAACAAAGGATAAATTCTCCTTTTTTCTGCTCATCCCTGCTGTCTCATTAGTTAGTTTTTTGTTTTTTTTCTTCCCTAGGGGGAAAATACAGCAAACCTGCCAAGTCAAGTTAAGAGGATTGCTGATGGTTTTGCTTCTGGTTGCCAATTCAAACACTTGGCAGTTTTTCCTAAATTTTCTGAAGGAGATCTGAGATCACCAATTGATGGGATATCTGCATGTCTTTTCATCAAGTTTACATCGTTGACTGATTCGGACCAATCACTGCTTACTTGACAATTTCTGGTTGTGACATGGCAATGGCCATATCACAAAAATCTGGCGAGTGACCTGACTCCATTTTGTTGAAACCAGAAGTAAACCATTTTCTATAGAAGACATCACAATCTCTCGGTCCAGTTCTCATAAACAGCCATAAGGTTTACCCTTTTCGCAAAAATGTCTTCCTATTGAACTGGAAAATGAAAACACTAATGTCAATCCATCAAGTTTGACTAGTAACAAGCAGCACTGTTTCTTACCTTCTGTGGTATCCAGTCCAGTGAGGGGCTCGCTGTCTACATAACCATATGCAGCAACCACTGACACTTGGTAAAGTGTCTCTGGAGTCAAACCATCTAGAACAGTGTCAGTCACATCTCCCGGGACCATTTTTATTCCAGACTCCTCAGAAAACATGGACTTCCAGAAAACTCGGTACATCTTCACGTCTCCAGGCGCTGCCGTCCAAGACACTGAAAAGGCGCTGTCTGTCACATCACTGGTGACTAAATTCTTTGGAGGACCAGCCTCTGAAAAGAATATAAAGAAAACATTTATTTTTAAAGTATTATTACACTATGCATGAAATACAATTAATTAAAATAAACTATAAGGAACTGTTGCCTGAGACAAATGGAAGGTTTAGTAAAAAAAAACATGTTTAGTTAAGGGGTAATTGGCTCCAGCAGGTTGAATGTTTTCAGTTTTTCCAGTATTTAGTAATTCGCAACTCTAAGCTTGATCCAAACATACCAAGAAAGTGTTTGTGTTCTTGTTATGCTCAAAGTTAGACCACACATTTAAATAAACAACATTTAACAAACATTTAACAATACTTTGTTCGTTTCACTTTATGCTCGTTTTGCTTTTATTCATTTCCCTCTGTGTTTTTCATGCTTTTGCTGGAACTTTTGAAAATCCTCAATACAAAGTTTTACAAATTCTCCATCATTGTTTAAAAAACTGTTTATAGCCTGGAGCAACATCCCTTTGAATCCCATTTGACAACCAGGATGTGCTGGTTTATTCCAACAATTTTCCTGGGGAAAATTAAACAGAGAGTATTTTAAATGTCAGAACAAACTTAAAGATTTACTGTGTGATAAAACAATCTAAAGACAACAACTTTCTTTTCCACTTATTCTAGAGTTTAGGGTGACCCCAATATGACATGACACTGATAAAACTAAAACCTGCTGCATTTGCAACAAGTATGAGTTTTCCTTTTTATCACTCATAAATTGAAACTTCCTGTTTCTCAAATGAAGGTTTAGTGACGATTAACTTGAGCTTTAACAGCTCTTAATGTATAGTAAGTGTTTTTTGGCAAAAACGAGAGTGAGATCACTGGTTTGAAGGTGGGCACAAAAGCAGTTTTCCACTAAAACCCAGCTAATGAGGAGCCTCCTGCCAGCTGTAGACATAGACCCTCACCTTCTAACAAGGCAGGAATGCAAGCAACAACTGATGTGTCAACAAATACACAACATGACTCCCTGATGCATCTAGCAACTAAGAAAACAAGGGGTGGGGCAAAATGGTTGAAATGGGACTGAATGTTAGCTTTCCTTACTATGCTCAAAGAAATAAAGGGGAGGATGAAGGAAATGAATGGAAAAAGTAAAAAAAAAAAAAAAAGAAATGAAAGGGAAACACGATCGAACATGATGCAGACATGGACAGAAGCAAGAATGAGTCAGACTTCCCGACCCCTCCTAACCTTCCAGCCTTGCTCCCAGCAGGGCCACATTCCTGCCCAATCTTGCAGTTTCTCATTTTACCTTGGAGAATAATGTACCTTCTGGCCCTGTCCACTGCCTATTTTTGAAGTTCACTCTGACAAACAAGACTTTGTTTGAACCCACGCCTTTCATAGCATTTTCATGATTTTTTAATTCAATTATGTGGCTGTATTTTTATCACTCAGCTTTAACTCTTTGGATTTAAATACCAACACCAAAAATAAAAATTTTGTCAAAACCTATTTTGATATTTTTACATTTAAAATGTGAAAAATGTAATATTTATCCGTGACTTTTTTTAAATAAAGTACAATCTCTTTATGTGAGAGTAGAACTGACAGCATTTTTAAAATAAGCTTCCAATCCTGCACTTACTTTTCTGCTTGCCTGAAAATTAATATCTACTAAAATGAAACCCAACCTCTGAACTTTTCTTGAGTCATAAAATTTGAGAACCTCTTACTTATTTTTTTCTTCTGCATCAAAGAAATCAACCAAATGAAACACTTTGCTGTTTCATCAAGATTTGGTTTCCTTCCAGGAATAAGTCTTGGCAATAAGAGTTAAACTTGTAAATTTTAAAAAAGAGCAAAAATCACACAATTTTGATGGGATTAGCAACTCACAGCTGCTTGTAAACAACAGAAATGAGATCAAGCTGGAGTCTGTCCAATAATCATGTTACAGCACATGTCAAGTTAGGCAAATCACAATGCTTTTTTAATTGGATACTAACTAAATTCTAAAATATCATGTCTGTCTCTTAAAATACCAGAACTCAGCAGCCTTTCCAGGTATGTGCACTTAAAAATTAGGCACAGGGGTGGTTGCATCATGGTGTGGGAAGTTTTGATCAGGAAGGGGAAAAGAAAATAGATAAAGGAAAAAAGTTGAATGCCACACAATGGTAAACATTTAGAAACCTTTGCTCGTTCTACCTTTAATTTTAACAAAAGAACAATCTTAAGTAAAAGAAACAAATTCTCAGACAAAGAGGTCTGACTGCTGTTTATGTGGATCTAAGCCAGAGTGAGAATGAGAAAAAAAAAATGCAATGATTGTGACTCTAAGTTGAACTGCAATAGACCGGTGACTGTGGAGAAATTTTCCCCCTAAAAAGTTTGAATGGTATTTTTTTTCATTATGGTGTGGAAATTGACCACCCTGCCAAGGAGACTTTAAAAGTAGTCAGTGTTATACCTGAACACTCACTCAAATAGTGATGTCTATAGAGCGTTCAGAAAAGACACTTCAACTACCAATTAAAGCACATAAAAAGACTTAAAATCGACCGTAAAAAAACTACTAGAGTTTATATAATGCTAAGAAAATTGTTTCAGTCTGTCAGAGCCATATTGTAGCCAGATAATCATCTGTTTTGCCCTTGACTGCAAAAAACTGGACGAAAAGCTGTCTGACTGTCTGTCCAAAAACCCTCTGACTAAAACACTGCACTCCAAGTTGTTCCAGTGGAGATGCAAAGAAGGAAACTGTTTATACATGTGAATTGCTGGAAGAGGTTCTCAGAGTGGACTGTGTTCAAATATCTACACTCAGGGAAAGATCTGATAAAATAAAGGGAAAAAAATAATACAGTCTCTTTCACTGCCTGATTTTAATGTCTACCATTAATTGATCGTTGTTTCATCATTGTTTATGCTTGTTTCTCCTGCAGAAGGTTTGCTTTAATGAATGGATACCAGATTTAAATTTCCCAGATTCTGCTCAAGCTAAATAAAAAAAAAAAAACATTTTTTTTTATCTGCACAGGAAAAAAAAACTGAGAGTGAATTCATTTTTATTCACCCAGCCATTATGACTTAAAACTAGAATACATGAACCTGCGAGATGCAAGAAAAAAAATCCTTATGGTGATGGAAAATCAAGGTACAGTAAACAGTTTAATCAGGACATTTCAGCAAGACTTATTGTAAGAAAAAAAAATCCAGCTGTGGTTTGGCTGGAAGTTTTAAATAAAAGAAAGCTGGAATTAGTCATCTTTCATTTTAAAGCTATCAAATTAAAAGCAAAGATAATTGAAGACAGGATCTTTGATTTTTTTTTTGTGTGCGCTGCTATGTCCCTATGAATGTCCTTAGAAGAACGTGAATTCCCTCTCAAAAAGAAGACACTAGACTCTTTAAAAAAGAAAAAAAAAAAAACGTTTTTGTCTATGTCTAAAAAGTTTCAGCTCAGGGGAAAGTTTCTGGACTTTCCTTTCCTCTGTCACTGTTTATCACCTTTTGGAACATCTTGACCCACTTCTATCTGAGAACTTTCCATGCTTCTTGCGGCTTTCATTCCTCAGACATATCTGTCATAAAACTCGATGGGTAGCAGGCTGTGCTCACACTGCAGGGTTAAAAGTTCACTTTAAACCAGGGTCAAACATATGTGAACTCCTGGACCTCCCAGGCAATCTTGGGGAAATAGCAAATGCAAAATGGCAGACGAGGACTTGTCCTTGAGAACGTCAAAAAGTTTGAGTGATTTTGTCTGTTATTTACAAAAAACAAACAAAAAAAAAACTGGCATTTCAAACCCAGAGATATGACATTGTTCACTTTAACTTCCTGCTCTCAGTACAAACCCAATTTCTTATTTTTGTTAATTTTATTTTGTTAACTTTATTTCTTTGGTTAACATTCAAGCCTGGATTCATTTCCCATGATCCTTTAGTTTACATTACCATTAGCTTACAGCACCTCACAACCCCAAGCTGACATTAGTGGTGCAACAAATCAGATGCCAGCTCGGACAAGGAAAAAGTAGGCATACACACCTAGAGGTAGAGGCATTGGAATGGAGCAGAGAAGGGAGACTGTAGCTAGCCACTTGCAGCTTGTATGTAACAATAACAAACCTTTTGTAACAGTTTTTTTTTTTTCATTTGCTCCAGATACACAAGGATTTGAATAAAAAATACTCAGAAATGCAATTTTAAGCTAACTTTTCTTCATATGGGTCCATCATGAAAAACCTGCTACAAGAACGTGATAAAAACAATATTTTTATTGGAGAATGTCTTTAAAATGTGTGGAAAATGGATGTTCTGCGCACTTTGACCTGACTAAACTCTCAATTTTTTTGCCCCTTTTGAGTGTTCTATTAGTCTTTTTGTAATTTGAATATCTAATCTTGTGTTTACTAATGACAGCTTGAATGTCATGTCAGCATATCAAGGACCATGCGGATCACCTGTAAAATTGCGATATTTTCTGAGCTTGATCATTTATACTGTATGTGTTTTCAATTGTACCTTTCGATGCAAAAAGACTGACAGTGACAATGTAAACTCACCTTGTTTTGTGGTGCCATCTGTCTCGAGTGGCACCCCGGCGCCTGACTGATACATAGGAGTTACTGTGACATGGTAGGTGGTTCGAGGCTGAAGCGGTTGCAACACAATGGTTGTCTCAGAGCCATAAGTGGTTGTCTCCATTTCTGAGCTCTCAAACCCAACTGGCTTGTATGTGAGCCTGTATTGAACGACGGCTCCACGAGCTCTTTGCCACGACACCCTGAAGCTGTTCGTTGTCTCTTCAGACACTCGGAGATTGCGCACAGGGCCTTGCTCTACAAGACAGATGGGAGTTTGATACGTTCTATCATTTTGATAAATGCATTGAAACATTTTTGTCTGGAGTTTGCAGCATTTAAAATCTTTATTATTATTCAACTTCCATTTTCTTCAACTACTTTAATATTTCTTGCAATATGCTGTAGATGTATGCTGGCTTTGTAGCCATACCTGCATATAAGACAATACCAAACAGCTCTGTACACTTTGTCGTAGATTAAAACAAAAGTATATTTAGTTACTTGGGAGACATACCTTCCAAAGTTGTCTCGTAACCAGTCACTGGCAGGCTTTCCCCCTTTTCGTACTGAGCTATGACGTTGACTTCGTAGCGGGTTAGAGGGGTGAGGTGGTGGAGCAGGGCAGTGTGGGTGTCCCCAGACACAGACATTAGCACATAATGTGCATCTTCATCACTTTCTGGTTTGAACCGCAGCAAAAAAGAGTCAACGTTGGTGGCATCGATCTCCCAGGAGGCCCGGAAGCTTTTTGGACCAACTTCTGAGAAAGACAGATCCTTCGGCTGGATCAGATCTGGAGAATGTAAAAGAAAAAGGTCAGTCAGTATTGAGGAGGATTAATCAACGAGTTTGGTTTGGTTTGGTTAACAAATTTTAAAAATCTGTGGACACAATGGTAAAACATTGATACTTATTTAGTGCTTTTCTATCTTGATTAAGGCTCAAAGTACTTTACAGTTACAGTTCCATTCACCCATTCACACACATTCAGACACTGACGGCAGCTCCAGTGCCAAATACTGTAACCACCAGGACCAAGGACAGTTGTTCTGCATTAGTTTGTAACTCTTTGGTCTTGATTATCACTTCAATGTTACATCTGAGTGAGTCCCGATAACAAATCTAAAGCTGTTCTCAAAAGGGCACTCGGAGTCTGTTAATACCACTGACTGTAAAAGAGAACTGGACCAAGTGAGTGTGAGCAACACCCTACAGAAAACAGCGTTCTTATGCCTCCAACAAAAGGAAGTCACTTCAGTCGTCATGTTGTCATGATATGGACGCCACTGTGTTGAAACCAGAAATAATCTAAGAGCTGTGATTGGTCCAAGTTGGTCTGAGTCATAATTTCTATAACAACCACTCTTGTCAATCAGGAGTGAGTTTATTGGACGTCCACACCTTTACCAGTTGAATCCAGGATCAGGAGAATCTGTCCATCAAATGCTTTCAACGTTTGACATTAGACAAACGTCTTTTATTGAGGCATCTGATTGGTCAGTTTATAACTTGAATAACTTGCACTACATATCTACTACTATATCATTTAAAGAAATAGGATTAGGAACAACATGCTAAAAAAATAGTAGCAGAGCAAGAATGGTTATTTTCACAAATCTATACGACCGAGCTGTTTATTTCTCAATAAAAGTCTGTGGGATTTTGGCTTCTTGGGTCACTCAACCCAGTTCTCATATTCAGTCAATGCTTAATACATACTACATTACAAAAGGGTTTAAGGTTGGTGCCCATTGGGTGATTTTTATTTTTGTTGTCTGATGAAGATGAGGATGATTTCATCCTCCAACCAACCCAACACACCCCAGAAAAATGCAACAGGCCAATACATCTTTTAATTATTTACTTTTTAGAGACAAAATGACCATTATATATTTAACATAGAAATTTGTGTTTAAAGTAAAACCATTAGTTATCTCCGTCTTTTAGCCTGAAGTGGCTCTATGCATCTCTTTTCTTTTTAAACCGGATGCTGTAAAAGACCCCAAAATGAGAGCAGTTCTGTTTGGTGGAAGTTACGGGTTCTACACACTTCTTATGGCGGACACAAGGTCAGAATTGTGTAAGAATTACATAACCTGCATCTAAAGTGTCCTCAAGTTGCATTTAACCCTGCAAACCATCAATGTAGCTTTTTTTTTTCTTGCTATAGTCACTAAGGAAACCAGACCACTTGATGTTGAAAGATTCTGAGGGTTTTTGTTTGTTTGTTGTTTTGTTACAAAGAGCACATTTTTTAGCCACATAGTGTTTATAAATACACGATCAGCAAACAGTCTGGACTATGCCCGTTGCTAATACAGAGTCTGCTACCTCGCCAACTAGATTTAAACAAATACATCTTCCCAACCAGTTTTTGACCTATTTTTACTATTTCCACATGCAGGAACTCTCCCCGGCCTCAAAAGATCTAAAGGTGAACATGTGTTTTACACATTTAGGCAGAATGAAGGATTTAGATGAGAAAAAAAGGCATGTGTGGAAAAGAGACATCAAAGTAATAGTGTGCAGATGGATCTAAGCTGATGTATTCTTTTTTTATGATGAAAAGATGACAGTTGCTGTAATGTCACGTCCATGTTTTGTTTCCACCAATTTTTTTTTCTGTTTTTTAACAAACAACCCATGATAAGAAAGAAGTAAATATAGAAAAATTATGTTTGAATTTGAAACAGACATAATTTGGAAATAAAATACAAAACCAGTAGCAGAGAAAAAATGCAAAATGATGTATTTTGTTGGTATTGTTTTTACTTCAAATACCTTGTGATGTAATGAGCTTAGCTATTATCAACAAAACTGCTTAATTCATCCCACTTACGTCGCTGGTTGAGGATGCGATGCTCTGCCTCAATCCTCAGGCATATGGACTGCACCAGCTGGTTGGAAATCCTCTGGAAGGAATCAAAGTCTTCCACAGTGTACACATGGCTCTCTGCAGGTGAGTTGGCAATGGCCTCGAGCTCGGATCGCACAGCGTCTTTAACCCCCACAGCAAAGATCTCCACATCAGCGTTCCTCAGTTTAGCAGCCGCATCTTTGAAGGCGTCAGAGGACTTCCCGTCAGTGATGAGGATAGTCACACGAGGTACATTTTCACGTGCACCCCTGTTGCTCTGGAAGATCTTTTGCCTCACGTAAGTCATGGCTTTGCCAGTGTTTGTGGAGCCACCGCGATATGGAAAAGTCCTTACTGCCTTTACCACCGACTCCAAGTCTTTGTGGGTGTTCAAGTAGAACTCACTGTGAGAGTCTCTGCTGTATTGGACCAAACTGATCTGAACTTTGTCTGGTCCAACATCAAAGGTTTTCACCAAAATCTCAAGAAAAGTTCTTACTTTGGCAAAGTTCCCAGGACCAATGCTGTAGGATCCATCAACCAAGAACACGACATCTGCTCTCACATCCACACCAAGAGAACATTCTGAATAGAAGGAAAGAAAATGAATATTTCAGACTTTAATTTAAAAAAAAAAGTTTATTGACACGTGAACTCATGCACCAGATGGATTGCAAACGCTTCTCTAAAAACATTTTGGTAATTATGTTGTTTCAACATAATTGAATCACTAGAAACATCTACGGTTTTCCCCCATGATGCAGCAGTTACTTAGAAAAGTAGCATCTTTTGAAGCAAAAACAATACAAACTAAACAATGTATTCATAAAGACTTTGATTCAAAGCAGTGTGGCAAGTGAGATGGATAGTCATTGGCGAATCCATATCTTTGAAAGTTTAATGCATGATGTGTGCTCACCCATTGAGACCTGAACAGGCTGTGTCTTCTGCATGACTCGTATCGGTTCGCTGGGTGTTAACCCCTTTAAGGCAAACAAATTCACTTGGTACTCGGTATCTGGAGAAAGGTCTTTGACCACCACAGAAGTCTGGGTTGCTCCAATGTAGGCATCTTGGTGTTTACTGTCAGCTAGCATGGGGATCATCTGGACCCTGTATCCGGAAACATCACTTATGGAGGCATCCCAGGTCACTCGCATGGATTTAGAAGCCACCTCCACCACTTGGAGGTTAGAGGCTGGTTCAACAACTGCAATCAATACATACAACAGCCAATTAAAGTCACTGAGATCAAATTGTTTCATCATTTATTCAATAAAACCCTTCTTAAATCATTTCCTCACCTTCTTCTCCACTGATGATCACATTCAGTTGATCATCCACCGCGGAACAAATCTGGGTAATGAAATTCCTCTGCACAGTCTGAATCATGTCGAAGTTAGGCACGCTAAAGACATGGTTGCTGTGAGGAGCAGAGGCCAATAACTTCATTTCTGTTTCATCTGCTTGATGGATACCTGAAATGTGAAAAGCAAATCCCTAAGGTCAAAGTGTTTTTTAAATTGTTTGGTACTTATTGTAGTGGAAACCCTGGAAACCCAGCTGTGGTTGCAATAATCTACCAAATCTGTGTTCAGAATGTTGAGGCATGCTAATAAATTTGGAGCCATTATGTAAATTCCAGATTTCTGTTTCGCTAAAAGCCTGTAAATACTGGATGAAATTACCAATAAACCACTTATGTTTTTTCCCCTCAAGCCAATTAAAGTAGTTTTTTTCTTCTTTTGTGTCAGGAAAATCTGGCAAAAATGATGTTAAAGATTGAAGCAAAGACATTTTTGTCTGAAAATTTTCTGAAAGAGCAGATTTGTCTGGGGAAAAGATGGACTACATAAAAAAGTAGATAATTAAAGGCATGATAATTAGCTAAGCTTAAATATAATCTTCAGACATGAAATGGATTATAAACTGATGATCTTGAACTTGGATGAATTGAAATTGACTTAATTTTCTCTGAATCGAAAATTGAAAAGTGAAATGTATTGCTTAACCAAACCAAGCTGAATTAAACATTAAGAACAAAATAGCAATGTGAAAAACACAAAGATATGTCAAAAAATCTCAAATAAGACTGAAACTGTCTCGGACAAAAGCTAACATGTTTGGCCATGGCAAATTCATCCAATGATGATTTCATGAAAACGTTTGCTTTGAGATTACTGCTTGTTTATGTCATTACCATTATGTTTGCAAAATATTTATGACAAGAAATATTTAGAAAATGTTTTAATATTGGAGTGATGGGTTGGTTCCAGCAGCCCTGTGACCCTGAAAGAGATTCAGCGAGTTCTGAAGATGGGTGGTTGGATGGATGGGACTGGTTTAAAAACTGACATCAGAACATCCTCTGCTACTATTTGCGCTTACGCCCCAACCGTACTGTCAGGCCAAAAAAAAACCCGATCATCTCATTCTCAAAGATGGTAAGAGCTTAAAGAACCCATCAATGTAACAGAAAAACATCTGAAGTGGGTTCTGTGGGTCACTTGCTCTGTGGTGTATCTCATTTCATTTTCCCTTTAGGGGAAAATGGGTCTGGGTTCTTATGGCTAGAGGTAGTTTTGGCCTCTAGACAATTCTTTATTCACTTAAAAATAAAACATAAAAATGCATCAATCTAATTACGTGGCAGCATTATAATTATTTTTGCTATTTCTATTTACCTTTTTTTGGAAAATTTTCTGTTTTTCCTAGTTTTTTACATTTCATTTCCATTTTTCTTAGAGATTATATATTTTTTGAATGTGTCTTTATAACATATATTTTTAAACGTTTTTATGTATTTAATACACTTTTTAAAAATCTGAATTGGCCAACTTTTGGCATTAATTCAATCCCTATCTCTCTGAGAGATGGGAACAACAACACACATCTGTTCTCTATTGTCTTTATGGAAAGTCTGACAGAAAGTTGGTGTAACAGTCACAGAACTTGTGAACACTTGCTTGTAATCTTAGTGATGCTAAAAACATTTCCTTGTTACTGCATTGCATCATTACAGGTAGATTGTTTTTTTTTTTTTTTTCAAACAACAGTTTAAAATCTTTAACTAAAAATTAAAAATGTGTGATGCGGATTGTAACAAACTTGTTTGGGCAGCATACCAAGGACAAAGATTTCCACCCCCATGCTCTTGAGCTGCTTGGCATAGTTGTCCACTGGATCCTCAGATTTGCCATCTGTGATGATCACAAGCACTTTGGGAAAATCTTTTCTGGCGCCGGCTGCCTCAGTGAACGTGTTTTCCAGAAGGTAGTTGAGGGTGTTGCCTAGATCAACAAAAAAAGTCCAGTTTTTTATCCAAAGAGTTCCGGTGAATCATCATAAATAGTTGGCATTGACCCCATCTTGATTTGGATTTTTTTTTTTTATTAAGTTTTATTGCACACCTAAAAATAAAATATAACTGCAGACATTCTCTAGATTGATCATTTTGTTGGTTTATTAAAATTAAAAATATACCACGTATTTGTCACTTTGCAACAGAACCTACATTTACATAAAAATTAACAAGAAAAATAATTTTAAACCTTTTTTTTTTTTCATTACCAGCCACCCTAAGTGCTTGCAGCAGGAAATAATTGACCACAATGACCTCATTTCAAGCACCTTTGAGCAACAATTCAAAATTTTGGACAATTTAAGGTGGTTGTTAACTAAATTTAATGAGGAAAGACTTCAGAAATTATTGCTGCGATTAGTGTCCGTTCATGTCCATTAGATTAGTGTCCAAACTATTTACAGTTGATCTTTTTATCCAGTAGGCGTAACTTGATAAGAAGATGTTAACACAAAGCAGCGTCAGCTCATTTCATCACCGATGAAACCCTGAGGAACTGCTGCTGAATTCCATCAGGGAAATGAACTGGTTTACTGACAGTGTACTCAAACAAAGTGGAACAAGTGTTTGTTGTAACCGTTTGGCAAATCTCTTTGCAAGAAAAAAGGTTTATCTTTTTATTTTTTTATTTAAAAAAACTCTTTGTATATAAGGAAATATTCTGATTATTTTTATGTTCTTTCTGTTTTTACTTTTTAATCTTTTGGTTATGAAAGTAACGCCAACAGCAAAATCAATAAAACAAGATAAATAAACAAGACGGTTTCAAATGTGGGATAAAAACTGTAAAAAAGTCATAACTCTTTACCTGTCCTGGTGTTGCCTCCTTTCAAGGGTAGTGAGCTGATGGCCTGAAGGAGTGCTGATCGGCTGGTGTGCTGATTGAGGTTAAACTCAGTTTGGGCATCATCGCTGTACTGGACCACCGCCACACGTGTTCTGTCCACACTGATCTGAAAGGCTCCGACCGTGGCTGAGATGAAGCTGCGGATATGTTTGAAGTTGGGCCTGCCCACACTCCACGAGCCATCCACCAGAAACACCACATCAGCGACTGCACTGGCAGGGCATTCTGGGAGAAGAACAAGCAACTTCAACAATGGTAGACCAAGAAAAACTTTAGCTTGTTAAATTGTATTCCTTTTATAGAGAAACATTCTATCAGTAAAGAGGATCTTGGTTTAATTGACATTCAAGGTTTCCACATTTCAGCAACAAAGCAAAATTTGTAACTTTGAGAAGCTCTAAAACTGAGCTTGAAGTGAAGTGCAGATCTTTTCCTGTTCCTCTCTGCTATACTTCAACTCTGCTTTCTGATGGACTGTCAAACACAAAAATGATGAGCTCAAATCTACCTAGATTTTGTTTAATAATACATTGTATGTCATTGTTTTTTTGTAAACAATTAAAATTGTAGAAATCCGAGAAGAACCGCACGAGACTGAGGGTAGAGTTATGGTGATTATTAAGGAGAAAAGTTGTTAAATGTGTTGTGGATTATAAACAATAGCACAGATTTAAAAAACAAACAAAAACAGATGGCTTGCTTTAATAAAACTGGATTGTAAGTGACAGTGATGAAGCCAAAGTAACAAACTTTCCTTTCAATCTTGTGAGGGGAACATATCCACATGACTTGCTTCCCAAGAAAACTTTAGAACAAGCGTATCAATGTGAGAAGAACAATGGCCCGAGCTGCAGCAGCACTGTTATTAGAAAACTGCTCAGCAATAATTCCCACTTCTCTAAAGTTGAGCCCCAGCTCAAACAGCAGCATCAAGCCCCACCTTGAGCTAATAACCCAAAGCAGTGATTTAATACTTCAGGGAGTCATTTGCTCTCAGCACAGAGAAGTGTTGTGTTATGACAGCCTCCCTTTTTAATATGGAGTTTTTAGGTGTAGTAATACTTACTGACTGAATCAGAAGGGTTTGGCTTCAAAGTGCCATCTCTCGACCTGCCACTTGACTCAACTGAAAGACCGAAAAAAAAGACAGACCACACATTTAAAATACTTAAACAAGGTTTTTTTACTCTGCAAGTGCAATTTCTGAACAAAGTCATTGGAAAACATTTTTGTTGCCATAAATTTAACAGAAATCAGGTACAATAGAAAACTAAAAGACTGATCATTTAGAGACACACTTCAATGAAATCTGCAATTTTTATTGTTTTTAACATGCTTTTGTGGCATTTTTCTAAAGGTTGAGGACATCTATGAAGAAACGTAAGCTTAAAATTGCATTTCTGAGCATTTCTTAGTTCAAATCAAGAATCAGGAGCAGATGGAAAAATGCTGCTTAAAAAAGCCACAAACTTCCCTCTCCACTCCATTCTGATACATCCACAGACGACTAGATCCATGTCCCTCTTTGTTTTCCTCTGAGCTGGCATCTGGCCCAAAACTGTAGGCTAGATAGCTCCAAAATTGCAATTTTGCTGGACCAGTAATGTTAGATTAGGGGTGTGAGGGGCTGTAAGCTAGCAGCTTACAAGCTAGCAGGAGAGGACATAAACAGAGAGCTCTCAGTTATGGATAACGGGAAGGGGGGGCTGTCTTGCTCTATGCCAAAAGTCCTTCCCACATCTCAGAGGTGAATTTCTAATGAACTTCTGCTGCTCTGCAGAAAGTATGTCCTAGGAAACAGCACAGCGTTTTTATTTTGCCTAAAAATGGCATCACCGTATTCAAAAGGCCACTTTTAGAACAACTCAACAGATGACTGGAATGGGTCTTTAAGCATCAGTTGTATTCTTTGGAAGCTCAGTTGTGGGTTTCTGTACTTACACCGTCAGTATTTTGTCATAGAAATGTATGTCTTTATACTGGGGATGTATATCTGAAATTTCATCATCAGTGGTTCATTTCCTTTGACCTCCTGCCAAAAGTGATCACACATTCACTGAAGGACACTGACTCACGTGTGATCTGGCCGGAGATGGGAAGACTTTCCTCTGATCCAGCATATGCAACTATGGTAACAACATAATCCACATCTGGACTCAGCTCAGAGATGGAGGTGGTAGTCGCAGATGCTGGCAGAGAGACTTCTTGTATGGGTTCTTCTATAAATAAAAAAAAAAAAAAAAAAAAAGCACAAAGTCTGAGGGAAGCCATCAGGAAACTATTACATTACTTCATTTCTCCAAAATTAAAAACAGAGTTGCAGGAAAACCCGATTCCAACTGTTGACCTGGGGACTGGAATAGCTGCATAAACACTTTAAAGGTATGACTCATTTAAATGAAAACTTTCCGCCTTAAAGCAAAACACATTGTTTTAACCCTTTAGTGCAGTGAAACGAGCCAAAATTGTTCAACATTGAATGCAATAACTCAATGGACCATGATTTCAAAAAGGGCAAATTAGACCTGACTCAGGACGTGAAAATAGACAGCCAGTCAGTGTAAATGCAAAGATGACAGCAGTGTTTTTACATCATGTTCCTATTTGGGTTTGTAGAACTTTCAGCTCAGTATTAGGATTAGCAGTATGCCATCTGCATTTTGGTGACAGTTTAGCTTTGTTAAACACTTTCCATTAGAGTTGTGAAAAGGTCAGATGAGGAAAAAAAAGCCTCTACGTCAGATTCTACAACCAATTCCTCTAAAATCTTTGAACCTTTTGAGGACATTTCATACTGTGACTACTGGGATTTAAAGTGCCTCTTAAGTCACAACAAATCATTATTTGACCCTTTTTTAACAGACTAAATTATGTCACATCATGTCCCAAGCATTCCAGCTTTTTGCTGGCAAAGTGTTCATTTAAATTTGAAATACATTTTAATTGCAAACAGGCTACTGGTACATTAATTATGGAGAATAAAGCATTTTACTCTTACAATTTAAACAATTTTCTCTTTTAAATTCATTCAGTTGCATGTTCGTTTAATGTCAGATCTCAGAACCAGTAGAATCTAGAATCCGTTGTTAATTTAAAAAAATATGGAAATGTAAACTTTTCAGGTAAATGGTGTGTAGACATGGAATTTTGGTAGATATTTATGGGTATTTCTTGTCCAAGGACAACTGCATTGTAAAATTTTTATGATAGTCCCTATTTCCTCTTCTGTGCAGCATAAAGCATAGTTAGTGATGTGCTAATGGTGATGTTAGGGGCTCATGATTTATTCACGTCATCCCTTCATCTAGGAAAGTTTTGTAGCATTGACTTGTTCTGATAAATATCAAGAGCAGAGTATGTTGGCAGATCTTTATTTGTAAGTTAAAAATTGGAGGTAAAAAAATGGAGCCTTCAGTATTGAATAAAAACAATTTTATATTTAAATTACACATACATCTTTGGGCAAATCGTTAATAATTTACCTCGCCAACATTAGTAAAGTGTTTAAGTTTCTTTTTCCAAGCTCCTAAGCCAAACATGTTTCTCCACAAATCCACACATGTAATTGTGGATAATGTTGCGTCTTGATTGATTCACTCAGAACACTTGTAGTTACGGCGTCAGCTAGATACGACTTGCATTTTTTCTTTTTCTTTTTGGCACCCACCTGTGTTTGAAGTCATTTGTATTCTGTAGCCTTGAATCCTTGACTGCGGCCTTCTCCACAACATTTGCACTGTATTCTCATTTAAAATCTTAAACCTCAAATCAGTCGGAGGGTCAACTGCAAAAAGGAAGCATTGGCACAGTTAGTTCTTTGATTCACAAGAGGCAGAAGTATTGTGATAGACAGCAGTGACGTTTTCCCAGCAGTTTGCAAAACTGGAGCGGGTAGTTCATGCAACAATTAAGGAGTGAGGAGAGACAAAAAATGATTGTAGTCAACAACTGAGACAACACAGCAAGACGTCCAAAACACAAGTGTGACAAAACACAGATAAGGACATGTAAAGGGGGGATATGACATGTTGGCATGTTTGGATGCAATGAGGCGAATAAAGCAAAAACTGAAGTTCACCAGCAACCAAATGAGACTGATCATTTTCAGCACTAACACTTGTGTCGTCTGAAAATGTTTCTACCTTTAATTCAAGCTTTTTTAATTGATTATTCTTGAGTTTTGCAGCAGCCTTGAATCTGTCAAAAAGTGACCACTTTGCCTGTTTTTTGTTTTTTTTTTGTTTTTTTAATTCCACAGAGGATGCAAGCTGTAACACAGCCTCGCAGCATCTCATGACAATATAAAACAATCAATTTGTTTTTATTGTGATCAAACTCGCTCTTTAATAGAACAGAAATTGTTCCCTCTTGTTAAAGAAACAACATGGACTGATACGAAGTGCTTTGTCAATGACCTCAATCCAACTCAGGCGGTCGAATTGACTCAATAATAAGAGTGATTCTACAATGGATGAAACAAAAGTCATTTGGAGTGTTCATTGCAAATCTCATAAAAGAATACACAGAGTCAAAGTAGACGTGTACATCTTTTCTCCTTTCCTAACATTCTGCACCACAGATTCTTAATCTATTTTGTCAGCAAGATAAAAAAAAAGTAAGTCCAGGTATAAATGGTTTAAGAACCAGCGGTTTTGAAGTATCAGTTAAACATGGAAAATCATGCGGTGTGTACATGAAAAGTTGTTCAAAACAACTTGGAGCAATTGACAAAAGTTTTTTTCATGTACACGTGGTTTAAAAATATTTTAGAATGATATTCTTCAGGTTGGGGTTGCAAAACTTGAAGGCTGTTTAAAAACCCTAGCTAGCTAGACAACCAAGCAATGTCTAAGATACTTTGACCCTCACTTTGGTGGCGCTAGGTTAGATATTGCTTAAGATTAATTGAAGCCCCTCATTTTCAATGAGCGTTAAGACAAAAACTTAGGATACAAATCAAATAAATTAGCATTCATTTGACAAAAAGCGGTAATTTCACCATTAACAATAATAAACAGTTTTGTAAAACAGACAGTCGGATAAATACTGCTATCGCAGATGTACGTTGTGGACCAACAAAAACGGAAGGTCTGGTTTATTAAAAAAGAAGACTGGTGGAGCTGTAAGGCAAAGTTAATCAGGAAATCTAGTTTAAGATCCTTTATTTAAAGCCACTAGAGACCTTTGTTTGAAGCAGCAATCAAGATGACAGCTGATAACTCCTTTCACTTGAAGTTACGTAGAAAAAAAACTACAAGATCATTTGTAAACTTTTCTTTCCATCTAGCTATAGTTTGAAGAGCAACTAAACCACCAACCATGTAAGAAGTGAAGAGTATCACTGTAAAATATCATCGTGAAGCCGAGACTCAGAGTCCACGGACCTGATCAGGGCTTAACAAAGAGGATTACAGGACATCAAAAATGGGAGGAACCACCAACCTGATAAATCAATTCATGAGTTGCAGGCTGCTGCTTCTGTTTCCAAGCTGGTGTAAAGCATAAAAAAACCTAAGAAGTCTCCAGCTTTCAATTCAAACACACAGAGACCCCATTCTGCTTTTTAGAACTCGTCTTTGAAGCTTCACCTCTTTTTTTTCTTCTTCTTCTTCTTTCATCTCCCCCACTAATGTCCCTTTAAAAAACTGTCTTCCTTTTTCTTCTTTTAACTTTGGCCTCACTATATCAAACCGTTTCAAGCTTTTTAATATATGTGACTCTGTTTCTGAAAACTGGAGAAGCACAAAGTACTGAGACATAGAGGTCGAGAATCACAGGTGGTCAGAAACTCTTAAAAGAGAGAAAAGAGCAGTTCTTTGACTGCACTTTCCACTTTTATTACAAGGAAATCCAAAGCTGCAGAGGAGCAAGTTTTTAAACAAAACCTCTGCAAAAAATAAATATAAAATAAATGTTAAAAAAAGTTAACTGATATTTTGTCTGTTCCTTCTGTCTGGATGAAGGATGGAGAAAGGAAAGTTGGACGCCTTCCTTCTTCAGCGCCATCTTTCCCCCTCCTTTAAAGAAATGCAGTTTATAATAAGACAAAGATGTTAAACAAGAGCGCCTTCTGGTGTAAAAGAAGAACAAACTACATATGTTGTTAACTGAGAAATTAACAAAAAGCTAATCAAATGGCACATTTTACAATTATTTCATTCTTTATGTTTACAAAAGAAGGAAATAAAACAGGAAATTGTTTGTTTTTTTATTTTTATAAACTAATTAACTGCAGTTATGACCTTCAATTTGCCCCCTAAAACCATATTTTTAGTAAACTTTAAATACATTTAAGAACTTGATTCTATTTTAAGACAATTTAACTTTAAAAAAAAATAATTTTCTGAGCAACATTTTCATAGATTTAAAAAATCTAATGGGTATATTTGGAGGAAAAAAATACAAGAATTAAAAGATGAATCCAAAAACACACTTCTTTTTTTTTTCCCAGTATGGTTTTTATTGAGACTTGAATGAAATAAAGCATTGCAGGACAGAAAAAGAGCACAGCTGAAAGTCAAATCTGTTGCTTCAAAGGGAAGAAGATTAAGAAGATGAGGGTGAGGAGCGGCTTTACCTTGTTCCTGAGCTTGGGAGGACAGCAGCAGAGTCAGGAAGGCAGCTGCTGCCAGAGAGAGCCCACGCTTCATCTTCAGCTCCTCTGGTTCAGAGGCACATGCATAAAAACTGCAGGAAAAGAAGAAGTAGTTTGAGCAAAAATTAAAAAAAAAAAAAAAACAACTCAGAGCTCAAATATTCCAGTAAAATGATCTCCGGGAAAAATATTGATAAATAAAACAAATCCACATTTTAACATGCTCAATTCAAAGTCACGGTACATTTGTAGGATCTCAAAGGAAAAGTCTATTCTCTTAATGTTACGATTCTCTTTTCTGCACTTTCTCTCCAAAATATCCATCAAGACTGTATAATCACCATCGCCAGATGACGAAATGTTCACCTAAGGGATACTTTGCGCATTAAGACAGTGGCCAGACCGCGCGTAATTACGCAGCGCTGCGCTGCACTACATAATCGGTCTACACGTTTCTCGAAAAGATCATCCCAACTGTAATAGCAGTCTATGAAATTCTAATTACACAACAACGTTATTCTAGCTGAATTATTGCACACAAACGACTGGGGAAACAAGAGAAAACTTGGCACTGACCTATTTAGAAATTCCCTTTACTTGTTTTGGGGGGGGGGGGCCTGAGTTACTAGACGGGTAAAAAAGAGAGAGAGAGAGAAAGAAGAAAAGAAAATCAAATCGTTTTCTTTACAAAAGTCTGAAGGAAAAAATAGATGTTCCGGAGATGAGGTAGGAAGCTCCGCGCATATTAGGTTTCCACTCCTCAGCGAGTCTCCTACCAAGTGGGAAGATTCTCCTCACAAACCACTACTTAACAGGGGGGCTGCTCCCATTTCCTCAGCAGACGAGCCCCCCCCCCCCCCCCCCCCCCCCCCCCCCCCCCCCCCCCCCCCAAGGTAAACTGAGGCTGGCGAGGCATACGGAGACGGGAACTCACACTCTCGGAAACTTGAACATAGTTTTCTGCATTCCTTTCCGATGATGGATGATTTTCTGCGCGTCTGTCACATAACGCGCAGCCCAAACCTCCTTTTGGAAAAGCTGTGAATGAGAGGAAGGTCACTGTTAGGGGCCTTTAACCTGTTTTTCCTTTCATGGATCAATGGGAAAATATCGCAACATGATGAAAATGTCATCACAAGTTCGATCCATTTACGTGCGATGAGTGAAGAGACAGCGCCGTAGAAGAAGCCCTCAAAGTAGACCCAGGAGGATTCTAGTGCAATTAACCACTTATTCCACAGATCAGGTTTTTAAACGCACAGCTGTGAAAAAGTCTCTCTCTATGTTTTATCTATTATATATATGGAAAAAAAACATCTTTAGAATTACAAAGTTTTTAACATAATAGAAATTTATGGTTTAAACTCGACTTTTTTTTTTCTAACATATTCCCGGACTGACTGTCATCCTTAAGTTTAGAAAGGTTAAAGAAAATGTTAAATAGACCTGTCAAACTAACTTTATATTAACAAAAGGAACTCTTGGTTTTTTATTTATTTCTTTGAAAGTTGTGCCCTCTAGTGGTGAGAACATTTTTTTTCTTGACGTTTCATGAAAATTTGCATCATCACCCCCAGACAAGCACAGCAAAAATAGCTGTTCTCCCTCGTTGGGACATCTTAAGGGGTCCATCCTTATAAAGAAATGCATCACGGGCAGACTTACAACGCAATGTTTTGCTGTGGAACCATCAATCTTCCATTCCTTCAGTCTTGTGCAGTCACAGGGTTTGCTGGAGCCTATCCTTGCAGTTTTAGGGAAACTGTGAAGTTTTACACTGGACAGTCCACAAGCCCATCAAGGACGTCAAGTCAATGAACTTTGAATAACACCTTCAGAAATTAAAGTTCATAAAAACAAAATGTAATGTAACCTCTTGTTTTATTTGACTTAATAAACAGCAAACAAAGAGAAATTGCAAAAAATGTGAAGCGAGAGTGCTAAACCCTTCACCACTGTGCAGATCTCCATAAATACAAATTAGCATTTTTTATTTGCTTTTTTTATTTTGAGAGTAATGGCCCTATGAGAGCAGAGTGCTCACTTTGCAAAACAGACTGCTGATGATTTTTTGTGGGTTTACTGTGTCACATGTTTGTAACTGAAATCAAATTACTATTTGAATGTTTCTGTCTTGAATAACTAAAGTCAGAGCAGACACGGTAGATTCCACTGCTCTAATAGAAGACAGCTTCCAATAATAGTTTGCAAATTCAGACTAGCTGTCCTTTGACCTCTGAGACGTTGATGTATGGGGCTGATACAAAATGTTTCCCCCAATAGATATCAACTGCATTGACAAACTCATTCAAGTTGAATGATTCAACCAAACACACCAACATGAAACTGAGACCGAAGGTGACACTTCCTTAGTGAGAGACGTTCAGCCTCCTTCAATCGGATCATTCCACAAACCTTAAAGAAAATAAATAAATCAAGCATGATTGTATTTAAGAATTTGATTTCACTGACTTGTGAGGGTGATGTAGACCACAGCACTTCAGTTTTCCCAGAGTTTGAAATCAACAAGGTCCTGGTCTCCACAGCAGCGGTTCTTTCTAAAGTTAAGTCTCTGGACTGGACAGGAAATCATTCCCGACATGGTCTGGCTCATGCAAAGTGTGACAGTGGATTACTGGAGTCTACTATAAACGGAGGAAACAACAATGCAAAAATGAACACAAGACAAATCAAAACACAGGTAAATTTTTTTCAACTAAAATGATTTGTAAGGATACAAATTCAATACCAAGTTGTTTTTTATTTACATCTTTAAATACATTTTGTTTATTAAAAACTTGTTGTTTTGCTACTCCAACTCCAACTCCTCCTTTGCCCGTTGGTTTTCTCCGGCAGCATTTCTGAATCGTATGAGTGACAGGTTGTTACACTCAGGATGGGACTCAGTGACCACTCGCAGAGAAGCAGATTGTTGGTCCTTGAACAGAATTGTGTCAAGCTGTTCAAATTTTCTGCTTACTGTCCCCCAGGACTGATCAATAATCCTGATTAAATTCTGTATTGACACAGTTTGAAGCCCCTTCGCCTCTTTACGCTCCGGCGGAGGATTATAAGGATACTTTAAGGACATGAAAGGATGCCAGTTCTTTCTGTTCCCCTCCGAGCTCTCACTGTGTTTGCGGAGCTGTCATAGCATATCATCAATAAACCCGGGAAGCTTTGAACCATTTATCCAGCAGGGGGGAGTAGAGTGAAAGAAAAGTCACAAAGGTGGAGTGAAAGAAACAGCAACCAAAAGAAAGACAGAAAAACATGATAAACAACAGATTACATTTGATTTTCCTTTTCCTATGATGTTAGTACATTTGTTGGTTTGACCATATGACAGTAAAACAGTAGATGTGAACATATATTTTAAAAGCTGCTGAAGGAAATAGAAGAACAGGTGTGGGCATGAGGCAGCAGAGTGAAACAGCTTTTTTTTGTTGTTGTTCCTACTGATGGATAAAAACCGCTTTTCAAATACCAGCAGGCATATCTTGAGAATGCAGTGTGCGGACAGCATATAATCAAAGTCCTCCTCTGTGAATTCCTGCTCCTGCATTAACATTTCTCACAGTGACAGCGTTCCCTGATGGAGTCATACTTCTTCTACCCTCGATTAAGGATCTGATACTTACCTGTCATCGAAGGTGACGGAGCGTCTGCTGTCGCCTTTAAGAAGATGTGTCCACTGGCCTGAAAACTGAAAAGGGTCACTCCCTTTGAATTAAAAGTTGCAGGACAATTAAAAAACAAGGAGCTTCCAAAAAGCATCAGAGAATGTTCATGTCATGCAAATAATGGGCAACATGTGTCGCATGCTCTATATCTCCAACCCCTTTCACACCTTTGGGAAAGTCTTGATACTCTATGTATAATGTAAAAATAAGCCACGTCTAAAGCTAATAGCTAAAAAGAAAGAGCTTGATTTAGAAATATAGACATTTTCTTCAGGTATGCTGAGTTTGGGACTGATCAAAAGTAGAATTGTGACTCTGAAAGTTTAAAATATGCCTTCAAGAGAACTAAACTGTTTTGATAAGTGGAAATATCCAGTGTAGGGGTTAGAATTTAAAAAACAAAAAGCAAAAAGCACAACAATCCAAACCGTTCATGAAGCTTTTTTGTGTCTGTAAAATGCATTGCTGAGATTTGGCTTATTGAGGATTTCTTGCTCATTTGTCGGTATTTCACATTTTAAAATGCTCCTCTGATCCCTGTGATGGGCTGGTGACCTGACCAGACTTTACCTCACTTCTCACTCAGTGACAGCTGTGTTGGAGTGTTGCCCCCTTCATGACCTTAAACAAGATTAAAAGGCTTAAGACAATCAACGTATACAACATCTCACAGATACGGACATTATGTCTTAGTCACAACTACGGGTGGATACGGGCTAACTGCAGGTGAAAAATAAGTAAACCGGACCTCAAGTTTTAAGATTGTAGATGGCTCAGTGAGTAAGAGAAAAAGTATTCATGCACATTATTTCTATGAGCATGCTGCGGGCGTCAGGTTGCAGCGAACCCTGAAACAACATGCAATGGTAAAGAAGGGAGGAGTAGGTGAGGTGGGCATTCTATGGACACTTGCAAGTGATGTGCACAACCCATGAATCACTTGTACGTCTTAAGTTTGTGTAGCTTGCATTATCCTTAAAAATAGTTAATGATACATTTATCACACATGCAAGAATCGTACGTTCATGACTGTCCCTACAGGTGACCGCTCAATCCACCAAGGAACTGCAAGACACACCTGCACTCCCCTTAAGACGTGGCAGCACTGGTCCATGACCCTCTATGTGCTGGACAACCCAAAAAACCTGCAGTACCCATCCGGGTCAACCCCCGGGTGCATGTGACTGAGGCATTAGACCAAGTATCTGCAAAAAAAAAAGATAGGTCATCACAAAAAAAATGCTTTTTTTCACTGTTTTGTTCTGCAAAAGTTGCTACTTTATACCAATTTCACATATTTGATAACAAAAAGTAAAATTGTGTGAAACTAAAGCAAATGTGTCAAACTTGCACCATTTTAAAATCATTATATGTTTTTCCAACACTAAGTAACTGGATCGTTTTTCTGCAAAAATCATCTCAAAAACTCTTCTCCAAGCTTGGTGTCCAAAGCAATGGATGGCAGAGCACAAACTCGAGACAAACATGCTACGGTATTAACTTGCTTAATATGTTTCATTTTGACACTTTTGAAAAAAACAGCCAGACGGAACTTTTAATGAAAAACTTATTTATAGAGAACAACACTTTGTGGTTGCAGCGTAAAAAACCACTTGAAGAAGTTCACTGCAATTATCAAACACAAAGAGACCTTCTAATCAATGGAAAAACCTTCAATTAGAGTCAAATGTGAATTTCAGACTTTATAGGCTTAACTTAATAACACAGAGAGAGTAGATGAATGCATCAATGATTTTTGTGACATGAGCAAGGGCTGTAGCAGAAAAATATCAATTTTCTGATGAAGAGCTTAATGAGCGCCTAATAGAGTTGTTATTGCCAGAAGAGCATTCACAGGAATGACCATTACAGTAAACCCAAGGGGCATTATGAAGCTGCTGTGCTTACAGACGGGCGAAAGCATGACACTATCGGCAGACAACAAACAGCTACAGCAATTTACTCTGTCACTTACGGAAAATATCCATGTTACGCATCTAAGACAGGTGTGCCAAAACTTTTGGTTTACATCACAAACCACATCAATGACGGCCACTAAGGGACGAATAATCAGCCCAACGCTTTAAAGGGACATTGGGAAATGTGGCATAAAAGGGGAACAGATTGAAAAATAAACTGCAATGCAGCCAAGGTAAAAGACTAAAGAGAAACAATTCTAACAAATGTATTCATAAATGAACACAGGCAGTGCAATGAATCAAAAAGCAAAGCCTTTGATGACATTGAGACAAATAGTTGCATGAATCATCAGCATTGACACAAGAGCATAGAACACATGAGCTTTCTTGTGCTTCCCACACCAATACTTAACAGTTCCTTAGGACAAGTGAACACGGGCAGAAGCTCGTGTGGACACTCCACGTTGGTGATAAATATTCACAATGATCGCTAGTTTCCTTCAAGATGGCATTTGATTTGACACAGCTGTTTTCCCAAAGCAAAAATATCAAATACAAGTGATACAGGTGAACACAAAAACCTATGGAAAGATCACACCAAGCAAACACACCCAAAAATGCAAGGGATAATCTAAAACAAATACACAAATTAAAGTCTACAAAATACTATGAAAATTCTCCTTTATACAAAGCACTTTCCATTTTATTTTTGGTTAAAATTGGCACTCTTACTCTACTGTACGGGCATTCATTTATCATGATATCAGATCACAAAGCATTTGTCACTGTGAGCTCCCCTGAATTCCACATCATATCTGCACTGCATGCTAACAAGAAACACAAGGTTGTAAGAGTGAGGTTGCCAGAACGCCAACTGGGCTCTCGTTGATCCATTTTCAATCACATACAAGACTTACTTTAAAAATTTGTTTTAAAAATGGTTGTCTAATGCCAGACTGGCATCCAAATCTACTTTTAAAAAAAATATTTTTTGAGTAAATTGAGCAAAAAAAAAAAAAAAAATCGTTTGTGTTTAGATTCACATTGTCTTAAAAAAACCCCACTTTTTTAAAGTACTTACAAAAGATACACTGGCAAAGATAAAAAGTATGCTAAAACTTGAAACATTTAATGAGATTTATGATAACTTATGTAAAATGACTAATTGATAAAAAACTTGTATTCCATTTAATCAGTTAAAAAGTAGTTCTGATAGACACAATCACACTCTGATGCTATGTTCACACCGGGTATGTGACCAAGTTGTTGAACGTGTCTTTAGCCCATGGTGTTTACACTGGACAAGCAGGGAGGGGCTTATTTCTCTTTTTCCATTGTTTACTAGCACATGTCCACCACCTACAGTTGGTGCAAATCTCACGATTCTTGCTCCTGGCCTTTTCTTTCACAGCTCTGTTCTGATAAATGAATGACATGGCGTCATAGAATTCTAGCTGGGCACAAACTGGAATGATTAATTTCTCTTCCAGGATCAATTTTCAAATGTTTGGCATTTCTCTGATTTCAAAGGGAAGTCATCCCCATACGTTACTACCAAATCCAAGTCCTTGTTTGGTCAAAGTTTGATCTGGTTTAACTTTTAACGTGCATTCAATGGCTTTATGTCTTGCACGTAGATCTTGAAAACGGTCATAAAAATGTGCATAGCTATGCGTGAAAGCGAGAGTATTGAATGCAGTAGCTCGAAACACATGTTTACACAGACTTTTCATTATAAGTGGTTGCTTGAATGCGCCTTTTCGAGGGCAGTGTAAACGTAGCTTTATAGTGGCTGATGACAAATTTGGGTACGTTTTTCTCCTATGAACTATCACAGTTTCCTGCTTGTCTCGTTACTAATCAATCCCAGGATTATGTTCTTTAGGACAACTTGACCTTAAAAGGTTGATTTAGAAGATGTTTCACTGCTCAGCTAGCTTGAGCTCTCCACTCTAATGCGCAGAGAAACGTTCGGCTGTCCTAAAGAACTGAATCTTGCGATAGCATGACCAGGATGACTGAGAATCTTCACAGACTCCCTAATCAATGAGTCTTTCAGCATCTTGACCTACCAATGATCGTAACAGTAATGAGAAGAAGGGGCTGACACAGCCACTTACACTGAAGCCAGCTGAAAACGGATCAGTGATTCTAGTCTGTGTCGCTCAGATCTGTGATGAGGACGTGCTAAGTTTTGCTGAGTGGGTCTGAGGTCAAAGCCACTCATGCAGCATCATGGGAGCATTTTGAGCAGCCACTGGGGATTCAAACTGTCCTCAAGGACACTTTATAGGGAGGGCACCGCAGAGTGCTCATGCACTGTAATGACAACTTGTCTTGTGTCTGCTCTGGAAATTACTGTCTCTTCAGCTCCACTGGTGACATGGCTTGAGGACTGTACATGACTAGCACGTGTAGAGTTCTCAAGGTATTAATTTATAACATACTGACACCTCAAAGAAGCATTTGCACTATATAAGCATTGGTTTAACTCAACGTTCTTCAGTTTCATTAAACAGCTTGTCCACATATCACCAAGTCATAAAGCCAAAACTTAGACGAATGTTTAACACCACCGCCCACATGTTGATGTTTGCGTCATTATGCCTTCTCTGGTCATCAGTGTAGATTTCTTGCCAGCAATGATTCTCTCACAGTGACCATACTGAGGAAGAGGTCTAACGATGAGGCACGAGGCGGAATATCTGTCAGTGTGTTAAAAACATGGCTTCATTTCAATCTGTTCACTCATACAAAACAGAGGAGAAGACGCCACGCAAAGACCAAGAGGTTCTTCCTTCAAAATCAATCCACTGGTGTGCAAATAATTTAGATCAAGTGTTCTGAAAGTTTTTGTACCGGAGGGCCAAAATAAGAGCTCAACATTAGACTGGGGGCCAATTTTGGTGGAAAAAATTGATAAACAAAAGTGTTGTTTTTAATAAATTTAATGATCAAGTGTCATTTGTACAGTTAACAGAGCATAAGAACAAATTGAGCTAGATTTGAAACATTGTTTTAACTGAGAAATATGATCATTTTTTATCAACAACAGGCCTGTGTGATGTCTATGTGAACTACTTTCAGCATACACTCTTTTACAAACTCCCCGTCGTTGAAGGGCTTCCTACGCCGGTGTAAAGCCAAGCAATGTTCACCCTGTCAGAATGTGTTTCCCCACTCTCAGGCATTGTTGATTTGTTTCATAGCATTATTTTTTTTGTCCCAAAAAGCATTTAAAGAAAGTGGAGGATCACAATATACTTTATTCTGGGGCTTTTGGGAGTTAATGGTCATATTTGCATTTTTTCCACATATTCTACAAAAAACAATGACAACTTTTTGTGTTATAAAAAACATATTAGTTTGGCCAATTTAGGATAAGAAACGCAATTTATGATGATGGTAGTGATTTTGTTATGGAAGTGTTTAACAACAGCCAATTAATAGTAATTGCTTCTACTGCAGATTATTGGGGAGCACAGATTCTGGCAGGCTGGATCAGCAGCAGCCCTACAGAATCTGTGCCCCCTCTGGTTGACTTACGTAGAATATGTGGGGAAAACAATCAAATATGACAATAAACTCCCAGAAGCCCCAGAATAAAGTATATCGTAATCATTCACCTTTTTTCAACACAGTTTGGGACAAAATATGAGTGTTATCAAACAATTCAACAATGCCTGAGAGCGGAGGAAAACATTCTGGCAGGGGGAACGTACCTTGGCACAACACCGGGCCATTTCCAAAGCCACAACAAGCTTCTGTCACAGCTCCACTGGATTTTGCCATTTTTGTAAACATTGTCAGATGTGCACCATAGCCTCGTTGTAGTTGTTGGAGCCTATTGTTGCGCTCTTTGCTGGTAAATTTGTCTTAGTATTTATGATTTGTAGCATAGTGAGGTTTTGTATTGAATTCTTTGAGAATTGCATTTACCTGCTTGCAAATCAGACAAATAGCTTTATCCAGCCAATGAGGTACGACAAAGTAAGCATTTGTTAACTTAGCTTGAAAGCGCCTTTTCTCATTGCCAACAAAATGTTTTTTTTCCACAAAGAGCCTTGCTCTGATTTAACCTGGCCCTGATTTAGACCTAATCCAATAAAAATAGGGTTTGGGGTGTTTTTAACATGTTTTTGTGTTTTTTCTTATGATGAAGGAAAGAAAATTAAAGTTAAAATTGCATTTCTGAGTATTTCTTTTTCAATTTGTTTTGAATCAGTTCAGGCTTCCGTGGCGTGCATGAAATTCTGAATGACCACTTTGTAGATCACATTTCCACTTGTAACAAGGTCACTTACAAAAGAAATCAATATTCAATACATTTTTAGCACTTTATTCTTGTTATTTTTTAGGTTTAGATCGCTTTTTAACAAAGGCGCACTATTTGGTACGTAATGCGGCCCGTTGTCACGGTGACACAATATGTCGCTAGGCCAGCAGACCCCAATTGCAGCGGCAAAGGAAAGTGATTTATATATATGTGCTGATCATCAAGATAGGTTAAATAAAGGAACAGTTAAGAGAAAAAGTTCATCTTTTTCTGTTTGTTTTTGTCCAGATCAGGAAGAAAACGTTTGTTTTTGAAGAAGCCTGCACAGACAGAACTTTATGACCGGAACTTCTTCCGGAACACCCAGCAGCCAATCAGATTTGAGTATTCACCCAGACCATTTAAAGTGCAGAAACTCAATGTTTGTTTCTTATGACAGTATATCAGCATCTTTGTTTTCTTGGAGTTTGTTTTCCTGCAGACATAAAAGTCTTTACAGTTCTGGTGATCTTACTGTCGATGTGTTTTGTGCACACAAATAAACTTCTGAGTTAAAACACAATAAAACACAAATACATTTGAGGTGGGCTGCACGGTGGCGCAGTGGTTAGCGCTCCTGCCTCACAGCAAGAAGGTTCCCGGTTCAAGCCCGTGCATGCGTGGGTTTTCTCCGGGTACTCCGGCTTCCTCCCACCGTCCAACAACATGCTTCACAGGTTAATTGGTTACTCGAAATTGTCCCTAGGTGTGAGTGTGAGTGTGCATGGGTGTGTGATTGTGGCCCCTGCGACAGACTGGCGACCAGTCCAGGGGTGTACCCTGCCTTCGCCCATGAGTAGCCGGGTTAGGCTCCGGCAACCCCGTGACCCCGAAAGGGATAAAGCGGATTGGAAAATGAATGAATACATTTGAGGTCAAAAAAATGAAGGAAACATTTTTCCTTTGGCCTTTTTTTTGTTCGAAAGCTGCATATTGTCGTATAAAATGTTACTTGTGAATTGTGATTAATCATGATTTATCACAACTCAAAATTGTGATTAATCTGATTAATTTTATGAATTGAATAATCGGAGTGGTACTTTAATTCAAACTGGACATAAAAATCCTAACCCATCAGGTGATCAGAAAGAATCACTATAGAAGACTGACCTAAAGTAATAAAGAAGTAAAAATGGACAAACTATAACCTCTGATCCTGATGGGAAAAGCATCTCTAAAGCCACATTATTCAGGTTTCACCATCTGAGTTCGTTTTACTGCAGCATAAACCTGCACTGCAATCATTCATTAGAAGGCAAATTATCAGTGGCACAATATGGCTATACCGATACTCAAAACATACTGTTGCTTTAATCAGGGGAAGTGAAGGACAGCCCTATTGCCAATTCATCCATGCCCATAAGACAGCTTTGCTTATTGTCTAATAAAAAGAAAGAGTTCATAGCCATGGAAAGGCCTATGTGGCCAAAGCAGTTTAGCTTTGAGCCATATCCTTTACTGTGGTGACCATCAATGTTGCAGCTCACGTGGGACAGTATCATTTACATGTTTTCCTTTAGTAAAACAACCTCTATCAAAGTTATAGGACTAAAAAGGATTAAAAATGTTTGGTTTGAGTTAAAGTTGTTATTTGACGTCTTGTTTTGTTTTAGCACTTCTTCACATAATGAAATCACATCACAAAAGGCTACAAGTAGACAGTACCAGGGTTTGGATTTTGCAATAAAGCATAGGCAAAAAGAAAAAAAGTCTTCTGAATTCACAGGATCTAACTTCTTTTCCTGTTTTCTTAAATTTCAAAGTTCTATTCAAATATTCCTCAAGCAAACTATCCAAACTTGTCCTGCTTTAGAAATATTCAACTGAGTGTGGCTGCCTCTTAATCCACAACCTTCATCTTCAATTCACTGTGACCTTTACATTTGGTTAATTCTACAATCATAACTGCAACCTGCTAATCATCTGGCCAATCAAATCAATTACTGGCTCGTCTCTCAGTGGAGAAATGCATAGATGAGATAGTCTGAGAGAAAAGATCATGTGAAACTGGAGGAAAAAAGCAGTTCCAGCTCACAAACATTCATTGCTCTCAGTAGGACTTTGCAGCATGGTGCTCCACACATTGAGCTCCTATTAATGTGATGTTCTTCCTGCTCCATCTGTTCTAAATTACTGCAGCAAGGTTGTGTACTCCCTGACTAACGCTTGGCATGTTTTATGTGAGCCAGAGGAGCTAGCAAAACCAAATTTTTTTTGGCGCGGTGGAACACTTAGACAAAAAATGACAACTCGATGCTTTCAGTCCGCCAAAAAGTAGGAGGTGCAGATTGCACCCTTTAGGTTTGTCTGCAGCTTGTTGCTGAATGTATCTCTTCACTTTTTCCAACTTTTCCATTTGTTTGTGCATTTTAACAAACGTTGTAAAAACTAACCAAGCTAATAAAAAAAAAAAAAAAAAAGGTACAATCCCTAAAAAGTTTTGTACTTGTAATAAGAAATCTATGCGTCTGTAAACTGTTTAGTAACTGTAGAAACTGTGACTCGTGTGTATTGCACAAATTACTGCACAAACATCTAATTACGATTACAAGCACACCGTCAAGAAGATGGTATCATCTGAATAATTTTTCTATGTTTTTTAATCTAATTCTTTACATCTGAAATGGGTTAGACAAATCTGTGTTTTGTAAATTTTACTGTAGCATTCAAGCAGCTTCACATGCTTGACATACAGTGGGTACGGAAAGTTTTCAGACCCCTTAAATTTTTCACTCTTTTATATTGCAGCCATTTGCTAAAATTATTTAAGTTCATTTTTTTCAGAGGATCCCCAAATCCAGGTGAGAAAAACTTGTTGCATCTTTGATTGAGTGACAGTGTAAGGCTGCTGATTGATTGAGTTATTGAGAAGAAAAAGAATTGTACTTGTAATATGGGTTTTGTCATTGTAGATCAGTGTGTGTGTGTGATCGTATGTGCACATGACATTTCACACACAAAAAAAGTGTTTTTACAGACATACATTTTTCCACAAGTATAAATTATTTTTACAGACGCCTAGATTTATTATTGCAAATAAAAAAGCATTTAGGAATGGACTTGAGCAACAAATGTAACTTTGTAAACCAGCACCAAAAGGATTCTACAAAATGCTGAGCCGTTTTAATTTCTGAGACAAAAAGCCAGAAATGTTCTATCTTTTTCAGCTTTTAGTTACAAGAGGCTTTTGGGAAACTTGGATCCTAGTAACATTTAGATAATAGAGCTTAATGACAGAGCCTATAAAGCATCGCTAAGCCGTTAACTGGAGTTCTGTGATGGTGATGCAATCGCCCCCATTGCCTGCGGCTGCCAATCCCACGCATGATGAGACAGACTCTTCTCCACAGAGTCACATTGGCCATCAGCGCACGTACGAGCGGTCCATTTTTATTCTTTAAAGCGCTCCCTGTCAATACTTTGCTCTCAACAGGATATGAAAGATGAGGAGATGGCAGACAGGGAGGGCAGAAACCCAAAGCCGACACAATAGGAGCGATAGCAATCAGCACAGCCAGGACACATCAGCCTCTGGTAATTCAAGATGCACCAGGGAACTTATTTAGCTGCACTTATTGCGTATACCAAATGAACAGCAGGGAAGGAAAGCAGTGCTGGTGATGGTTCCCCTCAGTGTCCGGGGTAGACGGGAGGAAAATGACAGCCTACATCGTTAGGAAACCAACGCAGCCCACACTGAGTACTGCAGCTGCCACATCTCATGCCAGTGCTAGTGCTAGTCAGGAAGAACTCTGCACCCTGGACTGGAGATGTAAACTTGCAGAAAAAATAGATAACACTCTTTGAATCATATTTATTGCCAGCACTTTGCTGTATATATTGTATTACTACACAGAATTTTACATTTGTAGAAACAAAACCTTGTATTATGCAAGGTTTGCCAACATTCAGTAGGTAGCTTATCAAATCAATTTAAAAGTATAAACTTGAACTCAATAAATGTGTTTCTAACTTTTGGAAAGCTGTAGATACTTTAGGTTGAATTCTCGTGGGATTCTTAATGTAAATAAAACTTATTTTGAGTTTGCAAATCACTCTATCCTTGGAAAATGTTTTTCAGTTTTCCACATCAGGTTAAAAACAGGGCTTTTTGATTTCAATGATACCTTCTAAAAGTGACAACATTTTTTTAAAATAATTTTCTCAAAAATAAAAAAAAAACATCTGTATTTCCCTTTCAGTCCTACCACAGTAACAAGGTGGAGGAGTGTGGAGTGGAATGCACACAGCACTTTTTATTGTGAACATTAGCTCCACATTTCCATTAAAACTACACTGCTTTAGCACTTTAAGTGATGCTTCAAGTATTCATCTTGAGACTTGAGTCTTGTCAAACTTCAATACAAGTTTTTTATTCCCATCTAAACAAAGAAAGCTTTTTTGTATTGAAACACCTATTGAAGAGATTGAAAGGGTTTTCTTTAAATAAAAAAAATGACAGTATCAGTTTAGTAAACAGAGGTGTAACTAATCAGGATATAGTGAGTTACTTTCCCTCTTGTTTTAGGTCCCGGTTTTTGTTTGTTTCTGTTTGATATATGACTTATGTATTACAAAACAACAACAACAAAAGTCATTTTTTAAAATTTGCTTATAAAAAGGATTCAATGAAGAAAAAGCTTTCAATTTGCTAATGCTAAACTTGGTGTAATGCAAATTATTGGCGTAATTTTGCAACATACGGTTTGGTTTTAAAACTAGAATTATGACATCTGTAGTAACTAATGTAGGATTAACACAAATTTAAATAAAACTTTAAATTGTCTTGTGAAGCTTCAGCTTTAATCCCAAAGTTTTATGAGCGACAAGCCTTAGTTCCTCTTCAGGGCTGCTGCTCTACAAAAAACGATTCAGTCCATTTCCCATGATGACTCTCTCCCACCTTTGTTCTACTTTTAAAGTTATCCCACCCTCTGCATTCGTCTATTGTTGTTGAGGTCCTCGTTGCCAGACCAACCAGCTGTATCCAGGAGCAAACAATGTGATAACGAAGTTGCTGGGCAACAACAGCACCATTATAAGAAACTGGTGGGATAAAGTCCTTGATAGAGAGACCTGATGTGACACAAGAGCGCGAGAGAGTTTCCAGTGAACAATGCAGTTGTAGGATAAACTGAAAGTTGGCAAAACTTTAAAATTCAAGACAAACAAGAAAATATGTAATTTTTTTGTTCAATTTTTCCCCTAACTTGAACATATTTTCATCTTTTCATCAATCTAAATGAGAAAAAAAACGTTTTGTAGGCAAACATGCTTTATTTTCTTCTGTAAGGAAACACATTTGAATTTTTAAGGAACACTAAAAAGCTTATAAAAAATAAATTATTACAGTCAATTTTTTCAAATTAAAAGACATCAATTTTAGGCTCACTTTTGTTGCTAAACAAAAAATACATATAGTTGTTAACATAAACATTTTTGTGAGGTTTTATAACTCAACTATTGGACACATGAGCTTTGAAAGCTTTCAGCCGCACATCAATCCACATTTAGTTGTTCTTATGAGCGTTCTTGGCAAAAGGATGGTTGATACAGGACCAAGTCAAAACAGTGCGCTCATGTTAATGAAGTAACATGGCAGCCAACAATGGAGCGACAGCGTGGCTGAACAACACTGTGCGGTTGAACAACACTGAACAACACAGAAAACACATCAGTGTTTCTATTGGCTTTTGGACAACAAGGGAGTTCTGTGGCACCGAGAGAGCACCAATCTGATACAAGCTTTGGGCACATTCACGTATTGCTGCCTCAAGTCTTTTGGCAGATTTTTTTTTTTTGGCAAATCAATTTTTCAAATATCACTATCCTGGAATTATGAAAATGCTTGCGCTTGTTTATTGATGTTAAAATGTCACTCAAGATCTTTTTGATGTGTGAGGAAGTCCTTTATCCTATACATGTAGATAGAAAACAAGGGAAATTCGCCTGTCAGGAGAAAGACACGCCGTTCCAACTGACCCAGGAGGTTTGTCAAATCGGACCCGACGTCCTCCATCTGCCCTTCTGCCCTGGACCTCTGCAGGAGACTCTCCAGGATCCAAAATAGCTGACATGAGTTCATGTAATTGTCCAAAGGAAAGCTGTCAAGCTCTGAGCATTCCTGCACCTACGATGAAAAAACAATTCAGATGGAAAAAAAATACTTTGTTAAAAACAAAAGAGACCCAAAAAAAGATTACATTTTATCTCAGAGACAACAAATGCACCAGTAATCCCACAGAAATTATAAAAAAAATAACTCTACAAAGCCTTCTTGTAATTCATATTCATAAATGCACTTTTGAATAACAGAACAGTAAAATCCAAAGCAATTTTTAAAGAACATCGTTTTCATCATTAATTCAATATAAAATTATCAAGAAATCCTGTTTATGCCAAACATTTGTTTATTTCTTCTGTTTATTTATGCCACACTAATTCATTTGAAAAAACTTTTTTCTCACAGGAGGCTTTTGGAACAATCACTTTTTTAAGCGGCCTATGATTTTCTTATGTTGCATGTATTTATATTATTGATGTAAAATGTAAAAAAAAAACTAATCAGATTCCTCACACTTTTGGGGTGTGAGTCATCACAATTAATCACAATTAATTGTTTTACTAGGTAAATTTTATACAACAATATGCGACTTCTGAACAAAAAAAAAAGGCCAGAGAGAATATTTTTCCTTCATTTATTTTGTCTGAAATGTTGTAATGTGTAAACCGTTAACTCAGATATCCCAGAAATGTAATTTGTGTGCACAAAACACATCAACAGTAAGATAAGCAGAACTCTAAAGAACTGAAAAGACTTTAATGTCTGCAGTATTACTCCAAGAAAACAAAGATGCTGATATACAGCCCAAAGAAGCAAACATTGTGTCTCTGCACTTTAAAAGGTCTGGGTGAATACTCTATTCTGATTGGCTACTGGGTGTTAATGTGAATCTAAAAATGAAGTTCCTGTCACACAGCCCAAATGATCTATGTCACTGCGCAGGCTTCTTTAAAACAAACTTTTTGCTTCATCTTCTGGACAAAAACAAGCAGTAAGAGGTGGACTTTCTCTCTGAATGGATGCTTTATTAAACCTATCATGACGTCGATCAGCACATGTATCGCTTTCCTTTGCCGCTTCAGTCGAGGTCAGCGACACTTTTGCAGTGTTACCATGAGAACGGGCCGCAATCAAATAATCCGCTTTTTAAGAAAAAGCGATCTAAACTATGTTAACGCTGACAGCCCTAATTTATTTCAGGCATTTATATTTTCTAATATCTTTTTTAAGCTTAATTTCTCAAGATACAATTGTGTATTTGAGGGAAAATCTTTTAAACTCCACTTTCATTCCACTAGAATCTCTTTATGGAGGCATTACTATGGGGCATTATTTGGGATATTGGTGGTGGTGGTTTGGGATCTGGTCTGCACGTGTTAAAGTTTCCTATAGGAAAGACACTGAAACCCACATTACTCCAGGAGGTTTGAGGTTGGTGCCAGTGTTCAGCAATGGAGCCGCCATCAGTGTGTGAACGTGAGAGTGCATGAATAAATGGGACTGTGACTGTAAAGCAGTTGGGCCTTAATCAAGAAAGAGAAGTGCTATACAAGTATACACTATTTACAATTTACTTCAAAAAGAAATGCAATAATTGTGTTTATACTTAGTTCCTCTCTTAATAAATGAAAAGTTCATCATAAGTTTTCAGTTAAATCTATTTGTCCACTGTTGACTGAACTGGTATTTTGTATCAGACACTGTGATAAATGCTGCAACATATACGTCCTACACTTACTAAAAGTGACAACAACACATAAAAAAGGCATGAATGCTTTCACAAAATGCACCAACACTGCACTTAATAAAGTAAGTGTTAATCATTCAAATAAACAAAACTGCTGCTCTTATCCTGCCTATTTCTCTGTTTAGAAGTGTAAATGTGTGTTTGAGTTATGACATGTCTAAATGTATGTGTGTGGGAGCCCTAGATGTTATGAAGAAAAACGAGCACCAGATGGTTGTCAGGTATACCTCCAGGCTGCAACCTTCTGAGAGCTGACAGAATGTGACAACACCACCTCTTTAACCCCTTACCAACACACTGGCAAACACAATATGCACCACATCCACCCATCAGGAATGGGCCATTTGGAACATAGGTATATTTTTTTCTCTGTTACGTAAAACCTGAAAAGCTTAAAAACTGACAGCATAAGCACATTGTTGAAGTCATGGTTCAGTCATGGTTCCATGAGTATAATGTCTTTACTCTCAGTTCTTTGACTTTACACTTACAGGATTCCTATCATCTTTGTAGGTGCTATAATGTCCTACCTTTAAAGCATGTAAAGCTATTCAGTCTCTCATGCTTTAAACCTGCAGCTGTTTTGCACAGTAGTTAGCACACTGCGGCACTCATCTTTAAAGTATTTATGGACAAGGCATAAACCAGACAAGGCAGAACACTCATTATAGTTCATCTGAGTGGCAGAAACCCAACTTATGGACTGGGTTTAACAACTTATATTGAATAATAGATTTTATCATGTGAATGTTTTTCTTTTTATTGCATCATAAAAGAGTTGTGGTAAAGAGGGCTGGATCGCAAGACCTGTAGCAGTGTCACAGACCTCTGAGATCAGTTTGAAAACATTGGGAGTGCCACTGTAAGTAAGTAGTACAAGACATGGTCATGGCACTCGCCTAACATACAACAGGGGTCTAAAAACAAATCAGTCATGGAACAACTTCTTTTTGTCATCTTAAAAACTACAAGAAGCTCATATTTGGACCGATTGGACCAAATAGATCAAAATTTCTGCCAATAGTTTGTACCAACATGACATTAAAAGTTAAAAAACATTAGGAAATTGACACACTTATTTTTAAAAACCAGCAGGATATTTGCCTTTAATTTTAACGTTTTTTTTCACAGTGTATAATTTTCTTTCAAACTTGAAAATCATCATAGTGCAGAGTAAGAGAATATTGAATTTTTTTCTAAAGTAACATTATGGTTGGTTTGTCATCGGTATCAATCTTTTACCTTTTTTAAAAAAGAATGTATTTTTTTCTGTGTAGAGTCACGATCATGTCATTAACAAAACACAAAAAGTGAATGCTTACTCTTTTATGAGAGAGACTCACAGATTTACAGTAGACTCCTGATGAATGAAACCTAACTTTTTACGTTAAACTCTACCCCTGTATGAAGTAATTTTCCCAAATAAGTGGGAACAGGTTGAGTTTTGATTAAAATGAAAAATTTCCTGGCATCTGGACTGAATAAATTAAAAAAAAAAAAAAAACCCAACAGTAAAATCTGAATGAGTCCCAGCCAGCCCTGTTGTAAGAATCAGGCAGCTAACAGCAGGAAAGATGATTGTTTGTTAGCTTGTTAGCCCTCCTCTGGGAACCAGCTGGCTGCCGGCAGACAGTGACAGGATTTCAGAGAGACTTTTAATAACTGTGACAAACTACTCCCTTCGTTCAGTCTGAACACATAAGTCAAAACTGACTTTATCTTCAACATCACTGATCTCACCGAGTGACCCCAGGACGATGTCAAATGAAAGGCCATCTTACAATCAGCTTTTCAAAGCATTCTAGGTTGTCTCTAAATTTTTCCCTCTGGATACAAACATTTTTGGTATTCTTGGGGCAAAGCTGCCTTTCAGCAAGGTCTTTGCAAGACAATAATTTTTTACACCGTTTTTCATTAGTCTATGAGTTTTAAAAAGCAATCACATTTACATTTGTCTACTTCAATTTCAGCAGCCATTACAAAAAAAGTGGCTTTCTAATGAAATGAGACAAAGTACGTTAATTTAATGGAAAGTGTCTATTTTCTCTGAAAACATCTGCACATATTTCTATATGAGGAGCTGCAAAGGAATAATTATGGATTATTGTGAATTAAAAAAATATATTTTGTGCCTCACTTTTGAATAAAAATTGAATAATTCCACCCACTTTTAGATTCAGATTTTTCTACTGACAAGAAGATCTAAAGGTAAATATTAACACTACCGTTTAAATGTTTGGAGTCACTTTAAAATTTTCCTATTTTTGGAAAAAAAAGCATTATTTTTTTCAGTTAATCTACCTAAACAGACATACACGTTATACATTAACATTGTGGTAAATGATTAAAAAATAACTATTCTAGCTGCTAATGTTTGTTTTTTGATGCATTATTTACATAGATGACAAGAAGCCCATTTCCAGCAGCTATCACTCCAGTGTAAGTGTCACTCCATTGTGTCAGAAGGCTAACAGAAGATTTAAAACACCCGTGCAATCATGTTATCACATCTTAAAACAGTTTGGCTGGTTAAAGACACTATAAAACTGGCCTTCCTTTGAGTAAGTTGAGTATCTGGAGCATCACATTTGTGGGGTCAATTAAACTCTCAAAATGGCAAGAGAACTCTCATGTGGAAGTCACAGTCTGTTGTTCTTACAAATGAAGGCTATTCCATGAGAGAAATTGCTAAGAAACTGAAGATTTCCTTCAACTGTGTCTACTTCTCTCTTTAGAGGACAGCACAAACAGGCTCTAACCACAGTAGAAAAAGAAGCAGGAGATCCCATTGCACAAGTGAGCATGAAGATAAGTAAAAAATAGTCTCCAGTTTGAGAAATAGGTGGCTCACAGGTCCCCAACAGCTTAATTAAGAGACATATCTGAGATTGAAGTTTGATGTAGTTGGATCTCACAGAAGAACATTTGTGAGACACAGAACAACTGAAAAAATGTTGGAACAGTGCCTGATACCACATGTCACACAAGGTGGGGGTCACGTGACGGTCTGGCGTTGGTTTGATGATGGTAAGGCAGGATGTTTGTTCATAAGGATGGCTATCACTCCATTTTGCAACACCATGCCATACCCTGTAGACAGTGGATGATTGAAGCCAATTTCATCCTAAGACATGACATTGACCCAAAGCACACCAAGTAATTCTGCAAGTACTATTTGGAAGCATGCAGCTGGTATTCTATCTTTAGTGGAGTGGCCAGAACAGTCACCAGATCTAAACACCATTGAGCTGTTGAGGGAGCAGCTTGATCGTATGGTACACAAAAAGTGCCCATCCAGCCAATCCAACTTGTGGAAGGGGCTTCTAAAGCGGTGGGGTAAAATTTCTCCAGCTTGAATCAACAAAATAACAGCTAGGATGCCAAAGGACTGCAGTGCTGTAATTGCTGCAAATGAAGGATTTGTTGATTCTTGGAAGTTTGGTGGAAAAAAAGTATTATTTTAAATAAATATAATTATTTCTAGCCTTGTCAATGTCATGACTATATTTTCTGTTTGTTGTACAACTCATTTGGTAAATAAAAGTCAGACTTTTCATGGAGAACGCAAAATTGTCTGGGTGACCACAAACTTTCCAGCAGTAGTGTAGGTGCATAAACTTGCATTGCAAATTAAGCTTCATTAAAAACAAAACCAAAAAATAATTTTCTGAAACAGGAAAGTTGGGGTTTTTATTTACTGCTTTTTATTAATAGTCATCTGATTAATATCTAGAGAAAAATCTAGATTGGTAAACTTTAGCAAGAACAGAAAAGAGTAATTAAAAGAACGGTTAAATAAAAGTTTTTTTCCTGAGATTGGAATTAATAATAATAATATTCAAACTGGTTTGTTTAGACTAAATACGTGTCAGGATGTGTGTCTAAGATCCTGAAAAAGATCTTCCTTTTTATGCTGCTGTGAAACTTCGAAAGTGCCAGACATTATGCGACACTCCTGTCAGCTTGTTTTCAAGCTTTTATAATTGTGTAAAAATCACTGGAACACAAAAGAACGACAGAGACAAGGTGATGTGATTGTATGAAACTAAAGCACAAACGTCAAGGAAAACAGTAGAAAAAAGTGTAAAATGACTCAAGAGGGGGCTGCACGGTGGCGCAGTGGTTAGCGCTCCTGCCTCACAGCAAGAAGGTTCCCGGTTCAAGCCCTGGCTGGGGGACCTTTCTGTGTGGAGTTTGCATGTTCTCCCCGTGCATGCGTGGGTTTTCTCCGGGTACTCCGGCTTCCTCCCACCGTCCAAAAACATGCTTCATAGGTTAATTGGTTACTCGAAATTGTCCCTAGGTGTGCATGTGAGTGTGCATGGGTGTGTGATTGTGGCCCCTGCGACAGACTGGCGACCAGTCCAGGGGTGTACCCTGCCTTCGCCCATGAGTAGCCGGGTTAGGCTCCGGCAACCCCGTGACCCCGAAAGGGATAAAGCGGATTGGAAGATGAATGAATGACTCAAGAGATGGAGGGAAAACATGATCTCAGAGAGACAGTGGGAATCAGAGTGAGTATGAGCATTGGTTGCAAAACAGCAAATTGAGAGTGAGGTGGTAATGTGGGCAGAGTTAAGGTGAAGCTTACAAATAGCATATAATGAAGCTCTGTGCAGCTCAAACTGTGAAGGGCAGTAATTTACCCGTCAAGGACAGAGATGGATTTGTCACCAGAGTAGAAAAGAAAGCCCGTGGAGTGACAACCTCCAGCCTCCTCTCAACAACAATGCTCCATCTGAATGCAGAGAATTAGATTGTCCGCACGTTGACCTAAAGGTGCATTCACACGAGCGTGATTCGCACGGCCAATTAGCGTGCCCGCCGCCTGGCCAGAAATCTGTTCCCTAAGCTCGCTGCCTCGTATTAGTGTGGGAGGAGCTAGCAGCTAATGTTTGTAGCCTTATTGCTACACAGAGCTGCATCTGTTTATCTCATTTACAATGCATGGGAGACACAGATGATGTTTAGTGATCAGGTTTGTTTAATTTGAAAACATTGGTGATCAAGTCTCCATGTTTGGGTTCATGAAAACATTTAGTCTCCCTTTAGCTCCAGTGAGCTTCCCTCTTGCTGCTGTGGCTGATTGATGGCTGCTTCAGCTGTGTTTCCATCTCTCTCTGACCGAGTTCAAATGCTTACTGTCGCGCATTAAAAAACAAGAAAATAAGAAAAACATCATAGAGTTCAGGAGGCCTGAGCAGACTGCTTTCCCGTCCAGCAGCAGCCCTCTGTCTGGCCACGAGCTCCTCTCCCAGGAGCCGGCGTAGTGAGCATGTCCGCTACAGCTCCAAGGGTCCTGCGACAGACTCTGTAGAGCGTACCCGCCTTAGCCCAACAGTAACCGGGACGGGCTCTGGAAACCCGCTGTGCAGAAAGGGACACAGCGGGTTAAGAAAATGAATGGAAGTTCAGGAGAACTATGGATCGATCCACCATATTGGATGTTTTCTCCCCCGCTGTCACTAAAAATGTCCCGAAGTTGAGTCCCTGATTGGTTGAGGAGAAGCAGCCACCTCCCCAACAGTTCAGATTTTTTATAAACTCTGGCCAGCCACAGCAGCCGCTCAATTCAAGTCACGTTGCTCAATTCGCACCGTTTCCAGACTTTTGCGCTGCGTCGGCCACTCAATTCGCGTCGCAGAACCTCAATTCACTAAACCATAGACTTTACATCGAAACTGGCCCCCTCTGCTGCGCAAATCGCATTCAGTGTGTAAGCACAATAAGCAAACCAACAATAGACAAAGCTAAATAAAAGTTCTTATGTCTTATATGAAACATAACTTATGTTCGTTACTAACATTACATTTGCAGCAACAGAGTGCTATCCTGCCAAAGAAAGGAGTGGGTACTTATCTGCAAAACTAAACTAATTAACATATTAATGGACATGAATGAGATTAGCTTTTCTGTGTCTGTTGTAGATTGTAGATATGGGTTTTGTAGGGTGCTTATATAAAAAAATTTGATTCATCTTTAGAAGTTTTACTACTTTTTAGAGCCTAATAAAAATAAAAAAAAATTACTACACAAGTATGGCTGCTTTGACACTTGTAATGGTCTTGCAGACTCAAATCAAATGGGTGAAGAATGCTTTCGTCTGGTTTGGTTTGCTTCAACACATGGCACTCTCAACCTCTTATAGAAGGATCGTAAGATTGCTTCCCACCCTGCCCACCCATGTGTCAAAGTTTCCTTGGACATGAAACGGAATCACACACTGCTCATGGTTGAAGTTGGGATGATATAATTGGAGCCGCCATCACTGCGTGAATACTTGTGTGCATGGATAAATGGGACTGTGACTGTAAAGAGCTATGCGCTTCAATCAAAGTAGAAAAGCTCTAGATAAGTACATACCATTAACCAAATGCTGTTCACTTGGAGGCAACATTGCCCGAGGAACAAGAAAACCAGCTATCTCCACCAATCCCCTAATAAGCTTGTAGTAATAAGTGCATTTACCTCATTCCTGCACCTCATTTAAGTCCAGAGTCCTCTTCATCTTTTTGTTCTGACGGCAGTTTATTTTGCTCCTTATAATGAATGGTGATTTCGTCATTTACATTCTGTACTTTATGTTCTTTGGTTCACACCGAAATGAACAAAGATCCTTGTGTTCTAAAGAGAAAGGGGTCACTTGTGTGGTCTACACAAGAGTTCAGGTGAGGTTTTGTACAAATAACCTGACTATCCAAACCAACAAAACTAAATCAGACCTGCCAGAGTGTGTGTGTATATGTACAACAAAAAAAGAGATAGCTGGTCAAAAGGTTACTTGGAAAAAGAGGCAACGAGGTTCAAATCCACTTTAAACTTTTTTTGACTCTGCTTTAACTATTGAATGCTCAACTGGTTCACATCAGTCAGGACTTTCTAGTGGCCTTGTTAGACCTGCTATCCAAGAAAGTGATGCATATAAATGATCCCTTGGAGGTCTTTCCTGAAATGAAGTTGGGAGTAGTGTTCTTTAGGTGTTCATGCATCATGAAAACAACTATCACAAGATCGCCTACAGCTGACAAGAACTTGCAGGCATTGATTTTCTTCCTTTTTTTGGTGCTTCTGTCCAGCAAATGCGTCCTCTAACGGTGCGTTATTCTTTCCCCCAAAGCGTCTCCTAGGAGGTCTGCTGACAATCCACTGATTCAACTGATAGAAAATCAATCCAATCTCATCCAAGTCTATTCTTTTGGAGCTTGTCTCTTGACATCTTGACAGCATGAGGAGGGGTGCAAACACAACGCTTTGTCTACTTCACAGACAAAAAATAAAAAAGTAGTGCATCCTATTGTTTTTGTCCTTCCAATCAGCAACATGGAAGTTCTACTGTGGAATCTTTTCTCTTTGTTAAACGGCCTCATGTGGCTGTAGAAATTACAAACAAGAGGGAAGTTCTGTCTATTTTATGACAGAAGGTGGTTGATTTGTATGCCTAGTGAAAGAAAACCAATATTTAAGCTGTGATTTACTTGGAAAGGCTTGAGGAGAAATGTGACCATCCACAAAGACAATTCCACCATAATCTAACAGCTCAGCCTTCTGACCTCTTTTACCATCAAAAAAGTTTGTTTTAGAAAAGAATAAGATCACAAAAACAAAAACATCTTTACGTAGTTTACAAAACTGGTGTAAATCACATACAGTGGGCACGGAATGTATTCACACCCCCTTAAATTTTTCACTCTTTGTTATATTGCAGCCATTTGCTAAAACCATTCAAGTTCCTTTTTTTCCTCATGAATGTACACACAGCACCCCATATAGACAAAAAAAAACTCTCAAGGAAGAGACTCCCCAAGAGCCGTTTCATTCGCGATTGAATTGGTTGGGTCCCATTTCCATCCCACTCCCGTAAGAACTTGATCCCGTCCCAGTCCAATGATCAATGGCAGAGATGACTCCCATCCCACAGGAATTCACAGTGACCCACGGGAATCCCCAAAAAATGTCATCTTCTCCTGCACTCACGCTTATTAAAATGTTTTATGTGTTAGCCATTCTGCCTGACTGCACACAGCTGCAGAGATAAGATGACTCCAATCTGCACCAAGGCACCCTCCTCAGAACTCCTTGAAACTATCCTCAAGGGAACTTGATAAAGAAGTCCTTTTTTGGGTAAGATAATATTGTGTTGTACAAACTGTATAGTATGAGAAGCTACTTGTGTTTTCTTTTGTTCCCCCTCCCTTTCAGAAGAAAGACTTGCATGTAACTAGAGAATCCTATCTTCAATAAATATGGGATGCGTGTCAGAACAAGTGGAAGGTGTAACATGCACACATCTCTGTTCGTTCTCCTCGCGAGAAATCTTACTGAAGCCTTTGTCTTTCTTCCCTTTTGCAGCAGTCAAACCTGACAACTTAAAATTACAGCAGTTTGAAACTAACTACATGCACAAATCTTTATATAAATTCGAAAAAAATCGCTTGTTACACACAAAACTGCATTTACGCGCAAATCTCATGAGACTTTTTTCACGTCTCCCAGAAAGAAAAGATTTGTCTTTAAGTGATGTGTTTAAATACTGCTAGAATACGCGGCCATCAGAGTTTTTTTAATCAGTCACTTTGAACTTTTTTGTTGATTGTGAATAATATTTGCCGATAATTTGACATTTTCTCACTTTCCTAAACAGATACGCCCTGATAATCAAAACAAAAAAGTCTATTATTCACAATAGTTCAAAGCAGCTGATAAGAAAAATTCTGATGACTCAGCATTCTAGCAGCATTTACACGCATCACTTATGCACAAATCTTTTCTTTCTGGGAGATGTGAAAAGATTCTCACAAAGAGTCTCCTGCTGGCGCGGGGACCTTGCCCTGGCCTTGCCTGCGCCGAATGGGCTGCCCGTTCTGCACCTGGGGGCTGGGATCACTCCTTCTCTGGCCCTGGGACGGGGTGAGGCAACCCTCTTTGGGCCTGCATTTTGCGACACCTACTATGGCGGGGTCTGGGGGGAGCAGGCCAGAGGGGAGGGGATGACTGTGGGAAGGAGGGAGGGGTCCACCATATGGGACCACCGGTATGGGGCCCTCACCATCAGGGGTCAGTTTGGTAGCTGTCCCCGACCTACCCTCCTTCCTCAAAAGACCACTTATTAGGGTGAAAGGGGGGGTCGGGTTGCGAAATACCTTGAGGGGCCGAGCCGATTGGCAGTGGTCCCCCCTCCCATGGCTTCCGCACAGTTTTACACTCTTCTCTCAGTTTTAAGTTCACCTTAGACACGTAGGACCCTTGGTGGGGGGTGCTTGTACATCACTGCCAGCAAGCATGAGATATCCTCTCAGTGATCTACCCTCCAATTTTATCTGCACCGTTGCATTTAGGGTTGCATCTGCATTTAGGGCCGAGGGTGATTGGATTGTAAGCAATCAGGAGATGTCCTCAGTGCCCTGTTCTCCAATTTTAACTGCACCCTTTGACACACACACACACACACACACACACACACAAATAGATTACACAAGGAAGGTGGGACTACTGATCTTCTGTCCCCTACCCCATCCCTGGCGGAGGGAACAGGGCCTTCAGCAGCGGCGGCCTTGTTTCTTGGGTGTCGGCCTCCTGGGCCCTGCGGCCCCCTTCCCACGCAGGGAGAGGGATCCCTTAGTTCTCTGGCAAGTCCATGAGCGGGGAATCACATTCCATCTGAGCCTGGAGGGTGTCTGTGTCCTTGTGGTGTGGGTTCTGGTCCTTGCCCTCGGGTGCTTGGGCCCCTCCTAAATTACAACATTAGGAGAGCCTGGTCAGGCTATATTCTCTACACCTTCGGGGACCCCCACTTCTCTTGGTCATCCCTCCTCAAGGTGGTGGTGGCTGACCCCTGCCGTGCTCTCTTCTGGATTTCCGCGGCTGCCTGGAGCTTTGAAGCGGGTCTTACTTGGGGGGCCCTGGCTTGTACCCGGGGCTCGGGTGGGGTGATGCTCAGAACTCCTGGGTGGCGATGGGCGGCCTGTCTGGATTGGTGTGGCTCTCGGGGATGTGGCCCCGCGCTGGGCACCCTGGCACGGTGGGAGGGCTGCTCTTCTGGCTGGGCTGGGGCTTGCACTCTGTGCTTCCATACCTCACTGCTCTCGGGCTTTGGGGGCCCGTGTGGCGGTCCTGTGGGCTCTGGTCTGGGTGCTTGGCCGGGCTGCCGGGCGAGTGGATCTCCTCCGTTGGCCCACAGTATGGGTGCGGAGGCGGGCCATGGTCGCCGCTGCTGCCTCTGTGGGGATCTTGGTGTGGGGATGGTTGGGAGTTCTCCCTCCTTTTTTTTTTTACATTCCATTATCCACTTCAGCTTAACATAAACATTCACCTGAGCACAGGTGTCAGCTCACCTTTACACCTTCAAATGGTTTACGTGACAGAACGGAATGCTTTACATGTGTTGGTTGGTATGCACAAGTGTGCGTTTGAACTAGATGTGGACAAGTTTGTGAAGACTCTTGGAGCCAGCAGGTATGTTTGTAACAGCTGAGTGTGTGGACAGGCCCTGCCCATTTTAGACTTTTAGACCAACACTCACATGATTGTGATGGGTATCTGCTTCTAGCATTTTGTTGCCTGTAGATTTACGGCTCAACCCTCCCGTCCCTGTAGTCATCCTCTAACTTCTGTAACTTTTCTTTTGCGACCTACCCCCCCCCGACAACTCTCTCTCTTTTGCCCCTTTCTTTTTCCGTCCAATCCAAAAAAAGAACACAAACAAAATTTATATAATAAAGTTTTGTTTAAATTACAAAAGGAGCTTATACATATATACACCTTGTGTGTCTGATGATTTATAACCCCCGACTGTAACAGTAAAACCTGTCTAATACAAGAGGCTCTTAGCTCATATCTGTTTGCTCAGCTGTTGGACAGGACAAGTTAGGAAAAAAAAGAAGATTCTCACATGAGATTTTTGCATCAGTGTGGTTTTGTGTGTGCGTAACAAGCGATTCGTGCGTATTTTTTTTAAAGATTTGTGAGTGTAGTTAGTTTTAAGCTGTTTTTAATTTGAGCATGTGTAAATTGTATTTTGTATTTTTTATTTTGTAATTTTTGCACTTATGCACAAAATGTATTATATGAGTTACAAATCAAGAATTACGCATACACAAATCCAAAGTTACAACAAGTTTTTTCACAAAGTGGTGCACACTTGTGAAGTGGAAAGAAAATTATCCAAGAGAATTGAACTCTTGTATAATTTTCTTTACACTTCACAAGTGTGTGCCACTTTGTGTTGGTCTTTCACATAAAATTCCAATAAAATATATTTATGTTTGTGGTTATAATGTGAGAAAATGTGAAGAAGTTCAAGGGGTATGAATACTTTTGCAAGGAGCTGTACACAATACGCACATTCATCTTTGCAAAAATATGGATGTTGGCTTTTGTGGGAGACATGCAGGCCAGCTCTAGGTTGACATCATGAAATGGGCAAATCCCACAAAGAGCAAAAGGCGGAGCCTCAAAGATCGAGTTGTCTTACTTCTGGGTAGGAACAAAGTTCACAAAAATAACAAATATTTCATAAATAACTTGTTCTTTCATGTGCCAAAGGTATTGGTAAATATATTGGTAAATATGGTAAATAATAAAGGTATTATTTTGTTTCTGTTATTTTGAAAAGGTAAATGATGGAAATAAAGCCACATTTTTTTTTTGACATACTAAAAGAATGTCTCATCTGTAAACTGATGTCTTCAGAAGATTTTTCAACCTTTCCTTGGGTTCTTTATGCACAATAATATAGCATATTATCTGAGGTGCCCAAACCTTTGATCCCCACTGTATATATAGATATAGTTTACTCTAAAAAGCTTAAGAAAAGCACGATATAGGCCCTTTAAGAGCTTTACTATATGTTTTCTCCCTAACAAACCCCACAATGTTCACAAAATTAACTACACGTTTTTATTTCTCTTACAAATGTTTGGCACCAAAACCAGGTTTTGATCTTTGGTTTAATTTTACAATACTGGACTTATTTTTTCTCTAAACATTTGATTTGAGAGTGTTTGAACAAAAGAGAAAATTGTAAAAAAGTTAATGTCTGTCTGAAAAAAGTGTATAAAGTGAATACTGAAGGGGTTGACAACCTTAAAACATATTTAAAAATTATAAAAACTAAAGCTATATAGTGGATTTTGCCTATTGGGGGTTATTTTTAGAATGTAGATCCCACGAGCTAGGGATATTGTATTGTGCTGCTTTCCAAATTGTGATGAGGCGTTTGCATATTTCTGGTACTGTTAGAAGCTGCTATGTATCTTTTTCTTGTGTTCATTTCAGATCGGCCGCCTCCCAAACTTAAAATGGCTTTCACTTTAATTATTCTGAATATTGATTGTAACAGTACACTTTTTCAGCATTCTAAATGTTCACAAATTTTTAGGAACATTTTGCTTGAGAGGGGAAAAACGTAGGAGAGTATAACAAATGTGCTATAATTGGTTTCCCAGAAAAGTAAAGCATCTTTTGAGCCTCATCTAGCTTAACGTTTTCCAAATTTAAAGAGTAACACGAGCCTCATGACATCAAGGTCTCTACTGAATAAACTTAACAGATGTGTCCAATCAAGCAAGGTTTGTATCATTTGTTTCAAGTTAGGCAATTATAGTTTATCCCAAACCATTCCTGTTCATACTGACAGAAGCTCACGCCTGCGTTTACCTTGCCAAGTGTTTGAGCCGTGACATTTATTCAAAATATACTGTGCTAACATTTACAGATGATTACTTGTTTGTTTCAGTAACATTGTAAAGCATTTTGGACTGTGATGTGACAAATCTGAGCAACATTAAGCATGAGGTGAAGCCGTTTTAGCCCCTCTTGGCATTTTTAGAGTATAATTTTCTACACCTTCATCTGTGTTTTGATGGTTGTTGTGCAAGTTTACCTCATAAGTTTACAAGTAAAACTCATAAGGTGAAAAATTGACAAATGTATTCTGTCACCTTGAATGAGCTCACTCCTAACAAGATTAAAATGATTTATATTATCACAGAAAAGCTATGAGCACAATGTCAGGGTCAAGAGCTCAGACTTCCAGTTTAATTCATTGCCTGTTTGGATCTAATGCCTCTTTTTTAAGCTTGAGTTGTGAGGTTGCGCATGTGTGGTTTTCTGTCTTTTGCTATGTTGTTGATGAGAAACCAGCCTCCTGTGAATCATGGATGGGTTGACAACAGCTTGCTTATTCAGCAGAGAGCAGCTCTGCTGCTTAAGATAAATTACAGAATCTTTGAAAACGGCTATTCAGTATAATTTGAAAATATGTCCTTTGAGGCGTTCATTATCAGAAATGAACTTCAATTGACTTCACGGAAATCAACCTTTTGACGCAATCAGACCTTCGCGTTGTCATTTTAAAAACGCACAAAGTAAAGAAGACTAGAACTTTAGAAAACAGGTCATGGTCCTTTTGCGTCTGACACTTTAAACCATAAAACTGTGCTTGGCAGAAATCTTCAGACGGGAAGCTGCAGCTTTGTGATATAAAGTGCGTGAGAGACATGAAAATTGTCTACAAGAGTTTTAAAGAAACAGAAAAAAATGTTTTTCTCATGGTTGTGGAAGAGAGACTTGATGAGGAAGGAAAAGATTTATTTAGTAAAAGCAGTAAACAATGATTTTTTTTCACTGGAAGAGTTATGTCACAACACATAAAACTTTCTGTTGTATTTAAAATCTAAAGATGATCAAGGCATATGCCTGACAAAAGATGAAACAAAACAAGAGGAAAACAGCCCAAATTTTGAAAGCTCAAAACCAAATTCACGTAAAGACACGTCAGCCGACACTCTTGACGGACATCTGTGCACATCGGTGAATGAGGAACGCAAGGAAAACCTACAAATTAAGAATGTCCCGCATGTATCACAAAGGATCGACATTGCACAAATCAATAGTGGATTACATTTAACAGCACAACAATCATGCAGGGTTCACATATGATTTGCCTATTTTGTGACAAAATTAGCCGATCCCCCCCCAGCTCCTCCTGTCCGGCTTGTGCGGGCAAGGGAGGTCTCTGTGAATCTGAAACACACTGGGACCCTCTTGCAGATCCCCCCCAGCAGCAGCTTCTGCCAGGATCCCCCTGTACACCCACCCCGGCGGGCTGTGTCGGCTAGTCCAGCAGCTGACTTTAGATCTGGTGCGGACCATGGGAATTCCACAGCATCGTGAGGGGCCGTGGTTGCTGTCCATGGTGCTGACCCAATGTGATTTATTCAGACATGAATAGATGACTCTGTTTTATCTGGTTTATTCGTACTTCTTCCATGGTTTTGACATGGTTCAATCGTGATACATCTGTGAATATTTCACGTGTAAAAGCCACAACTTTTTCAACGTTTATCCACTTATTACCAACTTTCTTACGTGGAACATGCACAAAATGTATGTATGCAGCAGTGTGACACGGCCTTTATATCAATTAACTAATAAATTAATTTATAAGTTTTAACTAATAAAACTCTCAATCGACACATGCATAAACAAATTAAAAATCACTAAGTAAAAAAAACCAGTAATACATTTCAGTTTTCTGTTTATTCAGTCTTCTATAGCTGGAGTATTCAGATTTAAACATCCTTATTAACACAGTTCAATTACCACTGTTACATTTTAACTGTGAAACAAAAAACAAGTATTTAACCACGCCCAATGGGTTCTTCTGATCATGGCTTCTCTTGCCTGCTTCTTACTACTGAGCACTAAGCAGAGTTTCCAAGTACCACAAGTTATTTTAGAGAAGCCAGTCACCCACTTCAATATTTTTATAGTTAAATTCAAACTGTGGTTAGTAAAAGAACAGCGGTGTTCATTGAAAATCGGAACAAGCATTACATAAACCTGAGATCAAAGAAAAGTAAAGAACTCATCAATGTGGTCTACCCGATCACTCTGTGGCAACGAGCAAATATTACGTTCTTTTTGTCTGTATGTTTGTTGTTTTAAGATTGTAAACCTTTTAATTAATAATCAAAAAATAAAAAAATGAAAAAGATCAGCTCCCATTAGTATTTCCCGACAGTACTGCCTCTTTTACGACTCGCTGGGCCGTTTAAACAGCGGAGAACTTCGTGATCACAAGAATTTAGGTTTTTCTCAACAACAGAAAGCTTCTCCCGCACCAAAGATTACGATTACAGCACCAAAAAAAAATCAGGGACTGTCACCGGAATGCAATACTGTATTATTGTTTGTTGTCGTCATTACAAACAATGAAAATCTCAACAATACGTGATAGAATGACAGACACACAACTTGGAGTTATTCTCTCCTTTTCATATGTTGGCGACCACAAAAGAGGAGAAATGAGCGAGTTTTACTTTGAGGAGATGTCCCGGACTTCTGCAGCCACTTAAGCCGATAATAACATGTCTGTGTTAACAGAGTTATTAAAGTGTCAGTAAGTGGGGCTGAATCCTCTTACCTTGGGGAGTAAACTGCTGTCAAACAAAACAGAAGAACAAGAAAACATTTAAGTCTGTTTGTAGACCAGTGTGGTGTTGTGCGGACCTGATCCTTAATATTTGCTTTTTCTTTGTTTTTGATTTTTTTTTATCAAAGTAAACACTTTCATTATTTTAAAAATTTTAAGAGGTTATTGTTCTTGTAAACATCTGAAGACATACACTGACTGTAAAATGCTTTAGTGGAAGTGACGTCATATTTGTGCGTGCTTAGAGCGATCTGGCAAATCACAGATTACAGACTACAGATTGGTGTGACAACAACCGGTCAATGTCACGCCACCAGTACCCATTTACGGCACAATGATTGGTTGGTTTGTCAGCTCCACACACAACACTGTAAAAGTGCCATTCATGCAAAACTTGCGGGCCGCACTAACGTGAAACTTTCATATTAGGGTGGGGACCACAAAATATTGTCCTGGGAGCTGCAAATGGCCCACGAGCCACCAGTTTGGTGTGGCACAAGACGCACATGTGGGAAGGGGAGCAAGCTTGTGCTAAACAGAGCGCGTCTCCTGATGTAACCACTGATCAAAGTAAAAGAGAAACATCAGTGGCATATATTTGTATCAAGGGCGGAAGTGGTGCAGTGGAAAGGGCATCGAAGGATTGCAGGTTCAATTCCCGCCTTGCCCGCCCATGTGTCGAAGTGTCCTTGGGAAAGACACCAAACCCCACATTGCCTCTGATGGAAGGCTGGCGCCAATGTTCGGCAGCTGAGCCGCCATCAGTGTGTGAATGTGTGTGTAAATGGGTGAATGGGCTCGTGACTGTAAAGCGCTGGCACTGATATTTTGCCCATCCCTAGTGGAAGACAAAATACATATGGCACAGAAAATTAAGGATATGCCATAAACAGTGGCAAATATGAGTTTATCAGTGCCTCCAATAATCAATTAATATTTACATATGGGTCTCTGAAATGAAGCGTTGATACTTATGAATCTTTCTTTTGAAAGAACGAAGAAAAACTGCAGCGTTTCGGCTGATCGTGAAGGTAGGTAAGCAGGAATAGTCATTGGGAGAAAAGGCATCTGTATGCTTGAATTTCATGCTTCTTAACATAGATTTTTGTTATGGTAAGCCCAGGTGTGTTGACATTTATTTACAGACAGCAGGCCAGTGAATAACTATCTAGGCTGCAACTTAAATAATAATCAAAGCTACCAGGAGATGCCTGAAAGAAACTAATGGGTGGGGTGCAGTTTTTATTTTTATGTCTTATACAGCTTGACAAAGTCAATGATAAAAAACAACAATTATTCTAGTAAACAATTAAAGTACATTAAAAAAAAATGCTTAATCAGCATCAAAATGGTACTGGAAGCACAAAATTGGAGAGCCACAAAAGAACAAAGCGACTATAGGATCGACTGTGAATCCAGCAGAGAGAAAATAGCAAACAAAAAAAAAAGCTGAGAAAAGAGTGAAAGAGAGAAGTCGCACTGCAGCAACAAGTGTGGTGAAAGCAGGCGAGTGTTTACCTGGGCGGCCTGCCAGAGCCGATCAGCCAGAGTGATGATCTCAGAAAGAATGTGACGGATGAGAAAGGACTGTGATAAGCTGCTGCTCCCCAGCGCGATCAGGTACTCCATCAGCCTCTCTGCATCCTGCAGTTGAGGGGTTCAAAAAAAGAATTTACTGGTAGTATTCCTTCAAATCCTTCCTTCTTAAACTCTTTTAGCTGAATTTATAGAAATCAAGCATCACACTGGGGTTGATCATAGTTGAGCAAAATACTAGTTAATTATTTTCTTGCTGCCAAAAACAAGGAAAAAGTACAAATGTTCAATATTCAGTGCATGTATTCTGTAGAAAAAAAAAATCAGCCACTATACAACAGGTTTATGCTTTAGTAACTTTTCCAGCCAAAAGCTGCAAAATAAAGGGAAATTTTGTGGCATTATTGCAGAGCAAAAAGTCTTCGGAAGCGCTCTTCTGTTGGGGTTGAAACAGATGAGCCGAGCAGGATTCAATATTCAAGAGTGCAATAAAGAGTTCTTCCAATAGACCTGTGGATGACACGGTTGTAATGAGGCAGCTGTGAAGCTACATGATGCTATCCAGACATTCAAATGCTCCCTGATGTAAAAGGTTATTACATAAAATATACCCACAGCTGAACACCGTAGGAGACTGACATTTGACTGAAGCCACTTGAGATTCTGTATTTGAAATCTAATCGTCCGGGCTCTTCATCGTGTCCAATCCTTTCTGTCAGAGAACATAACAACTCCTTCAGGTGTGTCTGAGCTGGAAATTAAAGCATCCTTATGGATTGTGAGCGCCTCTGAAGAAAGCACTTCTCCTTGGTAAATTGCAGCTATTCATGTTATTGCTCCTCAAGATGGGAACGCGCCAAGGCTCAAAGCACTTCCCAGTCACTTTCAGAAGATTTCCATTCAATTTTATCTCTTGTTTGACTACATTTCTTATGTTTTTAGAAAAAAGATAAGAAATACTTCACATACATTTTCAGGTTTCATTTCAGTTTCAAACATAGAGCCAGGTGGCCTAAGCTGGGACAGATATAACGCATTACAGTAAAGAAACCTAAAAAAATACTTATTCCAATAACACGTTTTTGAGAAACTAGGGATTAAAACATGTTTCTTTTGCTTCAAAGTACTTCAGTTTTATAAGGCAATTCCAAACTTATCCTTTAGTGCTATGACTCATTTTATACCTTCACCACAACTGCCTTTACCGGTGGATACGGGCTGTCAGCAGGCAAAAAAATTTAGGCAAACTGGTGGGGGGCATGCAGATGACTGCTCAGTGAGCCCATACAGCAAAAATGTTAATGCACATTTTGCTAAAGACATGCTGCTGGCGACGATTCATAGTGAACAATTAAAAAACCTGCAATGGTAAATAGAGGTTGATAGATGAGATGCAAGTGTGTTATACATTTTGCTCTTTTGTTCAACCCCCCTAAATTCTTTGGACTTCACAAGCCCCTTGCGCAGTGCTGTTCACATGATAAGTGCGGGCTCTTTGTGTGCAGCCTGACTGTTAGAAATGAGAAAATTAGACAATCACAGTGTAGTCTGCCAGATGCCTCCTGGGATCCTCCCTGGGGAGGTATTCTGAGTTTGCCCCACTGGGCAGAGGCCCCGGAAAAAAAACAGGACACGCTGGTGAGACTATGTCTATCTGCTGGCCTGGGAATGCGTCAGGGTCCCCCCACAGGAACTGGAGGAAGTGGCCTGGGAGAGGGAAATCTGGGCATCTTTGCTTAGACTGCAGCTCCCACAACCCAGTCCCAGATGAGCAAGAAATGAACTGCAAGAAACACCTGCACTCCCCTTAAAATGTGGCTGCTCCTGTCTACAACCCTCTACGGGCCTGGACAATCCAAAACTCACAGCACTCTTACGATTAACCCCCGTATGGGTCCAAGTGACTAAGGCTTTAATATCAGCATCAAGTAAACAAAACAGTTTTTAGTCTTTTGTATAAAGATTTTTTAATCATTTTGTCTGTTCTCTGAAAACTGTCCATTTAGAAAAGAATTGTTTAAACCCAGTTTTATGATTGACATCTCCACTAGGTGCTCGCTCAGTTGCCCATCAGGTTCATTCTCAAATGTCTTATGGCACTACACAGGCGGAGCCATTTCCTGGTACGTTTATGGATTTTGCATAATTTTTGAAATGTCACAGAAGATGAGCTTTTAGGTGTGAGCAAAGGTGACTTTTCTTTTTTTTTCCCCTTCTGCAAAGACCTGGTGACTCGGCAAGAAAAAATGCTGTTTGTTTTCACCAACAAGCCATGAACACTACAGCAATAAACCCCAATATGTCATGAAATTTGAAGGTAGGTTTTAGCTAAAAGAGTCACAAACCTGAATTATATAACCTGTGAATGCAGTAAAACAAAACAAACCCCCTGTGTTTCAAGAGCATTTTGTATTCCAGACAACCTCGCCCAACCAAGATTATTGAATCATTTTTGAGCTGCGTATTTAATAGATAAGTCTGATGTCAAAATGTTTTAGAATGGTGTCCAAGTGTGCGGTTTTCCTTTGATGGCAGTCTGATCGTGTCAGGAGCTGCCTCCAGTATCATAATTACCCCCTGCCTTCATTTCTGACCCTTCCAGCATATCTGAATGGTCTGGAATAATCAGTTTGACCGGTACAGTCATTGAGTGCCTCATTGAAAGTCAGAAATATGAAGACTTCATTATCTGCCATTCTCAAAATGATCTGCAAAAGTCCTTACTAAGGTAGCTTATGAAAAAGCTCCTTTGTGGAGGAAGTTGATGGAAGGTTATCACCAAGTACTTTGAAAAAGTTGAGTGTCGTGGTGAACATCCAGGTCAAAGAACTAGTGGTTATTATTCACAGTGAACTGCTTAAGGTCTGAGTAAGACTGGAAAAAAAAAAACTTCATTGATAACCAAAGCAAATTTGTGTTTGAGAAGAAATAATGAAAGCTTACGGGACACATTTCAAACAGGCCTAAATATTAAAAACAATTTTCTTGGTCATAAAAAAAATCCCTTTCCACATAAAAATTGTTATAAACTGAACGTCCTTAGTGGAATTATTAATTCTTTTAGGAACACTGGCTAGATAATTACATAAAATGACTTAAAGGAAAAGGTATTCATGGATTTGACTAATACAATTGAATTTTCAAAGAAAAAAAGTCGATTCCTTATCGATAACTCAAGTTTTTTTAAACCCAGGTTGACTATTAGTACAAATATTACAACAGCAGATCAGCTGTTCAGTTTAAAAGTCCTTTCAAACACTTACAATGTGAAATTTCTCGACAGGTTCCTTAAAATTACTGTGTAAAGGTCCTTCCCATCCGTTGCCATTTTAGACCGCAGTTAATCCATGGTACAAAAGGCCATCCTTAATAGAAAAAGGCAGAGACCCCAATTTCTCCGGGCACTGTGGCGTCTGAATAGCAAACTGCAAGACAGCCACAAGGTGTGGCTTTTAAAGAAACAGGCGCAGCTAAGGTCAGTCACCCATCTCACCCACAGCTGAGCTATCGCAATTTAAAAGCCATTTCTTTTCTCATATAAACCTACATTTGACTCAGAGAAACACTCTCACTTCCATTTGCAGAGTTCTAGTCCACGTATATTTGGAAAAAAACAAAAGTAAAAAGAAAAATCAATGAAGCAGTCCATGGTCAATGGTGTACCCAATCGTTTTCCCATCTTTAACAGAGAAAGGCTTAACTGATCCTCAAGCAGTTAAATCAGGGAAATGAAAGAGGTGGATTGAGGCTGGATGCAGATGAGGCTGTTTTTTTAAATTATAGATTTACTGCATCAAACAATAATGGAAATCTTTGGGTGACTTGAGGAAGAACATTTCTTGACAAATTTGGGTTAAGAAAATGAAAGTTGATGAAGTATATTCCAACTTAATGTCGTGTTATGTTATCACTGTCAGGCTAATTCATGATAGTGTAATTTAATAGCGACTTATCATAAGCTTTAACATTATTTTATGAATATTTGAGCTTTAAAAGGTTTGCTAATAAAACCAGTTTTACGTGGATTAAATGTTTCCAATGTAATTGTAAAATATTTAAAAAGAAATAACTCTTTTTTTTTTAGGTTCAGAAGGCAACAAACTGTTCAAAATAATCTAATTTAAAGCTGCGATTTGTGTCAGTTCTCAGTAATTTAGGCTATGCCCAGATTCATTCACTACTTTCCAACGCCCAACAGACTACACTGTATTGTGGGACTATCCATTCACTTTAATTTTTATGCAATTCAGACACATGATAAAGTAAAACCCTAATAAATATGAACATTTTACAAAGACTATTTATGTGTTAACTGTATCAATGTATGCTGTTTTTTTTTTTTGTTTTGTTTTTTTTGCAGAGACCTCTAAGAAAAAAAGCAACACAAATAGCAGTTTTAAATTAGATACTAGATTGTGAAACAGTAGATTCGGACACCTCAAAAAAATGGCAAACTCTCTATGTAGTGCACTCACAGAGCAGTAGTGGCTGGATAGATTTCAGTGTTATTCAACCAGTTATTTTGATTGAATTTATGTTTCTTTTTAAGGCCAAAGTTTTTTCCAACCTGAAGTGTAAAAGGCCAAAAGAAACAGCAAAATAAAACTGTTCTTTTTTTTTAGCTGTTTAATCACTTGTTTCTAGGAGTTTCTATGGACACCAATGTTATTTAAAATGTATCAAAGTCCAAATATGTCAAATATTTTTCACTCCCAAATGTCCTCCCTTTATTTACAGACTGAAAGGCAGCTTTTAAAAATTTCATATCTTTTATCTTTGTGATGAAAAGGCAATTTCTTGATTATACTGCCTTAACAGTGGAGATCATTCTCAAGCACAGGTGGTCATTATAGCTACCGTGAAAAATAAATATTTCATGCATGTGAACAAGGCATCCCCATGAATCCCATTACTCACTCTGCTGGGCTGTTTGCTGTGAATCAGCATTTGAGTCAGCTCCCTCAGTGGCTCCTCCATGCGACTTCGGAGCTCCACAGATGGCATCCTTTGTGAGCAAAAAAGGTCCAACGCTTGCCCTACCACCTGGCAGGACTGCATTACAAGGTCACTGGGTCCCACGACAGGGTGGTTTCTGCAGGCTTCCACCATGGAGTCCAGAAGCTGACACACGGTGTCGGCAAACACTGAGCACATCTCCCCGTCATGGCCAAACCACAAAGCCTCCTCACCTCGGTTGTTGCCTTTTAGTTGTTGCAGACCACACAGCGACCTGAGGAACCTCAGATGAGAGTCATTTGTTTGGCAGAAGGGAAGCAGTTGCCGAGGGGTAGGAGTGGTGACTTTGGGGTTCTGCATGAGGGGTTCAATGCTGATGTGGTTTGGTTGAAGATCCGCACTGCTCACGAGGCTTCCTGAGCAAAACAGATCCTGTGACATGTCGTCCACTCTGCTGGCATCATCTGTTAAATTTACAGACAAAAACTGATTTTAGAACCGGCATATTTTTCAGCACACAACTAAAAAGTAAACTTAACAAGGAATAACTGATTCTGATGCAATCGTGTTATGACAAATAATTTCCATTACAATTAAAAATCATCCACACAAAGGCAAGATGACATGCATCTGTTTGATACACACATCACGCTGTCTAGGTGTTAGCTCTAATCTGTTATCACAAGGGCCAAAATAAAAAACATTTACTTGCACACAAATTAGAGCTGATGTGCCAGCCTAATGCTTTAAATCGCCTGACTGGCAGGCGTGATAAATGTTTTGCCACTGGTAGAGAGGATTTAGCTCCTCAAAGAGATGAGAAGTGCTAAGAGAAAACATGGAAAACATGAAATACAGTCTTAGCTAAAATATGTTTCTTTAACCTGCTATTAACAAAATAAATGGTTAAAAATTTAAAGTAATTTAATAAATGATTTCTATTATTTAAAAAAAGATGCAATCTAAAAGATTGTATAATTATGAGATTTGGAATGTTTTAACAGCAATGAACTTAGTCACAGTTTAATGAACCACTCTGATGAAAATGTTTTTTTAAGTGTTTTTAACATGTGACATTTTTGATGATGAAGGACATATATAAAGAAAATTAAGCTCAAATTGCATTTCTTTTAAATTGTTGGGAATCCTGGGTACCATACCTGCAGTTGCAGAGATGCTGCATAAACCCCTCCGTAGTTCTAATAGTTGTGGCATCATCAAAAATCAAACTTTGCTGTTAAGTGTTTACTTTTTACTAAAGAGCACAATTAGTTTTTGATTTTTCTAGAAAACAAGAACTGTATAGAGGACTAGAGCAAGGCTCATTTGAAGAATTAAATGACAGCTAAAGCCAATGTTTTCTCTTAAAACAGTCTTACAAATCATTAAATGAAAAACCTTTTTCGAAGGTAATGACAAATTTCAGAAAAAAATTCCAATTTCCTTTTATGTGCTTTGTCCAAAGCTTTCAGTCAAACAACACGGCTGCAAACAAATGTTTATGCATCTCTGTTTAGAAGAGTCTTTTTTAGAGGGTGGGTTGAGCGACTCATATCCACTTCATCCCTGTTTATGTGCCTCGGTTATTATGATGGGGTTTCATGCTATTCATTTTCCGAAATCCAGTAAATGCAGCCTTATGTGAAGTTGGGTTCAGAATAAGATGAAGAGGCTGTGTAATTCCACTCTGAGTATGTGATGTAAGAGCACCTTGCACATCTGAACAGCTTACTAAATGACTCAGACTCATGCAGACCCCAACAAGTAGCATTGTGTAATGTTGGGAGTTTTGGATTTGGTTCTTCTTTAACACCTGAATGTGGACTTTTCTTCATCATTCAAAACACAAACTTGTCAGACTCCAGATCAAAAAGAAGAATATGCTCAGCTCACTGTAGAACAAGGCTCGTGAGCATTAAGTAATCGTCAGTGATAGCATCAGCACAGTGCTGTGTCTTAACTCCTCTTCAAAACCCTGTCAGATTGAACTTGCCTTTGAGATATCCTCCTTTTCACTAAAGGCATCAGCAAAGGCACACTTTTCTGCTTGTTTATCTTTGTTACTGTTTGCATTTTTGACCAAAAAAAACACACTTTATTCATTCCATTCTGGAATTTCAAGGTTAACTATTTCTCGGGGGGGGTAGTTTAATTTGATGTAAGCTAAAAAAAATGAAACTTGTGGTATGCAACAGGGTTCAATTTTTGGCCCCATGTTTTTAAAGACCCACTCCGATCATTTTTTGATCTATTGGAGAAGCATTCCCAGTCGTCTTTTCATCATGATTATGCCGTTTTAAGCCAAAAAAAAAAAAGAAAATTGTCATTTTCTAGGACATAGTTTCTGCAGAGCAAAGGTAGTTCATTACAAACTCACCTCTGATTGTGGGGGGCACAAAGAACCCTCCAACCTTCCACTCCCCTATACTAGGAGCTCTCCGTTTCAATGCTCTAGCTTACATACCCTCACACCTATTACCTAACATTACCAATGCAACAAAAATGGTTAGCAATAATGGAGCTGTCCAGTCTTACAGATGGAGCAATCTGATGACCTTACAACTTAGATTTGGGTTTCATTTCAGACTTCGAATCCATTTAGAACCTGGAAATAACAGTGGGTGCATGCATGAGCAATGACTCACCTGCTGCCTCTACGCAGCTGCTGCTGGTTGTGTTTGACGTCATTCTCCTGATCAGATTCTCCTGTGTCAGACTCAGCAGCTCCTGCTCCAGGCTCTGGATCCTGTCCCTCGAGCTCTGCTCCTGCCTCCTCAGCCTGATGGTCAGACTCTGCGCGTGCTCCCGGCCGCTCACACCAGGGGGCTTTGATTTGATGATAGCCACTGCTACAGCGATTTTGGCTTCCATGAAAAGCCAACCTGTTTTTTTAAAACGCATATGTGTATATAAAGTCATTCAGAATAAAAAATCAATGAGAAAATGTATCAAACAACAAAGAGAGTAAATAGTTAAATGCTAACTTACTATGTTAAAACTACAAGTTACGACTATAAAATGTATAGCAGCAGATTATGATCTAATATGACTGTGTCAAAAAGATTAATCAAGATCGCGATAAACAAACTAGCCCCCATATTCAATTGTGTTGACAAGCAACATAATTTTCCAGATGAGCTGTACGACAAAAGTTTGTTTAGGCTAAATATACTTGTTGCTAGCTAAACAAGATCACGGATAATTATTATTTAAATCGAATAAAAATAAAAAATATATAGATATATATATAGAAATATACCTTTCACATTGCTCTCAAGACTTTCCATAATCAAATTTTCCTCGCCGTCTTTGAATGACACAGTTAACAAATCTCTAACTTGTCATTAAGTAGTAAGGCAGGTGTTGTGGTGAAGTTGGCGCCTCCTTGTGTCGGGACTGTCGGGAACACGCCTGAAAATAGGCCTTTTTAACACTCGCGTATTTCAAACCGGAAATCACGTTAGGATACTTTCGGTTGCTTCAGTCTCAGGCTCCTACAACAATAATAATACTAATAATACTACTACTACTACTAATAATAATAATAATAACAATAATAATAACAATAATAATGATGATGATGATGATGTTGATGATGCATGTCTAACAGTAATTTACTTTTATTTTTTTTTTATTTTTTTGCCAAATGGAAATGTTACTTATTTGCTTTGTTTTTTTATTTCTTATTTTCTGAGCTTGGGGTTTCCAAAGGCTGTTTAAGAAGTAGATCAACATGATATCTGCCATCTGTTCATCTGGCTCTCCCTCCAGAACATGCAAAGCTGTATGATCCATATATACATACATATAGCGGGGGGGGGGAGTACTTCCAAAACTGCTGCCAGTGGTTAATTTTTCAATTTGTTTAATAACGAGACTGTTGATGGTGGTGTCCCATTAGAATACTTACATAGTAGTGTGTGTTTGGGCCGCAGGTAGTAAGGTAGTAGCAGGTAGTAAAGTGCTATATAGCATTTACAACTTAAAAATTGAGTAAAACACAAAAAAGAGGATGTACACTCTAGGAGAAAATATTGATTTACAAAATTCTACTTTGTTTTGGTCTTTTTGTTTAGGTTTTTTGTTTGTTTTTGTTTGCAGAAATGCACACCATAGATGAATCAGTGTTGAAAGTTTTAAACATGAACAGACATGATATTCTGGACTTACTGGACATTTATTAATTCCTTTCTGGAGTTGTTGTTTAAAGAATAACCGTTGTCCTAAAAGTTCAAAAAGGAGTTTCATGATCTAGAAGACATGCAGTTACAACAAATCGAAATGACTGAATAAACGTTTGTGAATGGTGCAAATTTTAGATTTATTTTAAGTACATTAGGGCTCAAAATAGTCTTTTTTTTTGTCCAAGCAAACTACAAAAAATGGAAAGGGGGGGGGTTGCTTTTTTTCATTAAAATGTAGCAAAAACTTTACTTTTTCTTCAGGATGATCTTTGAGTTCTGCTTCGAGACCTACCTGCATGCTCAGGGACCCAAGGTCACCAGTCTTTAAGGAGGTATCTCTGAGGTGGTGGGGGGGTCACATTTACAAAGCGACCCATGCGGAGATGTAATGAAAAGCATAACTCGTGCAATTAAATCATTAAATTTATAATAGTTGTCTGGTTTTTACAATATTCTGTGGGATCAGGAGACACTGGGAGACTTTTTATTATTGACCTTGAAAGCCAAAATCCCGCCTGTGCCTCATAAAGTGCAAATGTTATAGTTGGATGTCTGATTCTGTCCTGCCCTTGACATGTCGAACATAAGCATCAACACCCCAAGGAACACCTTCTGCTTCTAAAGCTGATTTTCTTCAAATTATTCTTGTGCATTTTCCACCTCTGATTTTCTGGGTAGGAAAATGCCTGTTTTGACTGTTGCATAACCGCTGAAGATATATGAAGCACATCAATGAGGCTGCATTCAGAGCACAGCAGCAGTAATGTGGTCTCTGAAATCAGCAGCAATTTTCTTACAAATATGTTTTTTTTTTTCAAAGTTTCAGCTGGAATTGGCATTCAGAGAAGCATGTAATGGTAAAGAAGGGTTTCTTCTTTTTGAGGTGTGCCAAAAAAAAAAACTTGGAGGTATTTTTAGTCTCCAAGAACAAAGCATGGACTTCTAAATCAAACTTGCTGGGAATGAAACTCATTATTCTGGGACCAAATTGACTCATTTTTCACTTTTAGAGCCTTTCCTCCAAAATGTGACTTACGCCTTTGAGGTTTCATACTTAAGAGTTTTTTTCCTTTAAGGAAAACAGCTTCATTATTTATTGAACATTGAGGTTTTCTATGGAGTACTATTTCAAAGAATGACGTTTCTTTTTCTTGTCTTTTACCATGCTTCCAAGAATGATGATGACAAGTCAGGAAGAAGAGGAAGCTGAAGCCTTTGTTTACACGCCACCAAAGAACCTCAGCTAACACCTGATTTGTTGACTTAACTTCAAGGTCTATTGTCGTGACACCCACACAATTTAGACATCTGTTCAAGCCTGTCTTAAAGCTCAGTTTTTTCGTAGAGAGTCTGAAGAGAAAGGAACATATTTTTAAAACCACAGCAGTCCACAATTATGAGATTTAGCTGAAGAAGAAATTTGTGCAAAAATACAGGGAAAACATTTTTTTCAGGCAAAAAAAAAACAGGTTTCAGTAAGTTTTTAATAAATGAATTGACACATTTTCTGACCAGAAAATCTGGATTTGTCCAGTCTTATATTATAAGTCACAAGAAAGGTAATTTTCTTATCCTGTCAAAATTAATTGCGAATGGAAATGTAATCAAATGATTGATGTTGATCCACTCACTTATCCATTTTCTAAACTATCAAACAAGCTTAATCCCTTTTTTTTTTTTTTGGTGGGGGGGGGGGGGGGGGGGGGGTGTCACGTGGTTGCTGGAGCCTATCCCTGTTATTGTTGGGTGAAGGTGGGGTTTTCCCTGGACGGGTTGCTGGTCCATCCCAGGGACCACAGACATAATCAATGTGTGGTTAAAGACCCTGTCTGTGAAAAGGGTGTTTTCTAGTGTTTTTAACGTGTTCTTGTAGCATTTTTCTAATGATGGCGGACATATAAACATTCAATTTAGCTTAAAATTACATTACAGAGCATCAGGAGCAGATAAAAAATGCAGCTGGAAAAAACTTGCAGATGTGGGGTAGGAGATACAACAGCGGGTCACAAACTCCCTGCTCTTCTCCATTTTTATACATGCACTTGTAGACAAATAGATCCATGTACATCTTCATTTTTCTCTCCTAAGTTGGTATCTAGTTCCAAACTGTGCAGCTGGATAGCTCCAATTATTATCCTCGCCATTTTTGTAGAACAGCTAATGCAAGCTTGGGGTTGGGAGGGCTCTGTAAGCTTTAAGAGAGCTTGTAAATAGATGGATGGTGGGAAGTGAGAAGGGGCTTACTCCATGCCAACAGTTCCACCCACAACTCAGAGTGGAATTTCTAAAGAACTACTTTGCAGAAACTGTCCTAGAAAATGACACAGGTATTATTATTTATTTTGGATAAAAACAACATAATCATAATTAATCATAAGAACACTGGGAAGGCTTTTAGAATAATTCCAGATGATAATTAAAGATGATTGAAGAGGGACTTTAAATTAAATCAAGTTGGAAACTTGTGAACTGAATGCTAATGAATTCCATATTTAATCTGAAGCATTTTAGAATTTATACCTTTACTGTTGTTCCCATCTTAGATTAATAATTAGAAAAATAATACAAAAATCAAAATTAAAAACTTTCTTCTGTGCACAAGTTTTATATTTACCCCCTTTAAAAACATAAGTGATCATTTGAATGTCAGATTACTTGGCTTACACTTGACGAGTTTTAGAATTCAGTTTACTTTTGTGCCATTTTTCCTAAATTTTACAGAGTCTTAATATAGAATTATATTAAGGCTATATTAAAGCTTATATGAAGGCAACATATAGAAATATATGTTGAATACCTAAAATTTGATATATGATAAACCTTTTATGATAAGCAGACTGTCTTTAAAAATATTAAAATTTAAAAAAAAAACTCAAAACAAAGGGGCTGCACGGTGGCGCAGTGGTTAGCGCTCCTGCCTCACAGCAAGAAGGTTCCCGGTTCAAGTCCTGGCTGAGGGACCTTTCTGTGTGGAGTTTGCATGTTCTCCCCGTGCATGCGTGGGTTTTCTCCGGGTACTCTGGCTTCCTCCCACCGTCCAAAAACATGCTTCATAGGTTCATTGGTTACTCGAAATTGTCCCTAGGTGTGAGTGTGCATGGGTGTGTGATTGTGGCCCCTGCGACAGACTGGCGACCAGTCCAGGGGTGTACCCTGCCTTCGCCCATGTGTAGCCGGGTTAGGCTCCGGCAACCCCGTGACCCCGAAAGGGATAAAGCAGATTGGAAAATGAATGAACTCAAAACAAAGTAAAGTGAAACATAACTGAATACATGATCACATGCAGACACAAATCCTTAGAATTTTTTTCATATACATTTTTATGGGTCTTGGTATTTTATTTTTTGCAACATTCAGATTGTCAGTTTAAAATGAGCCACACCCCATGTTGACAAAAAACCCACAGAATTTTTGACATTTTTGCAGATTTATTAAAAAGGAAAATCTGAAATATCACATGGTCCTACGTATTCAGACCCTTTGCTGTGATACTCATATTTAACTCAGGTGCTGTGCATACGTTAAAGAGGAAAAAAAATGAACTTAAATTATTTTAGCAAATGGCTGCAATATAACAAAGAGTGAAAAATTAAAGTGGGTCTGAATACTTTCCTACCCACTGTAAGTCTGATTAAAGTCACCATATTTGTTAAAAATAACCGCTTGTCAGGAGTCTAAGCTCCGTCTCCCTCGCTGGTCACCGGCAGGAACCAACTCCTGAATACTGACACTATATCTCCCAGCTTCCCCAGCGCACAGATCCTGCACACCTGACGGTCATCTACAATCATCCACAGGATACATAAGCACAGTACACTCAGTGCACACAATTCAGAAAGTCCTTCAATGTGTTGAGTCTCTCTAAATATCATAGTTTTAGTAAGATCACCGTAGTTTCCAAAAACTGTGGGTTTTTTTGTGGCGTTTGTGTGCTTTAATGTTTGTAAGTGGATGTTTTGTGAGAAGATTTTTCAGTTTGCTGAGTGAATGGTGGCTGTTTCAGTCAGCTGCTCCTCTACATATGTAGGAGTGGCAGGTCCTTCTGGATCATCAAACCTCTCACCTCTTGACTCTAACCCAGAGTGGCCAACCTCATAATGACTCCCTTCTTCACCTGCAGCATCCATCATGTGAGCCCCTTCTTTCAGTGCAGAATCCAGAGGTTCACAGGTGAAGGTCGAGTGAAGGAGCTCAGGTGGATGAAAGAGGAAGACTGCTTGTGTCCCTACTCTCGCCTCAACAAACAGGATCAATAAATGCCCGGAACAGCTCCACACCACACATGCTATGTGGATGCAGAGGGTAAAGTAACGCGGTGAATGATGTTATGATGTTGGTTTTACTTTTCTGAGATTCAGGAACGTCTTATAGCTTTGAAAAAAAAAATGTGAAAGAACTGTCTCAAACATATTGAAACATTTTCACTGCAATTTAAAAAAAATAAATATAACATTTTTGTGAAATCTAACTTGTTTAAAGAAACAGTAGCTTCATCAATTATTTTAAATGAGACCAAATGAGAAGTGGTAGAACTTGTTCAACTTGTCGCCTATTGATACAGATACACCGACTTCTGTTCCAAACTTACTTTAACCTATAAATTACATTAACAGTGACACTTTTTTTTCACAGCTAAAAAAAAAAAAAAAAGCCGTACAGGGTTAAATATTTTAAGCTTCACTTGAAATTTCTCAATTTGCATTTCCCATCATTTCATTAATAAGCGGCAAACAGGAAGTGCTGCGCATCCTTTGTTTTTTGAGTAGTGGCAAATAGTGAGTTTTACCTTTTTTTGCTTTGCTTGTTTTAAGTAGAAAATATTTTAGCTATGAATAGAATGCTGATTTAAAGGAAATTCTTGCATCACAAGGTAGAAGAAAAAAAACCACACACACAGTACTCTAACACTACATGCTATTTTTCCTTAGGTTTCTATTTTATATTATAAGCTACATTTATCCATCATCTCTATCAAATAAGAGCTTGAAGGATGAACACAAACAATGAAAAATTCCTTCAAAGATTGTATAGATCATAGCTGTTTTTTTGTTTTTCTTTGGAGGGTTTTTCAATTTCTATTAACATGTGTTCAAATCATCCTGACCACTAAAAAGCCAACTTCATTGCAATGGAGCGCAATGCTGCAATATGTAGCGCAGATGCAGTAACAAAAAAAAAAAAAAAAAAGCAAGATGATGCAAAGAAGGGTAATACAAAGCAACACAGCAAATCATGGAGTTTGATTTTGTAACTGCAGTGTTACATCTCAAAGAGTTAAGGGAGTTCATATAAAGAGACATAATTTCCTGTCTTTTTAAAATCAGCATGAAAAGTAATAAAAGGGAAAATGTTGTTAATCAGAGTTGTAATGTATTTTTCTTTCCATTTCACAAGAATAGCCCGTCACAAGCAGCAGGGTGGGACAGTGATCAACACTCTCCTCACAGCAAGAAGATCCTGGTTTGAATCCAGACTGGGACCTTTCTCTGTGGAGTTTGCATGTTCTCCTCAAGCGTGCATGCGGGCGGTCCCACTTCCTCCCACAGTCCAAAAACAAGATTCATGGGTTACCTGTCCAGGGTGTACCTCACCTTCGTCCATCAGTAGCTTTTTTCCTTTGTTAATCCTCCACAGTCTTCAGTGTCAGGTTTAAGGGGTTCTGAGGACAAGCCAAGAGAGAGCAGAAGCAGATGACTTTTATTAGAGACAGTAGATGACAAGCAGAAACCGGTGAGACAGTTCAGTTTTGACCTCCAGTCACCAGGAGGTGCAGGGCTACTCAATGAGAGGAAGTTGAAGGAAGGGAGAGGAAGTCTCCTATCAGGATAAACATAGCTGGACACACAGCAGGAAAAAGGAGGCGGGGACTCTCCGGAAGGCGGGGGGGAATAATTGTCCGTTTTCCAGAGGGGAGTACAAGGCTGAAAGAGGGTCAGGAAAACAGAAATCCAATCCACCAGTAGTGGGGTGAGGTCCTCACAAAGGCACATGGGGAACAGGCTGAATGAATAAGTAGAAAGCAGATCTAAGGTCAGGTGGGGTAAACCAAGCAGGCCTTACAATTTGCAGGTTCTCTCAGGAGCAGGTCATCAAAGCTGTTGAGCTGAGACGTTACGGCAAGGCTGTGTTGCATGAGCAGGTTTAAATAGGCACAGTCACAGGTATCAGCACGAGATTACCATGGGGGGCGGACCAGGGCAGACATGACAATAAATTTAGTTTTGTCAAGTCACTTGTCATTCTTTTTTTTTTTGTATTTTCCCACTGTAGTTTTTTTTTTTTTTTCAGATCAGGTTCAAAAAGTTTTTTTTGTTATATCTGAGTTATTCACTTTTTTTAACTATCAAACCTTCAGCCACACATCATCAGATTACTTAAAAGTAAAACAATAACAATCAATGTGTACAATAGACATATATGATAATGTCATTTCCAAATGAAATCAGAAAAATAAGTTATTTAAAATTACTTTAGTAACATTTGTTTGTTTATTACTGCTTACATTTTCATATGAAAGCTTTATGTATCTAGTTTGATTTAAAAAAAAAAAATAGAAATGTGATGATTCTAATCCAGAAAAGCAATAAAAGGCAGATGTCAGAAAGCCCTAGAGGTGGAGCCTATTCAGCATGGATTAGAAGATCCGAAAAGGGTTATTATGTCTGCAAGCGAAGCACATAAGTGGCAGGAAAAAATGAAAAATATAAAACATTTTAAAGAAAACCTTAAGGAGCATCACAGATAAAAATCAGTGACTAAAACACAATGGGAATTACAGGCAGAGTAAACAAACATAAACACCAAAAATATGACAGCTAGACCACTAAATTGTAAGATCACAAAGATAATCCAATGAAGCTCAAAACGTCTGAAATCATGTGGGACAAAAACATTTGTTGGTACAAAAAGTATACATGTATTTTTTAAGATTTTAATCAGAAATCGTGATCATAAACCAATCAGGTTTGACATGAGATAGAGACTTCTGAGGGATCTGCATGGGGGGCATGGAGAGTTATCAAAACGAAGACAGACAACAACATGAAGACACAGCATGTGAAAAACCAAGTGCATCAAGCCTTTCAAAGGATTAGAGGGGGTTAAATGGCACTAAATTCTTGCTAATTAAATGCACTTGAAATATTAATTAGGAAGTGTGAACACTTTCCTGAAAACACAGGCATCGCCACTTTTTCAAGTCTTTAAATGGGTTATAACACAATGGCTAAGGAAGGAAGATAAGAGTTTAGAGAAAAAAACATTCTGTCAATCAATCTGGAATGAGTTAGAAGATCATTACCAACCAATTTAGACTCAAAAAGGTTGTTCGCAAGCAGAAAACATGAAAGAGGATTGACAGTCTCTGCAGGAATGGACAGTATCCCAAGTTCACTTTGAGTTCAGTCAGCAAGAAGCCCAGAGAAAACAGAGAAAGACAGAGATTCAGATTCTGCAGGTCTCGATTTGCATGTTAAAGTTTATGACAGTGTTTTGAAAAATGAAAACATTGAAACGATTGTAAGAAAGCCTTTTTTTTTTAATTAACCAAATCAAAGTCTAATTCTCAACAAATCAGAAAATTTCAGAGTTGTCAAAAATGTTTAAGAGCTACAGAAACCATGACTGCTCTCCTTAGAACTACTTACAGAAAACTGTCTAACCATAATGCAATAAATTTATGAATACATTACAATACATGCATACAAATGGTTTCAAATGTGGTGTGAATGGAACCAGAGCTCTAAAAGCATTTTTTCCCCTGATTTGTGAGTCTGTCACACTGACAAGATCAAAAGATGTCTGGTATTAAATCATAGTGCCATGTTTGATGAAAACAAACAGCTGCTATTAATTGAAGCTAACTGACTACTTAAAATAAGTGGGGGTGTAACATGAACTAAATAACAACAACAACATTTAATGTTCAACATAATGAGGAGTGTTTGGTGGGCTGCACGGAAATGTTCATGAATTAAATGCTGGTTTTGAAGGATTTTTCAGGAAATAGCAATGTTTCTATCAATGAGAAAGGAAGGAAAGAAGGAAGGAAAGGACAGAGGTTTACTTGTGCACTTTCATCAGGTTAGGGAAATCCATACCATCTATTTTTTTGACGTTTTCCAACTTTTTCCCAACAAATTTGGATCAATTGAAATGGATCTCCACAGCCGCTAACTGCATTTGTGTTTGGGGCTCTGTCCATGGTGCTGAATTTATAGAGGCGCGCCGCTGCCTTTTCATTTTCTGCAAATCAAACCCCTGCGGCATTGTGACCCAACAGTGCATCCAGGAGTGAGGCATGCTTTCTGCAAGGAGGGGAAGATGATATGTTAGTAAAAAAAGACGTATGGTTGGTTGATTTATTGTAATCAATGTGTTTAATAATGCAAACTAAAGAAATTAACAAAGACAAGGTTGGTTCTGCAGCTGCTAAACCAATCAACAGATCAAATTAAGGATTCTGCACTTCACCCCCTGCAGTGGCATGGCAATGAATCAGCATTCACACTTTAGTCAGGAAGTGACAGTTCAGCTGTTAACCCCCAATTGGACATTTATTCCTCAGCACATTTCCTACTACGTTCAAACATGTGCTTTAACACATTTGTTTAGATAGAACTGCACAATCTCACCACTCGATCCTTCCCTCAGTTTCACCCTCTTATTGGCGCCAGCTCCCATCAGCTTTTCTTACCTGCAACACTGCTGAGCAGACGATCTGAATAACAGCTCAAAAGTTCAATCTTTGTATTAACAGTCTTTGGTATTGATAGATGAAGTTTACATATAAAATATGAAACTCCTTGGCTGAAAAAAGGAAATGGTAAGCAGCTCGGAGCAAAATATGAAAAGCAAACAAAAATACCACAAAACACAGTAAAACAACTACAAGGAAGTTTAGACCAGGTATTTTAAGAAAAAAATGGCATGTACAGACTATTCAGATGAAGATACTCAATGTCAGTTAAAAAATAAATCAAAAGGTTTCCATACATATCAGGGATTGAATCGTGTTGCTACATTTCTGATTATTTGTGACATTCATTAGTAGGTATGTTGATGAAGAACGATGGAGCCAGAAGATCGATAATCTCCACATTGATCAAGCATCCAATCCTTCAGCCTTTTTAAACCTTGACATTCACTTTAATTAAACAAGGTTTGAAATTATGTTGATCGGATAAAAAACAATCTAGGCAGTTTTTACATTTTTAATTTACAAAATCTCCAATAGTTTGCAAAAATTTATGCTGGTTCACCCTTTAATTTTCCTTATTGAGTACCTTTTTCCATGTTTGTTTTGGCTCTCTCTGGTGAAGAAACTGGACCACAGTTTATTTCAACTGATGTCCATGGCATCACAAATTCACTGTCAAACACACAAATAACCAAACTTAAACACAAAGTTTCAACATGACAAATTGCGTTAACAAAAACACAAAATACACACAATAGGAATTGTGCAAAACAAACTAAACTAATTATAAATACAAACACTGACATTGTGGCAGTTAAAGTCCCACTCTAATTATTTTTTTATTTATTGTAAAAGCATTCCCAGTGATCTTTAAGATTATGCTGTTGTTAGGCTAAATCAAAAAACCTGACATAGTCTCTGCAGAGCAGGAGGAATTCATCAGAAATTCACTTCTGAGTTGTGGGCGGGACTTTTTGTGTGGCGTAAGCCAGCTCTTGCTTCCCATCAATCATCTGTTTACACTTTATCCCGCTAGCTTACAGCCCCTCACACTCCCATCTTAACATTAGATGTGCAACAAAAAAGTGAGCAATATTGGAGCTGTATAGTTTTAAGCCAAATGCCAACTCAGACGAAGAAAATGAAGATGTGCATGGATACTTGTCTGCAAGCGGATGCATCAGTGAGCAACAGGGAGCTTGTGGCCAGCTGGTTGTAGCTCCCTACATTGTCATCTACTCCTGATTCACAACAATTTGAAAGAAGAAACACTCTTGAATACTTAAACTTTCACTATATATACGTCCTCCGTCATCAGAAAATTACAAGCACACATCAAAAACACAATTGTCTTTAGTGGATCTTTAAATTTGCTTTATTTGAAAAAATGCACTTTCTTAACAGTGTTTTCAAACTACTATTCAAATTGTGATTAAGCATTAAAATTACATTTGTTCTGTATTCCTCCTGTCCTCTATGTGTTGGAATACATTTCCAGTCTGACAAAGTCTGTATCACAATTTTGTGAAAACATTTGTAGTTTTGACCCTTCTGATGTAAACTAGAAGAAAGATTTTTGAGGACTTGACATTGCAAAATGTTTAACTATAATGTCAAGTGGCTGTGTGTCAGAAATGGGTGCAACCAGAACTAAAACTGGAACAAACTTCAGCAAGACAAAAACTACTAAACAGGAACAAAGGCAGAAACAAAAAGAGTGGCAAACAAGAAAAGACACTTTACTAGTTTGAACATAGTTTACAAAAAGCAGAAATACTTGTGTTGATCAAAACTTGGACTATGTGCGCAGTAAGAGAAGGAAACGGAACATAACTGACACCAAACTAAAACTAAAACAGCTTTAATCCTCACAGATGGTGCAGAAATTTTAAAATTAAATACTTATAAAAGGCTGAATAAAATACTTAAACATGAAAATAACTCATTTGAATTCATGGAAAAACGATAAAATGTGTTGAACTAATAGGATTTGCAGCAGGATCGTGTGTGTGCCTGTGCGTAAATGTGTGTTTCAAACTGTCTGTGTGTGCGTAAAGGAGGGAGGGGGGTATAAAAGCGGGAATGAGATTTGAGCAGCTCTGCTTATGAGAAGAGACTTCCTGAGAGCATCACACCATCGCTGCTGCGTTCTTGTTTCTTCTTCACTGGATGCTGAGTTCTGAGAGGGATTCTTACATCACTGAAAATGATAAGTGGATGATGCAGCAACATGAGACTCTCCAAGTTTGATTGTTTTGGATCTGTGTTGAGGACGGAGTCAGTAAGATGAAGAGGAAGAAGCAAAAATGTGTTTGACAGTGACCGCTGGACAGCTGCTGGAGATGGAGCCGCTTTTACCAGTATTTTCCAAAACAGCTAGATGGACGTTTGAGAGGGACTTCCAAACGATTTCATGTGAGATCAATGACAGGGGGGTCTGACAGAGGAAGGTCCAGGGATGGAGAGCGTCAGCCAGCTCAAACCGACGCCTGCCATCTACGGAGAGCTGTTGAACATTTCCACAAATGACACCCATGCCAATTTCACCTCAAAGGAGGAGGAGAAAGGCACAAATTTGGCTTTCCAGGCGGGGCTTGCCGTGACCTTAGCCCTAATAACTTTCGCCACAACGCTTTCCAACGCGTTCGTCATCGCCACTATTTACCAGTCCCGAAAATTGCATACTCCAGCAAACTTTCTGATCGCCTCCCTGGCGGTCACAGACCTGCTGGTGTCCATTTTGGTGATGCCCATCAGCGCGCTCTACACCGTGTGCCAAACGTGGACTCTCGGGCAGGTCGTGTGTGACATCTGGCTCTCATCGGATATAACATGCTGCACCGCATCCATCCTTCACCTGTGCGTAATTGCGCTGGACCGCTACTGGGCCATCACGGACGCGGTGGAGTACTCCAAAAAGCGCACGCCGGCGCGCGCAGCCGGGATGATCGCCACAGCCTGGGTGATCGCCATCTCCATCTCCCTGCCGCCGTTCTTCTGGCGCCAGGTGAAGGCGGAGGAGGTGACGAGCTGCAACGTGAACACCGATCACATTTTCTACACCATTTACTCCACCTTTGGCGCCTTCTACATCCCCACGCTGCTGCTCATCGCCCTGTACGGGAGGATTTACGTGGAAGCCCGGAAGCGCATCTTGAAGCAGACACAAAACAAGCCCGGGAAGAGACTCACGTCGGCGCGCCTCATCACAAACTCCCCCGGATCGGTGGCGTCCACAACCTCCCTTAACTATGGAACGAACGACGCGTCCTCATGTGACACAACCTCGTCCGCGAACGTGAGCCAAGTCAAAGTCACTGTGTCCGACGCGCTGCTGGAGAAGAAGCGGATCTCCGCTGCCAGGGAGAAGAAGGCCACCAAAACTTTGGGAATAATCCTGGGAGCTTATATTATATGCTGGCTCCCGTTTTTCATTTACACCCTCCTAGTGCCTCTGTGCGAGTCCTGCTTCCATCCGGAGTTATTTGACATTTTCACCTGGCTTGGTTACCTCAACTCACTAATCAACCCCATCATTTACACCATGTCCAATGAGGATTTTAAGCAGGCTTTCCACAAACTGATACGCTTTCGATGTTGCAGGGCATGAGCCGTCACAACCACACCTCTCCAAGTCATTTGGCCAAATCGATTCAGTCAAATAGGCTTTGATGATACCAGATCCTATCCATGATTTCCCATGACAGATGATGCAGAGGGCCACAATAACGCATTGACCTGCCATGCAGTGTTGATGAATGCTCAAGAAGTGCTGTTGTTCACTGATGGGGTAGAGAGGATGGATCAGTAGGTGTAATGATTTAGAAGCATCCCTACTGAGTTATCTCTAAGGACACGGAGACATCCCTCAGGCAGGGGCCACGCCTGCACTGTACATACTGAAGTCTACAGACTCACTTTGCCATAAGAGTTTGATAGCCAACGTCAGTTGGTTCCCAAGCACAAAAAGCTTAGAACTAAGCTATCAAGAGCCCTACGGGCAAAAAATATTGCTTGTATTTATTTTCCTGTCACAAGAAGAGGAAATAATGGTGCCTACTACAAGCTTAGTTTGGTTGGTCAGACATGCCTTGCCCACTTTAACATGTTTTTGTGGGTAGGCTATGTTTTTTTCTTCTTTGCTTTATGCTACGTTCATACCAGGTATGTGACGCGCATTCAACAACGCAGCAAACACACATTCTTGAATGTGCCCCTGGGGTTCACACTGGGCAAGCAGGGAGAATGTAAGAATGTAAGCATTTGGAATGAAGAAATAAATAACGTGCATATGCGTTCACATAGACTTTTCATTAGAAGTGGTTGCTTGAATGCGTGTTCCAGCAGATGGTGTGAACGTAGCTTCAGAGTGGCTTCTGTTTCTTTATCTTTCTTCTTTTTCTTTTTTTAATATTATAAGTTGTGTGCATCAGTGGCGTGTTTTCAGTTTGTCAAAAGAGTCTGGATTTTTCTCAGTCAATTGTAAAATAGAATCAACAGCTCAAAGAGAAAATTCAGTATTTTCAAATATCAATATTAACTGTGATGTTTCATTTCATGGAAAGATAAAGCAAATCAAATTCCAAATTCATGCTCAGAAACCACAGAGTTTCTGCAGTCACATCACACCATCTGAGTATTCACACAGAACATTTATGCAGAGGGACTGTTATTTTTTGAAAGTCTAAGAAAGGCCATGGTATTCCGATCCAATTCCCTGCTTTTTCCTCCTGGTGATTGTCACATGTCAAATGTCAAGTTCGTGTAGGAACACATATTGGATAAAAAAAATACAATAACAAAAATTAAAAGAAATTTCCATGAATTTGATTTTTTTTTCTTTTCCCTTCAGGAAATTGTAATTTTTTGGAAAATTCATTAAAGTGCAATCATTGTATTTGAAATTCTGGTCAAATTTCTGCATTCAGAGGAGTTTAGGTTTTTGCTCTTTAAGCACAATGAAATTACAATAGATTGTATCACCTTGGTTTTGTTTCTTTTAGTTGTAGTAGTTTTTTAAAGCCAAGTCAAAGAGATTTGCAATTTTTTCTCAAAAATTAAGTGAAAATGTAAAAACACATAAAAACTGAAATAAAATCAAAATTTACAAGAATTACGAATCAATAGAGAGGATGCTTGGATCAAAGTTTAACTTTAGGGTCTACAAAAAAATCTTTAGTACTTGAAATTAATGATTTTAATGACTTTTTGGGGGTGTTTTTTTATCATAGCAGTGAGACTGACACCACTCTCATGTCTGTAGACTAATAAAAAAAAAAACCCATCACCTCTCTATTTTAAAAGAAGGCTTAATGGCAATAGAGCCATTTCACGCCTCGTCCATTCTTTGTCCAAATCAGAGCTTATAACTATACACAATGCATCTCATGGATCCATTAGTGTAGCAAGCAATTTTGGAGTGTTGTAGTGATGACAAAGCATCTACAGAGCTCTGGTAAGATCTCATTTTCTATTTTCAAAGTGAGTCTTAAGAAGTGTTTTTTCTCACATCTTGCTGTAGAGACTGTAGGTTCTTGCCTTTTGCAGAATTGTCTTTGGATTTCAGATCTGATAGGCTTGTTTTAGAAGGTCAGTGAGACAGAAAGAGCTGGAGTCAAGAAAAAAAAAAGGTTATCTCAGCATAAGTGGAAGAGGCAAAATAAAAGCCGTCTAAAGATCAGATCAGATCTAGTTTGTTACAAGTGTGTAAACGCCGTAATGTTAAAGTGGTTGTGTGCTGGGACAAGGTGATTGCTGTGCCAGTATGAACAATGTAGGTGCATTTAAAATTCAGTCCAGGTGAAAGTGGCATAACTTGTTTAGTGTGGATGCATTGGTCTGTCTCTGATGGCTTACATCTTCAAAGGGTGAAATATATATATATATATATATATATATATGTATATATATATAAAAGTAAAACAAAAATCTGTTAAAATGTAGTTTAATTAATATAGTTTCAAAAAAATACTTGCATTTATTTAATTTTATCTAAATGTATTTTATTATCGAAGCCTTTATCACTTTATTGTTTACATTTTTAATAATTTAATCCCATTTCACAATTTGCTTGGTTTGCAACGATGTGATTCCTTCTATTTCCACATGATTGCCCATCATCGGTTGTCTGTTATATTTATCACCTACCAAGCAACCTAATGCTTGCATCAATTATGAATGCAGTCTGATGGACTCAAAAACAGCTAAAATATGGATTACGTCAGATGAGAAGAAAAGGTCTCTCACTTTGGCTCAAATAGCAGTAAAAAAGTGCCACATAACAAATATATCAGAATTTGTTGTATGGTTTTATGCACCAGCAATTGAAATAAGCCTTTGCATAGATGCATGTAGAAATACTTTCGAACACAAGTTACTTAAGATTTAAAAAAAACCAAGCTGCACTGCACACCTCTTGGATATAAAAATGTTATGTAACAGTGCAATCCAATAATCTGAGGCAGATCATTGGATCTGCAGCAGTTCTTTCAATAACTACTCTCCACAGTGATGCTAGTGAAGTTTAGGCTGTTTACAAGCTGGAATAATCTAACGAAATGAAGCTGTAAATGCTTAATTTGTTTTTTTTCTTCCCCATTGCTCTTCTGCAAATGACTACAGCTACTTTTGGGGAGCCAGTTCCCTGACTATCAGGTGTTCATTTTCTAATGTCTAGACTCGTACGTCCTTAAATTTTTACTGTGGATTTTTTTGTTGTACTAATCAAAATGCTTATTCTTCAGTCCCTTACCCTCCTTGGCTCGCTTCCACTCTTGTTCTGCTGGCTAGTCCCTGTGTGGAAACTTTAGCATAGGTCACCTGCAAGCAATAAGGGACCCTTGAACTGAAGTTCTGTTCACAACAGAGTTCTGATAAGTTTTCACAGTTGAAGCAGACTATGGAAGAAGGCAATGTATTTTGCAGACCAAACAGTTCAATTTAAAATATATTCTTACTAGTCACTATGTTTTAATTTCAAACTCAGTGTTTTGGCAGTTCTGGAGCTTAATCCACTCGCGGAGCAACTCACTCAATCTGAAAGCTACATTCACACTAGGCATTTGATGTGTGTTCAAGGAAGTGCTTAACACAGGTTTTTGAACGTGCCTTTAGCCCATGGTGTTCACACTGGTCAAGCAGGGAGGGGCTTTTCCTTCTTTTTCTACTGTTTACTAGCACAAGCCTGCCACCTACAGTTGGAAGAGTCTTGGTCTGAATTTTTAACGCACTGCAAATCAGGTCAATCTTGCTCCATGCAGGCTTTTTCTTTCACAACGCTATTCTGATAAATGAAAGACTTAGTGCCATAGAATTCCATAAACCGCAATTATTAGTTTCTCCTCCATGATCTGTGATTTAAAAGCAGCGCCATCTATATGTCACTACCAAGTCCCCGATTGGTCAAGTTTGAACTGGTTTGACTTGTAACGTGCGTTCAATTACCACACGTTTTGCACGTGGAGCCCAAAAAAAGAGAGTAGAAACTTGAGTAGCTACACATGAATATGAGGGTTTTGAATGCAGAACCCTGAAATGCGCGTTTACATACTTTTTATTAAAATTTGTAGTTTGAACGCATGTAGCCGAGTGCAGTGTGAACGTAGCTTTACACATTACAGAAGACTTGGTAATGGACACAGGCAGCCAGCTGCTGACACATCTCATGCGACACTTTAAGAAAGCCCAAGATATAAATCCTCAAAAAACCTTGCTGAATACAGAAATGCCTCCTCAGACTTTAAAATCTGAGGCAAATAAGTTGCTCTAGTTAAATGTTTTAAATAAAATAAAAACACATGCTGCTGCACATCCAGAAAATAGAAGTTTCTTCACAGCTGAGTTGCCATCAATACTCAAACTCTTGATGTTAGCATCTGAGATTATGTTTCATTAGTTCCACCTACAACAATATTCTACTATTCTGGGAGATTGACAGAGTGAAGTCAGAGTGGTGCTGACAATAAAGCAAAAATACAAGCTCTCCAAAGATCATGTCAGATCTGCATGCCATCAGTTACCATGGTCAACACTGTTAGAGATGTGAGAAAAACACCACTCATAGTCACCAAGGAACAACATTTATGGTTCCGTAAGTGTTCAACTGGTTCAAATCCCAAAGAACTATTTTCAAACTTGTTTATTTATTTATCCAGCTTTACATTTGAGTACTTTACTTAGAGTTGTGGAAAAAGTAAATATTTTTATAATACTAGAGACAAATTGCAAGCATTTGCATTTATATTTATCAGCACGGCTGCACGGTGGCGCAGTGGTTAGCGCTCCTGCCTCACAGCAAGAAGGTTCCCGGTTCAAGTCCTGGCCAAAATCCAAAAACATGCTTCATAGGTTAATTGGTCACTCTCAATTGTCCCTAGGTGTGAATGTGAGTGTGCATGGGTGTGTGATTGTGGCCCCTGCGACAGACTGGCGACCAGTCCAGGGGTGTACCCTGCCTTCGCCCATGAGTAGCCAGGTTAGGCTCCGGCAACCCCGTGACCCCGAAAGGGATAAAGCGGATTGGAAAATGAATGAATGAATGAATGAATGAATTAATCAGCACAGCACCTGTGCTGATTGTTCAAAAATTACATAGAAAAAAGTTGACTCAAAAATCCCCACAATAATTCTCTGACATGCTTATTTAAAAAAGAAAAAAAACTAGATAAAGAATGTCTTGTAATTCTTTTTTTTATTTTTTTGCCTGAAAGCACAAAGAAAGTGACCAATTTCTAATATAATTGACTCATAATATTAATGTACAGACATGGGAGTGGTGCCTATCTAAAAAAAAAAAAAAAAACCTGAAAAAACCCATTTATCAAAAAGTGAATTCATTCCAAAACCTAAAAAAAAATATTTTGAAATTATTTTCCTTTTGGTTGATTTCAAGAGAAAATATGTGTATTGAATTTTAAAAATAAATAAATAAATAAATAAAACCTGGCAGGATTTCCAGCCGTGTGACTGCAGTCCTAAATGCATCTAAGAGGACTGCGTCCCACCGTTACCGGGGATGAATAGCAGCCATTTTGGATGTTTGAGTCAAACTGGATGTACTGCAGCCATTCCGCTCTGCCCCAGCTCTGTGATGAATAGACTCTTTCTGTATAGTATTGATCAGCTCAGTGTGAAACTCATGCAGTGGTCTGTCAGTCCGGTGAAAGTTGCATTTCATCCAGGTTGGCTTCCTGCTGTACAATGCTTTTGCGGACGTAAGGTAACAGACTGTAATCCCTCTGATTTGGAGGATGAAGTCCAACACAATGTCTTGAAGCACAAGAACCACTGCTGATGTTGTGAAAACTGAAAATGAATCCATAAATAAATACAAAGGTCCATGAGATCACAAGACGTTGATGAGTTTCCAGTATGTGTTCCTTCATTCAATTATTTTAACAAAGTTTGGAAAATAAAAACAGAGAAATGGAGACAGCTCTTTCCCCCGATAATGTGGTGTGGTTTTTGCCTGGTAAGGAACATTTCTCAGATGTGTGATGACAGTTTTGATAACGGATCTATCAGCAGGGAAACGTTCCAGTTTTGGAGGGAAAGTCACAAATGTTTGATGAAAGCGACACTTGCACGTTGCTGCATTTGCAGCTTTTCAAATGTGTTATGGTGACTGTATTTCAGTACACAAAGCCACGCTTTACTGTCAGTTTCACAGTGGAGGTGATGGAGATTCCAAGAAACAGTCTTATTTTATACACAAAGATGTGCACACACGCATATTTTGCTTTTGTTTACTTATAGGTCAGTGGTGGCTCTAGAGTGTGGCATTTAGTAAAAGCATCCTTTTTTAAATGGGAATCTGTGTGGTTGGGCAACACCGTATTTTGTGGAGTCTAAGTCGCGTTTTTGTTGGTGCAACTCATACCCCAGTGCAACTTACATATGATTTTTCTTCTTCTTTATTGATTTTTTTTTTTTTTATGGGTGGTTGGTTGTGCCGCTGCTGCAACTTGTACTCCGAAGCGACTTATAGTCCAAAAAATACGATGGACAACCTGTCAGCCTCTCAGCCTTTGATAGGGGGGTAAATCCCAAACTTTTGGTTGAGGGTCAGAGCACAGGCAGAAAGTCATTACAAGCTGCTCATTAACTGTTAAAGAAGCACAATTGTCGACATAAACATGCAAAAAAGGATCTAGAGAAGATGTAAAAACAGCAAAAAACTGATTTAAAAATGACATAACACAGATTAGTATCCTAAAGGGGGAGCATGGAAACAAAACCAGAATCCATAATGAAATCTATCATAATAAACACATTTTCAACACCTGTCTGACTTCTTTCTTTGAAGTGGCTACAATAAAAGACATCTGAAGTTTCCGACAGATACTAGTAACTTTGTAGACGCTGATGCTCTGGATACGGTGAACAGTCTGAAATCAAATTTCAAGCAGTAGAATAATTCATTCCTAGGTCTTTGTTGAGTATTTTGTGCACCGGAATGAAGTAAGAGATGGTTTTTAGAATAGTGTCACTCAGTGAGGAAACTTCTAATGAGTATTTTTTATATTTTGAAGTAATAGGACCCCTACAAATTTAAAACAAAGATTCATGTGAAATAGAATTATTAAAACTAAATTAAAAAACAATTAAAACTACTAACCAGAACTTTCAATCAGACCTAAAAATTGTGGGAAAGGATTCCCTCTGACATGAGTATTCAGTTTTGTAGTTACTGACTCAGCACTTTTGGTTGGTTTGGGGTTTACATCACCTGTTGGAGCCAGATTCCGTTTAAATTGTAATTATGTCCAATTTATAAAATTAGGACTGCATTATAGTGAAAAGTAGATTTTTAAACGCTTCAAGTTGTGCAAGTATGAGAAGCGCTTTTTTTTATAAATAAAGTTTGATTTTTATTTGCATATTTGTATTAAAATGAGATTGGTCACCTGCAGCCTCATGCTACATGCATATGTGTGCTAAACGTGCGTTCTTGAATGCACGTTTAGCACATGTGTTTATACTGGACTGTCGCTACCCAATATATTAGCATGTACCCACAGCTGGAAGATTAATTCCAGTCAGGCACAAACCGCATTTATTCATTTCTCCTCCATGATCAGTTTTCAAACGGTTGGCACTTGTGTGTTTTGAAAAAGATGCTACCCAAACATCATAAGCAAATCTGAGTCCCTGATTGGTCAAAGTTCAGCCTGGTTTACCTTTTAATGCATGCTCAATTGTCGCATGTTTTTACATAGAGCCCCAATGTAAACGTGAGAGTTTTGAACACGGAAGCCTGAAACCCCCATTTAAGCATGTTTACATAGACATCTCATTTAAATTGGTCACATGAACCAAGTCTGATGTGAACGTAGAGTCTGGTGTAGCTCTTTGTTTTTGGGGGACAGTGAGGGGGAGGAGAAAAAGACTTTTTGAAATTCCAAATCCTCGTAACTTCTGTTATTTGAATAAGATACTTTTCTTTTCTTTTTTATAAAGATGAAGTCAAAAAGTATTTTGCTTTTGCAAGTTGGAATCCACCCTCCTCCCACATGGACTATTGTGGCCCACCAGTGGTCTACACAGATTTGCCCACTTTTCGCCTTCAGACAGCCCGTATCCACCCAGAAGGGCAGTTTGACAAAGACATGAGCTAAAATACTCTAGGTTTTCATTTTTTCTAAAATTATAAGTAAATTCTAACAAATTTAGAGGTGTGTGAACACCTTAAAGAAAAGACTGCCCTCTTCTTGCCTTTAAGTTTGACCACATTTCCTTTTATTTTGCCTTCAAATGTTTGATGTTGTAGTTTCCAACCTGGCAGCTGCTTAGATTTCTTTGTCCCCTAACAACAAACTGTGAGCCAAGGGCTTTCATTCTTTCAGTCAGAAATTCATATTGTTGGCTCCCTTTGAAATCGATCAGCGCACCGTGGCCCGCTGCTTTCTGTTTCCATGGTCTGATGCTCGGCTTAACCATGGCAACACGAACCCTCCTGGAACTGGGCCGTCCTGCAGGAGCCAAATAAACATATTGACTGGAATCTAGATGAAGGCAGGGAGGTGGCTCCACACCACTGAAACTGCTTCTCAGATAATCGGGGCATTTATTTTACAGCAAGCTGCTACATGCATTGCTTTTTCCAAGCGAATTACTTGAGAAAAAGTATAATGTGCAGAATAAAGTCCACCCTGTAACAGTGAAAGACAAAAGACCGTACTCTAGTTTCCTCAACTCGCTTTCCCTGCTTTTGATACTATTATTTTACTCTCCCTTCTGAGTAAAACTGCAGGTAAAAACGTTTTTTACACAATTTATAGGATTAAAAATTTAAGTAAAATAATAAGCTAACTTTTGCCTTCTTTTAAAGCCACAAATTTAATTCACTGGTACAAAAAATATTCAAGAAGGCTTCCAATAACATATTTCTCTCCCGTTTTGATGTGAAAATAGTGCATTTAAGTTAAAAAATAAATATTTTTTACAGTCAAATGACATTGATCAATTTTCCTAACCCACTACATCCTTTTTGGGGTCACCAGAACCTGTCCTTGCTACTGTTGGGCAAAGGCAGTCCGACCTGGACGGGTCGCCGCCACTCAGTCGATGACACACAATCACTCACACTCACACATGCACACCAAGAGACATTTTAGAGTGAAAACTGACATAATTAAAAAAACACCAAACCAAACTGAAAAAAATGTATTTTAAAAACTTTTGCACACCTCGTCACCCTCACAAAGACTTTTTAGGGAACCTGCATCATTCAAGGGCAAGACAAAATAATCTGTCATTCCCATGGGCCCAGTCCCAGTAAAGGATGCCAGAAAGGCACCTTGTTAAAGTTTTATTTAGATACCTGCTCACCTCACTGTATGTAAAAAAAAAAAAAAGCCAAATGGACCAGCAGTCTGGAGTCCTATCAGCAAAAAATAGAAAATCTACTAATTTGATTCTCTTGCATTTGGTAAATTCATGGTCATGACTCAAATTTCAAGAGAGGAGACAGGAACTCAAAACGATTGGAAAAAGGTCTGACATTCAAGTCAGCTTTTTCTTTATTACCATTACTGCAAATACCAAAACATTCATCCTGTTAAACTGAACATGCTTTCTCCATTTATTTACAAACAGGGTTTTAAAATGCACGATTTCCTTCCAAAGAAAACAGTCGCCAGCTTTGCTGTTCTCAGGTACGGACTGTCTCATTATGAAGCTGAAGTTTTTCAGTTGAAGCTGACAGCAGTGACATGAAAAGCCTTTTAAAAAGCCTCATGAAGCTAAAAAGCAGACGATAATTTTGTTTTGGTCCAGGTTACATTTTCATGATCTCATCCTTATGCCAGCTTCATAAGTGTCAGAGGAAAGAAGGGTGGATTTGTTGTCCAAAGTAATTAACTTTTAAATAGAAAAAATGCTTTTAAATATTAATAAAACTAAGTGAACCATTCTGCTTTTCTTTTTTTTTTGTTGTTGTTGCTGTTTTTTGTGTTTTACTGCTTCAAATCTTCGGTGGCCCCTGAAGTCCAAATCACACCATCAAATAATTCAACGCATCGATTCTTAACTTGAAGTTGAAATGATGGTCAAACGTCATCATCCAACCAGCAATGTCCCATAGTACCTACCTCTTCTGATTTCTAACAAAGGTTTTATTTCATTTTGATTTCTGGAAATTACTTTTGTTTTCCAAAACATTTCATTTTGATTTTGTTTCACTTTTTTAGAATTGTGTTTTGGTTTCTGTAATTTTGTTTGGATTTCTAAAATGTAAGGTGTCGAAGGATTTGTGGGAGTTCGCTCATCCAGTCCATATGTGTTATGTGGATTTGGAGAAGGCTTTCTGGTGTCCTTGTGGATGGTGCTCTGGAAAAATGGGGTCCAGGAAACCTTACTGAGAGCTGTTTGGTCTCTGAATGACCGGAGCAGAGGCTTGGTTCTCATAGTCAACAGAAAGTCAGACCTGTTACTGGTGAATGTTGGGCTCCGGCAGGGTTGCACTTATCACCGTTTCTGGTCATTGTCTTTTTGGACAGAATTTCTAGGTGCAGCCAGGGGCCGGGGTGGGGGGGGTCTGGTTAGTGGACCACAGGATGATGTCGTCCTGTTGGCTTCATTGAGCTGGGACCTACATTGGAACGTTTTGCAGCCCATTGTGAAGTGGCTGGAATGAGGGTCAGCACAGCTAAATCCAAAGCCGTGAGCATAAGATTATGGATGGATGGAAGTTTTTTTCAAAACATTATTATTTGTTTTGATTTTTTAATTGCTGTTGTGATCTTTAACATGTTATGGCATTGAGTGATTTCCTGATGTGATTTGGACTTCAGGGCCACCGTACACATGTTAATATGTTTTGAGTGATGGACATTGTGCATTTCTCTGAAATGCAGGGCTGTTTGGCAACAATAAACTTATAATTCTAACAACAAATACCAAAAACACTGAAAATATAATTTTCTAAAATAAAGGTTAAAGCACAAGTCATAAGCCAGGTAAAGTCCTGGAATATTTAAACATTTTCTGCTTGGAAATAAAATTAATAAATACAAATACATGCCTAAAAATCCAAATAAAAGCACAATGTTGAAGAAAAAGCACTGGCTGCATTAGCAGTCAGAGGCAGCGCTCGGTGAAACGTCTCACTGGCAAACTAACTCATGCAGACAAAAACCTGAACAGAAGCTGTTCAGCATGAAGTAAAAAACATCTGAGATGAATTTGCTCCCAGAAAGCGAGTATTGTCATGCTGATGGAGAACAAAGTGTCGTGATAAATAATTTAGCACGAGCGAACACTATCTTCCTGCTGCCATGAGTTCTTCATTGTTCTCATAAGAACTGTAATTTAAACGCTCCCCTGCAAGCGTGGAGTTGTTTCGGCGGAGGAGCTACATCAAATCCTTTATTGATGGAAAAGCATTGATAATCCACTGAATGAACCCAATAAATCGGATGAGTAAGAGAGGTTGCAGTATGCATGAGTGCATCTGTCATGGAAATTCACTGGAGCACTCCATTCAAGATCAGTTTAGGGTCTCATCCTCTCTTGTCCCATTGAGTGGGATATTTTTTTAACTCATAGATTAAAGAGGCACATATTTTAGGGGGTCTAGATTAACAGGAATTTGGAATTTACTTGTAAATTGCGTACACTTTATAATTTTCAACATATGTTGCTTAAATGCTTTGAAATTAGTTGAGAAAATAGGAAAAAAAAACCTGGCCCTTCTGAACTGTACATAGAATAACATTTTTACTTGAGATCAAAGGTCTTTTGCCAACAACAGTTTACGCAATAATAAGCCTTGGTGGGGCACAGAGTCATGACCTATTATAAAATTAAGAAGCTGAATTTGAAAAACTATACTATACTATAAAAACATAAAAGAACATGCATAGAGTTTGAAATAACAAATGATAGACCAGCTATCTTTTTCTAACAAAGACAATTTTAATCCATGTTTTTATTTTACAATCCAGTTTGGTAAAACACAAACACAGATTATAGATTCTTACATTTTGAAAGCTGTTGTTTTTTCTAAACAACATAAAAAAATATTTATTTAAAAAAAGAAAATAAATCTGAAATTCTTCAGGTGTTATTTCGATTCTTCATTTTAACATAATTTTGGATGTGAATCAATGTAGTGAAAGAAACGTTTTTAAGACTTCATAAGTCAGAACAGAGTCAAGCTTCGGTTGTCATCATACTTACTAGATTGTTGTTGATAGATTTTCCAAGTACCAACCCCAGTCTCTCCCCCTGATACTTTAAAGACCCACTCTAATGAAAATTGTGTTTTTGCTGTTTTTAACATGCTCTTGTGGCATTTCTCTGATGATGGAGGACGTGAAAGAAAATTAAGTTATTCATTCATTCATTCATTCAGGATGATTTCAGGATGTTTAGGAGCATGTGTTATTCATGTGTCGCAGGCGACATCTTCGATCATCTTCTTATCTATTGTAAAAGCATTCACAGTTAGTCAAAATTTAAAACAAAAGTGTCATTTTTTTAGGACATAGTTTTTGCAGTACAGCAGTAGTTTATTAGAAATTCACCTCTGATTCATGACGCAGAGTAAGCCTTCCCTCATTTTCCATCATCCATCTGTTTACACTTTCCTGCTAGCTTACAGCCCCTCACAAAAAATGTGAGCAATATCAGAGCTATTCAACCCTAAAGTTTTGATTCAGATGCTAGCTCCAACAAGGAAAGCATCGTATTGATGTGAAGAACCACCGAAGGGACTTCCCCAACTGTGAACCTTAATGAACTCTGTTTATTTGCAGCATTGGCAAAAGACACAGAAGAAAATCAAAGCATCACAAGCAGTGAGTTCATGTTCCAACGGTCCATTTAGCACACTGGTTCTCTCTGATGTTTTAGGATAAAACATCATCCTGTTGATTTATGATCAATCAACTATCAGGCTGTCAAAGTTTCAACATTTTTACAGGAACACACAATATCCAGTCTACCAAAAACAGTCAAAAGAAAAAGGAGGACAAGAGGACAACCCGAACTGTTTCTGTACATGTTTAGATTTTTATGAAACCGCACACAAGCCATGCACTCGAGTGTGATGAGTAACTTCAATAAATTTAAAGTCTGCAGAATCGTTAGGCTGAAATTCAGTGACTTCACTGAAGTAACAAGGAAATAGAAATATAGTTGCTGCTGCAGCAGACAGAAGGGAGTGATTCAAAATAAATAAAGAAACACACCAAAACCAGACTGCAGTTATTCTTGACCAGTTTGACACCAAATGCAAATACTGAGAGTCAGAAAAAGTAAAAGGTCTGTCCTGATTTCATTGGCTATCCACAGAAAGACTTCGATGCTCAACCTTAAGGTCATCCTCTTTCCCAGCTAACTTGTTTTTTTACTTGTTTTACTGTCAATGTCATTAAATGTCTACTAAAAGATTCACTGCTGCCATATTAAAGAGTCACTATAAAAGTAGAAAAAAAGAAAAAAGATGGAAATCAAAACTAAAAGGCAGATGTATTTTATTAAGCCATTTTTGTTTTGAAATAAATGGCTATCCGAGGCATTCATTGAATATGTTGCTGCTAGAAAGGACAGTTAAAAAAAACATTAAAAGAGGTTGTTTTTGATAAGTGTTATTACATTTAGATTATACCAAATCTATTTCAAAAGACATCAAGAAATAAATATTTATTTGGTCTTTAGAGAAAATGAAAGGTATGTATATTTATTTTTCATTAGGTTTTCTGCTCCTCTTTTGAAGCAGATGCATCAAAAAACCTCATAAATGACTTCTAACTTATTATTGCTTTCTTATGAATAAATAGTTAAGATGTTTATGGATTAACACAAGTTTTTCATTAGACGCGTATAAAAATGCTGCATTGTGTCAAATTATGATCTTAAATTTGAGAGTGTGAGTGATGAAACTCACACACAACTTCAATTCCGTAATTTGTTCGGGTATTAAACCTCCAGCAGTCTCCGGGCAGACCTGCAGAGGCGGGGTCATGGTCTCACCATGAGAAAACAAACTAATGCTGAGTCACAGACGGTTAAACTGACGATGAAATGTTTTGGGAGTGCACAAAAACCATGTTATTGCTCCCAAAATATCTTAAACCTACTAGAACTAATTAAATGTATTGTTTGAGCACTTATACATCAGGGATGACAAAAAGGTTAATTAGCTGTTATGGATATATGACCCACTCTGACAAAAAATATTTGGTGTTTTGAACATGTTCTAGTGGCATTGTTCTGGTGGTGGAAAATATGAACAAAAAAATCAAGCTTAAAATTGCATTTCTGAGTGTTTTCTTTTTTCAAATAGTTGTGAATCATGAGGAGACCAAAAAAATCTCACTTGAAAAAGATAATTGTTACTTAGAAAATATAGCGGACGAGACACAAGCTTCCTGTTCCACTCCATCTAGATCTAGATCCATGAAGGTCTTTGTATTCCTCGTTCAAGCTGATACCTGGCTCCAAACTGTGCGGTTGGAAAGCTCCAATATTGCTAATTATTGATGCACTGGTAATGTTCATTTGGGGGTATGAGAAGTGGAAGCTAGCAGAAGACCTTGTAATCAGAGAGCTCTCAGCAACTAGGAGGGGAAGGCGTGGTCGGGGTTGCTCTGCTCTAACAGTTCCTCTCATAAGTCAGAGAGGATTTTCTAATGAACTCGTGCTGCTCTGCAGAGATTCTGTCCAGGAAAACGACACAGGTTTTTCAAATTTTGGCTAAAAATGGCATCATCAAAATTAAAAGATTAAAAGTTGATTGAAGTAAGTCTTCAAAAGTTGTAAAATCTCATTACTTTGTACATTTTACACAAATTGTATCAAAAGGTGAAAAGTTGTTGCCTATTAGTCAAGAAATGGGACAACAGCTCCTTCCTCAACAAACACACTCTTCATGCTTTTGATCTAAGTGAATGAAAATGCAATGTTTACCCTGCTAGCATGTCTTCTTTGCTGCCTTCATGTCTTTATCTGTGCTGGCACTCAGCGCAACATGGCTGCCCATTTACTACATCAAAAAGAAGTGCTCATAGATAAACATTACTCAATCAAGGCATGCTTTCAGACCCAAGCCTCCTGCAGTATCTTGACATTTACTGTCCAGCCTCTCCAATCTCACTGCAGGCCTGCTCAAGAGCAGGAAGCACAGATGCACCACCTGAGCGGGTTTTTATCCCCAGCCAAAAGCTGTGAAGTACCAGGCTTCTGCTTATTGTGTAGATCAGCTGAATTGCCCTTAATATATCTGTGGCAAAATTTATTCCCGTGAGGCGCATTTTTTTTTTGACTGACACATCAAGAGAGAAATTAATATTTTTTTAATTTTTTTTTTTGTGAGGCTGAAACGCATAAAATTGGGGATGCGTAGCGTCGCTGAGGACTCCTCTGACACATAATATTCTGCTGACAGTCAAAAGCAGATATTTTCCTGTCTCCAAAACAGAGCTGAGTAAACACACTCGCTGAATGTTTCAGCAAGGTGCACGCAGTGTTTTGGCAAAAAGCCACTCAGATGTTGAGATCAGAGGCAGAGCTCAGTGTGAGTTTTACTGCAGGAGGTTTAAACTGCCTGTTGACAACATGATGAAGATGAGTGTGTCACACAGAGTCACAGATAAACAACTGCTTAAAAGATATTGAAGATAGATGCAAAGCTGCAACAACAGCTCGCAGTGCTGCCTCCAAAAGACTAAAAGCAGGAAAATAGTGATCAGAAAATCATGCAAAACAAAAAAACACACAATGAAAGGGAGAAACAAAGCTGCCACAGGTTCCTTAAAAGGACAGACTAGCAAAGAACTTCAGTGATAAAAAATAAATAAAAGAACAAGATGAAAATGAAGCAACTTTTAAACATTGTGCTTCAAGAGGATGAAACAAAGTGATACTATGGAACAAATGCTAAATCTTTGCAGTAAAACTTTTCAGAGGAAAAATGGCAAAAATACATTTAAATACAATAAATTCACACAAATGTAAAATGTATGCAAACATAAAAGTTCACTGTACATTGTACAACTGTCAGAGGAAAACTCTGGAGTTTAGGGTCTGATAGTGAAAATGAAACAGAAGCAGGTGACAAAAGAAAACTGCTGATGGGCATGCTGACACAAGAATTTGACAAATGCTGCAGGAAAAAAAAAGCTGGAGTTGCTTGTGGTGTTATTACAAGGAAAATCTCTCTCTCCCTTTTTTTTAGCTATGAGGTGCAGGAAGAAAGAAAATCTGACCATTTGTTGGAAGGACATATCATATTGAAGTCCCTACTATATTTTTCTCTGGGTGGAGTTCACTTCTTTCAGGCTTTTTTACTATTTTAAAATGAAGTGATTCAACCTTAACATTGCTGATAGACTTTTTTTTAAAGACTTTTTGAATAAATTACAAAAATGTGAGTGTTTTAATCTGTACTTATTACAAACTAAAATATTTAATGTGTATGTTGCATTTGAGAAACTTTATCATGGGAGAAATATGGGTGTCTTGTTTCTGAAACAGAAATACTAACCATCGATAAGTCTTTCAAGAATCAAAAACCAGAAAAAAGAAGATGCTAATTCCTACAGAAAGGACATCTAAAAAGGCCCTCAGAGATCTGAAAAACTGCAGCTTAGGACGCGTTTAATTGAAATCTGTATAAATGTGTTCTTCTACAGGAAATTATAGGTCTGGAAGAAAATGTCAGGCCCTGTAAGTGGAGTAGATGCAAAGTAGTCTTCTGATCACAAGCAAGTAAACAGTAATTGTTTGAAGCTCCAGTAGCATACACTATTGCCCCTTGATCATTTTTAATGCATTTTTTAATGTGTTATTTCTTTTGAAGTGGATTACATTTCTCAGGAAATTCTTGTATTTGTTGGAGTCAGATCAGATCATTCTGGAGTTAATTCAACAAAGATGACAAACAACTAAACAATACATCTGCTGTCTAATCACATACAGTTAAATTCCAATTCAGCTAAAAATTATTTCATTTCTACACGTGTTGGAAGCAGAACCAACTTTGATGCTTCGTAGGTCACTGTCATACAGCGCAGTCAACGGACTCCTGGATGACCCCATTAAAGCAGTGCAGTCTCTTCCCTGGGATCTCTTGTCTTCATATTGTTATGAATTGCTAGTTTGGTTCTTTTCTTTTATATTAATATTTATCTTTTTCTTTGTCTCTGTCGAACAGCACTTGGAGATGCTGGAAATGGTGCTGGGATGACTAAAGCAGGAAGGTCTTAAGGTGAGATGAGTTAAGTGGGCCTTTTTTCAGGATCAGGTGGGCTGTGGGTCATGTGATTCCCGACAACGATGTTTCCACTCAAAGGAAATTGGAGGTGGCTGTCAACTCGAAAATCCCATTTAATGTTTTTCAGCTGGTCATTCTTTGACTTTATCATTTGTTACAAGCGGTTCATCAAGTACCTGACTAAGTTACAGCCCTCTACATAAGCTAAGCTCAGAGGTCAAGGGACATGTCAGGACGAGGTGCTAACTTCTCTCTATAGAGGGAAAAACATGATGCTTCTGGGCCTGAATCCTGATGCTGGCCACCAACGTTCACCGGCCACCAAGACCTTTCATAGGAGGTCAAAATGGTGGCCTTTGGCCGTGGATTTAACATCGTTGTGGCAGTGGCAGATCAGGATTCTGGATGATGGTGCAATTTGTTTGGGGTGGATTGTAGTGAGTGGAACCAGCCATTGTGCTGCACAGGTGGAGCTACCTGCCCAGCTAATGGACGCCTGGTGTGCCCCATAAAAGGAGTGCTTTTCAACACCGGAGCTGTAGCTCCAGTGTTGACATTCTTTCAACTACTGTAACTCTTCAACCGTTTACGCAATTAACATGTTCTAGCGTATTCTGAAGAAAAGATTAAATGGTCTGCTCTCATCTTCTGGTGAGACGGCTCTTTTCCAAGGCTCCATGCTCTCTTGCAGTGCAGCCGGATCACCTGGTTTCTGGTCACATACCTAACCTGCGGCTTGGTGCTTCTTCTTACATCTAAGAACAGAACGATCACTTCACAAGTGTCGACTTTGGTCTTTCGAGTGGTTCCCCTGCTGTTTTGTTGCGTGTTCCACTAATGTTTCAACACCACCTTGCTGGGCCTGTGTAGTGCAGGGTAGTGCATTCTGCCTCGAATGGCACTCTGGGCAAACTACCACTCATTTTGTAGAGGAAACAAAGTTTCTTCTCAGGAAACATAATTAGGTGGTCTCTCAATTGGTCCCTGTGCTAACAAGCAGTGTCCAAATTCTTTCAGTATTTGTTTTACACAATTTTGAAAATGTGTTTAATCTATACTCGGCGCAGACAGGGCACAATAACCCCTGAAAAGTCTCGGCTGGAAGAAGTGGAATTAGAAGAGTCTTGATTATAATCTTTTGGTTCAGCCAGCATTTCTGATGATGAAAACACTTGCTGTGAATGGGAAGCGGGACAGCTCCTCAGCTTTGGCCAGAATCAGAAGCGGAGGGTGCTCCAAAAATATTTCAGTTCCAGCAATTTGAATCAAAATACAGTGTTTGAGTTTGACAGTCATTTCAAACAATATTTGCATGAAGTCAGAGAAAGTCAAAACCTGTTCAAATCAATTTCCCAAATAACAAAATGACATCACGCTGACTAACCAGAGTAATTAACTGCATTGCAGTAAGTTATGCAATGCAGTTAGACAGACCTCTGTGAATAATAGAAGCTATAGGTAGCGCAGCATGACAAAAATAATCATTTATTAACTAGTTTAATTAAAAACCTTATAATCAGACACATGAATAATTTAGCTCAGAGCATTTCTTTATATTAGCCACACAGTCGTTCCTTTTCTTTTCCCTAAATTCAGCTCCTCGCAGCAGTTTTTCATTTCCATAATACTCATCAATGGTGATTCAAACTATAAAATCACGTTTCTCCCTTTCAATTCTCATTCTTACTAATGGGACTTTACATCTATTTTCTTTTTGCAAGATCTAAACAGAGGCATGTTTCTTATTGCTCAGTACTTATTACCTGTTATTGCTAATATGTTGGAAAAACAAGCACCAAAAACAGAAAAATGTGGTAATGTGTGTTCATAATGTAACAACAACAAAGAAATAGATTTACGGGATCACAGATTCTGCTGATCCTGAGACTGTGAATCAGATAAACGTACACACATTTGATTCCAAATTTTATTTTGCACATTTTTATTTTGAGACTAGATGATGAGAGGAACAATTACATATTTTTGATATGTCAGTTAGTCTCCAGATGTAAGAAAAAAAAGGTTTTCTTTTCATTTATAACAAAAAAGTGAACAGAGACAGTTAAAATATTTCCAACTTTAAAGTTGTGCGGCTGTAATTTCTTTTCTATGTGCTGTCCTTGTCAGGATTCAGTTCACACTCTTGCTGCAGAGTCTTTCCTGACATGCAATTTGCAGGAATAATGTCTCATTATCCTCTGACGCCCATCTCTCTGGTTTGTGGATTACAAAGCCACATTGGGAGTTTGCTTAGCGCACTGATACAAGTACAGTCTGGGGAACATTGTGTTGGCTGGCTTGCTGTTAAAGCGTTGACTGGACATGGTTTAAAAGAAAATGTCAATCTGCCATCATTCTATGCTTACAGAGGTAATGATGACTGTAATAAACTGTCAGTTCTTTTTTCTCTTTGTGAAAGCTGATTGTAAAGGTTGTAAGTCAAGGCTACGATGTTTTATACCTTTTGAAAAACAGTGAGAGGAAGACTGTCAAGGATCACTTGAATAAAATATGCAAATTATGTTGAAGTTTCTTGGAGATAAGATAAAGGATTGAAAAGATGGTAAAGAACATCTGTTTTCTAGTTAGCACAGTTTTAAAAATTAAAAGTTAGAACGAAACCCCAATCTTTGATTTGTGCCAATTAGGGGATTAATTTTAACGATTCGATTCATATCTTTATTTGAGGTTGCTGATACAATTCATAATTGATATTGGTTCATTTTGAAAATACAATTCAATCCAATTCACAGACCTAAAATGGATCCAGGACATCTTCAACCAAAACTGCAACTAGTTAGTCTCAGAGATAAATACCTGGACACTGAACAGTGCAGGTGAAGTTTTCCAGATTCCTTGTAATGCTTGCAAGATAATAAAGTGTAAATTAAAAATGGGTACCAACAAGTAAACAAGAATTAATGTCAAATCCATTTACATTTACATTTAGATTTAAACTTCAGACTTTTGTTTTCCCACATCACAATAATCCAAAGGGAACATTATTGGAACATTCTACCACAATGCGTGGTCACGTTTTTGCTAAATTCAGTGTTTCCACACACTGAATAAAAAAAAATGAATGGTTCGGAGACCAAGATTGATGCTCTGTCTGCCCGCGTGTATCATATCGAAGTCTCACTGGGAAGAATGGAAACCAACTTGGAGTGAATTACGGCTCGACTTGGAGGAAATCACAAAAATTGATCCAAGATCAGTGATTTTTCTGCCACATGAAGCCTGGACATTAGCAGGCAGGCAGAAGCTTTGTCTGTCTGTGCCTAAACATTCATCTCTAATCAGACGTTCTCCTAGCTAAGGAGACTCTCCCTTGAGCAAACCAAAACAAATCCGCTGGAAGTGCGATAAGCAGAACCAGTTGTCATGGAAACCTGCATTCCTGCCCTATCCACGAACCTTTCCCTAGATTTCAGCGCTCTTGGTGGGTGACTCTCCTTAACTCACCCTGCTGCCCCCTGGCTGTGCCACAAAGCGCTGTGCCACTGGCTGGTCATGTGGACCTTGTCTATGTTAAATCATTGTGCTTATATGTAGATGTATTTTTGCTTGTACTTCAATTCATGCCGCTCCACTCATTCATTCATTTTCCAATCCGCTTTATCCCTTTCGGGGTCACGGGGCTGCCGGAGCCTAACCCGGCTACTCATGGGCGAAGGCAGGGTACACCCCTGGACTGGTCGCCAGTCTGTCGCAGGGGCCACAATCACACACCCATGCACACTCACAGTCACACCTAGGGACAATTTAGAGTAACCAATGAACCTATGAAGCATGTTTTTGGATGGTGGGAGGAAGCCGGAGTACCCGGAGAAAACCCACGCATGCACGGGGAGAACATGCAAACTCCACACAGAAAGGTCCCCCAGCCAGGACTTGAACCGGGAACCTTCTTGCTGTGAGGCAGGAGCGCTAACCACTGCGCCACCGTGCAGCCCCATGCCGCTCCACTGCGACACAAATTGACAATTTCTGATTTTTGACATAATCTCTCTTCTCCCCCCCCCCCGTGTCTTTTTTTTTTTTTTTATTTGTCCTGTCCAACATCTGACCAAAAAGATATGAGCTGAGAGCCTCTTGTGTTAGACAGATTTTACTGTTACAAAGACCCCTTGTGTGTCATGGTGTGTCTTTTTCGTGTATCTTTTTCGTGTGTCTTTTGTCTGTTCTGGGCAAAGAAGCAACACCGGGTCTGAGTGGCTGCTGTCCTCCTCTGGGCAATTTATCTTGTATGTATTGTCCTGCCATAGTTTCCCTTGGGATTAATAAAGTACATTGAATTGAATTGAATTGAATTGAATTGAATTGAATTGAATTGAAT
>BSAI01000101.1:14132425-14165701 GCA_036245035.1 Adrianichthys oophorus | reverse complement strand
ATTGAATTGAATTGAATTGAATTGAATTGAATTGAATTGAATTGAATTGAATTGAATTGGACTGTAATGATGGTTGATCATTTTTTGCTACATCACATGTGTGTTGTCCTCTGTGATGCACTTGGTTGTTTTTACATTATAGTAAAATAAACCTACCATGTATAAATCCAAATGGTGTTTTCCAGTACTGACTGTTGAATTTATTTCATTTTGAATTTTCTTTTTAATGATAAAGGTTGAATCGATTTGATTAAGAACTTACCTCAGACAGACTGATCTGATTAGATAAATGGATTAATTGATTAATCAATAATTAATTGCTATACCTCTAGTGCCAAGTTTTAGAACAATGTTCTGTAAAAAAATATTATTTAGTTAAAGAAGCATTAAACCTTGTGCTCGCGTATTTTCCGGACTATAAGGTGCACTTAAAAAGCCTAATTTTTTTCATAAAACAACAATGCACTTTATAATCTGGAGAGCCTTATAAATTGATTTAATTTTGATTGTGTTTTCTGATGTCAAAGCGATTTTTGAGAGATACAGGGAGCTCTGTTAAAATGACAGTCTGTTTTTTTTTTTTTGCAAACAGGGTTGGATGTTATCGTTAATACTCTGAGAGGTTGAAAAATAGACCATTCATTGAAAGTACGCCTAATAATACGATGGGCGCTATAGTGCAGAAAATTTGGTCCTGAGTAACAGAAAGCCACTAAACTGCCACTGCTTGGTTTTAATTTCTGACAGTTTTTGAAGCAGTGAGACAGCTTTTATAACAAAACACACCAGGGTAAGTAAAAAAAATAAAACACAACCTGCTCTTGTTCTCAATATTTACTTTATGAAGCACAACAAGAGAGTGAGAAATGGGTGTGTGCACTCATGTCAAGAGAGAATACAGGATCGGCAGGTGGTAACAACAGAGCAAAGGCTGTCATCTCCATGTCTGTTCTACCATCCAACCGGCTTTGATCTGCATCTAAAATTATTCGTTCACTTGTCAAACAAAATCCCCTCTTGTGACACCAACTTTAAGCATTTTTTCCCCCTCTGGATGAAAGAAAAAACAATCAAAAACTGATTTTAATTTGGAAAATATAGAAGGAGTCATTTCATTTGTGATTTACATGAAGTTTTAGAAGTCAAAATAATACACTATTTCAATTCCAATTCATTGTTTGGTGATAGTGGAAAAGAGGCTTTGGCTACTTCAAATGTTATTTTAAAGTACTAGCACAGATTGCAGGACTTATGTGTCAATCACCCAATAATTCTACCTCACCTTTATTAGCATACAACTGTTTTAGATTAATTTGATGAGTATGGGTTTGGTAGACACAAAAATTTACGGGATGTAGACAGAGTAGGACTGAAGCAACCGGTGAGCGGTGGACAAACATGCAGCAAAAATGCAACGGTGACTCATTTAAATGTGGTTGGATGAATGCATGTTCATTAAAACAACTTTTAACGAGACACACATTGCTTCTTACACTGTTTTCCTGACGATCTATATGTCCTAAACACATTCATAAGCGTACTTTTAGACGCTACCTTGTAAGTAACCATCTTGCAGCATGCCTCCACCTTCCCAAAGTAGCAGTAAAAAGTGCTACGCCTGATACAGACGATCAAAATTGGTCTGTGATATATAAAGTTTGAATCAGGTAACTATCCAGAGAAGGACTGCAAAGCATAGGACTTCCATTATTCCTTCTCTCGTTGCTTTGCCCCACTCTCGTAATTCCTGGCCAATGACTGTAAAGATCTTCCAGTGGTTTGTTTACAAGCTTGGGTTCAAGCAAACTGACTTTTGTTTGAATACACCTTTAATGAACATTTAGAGAAGGTCTAAGACGCATGGCCTCTAAGACAGGCATCTGTTGCTCAATTGTGTGTTCACTACATTGTCATATGGAAACAGATGGACGAAAATGAACAGAAACAACACAAGTGGATTATAAACACTCTGTAGTTATTCTTCTTTTTACTATATCATGTATCTTCTGTCAGTTAAGCTTACACATTGCAGTGTCACGCAAATTACATGACTCAGGATGGGCTTTTTTGACAAACATGCCAGAAGTTTTCTAACAAGCCATTTTTTCCCAAAGTTTTTGATCGGAATAGAAGCAGGAACACTGAATGAACTCAAATTGTGAGTGTTTTGAAGGTAGGTGTTACAAGTAAATACCCCTGGCAGAGGCATATGAAACACATACTGTTTGAGTGAAAGATAAAATATTGGTAACAGCAATGTCCTAAAGGCTTTTGGTGGAAAACATACAGTATATATTTTTAGAAATAAAACCAGTGCAGGTCAGCAATACTAGTTTTTTTTTTTTATCTTGTCCTGTCCAACAGCTGAGCAAACAGATAAGAGCTAAAAGCCTTTCTTGTTGGGCAGATTTTACGGTTACAATAGAGGGTTATGAATTTTCAGACACACGAGGTGTGTATTTGTATAAAACCCTTGTGTATTTGGGGCTAAGCTTTATTAGTAAAAGGTTAGTTTAAATATGCATATTTTCCCACAGCTTAAAACATCACAGTGTTAAATCAATTAGCCGGATACTAACACACAATATTTCAGTTTTTACTGATAAAGTATTTCCATTAATCCTATGAACAATACTGACAGGAAGCAGGTCAAAATAAAAGTATAGAAACACAAGTTTATGAGAAGTAATAAAATTTTCAAAAGCAAGGTGTTTAGTTGTAACTTAAGCCTTCCTTTTACAAGAGGTGAAATCAGAATTCAGATTTAAGATTGTTATTCTTTAGAAAAATTGATTGTCAAAGAACCCATCTGCCTCCTGCAGCAGCATTCAGCATCGTGCAGCAGGAGTACTTGGAAAGCAGAGTGCAACAAATGAGTGCATGTGCTACAAATGCAGAGGGCTCTGTGGTCTATCAGCTAAGAGTCCAGCTTTTTAAGATCCCTTTTGTGTAACAAAATGCATATAAACATTAATTTTCAACAATGAAAAAGTGTGACTAAATTGTTTTCTTTCTAAAAAATCCGAAATCTCTTTATCCAGAGCAAAAGCTGCTCATTCTTAAAGGTCGTGAAAGGCACAAGTTTGAATCAAGATTGATTGATTGATTGGTTTCTTTCAAGCATAAATTGGACATTACACAAAAATAATCACATAGAATTATCAAACTCATTACTGAGACAATGAAATGCATTGATTGAAAGAAAAGAAAGAAAAGGGAAAAAAAAAATAAACAATGGAAAATGAACAAACAAAAACAACACACATTTGTAAGTCACATTTGAAGCATTCATTGAAAATAGTGATTAATAACTGAAGTCTAGTAGAGTTTGAGTAATTGCTTGAAAAGAAGTTGGAAGAAGCGAACTAATATAAACCAACCCCTAGATGTTTATTTCATTTTATAGTTTGCATCGTTTTTATAATCCGGTTCTGATCAGATCTAGTGCAGATTTTTCATGTAACAAAACTGAGTGCTCATTAATTATTCTCAAAAAACATTATTTCATGATTTCAGTAAACAGTAACATGAATCACACATCATGTAACAGTTATGTAATACTCATTGATGATCATTTGAAAACTATTTTATATTAATCCTCAAATCATCCTTACACATTGAAAATCAAGTTTTCAAGTAACAAAAAATTTGATTATCATCTGAGAAAATTCTAACATTTTCCGTGAACATTATTGATTAACACTTTAGGTAACTAATATGTAATAAACATTGATTATCATTAGAACACATCATTACATTGATCTAGTAATCAGTGGTACATATTTCAGATCAAGTAAAGAAAATCAATAGTTAATCAATAGATTTTAGTCACGTTTCAAGTAACATTTCAGTGATCATTGTTGCATATTACACAATTCAATCTCATTGGTTGTGATTTAGAAAAAGAAAATTGAATTATTTCACATTCAAGTTCACACATCCACATATTTAAAGTTATTCAAACACCAGTTGATCTTTAACTCTTCTTATCTTCATATTGTGAGATTAGAGTTTCTTTAAACATTTTCTTGAATTTTTGAATGTTTGAACATTAGAGCCGCACACAGACACACAAAAACCTTTTGTGGTTCTTATCAATTTGATCTTGAAGTTCCAACATCCCCTCAGTTTGTAACCTCCTTCGTTTTCTAAGAACTGTTTTTGGATATTCAATGGTAATGATTTTCCACTAGCTCTTTATAGAACATAGAAAAAGATCTACCCAACCATTAAAGCTTTTGATCTTTGCTCTGTTTTATTGTCGTTCTAGGTTTCCTATAGTGGTAGTAGAAGCAGCTCTTTATTGAAAGAGCGTATCTGTTGGAGCTGAATGTGGTTCGGAGCTTTTCCGATTGGAATGTGCACCTTCAGGCTGCAGCATCTGAGCAGAGACCATCTGCACTGCAGTGTTTGCTCAGTAACTTGTAGCTGCTTCAAATTCAAGTTCCCCCCTAAAAGAGAACAGAACCACTCTGTTTACCAAAAATCAAGTTTAATGGGGTTTTTTAATTGTCACTGTTAATTTCCAGCTTTAGTGTGAGTTATTTATTTACCAGTCACGGTATCAGTGTGTGACCACAACACATCCTATTTCTGTTTCTGCACAGGAGTATCGATAAGAAATTAAAATTTTCGTTTCACACCGGCTGACTGCTCGGCTGTTTTACAGCTGTAATGATATGCTTGGTGTCACCAGAGCAGCGGCAATTTCTCCAAAGACTAATCCTGTTTACAATCCTCTGATAAGCACTTAAATTGAGTCTGTAATAATTTTCAAGCAGTTCTGTTTGTAATCCTTTAGAGTTTGCCTCCATTCCCCATTAGGTTCTTTGTAAGATGCAGGGCAACAGAGGGATTTGCTGCACAGAACATTGCTTTTAAATGACAATGGTTAGCCCTGGGTTATTAAAGTGACTATTCGTGTGTGTGTGTGCATCCCTCTGTCTGTCCTTCTGTTTGTACTCCTCCCACAATGACATCCCCTCATGTGCAGCTGTCAGTCACAGCAGAGGAAACTGCGGCTCCATTCCATGCGCCCGCAAATCTTTCTCTCTCTCTTTAACCGGCTTCGCCCAAGCTACCACCCTGTCATTTAGACATCTGTGACAGGCCCACCTGATGTTGTTATTCTGAGTGTGAAACCCACTGGCCCGCTTGTTATCGAGGAGTAGTAGGTCTAATCTGATTGTGGTGACACTATAATTAACCCTTCCAGAGCCACTTAACTAATCGATGAAAGAGCTCTGAGTTTTATTGAGGTTTCTGTGTTTATGTTGTGTTTCTTTACTGCTCCTTATATTGCTTCTGTTACTCCCTAGATGTATGGAAAGGTTATAGTTTCTTTATAGCTGTTTTTCATTTGTTTTTATTTTTTTGCTTTGTCTTATTTATATGATCCATTTTGGATGCTGGCAGCGCTCAGATGCATGCTGTATCCTCCCGACTGTCCTCCTCGTCTGTGATGTGCGTGGGATTCCTTTGCACTATTATTTCATGCTGCTGACCTTTTGGTGATGGATCTTAGTGTTCGGGAAGGTTTTTGTGTTTTTTGTCCTCCTCGTGGGTGAACAGTGTGTTTCTTGTAGGGTCCAGAGGAAAGCTCTGTCATCTACTGTAAGGTGAGTTCAGGTTTTGAGTGTCTTGCCCTTTTTTGAGGTTTTCTTTGAACAATTTCTAGAGTGACATCTTTAGTGAATAGGGAGGTGATATCATGTGAACTAAGGATTCTACAGGATTTCTATTCTTCTTTATAGGAGCTTTTTTTCTTTGCTTAATTTACATTTCTGGGGCCCTTTTTTTTCTTTTTGTGTTTGCTTGGAGGCATTTTTTTATTAAGATAACTTGATAGAATTAGAACTCGGCAACATGCGTTCAAGCAACCACTTCCAATGAAAAGTCTATATAAATGCACGTAAATGTGTGTTTCAGGCAAACATTTGCATTCAGGTGTATCTACATTTTAAAGATCATTTCCTGGCTCTACACACAAAACATTAAAATGCGTTGCAGAGCAACTATTTAGTTTATATTAGTCTATTATCATTTTCTGTTCAGTTATAATGATTTGCCTTTCAAGATGAAATATCCGTTCTTGTTCCCGTATTTAAATACATTTCTCCTCAAAGTTCAACTTATACTCCAGTGTGACCTACATATGATTTTTTCTTCTTTATTAAGTTTTTTTTTTCTTTTTTATGGCTACTGTGACAACCTCCAGAACAACTTTTAGTCCCTGATCTCTAGTGAAGAACAGCTGCAGTATAAGTGCAGTGCTTTGGAAAAACCAAACGACTGAAGCTATGTTCACATTGCCCTTTGCAACGTGCATTCAAACGATCACTTCCAATAAAAAGCCTATGTTAGCCTAAGTAAATATCCATTTTGGTATTCAAAATGCTGTTCCTGAGTTACTATGAAATTATTCACAAAACATACATTGAAGACGTGATGAAAGTCAAACCAGATTAAACTTTGTACAATTAGAGACTCGGATTTGAAAGTGATGTATGGATGGCATCGCTTTTAATTCATGGAAGAGTCAACAGTTTAAAAACCTGATGATGTAGGATAAAATAATAATTGTGGTTTGTCCCCATCCAGAATCATATGACTGCAAGTCTTTCATATATTGGAATAGAGCTGTAAAAAAAAAATCCTGGAGCAAGATTCACGAGATTTGCACCACTTTGACATTTTGCACCAAGACTCTTTAAACTGCAGGTGGTGAACATGCGTTAATAAACAGTAGAAAAAGGCCCTCCCTTCTTGTCCAGTGTGAACAACATATGCTAAACATGCATCAAATGCCCTGTGTGTAAGAAGCATTAGAATGAATTTAAAAAAAATGTTTATGGCAAATTTGAACCTTTTCTAGCCTATTTCTGAAGGATGGAGTAATGTGACCCATTCTTGTTTGTCATACAAAAATCAAGTTCTTATAGCTTACCATGTACATTTATAAGGCCATTGTTTTTTATTCAGACAAATAGAACTATAAAGAAGTAGAATTGTTAATAGATGCAACTAGTAATTTAGTTGGAAATACCAACCTCTTTTTTTTTCTCCCCGCACACCAAATGAACACATAATCATACACAGAAGGAAGAAAGTGACTTTCAGAGCTCTGTTCTTTCGTTGGACCTCCACTTTCTTGTAATAAGTTTTCCTTGTTTGAACTTTATATTTGCATTTGTTCAGAATGAACTAAACTCATGCATGCAAACTACCTACTGCTGCACAGTAAATAAAGAGTCACCCCTGATGTGGAACTTTACAGCGTTTTCTGGCTTCATTAGGAATCAGTTTGGTAATTGCACATCAGCCAGCCCCTAATGATCTGAATGTTAAAACATCCACTGTGGAAACAATAGACAGAATAATTCAAGTGTCAGTCTATAATGTGCACGTGCTAATGACTTGACTGCTGTTTGGCAGAGAGGAGGGCAGCTCCATGAGGTTTGCACTGTGAATGAACAGTAACTGTGGATCATGCTGTACAGCCATGTTGTGAAAATGGAACAAAGCATGGGGGGGAGTGACAGAAATGAACCGTAATATTATTGTTTCACTTCATAACAACATTTTAAAACAAAAGAGAACACATTTTACACTCTATTAATCTTTTATAGCATAAAAAGGTTGAAGTTCAAAAACTCTTTTGGCATTTCTTTGTATCTGTGCATGTTTTCATTTTTACTTGCTTGTTATTTTTTAAACAGACAACAGAAAATTTTTTAAGTAAAACTCAAAATATTTCTTTCTGCAAATATGAATGAACATTTTTAAAGTTTTTTATCATTAGTGCATTTTTGCTCATTTTTAAAAACAGTTTTAGAGCTTTTTCTAACATGACGAATATTTGAAGTATGCAGTAAAGAGCAGTAAAGCAGTAAGTAAGCAGTAAAGAGCTGTAGTTTTGTTTTAGTTTGTGTTTCATTGGTGAGCTGTTTAAAAATACTAATCTTATCATCCTTAAGAGTGACTTTTTTATTTTTGAGGTTGCATCTTTCTTTAATAATCATTGACGCCAGTTTGAGGGACCTAAACATATGACTTGAAAGACTCTTGCACAGGAACAGGAGTTTTTCTAAGCCTTGATGTTTAGCAAAGCATAAAAAGGGGCAAAATAGCAATTCTACTGGCTCAAAAAGTATGATATATTGTAGATGTCAAATAATAACTGTAGCAGTTATTGTAGTGAGCATATGGGGTTACATGTGTGTGAGGTTGATGGCACTCTTACCTCGGCAAGAAGTCTCTGGTTCAAATCCTGGCTGTGTCCTTTTTGTGTGGACTTTCATGTTCTTCCCGTTCATGAGTGGGTTTTTTCTGGCCTCCTCCCACAATCCAAAAACATGTTTCATTGGTGTCTCTAAATTGTCCTTTTGGTGTGATTTCATGTGGTTGGTTGTCTTTGTGTGGCAAACTGTCCCGCCTTTGCCCAATGCTGGGTTGGCTCAAGCCTTCCCATGACCCTGAAAAGTATTAATCAGGTTTAGAAGATGAATAAAAGATAAGTAACTTGTTTAAAAATGTAAATGTGCAAGATTAGGTTCAGCTTTCAAGTCTATATAAATGCAGGCAGCTTGTCTTCATTTATTCATGTTTTTCTGGTAGCTTTATTCCTAACCAACAAGAAGGTGAAAAAATGAGTTAAATGCTCAAAAAAGTACATTCCTGAAAGCAATTTTTTGCATATATTTCAGATATCTTGATGCACAATACAATCTTTTCCAACAGCATTTTTTTCTTCTGCTCCTGATTCATGATTATTTGAATAAATAAATGCACATTTGATTTTCTTTAATTTTCTTTAATATTCTTTATATGCGTCCTACATCATTTTAGAAAAAAGCCACAAGAACATGTTAAAAACACCAAAAACACAATCTTCATCAGAGTGGGTCTTTAGCCGTCTGATTTTGTGACAATGAACCGCGTATGTTTTGCAGAAATCTCCTCTTTAATTGTTTTCTTTCACAAATATCTGCCTTTCTTAAACAAATAATTAAAGTCACCCTGTTTTTCCCAGCATTGTCATGCATGCCGACAAACTTCTCCTTCCTGAGATCTGACAGCAGTTGGCATCCTAGAAGTCGTTTCACGGAAACTTTGAGATTTTACTTCAAAGCAGCCTGTGCTGACAGGTAAAGCTCGGCATATCAAATCATTTTAACATCTGTTACCTTGTTTTACCATTTACAGCAGAGGTGGAGGAACTTTTAAAGACCTTTGTGAGTGAAAGCAATATGAACTTGATCTAAAAATAAACAAAGCACCTTATTTTTTCAGAGAAACATTTTCATGGGATGAAATTGGATTCTTACTGTTAAGTATTTTTGTGACTTTTAACTCCGAAGAGACACAGAAGGCTACTAGTTCCAGACTTCAGAAATTTCCTTCAAATAAAATTCACTCTTTTTATGTCAGTGAACGGCAACACCTGCTTGGTGTGACTACTGCAGGAAATTTTGAATAAAATCACGCTGAGAGCAAAGAAAAATAAGTGCATGAAGAAAGCGGTTATCCTCTCCTCACACTCTCATTTGTCCAGCACCTATTTTACATTCCCGTTAGCCTGTTTCAACGTTAGTCACACTGACGTTTACATAATTGTCTGTCGCTTCTTTTCAGCCATCTGTTAAATGGGACCAATTGATAACTTTGAAATGGAAACTGGCATGAAGGAGGCTGGGAGCAATAGTGTGCTTGCTCCTGCCTGGATAATTCAAGAGACTTTCACATCAAAGTTCCCCATTTCCACATGTTTTCATCACTAAAACACTCCACAGTTCAACTTTACTGCTTCTCCAAGTGCAGAATTTAAATGATCAGGAAGCCAGCGTTTTCCCTCTTTCTCAGTTTAGTCTTTCATATTAAAATCCAGATTAATCCTTTAGCTTTTATTAAAAAACATTTTAGCTTATATGAAATATGTGGAAGGACTACTTAGAATGAATTCAAAGAAGCACCAATGAATTGAAACCATTGAAAAATATTTGGTATTCAATGTGTCCTTTTTTGCCATTAACACATCTGTTCCATAAGGGAAACCCCATTTGAAATGTTTTAATGTCACATTTATAAGCCAGTTTTCATCTCAAACTATGGACACACCAGGCCATGTGATGTGTTTACCCCACATGTTCACACTGGACAAGCAGGGAGGAGCATCTTTTTTGTTTCTACTGTTTATTGGCACATGTTCATCACCTACAGTTGACTTGGGTTAACCTTCCCTGCGTGCTCAATAGCTGCATTTTGTACGTAGACCCCGAAAATGGTCGTAGAAACTTGAAATAGCTATGTGTTAATGCTAGAGTCTTGAATGTGGAAGCCAAAACCCGCATTTATGCGAGTTTACATAGACTTTTCATTGTAAGTGTAAACCTGAACGCACAATGCCGAGGTCAACTAGAGTCTTTATAGCACTTTAAATCACTAAATCGGTTGATTTCTTTATCCTCTGTTTCACAACAGATCAAACCAGATCACAGGTCAAACTGGTGAAAGACTGAGTGTTTTTCTTCTACATTGTTTTTTAAGGGTGTATTCAGACAAGAAGTCAGGTGGTCTTTAATTTAATTCTGTATTTGGTCCAAATCAAGTCCTGCACCTTGTGTTTGGTCTGTGTTCACACTGCTGTCAAGTGAACTTTGCTGTTTCAAACCCAGGCTTGTTAACAAAACCACGAGTAATGATCTCTTCAGTGATTGACCAGGAATTATGAGGGCGGAGCATAGCAAAGAGAAAGAATAATGGAAGTCCTAAGCTTTGCAGTCCTTGTCGGGATATTTCACTTATTCTAACGTCATGTTTTGCTGACCAATTTGAAAAGCCTGCATCAACATCAGTTCAACACTTTTTACTGCTTCTTTGGTACAGCTAAGGCATGTTGCAAGATGGGGAGATCAGAGAGAACCGGAGCTCAGTCCGTTTGGAAACAAACCAAGACTACCTCAAAAGATGGATCAAAAGATGGATCAATGGACCCAAGTATAATTGGGTCTATTCAGACTGAAAATCCTGTCTGAATTGTTGGAGGAAATGAACTCTGGTTCACTTTAAGCAAAAAAAAAATGTGTTCAGTCTGAAAACACCCTAAAAATCACACATAAGTCACACTCCCATTCAAACTATCCAAAAAAAAATAATGAGACTCAGAAAAACATGATAAATGTGTTTCAGAGATTTAAAGAAGAAACCCAACATCTATGAATTGCCAACAGCTTGGGAGCACTCTGAAACCAAGTCACAGCTTCCCGCTGTGAAGGCAGGTCTCTTTCACTAAGAGCAGAGGCTTTCAGTCCGACAGACATAATTCATTTGAGAGAAGTCTGAGCTGTGGCTTTACCAGAGAAGGATTTTTGACCTCTTAAAAGAGAGAGAAAAGAAAGAAGAAAAAAGGACCGATAAGGCTAGGGATTTCTTTTTGTTTAATTTAAGCTCGTTGTCACAAATGTCTCTGGAGTGTTGGACTGCAGATAAAACAGAGAAGAAGCCCACATCTATATAGCTTCTAAATTCTTGTCTGCTTTTCCAGAAGATGTCCAGTCATTGGCCGAAAAGTCATTTGTTTCTTATAATCTTAAGGTCACGGATTCATAAACGTGATTCCAAATACCAGAGCAGGTGCTCTTTGGAATTTTTTTTTTCCATTTATTTTTTTGAATATGCATTTCTGCACTGGTCACTATGATTACATGTGCAGTGAAGTTTTGTTTAATAATTTTTTGATGCATTTTTTGTAATTGAATAATCAAAACAGATTGGGAGACTTCACACAAGCTCCAGGGATGTAGCCTGGATCTATTTTTATAGCTTCATACAAGCTTTATTAGATTGTATGAAGGGCAGTAGAGGGAGACAAACAGGAAATTACAGCAGCAGGCAAACAAAGATTGATCTGAAGGTGTGACAGTCAGAAAGGAAACTGCATGGCGACATGGGAAAGATATATTATTTAAATTTCATAAAGTACTATTTATTTTTTTCTGTTAAAATCTTATTCTGCATTCACCAAAAACAATTCGAGTGTCAAATTCACATCCTCCCCTTTCTTTTAACACACGGCAGTCATTGCTCAACACTCCAAAATTGTGTTCATAAACTTGATGCTCCTGATGTGTGTAGGAGGAGCTACCGCCATTTACAATTCACAGAAGACAAAAATGGTGTTAAGAGAACAGGCTTATTTTTTTAAGAGCTCTACAAAATCTTTGGTAACCACGTCTCCATGTCTGGATTCATGAGATTCATTCTTTTTCCACAACGGCGAGGTCCTACTGCAGGAGCTAGGTCTGAATGACGGCCGCTTTCAGCGCTACCTCCATCGTTCTGTGACGAACTGCTGTCTCCAATGGGAATATCATAAAGTTCAGGAGGAGAACAATTCAATTCTCCATGTTGGTTTCCATCCGCTGATCATGGCATCAACACGTCACTGGCCAATGCTGATTCCCTGACTGGTTGACATAACGCTGATGTTATTGCGCTTTAGCTTGACCTTGGGAGTGGCCCCCTCTTGGCTCCTCTCTCCTTGTGTGGAGCAGGGGTTGTGGGGGGTCGGCTTTCATGCGATGGGGCCTTGCCTTGGGGAGACTCGGGGGACAGAGGACTAAGGGATCTAAGGGACTCTGGCAAAGACCATGACCCCATGACCATGGGCCCCTTCTAAATTCCAACATTGGGAGAGTCTGGTCGTGCTATGTTCTCAGCACCTTTCGGGGACCCTCACTTCTCATGGTCATCCCTCCTCTAGGTGGGGGTGGGTGCCGTGCTCTCTACTAGATCTCTTGGGGGCGGGTCTCCTTTGGGGGGCCCTGGCTCGTACCTGGGGCTGGGGCGGGGGGATGCTCGGAACTCCTGGGTGGTGGTGGGTCGCTTGTCTGGGGTGGTGGGGCTATCGGGGGTGGGACCACGCGCTGAGACCACGCACTGGGCCCCCTGACGTGGTGGGGGGGCTGCTCTTCTGGCTGGGCTAGGGCTTGCACTCTGTGCTTCGGTACCTCACTGCTCTAGGGTTTTCGGGGCTCATGTGGCGGTCCTGCGGTACCTGGTCTGGGTGCTTGGCCAGACTGCCGGGAGGGCAATTATAATTATAAAGATAATTAATCAAAAATGGATTAATTATCTTTATAAATATTTTTGAAGATAATAAATCAATTATAAAGATCATTGCTTAATTAATCAATTGATGATTGGTTAATTAATCCACAATACTTTAATTTTTGCAGCATAGGATATACATTGAGAAAAATGTAGCTGATTAATCAACAATATAATAATCAATAAACAATACTCAATATTTTTTAGTTTGTTTCATCAGCGAAAGGTCAACTGCAGAGTCTTTACACCATAAAGATGAATAACCTAACCTAATAACCTAACTACAGCGTTAAAGAGGAACTAACTTTTTTCTGGGTTATTTTAACTCAGGGAAAAGCAAACCCTCGGGGGGAAAAAATTGGATACAAATGAAACTTCAATATAGTCCAAAAAATGTGTTTGTTGCTCCAAAAGGTAACCCAAAAATATATCCCAATATGAATAACCCAAGAATTGGGTTGAAGAAACAACTCAAGTGTTTTTAAAAGTGTAGATTTGTTGGTGAAGATCACAAATGGGTGCTGGCACTGCCATTATCAAAAGGCTGGCAAAAGGCTGGCAAAAGGCAGAGGAATATTCCAACAGGCTTCTTAATATTTGGCTTGTATTTTTCTGCTCAGGCAAGAGATGGCAATTATATCAATTATATCAGGTAGATGAGCAACACCTACATGCATGTTGCTCCTCCCCAATAGGAAGTCATATCAATGTGTGTGTGTGGGGGGGGGGGTGTTAAGAACTCATTTTTAAAAATTATACATGTAATTGTATTTGCCAGCTGGTGGTCACATTGGCTATTACTATATCCCATCCAATTGGCTATTTTTGGCGCTTGTTGGATGAAGTGAATTCTTGTCAATGTACCCGTCCCAGTTCAGGTTTAATCCTTGCCAATCAGGATTTTATGGATGACAATACAGAAGTATGAAACAAGATCTAATTGTATTCCCTGTGAATGTAGTTTTTGAGTTAATTGAAAAACTAAATCTTTCTTTGATAAATGCATGAAAAATATAGTTTCCACATGTGTTCTTGTATGTTCTATTGTTACTGAATCTGTCCCCAAACATGAAAAAGTTTAGCATTTTAATTCCACCTATGTTGCAGTATTTTTTCAAGTTATTGAAAAAAAAAATTCCCAGTTGACCTGAAATTAATGGAGCAAAAATGAGTCCAGCGTAATCCGATGATAATGTGTAAAACTCTCCCCATCACCAAGCAGCTGACATTTTAGTGAATGATGATCTATGTTTTTTGGCTTCTTTTTGTGCTGCATCACCAATCCTTTTGGTCAAACAGTACACAAGGATATTTTTTGTACATCTTACATCTTCAAACTGTTTGCAGTTAAAGGCAAGTTGGCGTTGTCCGAAGAGTTTTGGATGCTAGAAGCCTGAGCAACACAAGTCATACTGTCAATTCAACATTTTAATTGCACTACTTACAATAAGTTAGGAGTATTGTGAAAAACCCAGTAGACTCTGTCTACACAGTGTTTGTTTTACTACACAGATTTTCAGGATAGGAAGGCAGTTGTATTAGAGTGACATACACGCCACATTGAGAGTGCTCCACAGAATGGTCTCACTGTGTCCAGTGTGTTTTACTTATTGGTGCCGAAACCAAAAACATCTAGAAGAAAAATCCTTCCAGGATTATGGCATCAATGTCAGCATTCTGTGGGGATAAAAAGCTGATTTTGCCTGGAAGTCATTCCAAGTTCATTACTGAAACTGTTTCGAACACACACCGTCACTAAACAGACCAGCAGCACCACCTGGCCATAGCGTGCCTTTGGGTTGGTATTAGACAGTCAGACGTTGCAGGTGAATTTGGTGAGTCTCAAAGTGTAGTCAGCAGACTTGCATCAAGACACAGAACTACTGTCAAAATTAGTGACAGACCCAGGAGTGAAGCCCCGCCAGTGACCATCCACAACCATGACCAGTACCTAAGGACCTCTGCATTCAGGCGTGGTTTAGCAAATGCCACACAGCTGCAGATCCATTTACCAGATGTGAGGGGTACTAGGGTTTACAGACAAACCATTCACAACCGACTCCACCGCTTTGACTTGAATGACAGACGCCGATTGCAGGTGACTCCACTGACACCAAGACACCGCCCTAAACGTTTGTAGTGAGCACAAAACCATGTGACCTGGACAATGCAACAATGGTCTACCATCCTGTTCACTGATGAGTGCTGGGTCGTCTTGCTTTGGTCATGTCGAGGTCAACATGGTCCCGAGGGTTGACTTTGGTGGAGGTGCAACAGTCTGAGCAGACATCACCAGACAGCCTAAAACCCATTTAGTTATTGTAGATGGCCCAGTCACTACACGTCCCAATTCCAGCAGCATATCCCTAAAGCTCTGTTCATGGATGATGCTGCTCTACCACATGGTGCCAGAATTGTCACAGCTGGACTTCAGGAAGTGGGAGGGCCTCATATGGTACAACCAGCAGTGACCCCTGACCTGAACCCTATAGAGCACATCTGGGACCAGCTGAAGCAGAGACTGGATGACCTGACAGAACTGCATGTGGCACTTGTGGAAGAGTAGAATGCCTCAGATCATGAGTGAGGAGCATGACATGTCGCTGTTGATCTTGCATTGTGGGAAATGTTGGCTACATCCACTGTTGACACGGTAAAGTTTGGTTATTTAAGCTATCTCTGTTATTGTTTTCATTAAAAGGGTGTTTTCTTCTCATTCCATATTAGTCATATCAAAGGGAACTTATGTACACTTTCATTCAAATTAAGATCAAATATGAAAAGCCCTCATGTAAATAACAACCTAACTTATAGAGAGTAGTATATTTGACAACCAGGAGTTTGAGGAAAATGTTTGCACAGACACTAAACCCTAGCAGCCCCTCATTCCGCTGGTCATCATGCTGGTCACAGACTCCTGTGGATCTCCAATGCTCTGATTAGAATTTGCTGCAAGGTGGCCAACATGTGTCACGTTGACGTGAATGGCACTCCAAAACTGACCCCATGAGTGTTTAAAGTGGTTGTGGTCGGCACTGCTGGCAGGCAATTTCATCCTCTCTACTCCCAAACTCCAGAGTTAGTCTGAAATGTATTATTTCTGTGACCAAAAGCATCATCTCAGAGGATAAAGTTTGGGATTTTTGCAGGTTGCAGAATTTTATCTTGAAATCTTTCTGCATTGAGAAGATAATTATCCTTATTTTTACAACTACCACACCATCATATTCCCTGTTCCAAAATATGTAGCTCTGTCAATGCAGTAACCTGTGTGGCCTTCTCATATTTTCTCTATCTGTGCCTTGCCTGTCATGTAAGCATGATCTGGATTTATCACTAAACAAGCTTATCTGTGGAGACTCATTCATACCGGATGGTTCCATTTAGGATGCTTGAGACTCGGATGGGAGAAACATCTTTAACCTTAAAAATTAAGTCCAGAGGAACTTTTTAAAAAGCTTTTTCTCCCACTGAACAAGCTGTTCCTTCTCAAGTGTTACCAGAAATACCAGAAACAGTCCTGATAGTGAACGATAATCATTGCAGACCTCCTGGAATCCCTACAAGGCTGTAGGTTGACTGTGTGCAGTCTATTCCAAATTGTCTTTGACATAAGCCATGATATGAAACTTGACCTTCAGTTTGTAAATCCCTCCAGGGCTTACTTTAAAGAAATGGTCTAACTTAATCAAAGGTGGCGTGTGGATTCTTGAAGCAGACACAGAGCAACTGCTATCCTTTCAGGTGCTGATAATAAAGCACCTCTCTGTCAGTGCCTGTGAGATCCAGAAAACAAGAATCAAAAGCTAAAGCCAGACAAACGACGAGCAGCATCATTCAGGAAACTTGACTGAGTCCAGTGGGACTTCCATATCTCTAACATTTTAACAAAAAAGACCAAACTCCTCAGGCTCAAAATGAGAGGAAAAGAGAAGATGGTGAGAAAGAAAGCAAAACATTGATGAGATGAATTATGTTTTTTAAATGTTTTATGTGTTGCACTTGTGTGATTAAGTTAGTCACTGTAACTTTTTACTGTCTAAGCTAGATTGATGTAATTGCAGCAAGAGTTGTGGCTACTGTTCTTACAAGTAGAAAAGTGTATTTTCCAAATTTGATCAGGAAATCCTCCTGCCTTTCCACTTGCCAGGAGAAGATAGTAAGTGCAAGTAATTATTAGTTTTCTTCTATTTTGTCAGGTTACTTTCATCATTGTGCAGTTTTTTGTAACCCTTTAAGTTACATTCACATCGCCCTTGGTAAGGTGCATTTAAGCAACCACTTCCAATGAGAAGTCTACGCAATTGCATACTTGTGCATTCCTTTTCGGGCTTCTGTGTTCAGAAATCTCACATTCACTCGTTGCTACGCAAGTTTCTACAACTGTTTTGGGCTCCTTATACAAAATGTGCAGCGCTGTCATCAGTGTGTGTGTGAATGGGACTGTATAGCGCTTTGGGTCTTCAATGAGGGTAGAAAAGCGCAATACAAGTATACATCATTTACCATTTCTTTGCTAGTTGTGAGTAAATGGTTTGTATTTTTTACGTTTTTATGTACCTAACAGTTAGTTCTTTTAGATTAATTTTATATTTTCTCATACTTGTGTGGAACTCCTTGTTTTTAGATTTTGATATCTTATTAAATAAGACTATGTTGAGTAAACATTCCTTGATACATGGACATCATTTTTTCTACTTTCTAGTGATTTTCTTCTTAGGTTAGTGGTCTTTTTCCTATTTTTAGACTACCTCTTTTTGCAATGTAATCATATGTAAATTTTTCATTTGCTTTGTACAGTGTCTAAATATTGAAATTCTATTGGTCGAAAAACATCCAAAGTCATTATTGGAGAAACAGAAAGTCCAAACCATTGAGGGACTTACAAGTTCCGACATGAGTTGCATAGTGAGCATCTGATTGTCAGCACCTGTGAGAATAGACCTTTTGCAGTGGCCAGTATTTACTGGGATTATGTCTATTAGCATTAATACACATTAAATTGAATATTTTAATTGAGACAGTAGTCATAACACTAATGTTTCTTAGAGTGCACAAAAATGTTTTCCTGTCTATGGATTCCCTTCATGAAACACATTTTCACAGCCAATCAAGTAGCACCACAGAAAAACCAAATACTTGACATCAGACTTCACTGACAGGCCATTTCCTTCAACTGATAACGTGACAACACAATTGGAAACAGTTTTCATAGGGTCAATATTTGCAAAAGTCTTTAGAATTCTCGTTCATGCTCAATGTTTTGGTTTTATGCTGACTGTTATAAAATAAGCTTTAGAGCATTACGCACAAATGTGAGGATTGTGGAATAAATCCAAATTAATTTGATTGTTTAAGAAAATGTGATCCATCTTTTTACTACATCTGGTTACCTTATTTATCAATGCATATTTTCCACAATCCATTTTTCAATTCATGAAAAAGCATTTCCAAGCATTCCAAAACAACAACAAAAACACTGGATCCAGACAGACAATCATCTCAATATCAGTCAAGGCTTGGTATACAGCTCCATGTGACCTTTTCAATTGAACTTTTTTCTAGATTTTTTTAAGGCTAAAAAGCCAAACTCCGAGTAGTTTCCAAGCTTTATTCAGTTTTCAGAGGTGAATCTGGGTCACACAGCTATACCGTCAGCAGCTGAGGTCCATATTAAGTTGTTCCCATCAGAAATCCATGGATTTTGTAGGTAAAATTTACAAAAATAAAGTTGCAGACTTTCCAATGTAACATGCAGCTATGAAATTCAATTTAAATGGAAATAAATCCACAATTTTAATTAATTTTCAGATCCATACAGCCTCCTTCTAAAAAAAAAAAAACAAAAAACTGTTCAATAGTGAATACAGCAATTCAGAAAGCAAAAAAAAAAAAGAATCAGGGGAACAGCAATAAGAGCACAATGGCCTAGAGCTGTGGGTTTCTGAATGGTTGAGATGTAATCAACCACTTTAAAGTGGAACAAGAAAAAATGAACACCAAGATTGAAAGCACTGAGCTAAAACAAAACCACTAAAGGAACAAATGAATTAATTACAGCTCGACAGGAAAAAAACATGAAAATCCAGTGTTGGGGAGGCATGCATGAGGTGGATCTAAATCTAAGCAGGAGAAATGCTGCCCAATCAATGGAGAAACTAAAATTTAAACAGTAATTTTGTTCGTAAAAAGTGCCAAGTCCAAGGACAAGACATGGATAAAATAAATAACTTACAAAGACACTAGAAAAGACATGAATATGCAACAAAATTCTATCCCATATCATCCATCAGATGTCTGGCTGATGAGTGGAAACCATCAAACAAATCAGGAGCACCATCATTAAAACATCAGCACGAAGTAAAATAAAGTCTGATCAACTAAACAGGAAAGAAGTTGAAGCTATTTAATAAAGGAATGAATACACATTTTAAAAGATCACCCAAAACCATGACATCATAAAGTCACAGAATAAAAACAGAAAACAAAAAACAAAATTAGAAAATATATACCCTTTTTTTTGGACTATAAGTCACTCATGTGTGACACAGTTTTAGGGCCATCATAAAAATAAAATACTTAATTTAATGGGAATAAAGCCATAAATTAGAAGAAATAATAATTCATAGTTAATCATAATTTTACCAGAATAAAGTCATACATTTATTGTGGGGTTGTGGACCTAGGACATTTGTTTGTTTTTTGTTGGGTTCCACTTCCTGTTTTATTTTGTTGCTGGTTGTCACTTCCTGTGTTCTCTCCCTCCTTATTGGCACACCTGTTTCCAATTACCTCATCCCCTCCTCCTGTTATAAGTCTTCGTCTCCCCTGCACTGGTTGTCGGATGGTTTTTTTTTTAGTACCTTCATGGGTTTGTGTTCAGTTTTTGTGAACCTTTCTCGATTAAACGAGAGACTTTGTATTTACAAGTGTCGTCTGCATCTGTGTTCACACGTCAACCCTGACATTTATTAGAAAAAAGCAAACATTTTACAAAGTAAAAGCCATGCTTTTATGAAAAAACAGTTAGTTGTGTAAGCTCCACATTATGTCCGGACTAAATCCATTAATGCATCCATTTATGGTGACGCCATAAGCCTTTTGTTAAATATCGGAATCTATGCGCCATAATGCATTTGGAACTCTGCAGCTATGCCGAAGACCTAAACACTGTGCCGTCAAAAATCCACTCCTTGTGGGTCAAGAATCTAATTCTAAAGAGGCAGGTAACTGCTTACAATGCACTCTACAGCTTTCATACTCAAACACAATATTGGTTCTTCTTTTTGTTTTTAGATTTTTTTTTTAGTAACCAGACTTAAATCTTGTAAATTCCTCAATTTATAATTTATGAAATTATAAATTTGTTTATTCTTGTAAAATTACAACTTTTTTTCATAAATTTAGAACTTTATTTAATCATTTTTATGGTATAGTTCTAACACTTTGACGTACTATGGAGTTTAAGTCGCACCAGTCAAAAAAAAAATACAAAAGAAGAAAGAATCATTTACACCTATGCAAAAACCAAAAAAAGAAAAAAAAAAGAAAATGTGACATATTCCAAAAATTACAGTAATTTGAAAATGTCTGAACTGTCCCCATTAGACTCCAAAGCTGATATGAAAATAAAAAAGCCTGATTTGAATTTTTTGCTGGCATCAGGATTTTCATATTGGTTTATTTCACTGCTATGATGCTAAAACCTGGTTTGAGCCAGCAGGGAAACTCTGCCAGAAATGACAATGATCATAATTTTAAATGATTTTTTTTTTCATTTTGGCTAAAAAATTATGATAAGAAGAAGAAATTTTGAGGATCCCTCCTTCATGTAGGCAACCCTGAGGTTTCTGAGTCCCCCCCCCCAAAAAAAAAGATAGGGGTTTTTTTTATGGGTTTTTCCTCACCGCGAAGGAGGGTGTAAGGACAGAGATGTTTGTTCAGCTTAGTCTGTTTTACAACCAGCTATTGTCTACTTTTACATGTTTAATAATTTTTTTTGCTTCTTGCAATATATTGATAATCGGTCCAATGAGACGGCTATGACTGTGATATTGGGCTATATAAATAAAATTGAATTGAATTGATAGAGAAGCTGAACAAAGTGTAATTTAAGAAACTTGGGCCACCTAAAAAATGTGTTTTAGTTAACTCAAAGTGGCACAAAAAGAGGAATAGGACAGTGCACCTGCCCCCATCCTAAAGATAGATGCTCCTGATCTGTCCCCTTGTCTTAAAAAGTCTTAATAAATGTATGGACAAAGACTCTGGGCAAGTGCACTGAATGTCTAGTTTGACCCATGCTCCTCCCTGTATTTTTATTCTTTAAAAAGTGTCAGTTCAACCTTCTATAGCTTGTTTTACAAGATACATGTTTTGGGGGGGGGTTCTCTTTGCTCCATTTATGGCTTTTCTTCATGATGGGTGTGAAAAAAAGGCTTAACTTGTCCTACAAGACATTTTTCAGATCCTTCATTAAAGCACAGCTACTTTTCAAGGTAACGTGAATGCATATATAAACACTCACCGGCCACTTTATTAGGTCCACCTTGCTAGAATCAGGTTGGACCCTTTTTGCCTTCATGTCTTAATCCTTGGTGGCATAGATTCATTAATGTACTGGAAACATTCCTCAGAGATTTAACCGTTGATACAAGACAGGATTTCAGTTTCTGTGTGGAATACCCCTTGAGATGTACCATCTCGTTTTCAAGGGGGTCAAGGATGGATCCATGCTTTCATGTTGTTGACGCCAAATTCTGACCCTACCATCTTAATGTGGCAGAAATGGAGACTCATCAGACCAGACCACATTTTTCCAATCTTCTGTTGTCCAGTTTTGGTGAGTCTGTGTGAATTGTAGCCTCAGTTTCCTGTTCTTAGCTGACAGGAGTGGTACCCAGTGTGGTCTTCTTCTGTTTAGAGATGCTCTTCTGCAGACCTCGGTTGTAACCAGTGGTTATTAGATTTACTGTTTTTTCTGTATTTCTATCAGCTGAAACTAGTCTGGCCATTCTCCTCTGACCTCTGACATCATTAAGGCATTTTTGCCCACAGAACTGCCACTAGAAATGGTTGTGGGTGAAAAATCCCAACAGATTAGCAGCTTCTGAAGCTTCTGAAATGTGTGTTAGAGAGCAGTTAGACAGATGTGCCAAATAAAGTGGCCAGTGAGTGTGTATACTACACATATGCCTAAAAACCTTTGGAGTAAGGAATAAATTAAATGCTAAATTAGATCAATTTGACCTTAGCTCAGCAACAATATTTAACATTTAACAAAACGAAAAATTATGTTTCTGGCAAAATTCTCTGGACTTGTAAATCCATTGTTACTAAATAAATGTAAAGACAAAGCCAGTTTTGTTTGCTGAACTTTGGCCTGCCTGTAGTTGTTTTTTTACTGTAGCATTTTGACTATTATTTTTATCATTATTGCAATTATTTAGAAGCTCTGCTACAGGATCTCAGTCCAGCAAAGGTTTCTTTAATACAAGGTCAAAAGTTTCTCCAGATTTCTTGTAAATTTGAATACATTTCCTGTGGCTTGAACCAATATTTGTCAAGTGTTTTGAAATGCACAGATGTTGTTCTACAGTAATAGACAAAGCATAATGAGATTTTTACAATAAATGATGTCAAACAAACCAATATTCCAAAACAGTTTGTTTGTGTTATTTCAGTTTCTATAAGACATTGTTTTCAGATTATTTAAGACATTCCAGAAATGATCTTTTTCAGTAATCAAAATCCTAATCCATTAGAAATTATAAAGTAAGTCAGGTAGAATATACTTTTTGTTTTCCTGGCATGATTTTATATTAAATATGAGTTTGTAGTGACCTAATTTGTATCCTCTCTACTGAAAGTAACAAAATTTAACTGGGACAGTCTCTCTTGCTCTGTAATCCTTTGACCTCTGAATTTTACTACCCCTGTGACTTCCGATCTTGAGTATATAGAATTGTATTCACGCTGTGCTTCACATTTACACAAACTTAGTGCTCTGCTGTCTGAGAAAACAATTATTCACAGCAAGAATGTAACATGAAGGAAAGACGTGTTTATGAATCTTTTGTTCCACATGATAACAGCAGTTTGAAAAAAGAGTGTCAGGTGTTTTCATTTTGGACTGGGGACAATTCCAGTACTGAGTGACAACTGGAAGACTTGGAGAGAAGAAAGAGTTTTTCTATGAAACCTTGACAGCTGTCACTAAAGAAAAAAAAAAGCATTTGAGTTTTATGTTGAGATTTTGACCATCATTCAAACATTTGTTGAATGCAGAGAAAAAGCCACAAAAGTAAAATAATATTTGCCTTTATTTTATAAAAGGTAGACTATACAGTAATGGTTTTGAGAAAGCTATATTTCATATAAAGAAAATCAACTTCCACCAGTCTAAAAACAGATTAAAGCGATACAACTGATTTAAAGGTTCTTTGTCTTTGTGTCTCAGACATTTTTAATACCACTACCTCTAGAATTAAATAGATATTTCTTGCAGTTTTGTTTTGAAAAAGTTGGTTTAAAGCTGAAACATTAAAAAGGATTCTTCCATATTTTATGCCACAGCCTTGAAGACTTGTGCTCAGACATTTTGGGTTATCCGCACCACTGAGATCATGTTCTAGTTCTCTTCTGTGAGCCGACTCAACCCAGTTCTGTTACCTTTTCCAGGCATGGTATAAAGTATCCACAACGATTCTATACTGTTGAAATGTGTTAAAGACGCATGTTCTTTCTTTAGCCCTCTCTCTATTTTCCCTTCAAGCCACACATGACTGGTCAATACACACATGTTTGCACTCAGCACACCGATGCGTGTTTGGGGGAGGTTTGCACTGAGGGGCAAAGGAGTCCGTTACACCCGGGCTGCAGCAGCAAAACATGAACCGAGTATGAGGGAAAGACAGAGAGATTGCCAGGTGCAACAATGAGAAATTATTTCAACACAAAAAAGTAAAAAAAAAAAACAACAAAAAAAAACTATTTTAAAACAGCAACTTTTCACAAAAGCTGTCACAAAACCAGGCCTTTTAGGCTGTAACAATCATAAACAACTGCTGCAAAATCATGGAGGGTCTGATTAATGAACCACAGCTGGGAACGCTTTTAAAGTTACTCAAAAGATGATCGGAGTGGAACTCTAAAGTGGAAAAATAAAACTAAATTAAAAAAACATCACTCCTGTTCTCCGTGTAGACTCATCTCCACACAATTAGAACTGTACGTTTGGTATGTTGCCTGTTTGCTCATCTTCATTTTCCCTGCAAAACTAATCTTCATTGGAATGAGAATGAGTCAGCTTCATTTCGACTTGTCTGGCTTGATGCGAGCGTGCTGATAAGGCCCAAAGACAATTTATTGTCATGTTAATTATTTTAAACTCTAACTATGCAGCACTTAAATTGCAAATGATGTGCTAAATATATAGCGTGCAGTCTCAATTACAGCCTAATTGGCTTTATGTGATAAGCTTCTACAGTTTTTCTGAATGACATGTTTACTCAGAACGACCACTATGTATTTTTTACCATAAGTGACTCCCTGAGAGCATGGCAAACTACAAGCATTCATTTCAAAACTCAAATTCTCACAACATTTTTTTACTGATAGCACTGAGAAATAAAAGATACATTCACAGTTAACTGATAACTTACAAAATATTCACATGCATTACTGTATCGTCCACACTTTAAGGCACAGTGCACCCTACAATCCAAAGTGTCTCATGAATGGATTCGTTCTGGTTGTGCTTGCCGATGTTGAAGCGATTGGGAAAATGCTAATTCAGCTAAGAAGAAGCAGTGTGGAACTGTTTTTTTAGTGTCAATAAGAAGGTATAGTGGCTGGGTGACTGGCACGCAGGGAGCCAGGGTTCGTTGCCCAGGAGGCACAATAAGCTTAGTGCAGTGTGGGTCCTTAGACAAGACCCTTCACGCTACTGGCTACTGTGTAGCGTGTCAAAAACAAGTTCCAGAGTTACTTTAAACGTAGTTGATATAATTCGACTGACATACAGACTTGACTTTTGTTTCCCTTAATGTGCCTGTCATGAGCTTGATGCACACTACACCATACATAATCCAGTGTGCACTATAGTGGGATAAATATGGTAATTTTTTAAGAACACACAAACGCTATTTAATATATTTGTTTACAACAGATAAACACTATTAAGGGGAAATTCATTAAATCATGTACTGGGAAAAGTCTTTGGGGCATTTCCAAACAAGAAATCCATTTTCCTGCAAGATTCCTGAAAAAAATATATTGACACAGAAAACATTTACAGGTATTCTTCCAAAATGTCTAATGTAGTGCTTGATTTTCCTTTTCTTCTTTCTACAGCAGCATTAGATGGATTTTGTGATAAAATAGCTGCATAGATTCTGCTTAGCCTTCTCTCTCCTTTAAGTTCAGTTTTTTGTTGTTTCTATTCTTAGCAGTCATCCTCAGGTTTACTGTTTATTAGCCAAGACAAGGGAAAAACACGAGTGAGATCCAACCTCAACATGCTGGCACACTGATAGTGTCAAGCCCTGTGCACCTACTGCCTCTGAGAGCAACTCACATTCAAATTACTTAAGAGTTGGTGAGCAGATATACTGTTCAGGAGATACTTGTTGAATGCAAAATGAAGGATTCCCAAAGTTGTGACATGGACATGACCAAGGCTCTGTGGGCTTGTTTGCTTCAGAAACAATGCTCATTGCTCACTCAACAGCCTGTGGCCCTGATCCTTTGAACTGACTAGAATAAGGCCTTTGGCCTAACAGTGATTCATTTGACTGGAACAGGGGTCTGCAACCTGAGGCTCTGGAACCATATCCAGCCCTTTATCTTGTCAATGTCTCTGTTTTGAAGAAAAAGTAAACAATTTAAACAAATAATAAAGTCAACAAAATAAAGTTCCATCAGTTGACACGTATCTAGGTGTGTGAAATTTGTTCTCTGAATTTGGCCCATCCGCTGGGGAAGCGGTGAGCTGCAGTCACAGGTCAAGAACCATTTGATGCTTTAACCATTTGGTACTGAGTGTCAAGCAGGGAGGCATTGGGTCCCATTTTTTAGTCTTTCGTAAGACTCGGCCTGGATCGGTACTCACGACCTTCCAATCTCAGGGCAGACACTGTACCACATGGCCACTGAGCTGGCAGTAGGTTTGTTAGTTACATTTTGTCATTTATTTTTAGATTTTCAAACTGAAGTGATCTTACATGAGTAAAAATTAACTTTCTTTTTTTAACCACTGCTGACATTACACAAAAGGCATTGAGATCTTTGCCATTACTCCAAAATGCACACACGTCAGATTACTAAGCAAAAGGATGGTTCAAGGTTTGATCTGAGTGGTTTATTATTAGAATACGTTTAAACTCATATTCTTATTTAATGCTTCGTTGCTGTTCAGAGGTGAAGTTCTTTAAGCATAATTGCAAATCTACACTAACAAGATCTTATTTGACACCGGGTGTGTTTTATTTTGAAAGGAACTTGTATGTGCTTCTGTCTAAAGTAATTTAATATGAATATAAACTGTTATCATTTAATATTGTACATATTTAAAAGCCAAACTTTATGAATGAATGGTATTTGGACACAAAAACATAAATAGTTAATTTTTCTAAACATTGAGGTGGGACTGCAGCTTTTGGTCAGTAAGAAACTGACTTCAATGGTTCTGTCAGCAATAAAGGTTGCAGACGCCTGAGATATACCATTATGTGGTCATTGCAAACATTGATGTCGATGTGCACAATTGCAGTGAATCACTGTTTTGCCAGATTTTTCTTTTTGTTGGCTCTCTCGAAAAAAGGAAATTCTTTAAACCATTGATATTTACAAGAAATCTGTTTCACTCATGTGAACTGGCTTGAATAGTGGACCGGCCTCTTTCGAGTATCGGTCTGTCATGAGCATGCAACATGGATTTCCCACATTCTGGAGCTCGTCTGTGGGAACGTCATCATTAGGAAGCATTTCTATGGAATAAAATAAGAGGGCTTTTCAGCCACCTGCTGCTTTGTAAGCATGGACCAATTTTTTTTAAATGTTTTTGTTTTTAAAAAAAGTCTTTTTTGGGGGGATATTTTCGATGTAGACTGAGTTCTACTGTGTTTACTCTTAAGCAGCCTTTGTTCTTAAAACCCTCTTTTCCATCGGAATGAGGAAACCTGTGTTATTGGAGCATCAGCTGTTATGACACATATAATACGGGCTGTATCATGGGAGTTAAGGCAGCCGCAGCAGAGGAAGCAAGCAGCTGCCGTGACAGCTCAGCCTATTGACGTCCTCGTTTCCTGTAAAAAACCCTAAGGCTTTGTGGGTTTTGTGAGCACAATCACTTTTGTATTCATTTTTCTAGCGTGTCATGAGAGGAATGATCATCTCTGATTCTTTCCCACAACAAGGTCATGGAAATAGAAGTTAAGGAGCCTTCGCCTTCCCGACGACTGATTATTTTTTAATCCCGCTCTTGTCTGTTCAACTTTACCATTTGCACAATAACACAGGGCAAAAGGACAATTTGCTTTTACACTGAGTTTCATCCAGGAGAATAAACAAAAACTAAATAAATAAGCAAAATAAAGTTGTACTAAACCCGTGGCTGAGACATTTTATATAGGGGGCAGAGGACTTTGGAAGGCTGGCAAATGCAAACATTTCATTTTAACTTAAAGTTAATTTAAATTATTTTGATGTTATTTTTATTTTAATTGTTGACTTTGCAATGCTTCAATAAGCTTATATTGATGATTTCCTCGTCTTTGTCAATGATATTAATATTGGCTCAAAAGTTGGGAGGCAAGAGGGGGCTAAGCTTTTTGCTGGAGGGTCCACTTGCCCCCTGTAGCTCCGTGTCTGGTTAGGAGTTACAAGGAATTGAATGCGGCTAACATGTAGTGGTGTCGGACTGTTTTTATTTTATGTGTTACTAACAATGTTGGGGTTAACGTAGTCACAGCAGTGTTTGTGTTAGGGTATCAGTCCCCCCCCGATAACTCCGCCCCTGACTAAAAAAAAATGTACAGAGTTAAAGCCTTCAAAAATGGTACTTTGAACAAGATAGCGACTTAACAATACCAGAAAGTTATAATTTTTGTTGTTTAGAAACTAAATGTTATCTGTGAAAGTTTGAATTAAATATTTGCACAATTTTCTGAATGTTTTCATGAATCTAAAGTGTACTAAAAACACAACCTTGACATTTAGGTAAGAATTTTAAACAAACAAAATGTAGCTTAACAATAGAAAATTAATAAATATGAGTTGCTCTTTATTACATGAGCCTGTTTTGCTTGCTTTCTGTGTTTGTTGTTTGCGTTTTTACCCACATAAATATTTTCTGGACCTTTGGGGCCTTCAAGCCTTTCTAAGCTTTTTAGTTAAAAGGCTCAGGTTTGCAGGAATACACTGGATATATTCTGTTTGTTTATTAGTTTATTCTTTTTGTTTTTCATAAGTACATAGTAAACCAAACTTTATTACTAAATGAACATCAACTGTGCCTAAAAATATAGGACAAACCTGACTTCCCTTTCTTTAAAAAGAAAAAGGCCTGTTTCAGACCATAATTTACAAGCCCTAAAAGTTTGGTTTTTTAACAACCTTTTAAAAAAATTTGTCAAACTCTCACAAAAGGATAAGGATAAATAAAAAAAGAGAAATGTATATTGTAATGTATATGACATTTACTCAATCATTAGCCAATTTGTTAAACACAGAAGCCTTCTAAATATAGGATACAAACAGGAATTCCTCTGCTGTTGCTGTTGTTGTTGTTTAGCAGATGTCTGGTGGTGGTGGTGGTGGGGTGGGTCTGTCTGCATGGATTATTTTAGAGGTCAAAGGTTAAACAGTGAGGCTTGACAGACTGAGTTAAATTGATTATCTGCTACTCATTATTGTGAGGGTTCTCAAGGATGCCAAAAAGAAAAAAAAAACATTTCAGGTTTATAAAATATGCATGAATAATAAAATTTGATCTTGATTAAATATTTAAATTTCTTAGATGCATAATTCTTTTTTCTTTTCTAAATCAACAGTATGCGACTTTTTAGTAACATTTAATTCCATTTGGAGGTTTGAATCTAAATGTGCAGTTTTCTCTTGGAATTAATGCTTGAAAAGGACAATAATGGAGGATTTCCACAATTTATTTTTCCATTCTGGAGAGATTTCCATGTACTGTGTAGTACTGTGAAAAAAAAACAAGTGGAACACTAACTGTGTCACAAAAACTTTGGAGACCGCTGATCTGTTTAAATCAAGAGTCTTGGTTCCAAGTGGCCTTCAAAGCAGTGAAACATCTTCGAACATTTACTACACTAAAAGGCAATTAGTTTGTACACTTGAAAGTACTACTATTCCTAAAGTTATAACAGATACTTTTGCTAATGCTATTCCTGGCATTACTTCAGGGAAACAGTGTGGTGTTGGGCGGTTTAAACGTTAGACTGGATTAAAAAAGAATTTCTAATCTTGTTTTGCCGGCTTTCTCAAACCAGTCAAATTTGCAGATGTCTGAGCTTCAGCTGAGCCACAGGCGGACTTTAACTTTCCCCCAATTCTCCATCTGAAGAGGATCAACCAGGCAAAAACAACACCGTCTATGTGGGAAGGGATCGGATGGTCTGACCTCCTGTTGAGACATCTCACATAAATCCTAAACCCCCAATTGGACGTCTTTCAGGTTTCTTTCATTCAGGGAAAAATATTGTTTAAAAAACTCAGCAAAATTTTGTTTTTCGCCAAAAAAAAGGTTTTGTTCAATTTCCTGTTTTAAATTTAAAGCAAGCATATGAAACAAAAGATTCCCCAATAGTCATGTAGATATACAGAGTATAACATATTCTAATGAGAGGAAAACAAACGTTCTGGACTAGTTTTACTGCTGCACAGTTACAAAAAACTGGTTAAAAACTGTAGGGGCACAAAAAAACTTTTTTCCCCAAATTATGGACATTTGAAAGCATTTTTTTTTTTAAATATAAAAAATAGGATCAATTTGCTTTTTGACATTACAATTTAAAACTGTAAAAACATGCTGATTTAAATTTTGTACAACTAAAAAACATTGAATTTGAAAAAAAAAGTGAAATCAACTTTTTTTAAAATGGGGGTACACTAAGCTCCTAAATGGATTCATATCTTTGGTAAAGAAATTCTTCTTTTATTTCTTTAATAAACAGGTAGTCAGACAAGAGCGACCGTGATGTAAAACATAATATTTTGTGTAGTTTTTCCATAAGTTACAAATAATGAAAAATTAAAGAAAACAAGCTTTAGTTAACACTAATACCATCTTGATTTCAGACATTTAATTTAGACCTTTTCTTAGGAGCAGTTTACAATTTTATCTGTGAGTCATGAGACATTTTTAATCTTATTTATGACATCCAAACAATGTTTTCATTAAAAAATGACTACTCCACGAGAGCTCAGGAAGCTGGCTAAAGCTGCAGAGGATTCGTTTTTCCTTTTGCTCATCTGGGTCTGGAACATCTCCACGATATGTATCTCAATGCGTTGGACGTATTTCTGCTCATACCACATCATTTACATTTAGCAGATGCTTTTATCCAAATTGACTTACAGCTTTCAACAAGGAATGGGGGGCTAAGGTGCTTTGCCCAAGGACACAAAAACTGTCAAGCCTTGGATTTGAACCACTGATTGACAAATGGCAGCTCAGCTCACTGAGCTACAGTCACCTCCACCACATCATGAAGCAATCTAACAATGTCAGAATATATTTCATTCTTTTCTTAGCACGCAATCCTTTTCCACTATTGCTGTTACTGTGGCTCTAAAGTGGGATCTAATGGTAAAGGAACGCATCTGCACTTCTGTTAGCTTTTACAATGATTTTTTATTTAGAACATAGTGAAAACATACAGACTGAAGAACAAAACAAGATGCACAATCATTTTGCATTAATTAAGAACATGCTGCTAAGGAGGATTTGTGCAAATTGAGTGCAAAGCAACATCATTTGTTAGCAAGCAAGAGGAACGGAAGAGCATCAGGATGAGTGTTCTCAGATTATTCATTAATGAACAGGGAAAACTAATGAGCCTGTGTGGTAACTAACAGTAATTGCCTAATGTGAAACAGGTGCAATGCAATTAGAGAAGTAAATACAAGTGTAAGCGAAGGACAGAATGGAGAAACATAAGAAAAAAGAAACTTGACATCTGGAAGGATGAAAAAAATGCAACAGCTAACAAGGTAGCACCAATTTGAAAAAGAAATGTATGTATAGATTAAAAAATATATAATAAAAGTTAGATTACAAAACATACAACAGTGAGACAAAAGTTAAATAACCATCTAAAAATGTCAGTTTATTCACTTTGAGACACTCCACTGCTTGGCGGACGACCCGATCCTCCCGAATACAATTGCCCCCTACCAAGTTTGCTAAAAAAACTTGCACTACTACTTGTCTGTACAATTAGTTGTTTCTCCGCGTACATACATAAACTATGCTTTTGCTGCTTTTTGTAACAAAAATAATTTGTTAGGATTCAGTGGATGGCTTAAAGCTAAGATGCCATAAGCATTTGGACTTATTGGATTTATTACAAAAACATGAAAGTGCACTGAGCCGAGGCTTTAAGTATTCATTTATTCCTCTAAGCCAGACTGCAATGTTACAGTTTTCCAAGCAGTGGAGCACAACGTTAAAAGCTGTTCAACTAGAAAACTATGAAGTCTACAAATAGTAAAGTAAATGAATCGTGAAATATTGACAAAAGACCAAAGGCTGGTCAAAGGCTCCAAAAAATGAAGAGGAAAGAAAGAACTAGTCTCTTTCAGTTCAGACTGATGTGTTTTTGCTTTCACCAGTCAGACCAGAGGTGAAGTACATGTGTTACTTCCTCCTTTTTTTAAACTGCTGTTGAAGAACAAGAACATGGTGATGCATTGGTGCACAGTGTCAGTCTGGACCAGAAGGGGGTGTGCTGTGCAAACTGGCCAGTGTGGTTGACAGATGCCCCCAGAAAGCCACTAACAGGATGACGTCTGCGCTGTGAGGGCCATGGGGTAAAGCAGGATTATGTCTGAGCAGTAGATAAACAGATTATTCCAGAAACGGTGCCCACTTTTTTTTACCTTGTCACTCTTGCCACACTTCTAATTTCCGTCAGCCCAGGTTTCCCCACCGTGTGGTGAAGTTTTCATCTCCCAACGCCAGACTCATCAACCGGAATTTGCACGGATGCGTTTTTGCTGCTGGATCTGTGGCCCTGAGTGAGCTGCTGTCTCCATGCGACATCCACCTGCATCCACGAGCCCCACCTGAGTTTGACACCCCTTTCACCCCTCTGGATTTACTTAATTTACTTAACTTTACTGGAATCTCATCTACAAACATGTTTGGGGCAGTTGGATTTATTCTGCTTTGCACCATTTCTTCACATGCAGCCGGGATGAAAGGTAACCTCTGTTGTGTTTGCAAAGCTTTGTGGATTAAAAGGAAGCTTAAAAAGTTTAAAAAGTGCTATCATTTTTGTAAAAATCATAAAGGAGAAAGCAATTCTGCACACGGATTAAGTGGTTGGAACTAAATATACATGCACTAAACTTAGTCACAATGTATGGTAAAGCCTATTACGATTGCATAAGTGCCAGGCTGTTTAACATAAGGAGTCTGATACACCTGAAGACACATAAAAGCAATCAAAATTAGCAATAGAGCAGCAAGGCTTTAAGGCTGCAACTAGAAGTGTTCTATTTTCATGGCTGGTCATAAATATGTGTAAACGTGTCTCCAATTCAAAACGAGCTACAAAATGCCTGGTCTGGTGCATTTGTTGCCAGCTCCCTGACAGTTTGACAGTCGGAATTACAGCTCTTTCCACATTTGCTTGTGAGGAAAAAAATACAACCACAACACAAAGATTGGGTGATTATCCGAGTTTTAAAAGCAATCACAATGTTTTTTAAGATTTTAGCGGAAAACAACATAGCCAACTTTCAATTGAGAGCCCTTTTTGTGCACAACTTTTCTTTTTTTTTAAGACTATGTTTTCCTCTTCTGAATGGTTTGATGGGGCACATTAATACAGGGAGGTGGTGTTTAGAGGATGCTTTTTATTACAAGCACCTTTCAAGTGCAGCCAGTGATTTTTATTTTTAGTTTGAGTGGGTTTAAGG
>BSAI01000101.1:14021717-14132025 GCA_036245035.1 Adrianichthys oophorus | reverse complement strand
GCAATCACTCCACTCTGCTCAAGATTTTGAGGTAAAACAAAGAATGCGGGGAAACAAACTGAACATTTCAAATAAACTCCAGTAGATGTGTGAAAAGCAAGGTATTTCTTTTGTCAGTGTGCTGGAGAATACATACCAATAGATTTTTTAATTCCCAATAATACATCGCCTCAAAAAAGGTTGTTTGCTCACGCTAAAAAAGGAGGATTAGACAATTTTCTGCTTCCAACTCAATGAAATGAGAATTAAATTGGTCTGATTGGTTCATAACCTCAGTTAGGCTATTGGAATGTTTTATTAAACAAAACACTAATCTTCTTTCTCTGAACCAGATTTGCTCCAGAAAGTGAAACTCCTTATGAGATAACTAAGCATTTGTCTGTTACAATGTTGTAATTTCTGAAGTGTTTTGTAACTTGATGTTCCAATAAGCCTTGTGGACAAACCACCAAACAGTTTCAGAATTATGATTTTCACCGAGCTTGAAACTTGCTAGTTAGGCATGTCTTATAATAAAGTGAAAATCCAGACATTTTTACATTGTTCAGGTTTTTATTTTAGTTATAATAACTGGTACTTTTAAAAGAGTTTCTACTGACAAACTCAAAGGCTAAATCTGAACTCTGATGTTTAGATCAAAGGAGTTCTGAAGTATAGTGTCAACCTTTATTCACTTTGGGTCTGATCATATATGCCCGTGTTGTGTGTGCATTCCTCTGAAGCGTAGAATGAAAATTTCCATCTGTTTCAAAGGCAGCACTGCTGTGGCTTAACAAATTACATCCATGTTTTTATTTGTTTTTGATTATTTGTGATGAACATTTTGGGGGACAAAAGAATAATACTGAGTGTGTAAATGTTATGCTTTGTGAACAAACCATAAAAAAAGGTCAGATGAAAAAATCCTAATAAAAACTAAGGGAAATTCCATGCATTTCACATCTGTGAACATTAGCAGCTTTTTCCTTCTACAGTGTGGATAGAATGTCCTTATATTTTGAAAATAAAAGAATATTTTGAAAGGAAGCAGGGCAAAATATGTAAACTCAAACCCTGATCCACTGCTTTAAAATGTATTTTAACATCTCGACCAAAATGTGTTAAACTAATAATACTACTAATAATAATATGAGTCTTTTAAAATAATTGTATATTGTTTTCAGTAACTAAGTACTTTGTAGGATATTAAGTGATATGTTACTTTATTTGTATTTTCTTTGTTCTTGTTACAAATTTTCCATGTTTTGCTAATGAACTCGCTAAATGTGCTATTTCTTAGATATAGATATCATAAAGAGACATGGAAGTTAAAAGAAATAGTGCTGGTTTCTGGTGCACAAGCTACTTTTGATTCTGGTATGCACCTGAAACTCCTACTTTTTTTGTACTTCGATGTTCCTTTAGGAGCTCCTTACTTAAGCAATTTAGCTAGAGGCTTATTTTAATTTGAAAAATGTAGCAAGTTTTTAAAGCTTTACAGCAGTGTTTTCATATGTTATTAAGTAATAAATGTTTTATTTTCAGCCCCAGTATATTCCCAAACAGCCAACTCCTGTTTGTTTTTTGCAGTTTGCAGCAGACTGCTCATGTTTACAGTTTGTTGCGTGAATCTTGTCCCACTAGCTTTGCTGTTCTTTGTAGTAAACACAACCCATCTGCTGCTCCAAACAAATGCTGAGGATTTGAATGTGACTGCAGGTTCTTGTCTGCAGCTTGGTGTTTTGACCCTTACAGGTCTTTTCTGTGTTCTAGGCTCACATGGTAGTGTCTGGCTAGACCCTGGGTTAAAGTTGAAGACCTCCGGGTCGATCCGCCTGTCAGATCTCCTAAAGATGTCATCGCACAATGAAGGTTCAGGTTCAGAACTCATCCGACGTCGGCCGAAGCGGTCTGTGTTTTTACACTCTGGAGTGAGGATCTGCCCTCAGGAAGGTTTGGATGAAATTCTTGCCAGCCACCAGGCCTACTATCAACTTCGAGGTACACACTTCTATTCTCTTAAACTTTAGGCTTCATTTTAAACTATCACTGTAGGCTTCTTCCTGTCAGGAATTTTGGATTTCCTTCTACCAGGAGATGTTCAGCATTTAAACCTGCTGCCATCCAGTTATTGTTTAAATTTCATAATTGAAAGGATTTTTAAGAAAACTGCATTAGTATGACTTGATTGGATTGCTAGCAAACACAAACCCTTATTTTTGTCAAAACATTCTAGTAAAACGGAAGTTTCTGAATCACAAATGTTAGAAAGTGCTCACATTTCGTTGATAGGCACGGAAGTGGTAGTTTGATGATTAGAACCTTGTTTCAAAGCCAGAGGGGTCTTCGTACACAAACATTTTGTGAAATCTTTCTGACTGCAAACTTTTGTTTTAAGATAATTTATGTAAAACTCAAGTCTAATTGCACATCTATATCAGAAAGCTTTAAAGGGTCTTACAGAGAATTAACTTTAATCATCTTGTGAAATGATTTAGCAGCACAGAAAGCTTCATATAAAATAAATAAAATCAGCTGAAGCAACATGATAAACAAAATAACTGGAGACGTTATAAATGAACATCCTCAAATCGCCCAAAAGGTTGTTTTTGCTGCTTTTTAAAGTTACATTTTCTAATAGTTTTTTCTTTAAATAAATGATTTGCCAACTTTATTTATCATCACTATGTGAGATGTTTTGAGAAAAATGTTTGACATGATTCGTGGTTGTTTCCTCTTTAGAGGTCTCCTCCTTTAAATCTTCAAATACATTTAAATGTTTTTACTCAGAAAAAGTTTTTTCAAGTTACATTTTTTTCAACCATTATTTGAGGAATCCAGCTATTATTTATTTTCAGCATTTGGATGAAACAGATAATTTTTTATTAGCCTTTTGTCTTTAAAAAAGTTTTTGGAAATGTAAGTTTTAAACAAAGTAGGAAGCAGTAATTAAAAAGTCCTGCTTATGTGATGATGATGATGACCTGCTAATAGACTTTGAGTTATGTACTGGCTTAAAACAGTTGTTGTGCATTCAAGAGGCAGTGTTTGTGTGTTTGTTTTGCTAGTGTGTCAGGAGGCTGTGTGGGAGGCGTTCAGGATCTTTTTTGACAGAATCCCTGGCACCTCTGAGTACCAGAGATGGGTTCACGCCTGTCAGCAGGAGTCACTCTGCATCTCTGACCTCGCCAAAAACTTTAGCGCCTCCGAAGAGCACATCAACATGATTCGAAGTGTAAGAGGAAACTGTTGACCCAGGAAATGCAAGTTTTACCTGAAAATGTAAATTAAACCACGTTTGCCACAGTGTTAGGCTTTTATTCTATTGCTTAAAAATGTAGGTAAGAAACTTTGATTAAAAAACTCTGCAAACATTGTCTGCAATCATATTGAATGTTTTTGCTTCCAGAATCATACTGATAATTGACGCAGGATTTTTTTCCAAGTGAAAATATTTTAATTTGAATACTTTAATCTTCAAAGAAGGGGTTTAAAAGCTTTAGACCAAATTATTTTAATCACAAAAACAGGCGATGCTTCGGTTGGATGGCTAGGTCAAAATTCAAAAGTAAAAGTAAAACTATAAGAGAAACCATTTTTACAGTCATTGCACCATTCATGAATTCAATGAACTGCAACGGAGATGTGATTAATACTGTTTGTCTCTGTGCTGTACATGGTACACAAACTCATTTGACATCAGGAAATTGAAAATATTTTACCACAAAACAATTTGAATGTTATTGTAGGAGTTATTTATGTGAAGTGCAATATTGCAGTATTTGGGGAAAAAAATACAATAAAACCAATTTGGCCAATTAAAAGAATTTAATAGAATTTTTCTTTTTTACTATCACAGTTTTCTTTGTAGATTAAAAACAAAGTCTAATTTTCGGTCAGTAAAATCCATAAATGTGAGAAACAGCAGGTAGTTTGCAAATGTTTCCCCATTTTCTGATTCCTAATCTGTCAAAGTGAAAATACCCAGAAATGGGAACAGCAGTCTCTGACAGACTGCATCATTATCACAAACAAAATTATCAGTCGACTCATTTTCACAAAGGTGATAAAACCATGGAGGGAAAGAGTTTGTTCTGCAGCACAGACAGTGACTGACTGATCATTTTGATTTGTGTTTACAGAGGATGAACCGTCTCAGAAGCAGAAAGCCCCCATCCCAGTAAGATGTGATTTTTCCTTTTATCTGGCATTTTCCTACTTTATGAGTCTATGAAGTGCTTTTGCACTTCAAAAATGTCTACTAAACATATATATTTTTCAAGAAAAAATTGCTTAATATTTTTTTTTGTCTTCAATTTAAATTGTGGTTTTAAAGAACGCATGCTTAATGTAAGGATCATAAAATATACTCCAGATATCATCAAAAAAGAAATGTTATCTACAACTATTCTTTGTCATTATATTTAATGTCTCATTGGAAGAGGAAATTGTTTTAAAGACCCACGCCAAGGAAATTTGTGTTTTTGGCGTTTTTAACATGATTTAGTAGCATTGTGATGAAAGACATTTATAACGAAAATTAAGTTTAATTTTGCATTTGTTTATTTATTCAAATTGTTGTAAATCAGGAACAGACAAAAAATGCCATTTGAAAAATATCATATTTGTAAAGTAGAAAATACAATGGGAGGCCACAAACTCTCTGCTCCACTCCATTCTGATGCATCCACTTGTAGACAAATAAATCCATGTACGTCTTCGTTTTCCTTGTCTGAGCTGGAATGTGGCTCAAAACTGTACAGCTTGATAGCTCCAGTATTGCTCACCATTTTTGTTGCACTGGTAATGCTGCGTTGGGGGTGTGAGGGGTTGTAAGCTAGCAGAAGAACATATTAACAGATAGCTGAGTTATGGCAGATGGGAAGGGGGCCAGGTTGCTCTGGGCCAACGGTCCGGCCCACAACTCAGAGGCAAAATTTTCTAATAGACTCCTGTTGCTCTGCAGAAACTTTGTTCTAGAAAACAACACAGGTTTGTGTTATTTTGGCTAAAAACTGCATGATCATAAAAAAAAAAAAAAAAACACTGGGAACGATTTAAAATAAAGATCATCTATTGTAAAAGTTACCTAAAATATTACCTAGACTACCAACAAGGGTTGAGCACAACAGTAAATGGAAAGATCAAATGATTTCACTCAAAGCTTTGTGGAACTTCATGCTGATCTGTTTTAAATGGTGTTAAATGGTTGTTATTCTTTGCTCAAAAGTTTTGGTGATCCTCTTGCACATTATTCTTTTTCTGCAGAGTTGTGGTGACTCCCCCAACAACCCAAAGTCTCCCTGACACCACAGGTATCTCCTTTTTAAGAGCTTTAATTTTAATACTACGGTTTTTGTGGGGTTTTCTACTTTAATTACTCACAGATTTAATTGCAGATTTCCACAATGACGCTCACATTAAATGACTACTACCCTGTGACTTGTGATTTAGTGTACAGATTAAGTGTTTTTTTAATAAATAGGTTTTGAATATTCTTTACTATTACAAATGTAATTTTTAAGAAGAAAATGTTTTGTTTTATCTTTACATTTTTGCTTAAATGTATTTGTCCTGTAGTATCACCTGACATAAAGTCCTTAAGATCTTTTACATGTGTAACGTGGTTCAGGTACACCATAACCAAAGTTTCTCTTATGTTGCTATAGGTCTGCTGACCCAGCCCGTGGTCCTGACAGCGGCACCTGAATTTGTCACCAGTATGACCACCCCCTTTTATATTCCAAGCCCCACCCTCAACCACACCCAGCCTGCTGAAGTGCTCAGAGAGGTGCGAACAGTAAAACTTGGAATTAATGTTTCTGCCTAATTTAAAAACAAAACAGTAACTGGCTTAAGTTAAAAAATGTCAACTATAAAATTAGTAATTGTTAAAATTTCAAAACCATTAAAAAACAAATACTGGCTTCATATATGTCGACGGCATAATAGTACACTATCAAACATGTATTTGAAGGTTTTAGTGTTAAAACTCTCAATGTTATTGTAGTCTAATCACTGACTTAAAGTGAAATACATGTCTTTTTACAGCATCTGACCTCTAAAAACAGTGCTTATAGTGCTTCTTTAAGAATCTATTCAGACTAGAAAAGTCAGTTGGTCCAGACTGAGTCCGCTTAATTTGGTCTGGATAGAGTCCTGAACCTTGCGTTTGGTCTATATTCAGACTCCCTTCAAGCGGACACTTCAATTTCAAACCAAAGCTCGTGAACAAAACCATGTGACTAAGTATCTCTTCAGTCATTGGCCAGGAATTTACAAGGGCAAGGAAAGCATCAAGAGAAAGAAAAATGGAAGTCCTGCGCTTTGTAATTCTTGTCGGGATAATTCACTTCGTCAAACTTTCTATTTTGTTGATCAATTTTGAATGTCTGTATCAAGATCAGGTACAACCATTGTTACTGCTACTCTGGAGGCATGCTGCACGGCGGTTACTGACGAGATGACAGCTAAGAAGAGATGCTGATAAGTGTTTATGACATATAGATTGTCAGGAAAACAGCATGAGAAGCAATGTGCATCACGTTAAAAGCTGTTTTAATGAGCTTGAATTAATCCGAGCACATTTCAATGCGTTGTTGTGTCTCGTTGTTGCCCTGCTGCTCGAAATATATCCCATAAATCCTGTAATGCCTGGCCGTTTGGTCCAGTTGTTTCACTCTGAGCATGGAGCCTATTCAGACTGAGGAAACTCAGAGTTCAGTTTGATTGGAAACGAACTGAGACCACCTCAAAAGATGGGTCAGAGAGCGGTTCCTGGTCCCAGACCATGGTCCTCTTGGGTGTATTCAGACTAAAAATTTGTCCTGGATTATCAGGGGGAATTAACTCTGATTCACTTTAAGCAAACCAAATGTGTCCACTCTGAATAAACCTTAAGTTTCCCGACTGGACAGGTAAACTTCTGTCCCAAATTTTTTTATCAATGACTCTTATTGCGGTTTGCTATCGATGTGGAGATTTTTAAATAGCTTAGCTTCTAGAGTATATATTAACTGACCATTCTTTTCATTTGTATTGTTGGATATGATGGAATTAAAAAATGTTGTATTTTTAGTCATTATCTGTCTAAGATTTTTGTTGAACACAGTTATTTCAATTTATGTATCAGTTAGAAAACAGCTATCTAAAGATTTGGATTGATTACATGTAATTCAGGATTTCGTTTTTCACACCTGTTCAGGTGGATTTAGGAGATTTTTTTCTTAGGATAAGAAAATATATATTTAAAAAAGCATTTATTTGGGTTGGGTTTTTATTTTGTTGCTGTTGTTATTAATTCTAGTTGATGACCTGGAGCCTTTTCTAAAAAAAACAATCAGAACAGCCCTGTAGGCTACTCATATGAATGATAAGAACTGACTCAGGAGGGATCAGGCATTGCAGCAAAAAAAGGGGTTAAAAAACTTTTGAGAGAAAAGTGTGTTTTTTTCTGACCTTTAGCAAGTTTTCATTGTTTTACATTCACCTTTATATAATGCTTTGGAATCAACAGAAATCGATTGCTTCCTGGAATTAAGACTATGACTCTCCAAGTGCCTTCAGAAAGCCAGCTGTGCACAAACCTGGCAAAATGTTCTAAGTTTGTAAGTGTGTGGTTAGACATTGAATGATGACCTTCTATGATTCGCGGGAAGGTATCTGTGCTTTGTTTGTGCCGGTTCACTAACAGTTCTCAAGCTGTGAGTGATGGTTTACCTGCTGAACTTATTTACCGGAGGCTCAGCTGCTTCTGTTCCTGCTCTCAGATTCAATTTGAGCATCTTGTGTGTTCGCCACAGTGCAACACATCTTTTCAAAAGTGGTGATAGCTTCCTGTCCTCTGTAATGCTGGGGTTGGCAGAGAAAAAGTGTATTTTAGTTTATATGGAAAAAAAACATCATGTGAAGTTGACGCTGAGTCTTTTTCAATTTGTTTCATTTAATGAGCAAGTCCACGAACCTCATTTTTTTACTGTATTTTCCTCACTATCAAATGCACCAGATTATAAGGCGCACCATCAATGAATGGTCTATTTTAGAATTTATGGCATATATAAGGTACACCGAACTATGAAAAGCATTACGACTAAGGCATTGTATCCCAAAATGCCACTGCGCAGCGACCTAAGTGCAAATTCTTCAGTAAATTCGGCAGGTGGTCACACAGTGGCATTTGTAATTAGGAGGCGACAATCATATTTTTACAAGCCACACAGCAGCCACGGAGGTTTAAAGAAAAAGTAAACATTTTACAGCAACCGGACAGTTTTTTGACATTGTCATTGGACGCCCAGGCACATTTTGAGGTCGCTCGGTGGCAGTCCAATGACAGGCGGTTGGCAGGAAGGTGTAGTAGTGTGATAACTGACTGATAGAAATCTGTTTCCAAGGTCCCCAAAATCATCTGATAATTGGTCAATTTCCGACTGCCACCCTCCAGCCACCCCTCTGCCCCCACGATGCCATTCCTTTGCCACCATCCAATGGTTAGAAATTGTACGTGGCGGCGTGGGCACTCAACGAGGGCTGTTGGCATGGGCCGGGGATGTGGCAATGATCAGATGTCAATCTGGCGATTCCAGGCAACGTGAGTCCAAATGGGGAGACGGCATTGATACTGCACACAACTGCTCATGGCCTTGATAGCACCACAGCAACTCTGAGACCTGCGTATTGACGAATTGCATTGATGCTGAGAAGAATAAGAAGAAGACAGAACATTGTGCTTTCTTGGGAGGCATGTTGTCTAAAAAATTTTACATTTGTAAATATACGAGATTATAATGTGTGTTCAAAATCTGAGTTGCGAATGACCAGTGGTGCAGAATGGGGTACTTTTTATGTACTCCAGGCTACTGGGAAGCTGGCAGCCGGTGGCACTTGATATGGATGGCCGGCCGCCGTCCAGAGACACATCATCCAATCAGAGCTGCTGCTGGCTGGTGATGCGGCTGCTGCCGGTATACAGAATGGCATCATCCCCAACACCTGACGGCCAGCTACATATAAAAATATACAAATACAAAGCTACATATAATCTGACATAATCTTGTTGAGTTAACTCAACTTGTATTATAATGGTAGGTGTTGCTTAGTTCTATAAGGTACTTCTCAAAATGTAAATTTAAATAATTCATGCTGACCCAGCAAAACCAAGTTGATTTCAAAATCAGAATCGGTTTGAGTTTCAAAAGTACTTTTTTTATATTCATGTGAAAAGCATTCATGAAATAATTGATATTAAGTCATTTAAACATAACTCCAGTTTAACTCTATCTGGTGTCGAAGAGAAACTACAAACCAGGCTGAAATAACACTAAGTCAGCTTAAGAGTAAAAACATTTTTTGTGATCACAATGCTGGGAATGGGGCGGGTCCACAGGTTCTTTGAAATGATTAGATCCCACTTTGAAAAAAATCACCAGTTCTGAGATCTTTACATTTTTCTTTATTTGCATCACTTAAAAGAAAAAAAAGTATAACTCCTGTCATGGAAATGAATGAACCACAAACATAAAGATTACTTCAACCAATTATTTAAAAGCACAATTGTGAGGATTGTGTGGTTTAGTTTGGATTTTGTTATATTTGGTCATGTTCTGAGTAACTGGAAACTGCCAAACAAAGGCTCCTGGCCTTGAGCAACTGCCGAGGGATATACAGGCTGTATGCAGCTCAACCTGCAAAAGTGTGCGCTCAGTGGCAGGGTCAAAACAGCAGAGCAGACCCACCAAGGCTGGAAACTGAACAGTATTGGAAAAGTATATGGGAGAAAGAGATAGCACATAATAGCAATGCTCAATGGCTGGTCTCTCTAAGAAAAGAACACAGCAATCTCCCTGAGCAGAATCCAGCAAACATCACAGTGGCAGACATCCACAAAAGAGCCTAAGGTATGAAAAACTGAACAGCAGTGGGCCCTGATTTGATCCATGCGTACTGGCTTAAGAAACTCATTGCACTCCATGAGTACCTAACAGCACAAATGAACCAGCTGCTAAGAGATGGGACTCACCCTGAATGGCTAATGGAGGGTGGACAATCCTGATCCAGATGGATCAAAGGGTGCAATCCCATCCAACTACTGGCCAATAACCTGTCTAACATCAACAGGACTCTAAGAGCCTTCAAAGGAAGCTCAATGAAGGTGTGGAAAACCACCCTTGAAACCAATAGCAAGCCAATTGCATAAGTGTCCATGAAATGTGGCCTATACCAAGGAGACACTTTGTCCCCACTGCTGTTCTGCATAGGTCTGAACCCCCTCAGCCAAATAATCCATAAGATTGGTTATGAATACCGACTCAGGAATAAAGCAACCATCAGTCACCACCTCTACACGGATGACATCAAGCTATACTTTAAGAGCAAGCATGACATTGACTCCCTGGTCCACACAATCAGGATCTACAGTATTGACATTGGGATGTCATTCAGGCTTGAGAAATGCAGTCGGATGGGGACAAAGAGAGGCAAGGTAGTCCACACTGAAGGGGTCTCACTCCCAGAAGGAACAATAGCAGACATTGAGAACAGTTACAAGTACCTTGGAATTCCGCAAGCAAATGGGAACCTGGAGCAGGCAGCAAGGAAAGCCGCAACAGCCAAAAACCTCCAACAAGTAAGGCAAGTCCTGAGAAGCCTGCTGAACGGCAAGAACAAGACCTGGGCAATAAACAGTTATGCACTGCCAGTCATCAGATATCCTGCAGGAATAATCAGATGGCCAAAGGAAGAGATACAGACCATGAATGTGAAGAGACGAAAGCTCCCCACCATACATGGAGGGTCCATCCCAAATCCAGCACCCTGAGACTGTATGCTAGCCCCAAGAAAGGAGGCCAAGGACTAGTGAGCGTGGAAGCCACTGTCCAGGATGAAACATCCAAGATGTATGAATACATCAAGCTCAAGGCCCCAACTTACACCACTGAAGTGGTGGACAAAGAACAGAGGAAAGCTGTTGTGGTGGATGTGGCAGTACCAAACGATGGTAACATCAAGAAGAAGGAACATGAGAAACTGGAGAAATACCAGGAACTCACAGAGGAACTGGAGAAAGCTTGGAAGGTGACAGTGGTGCCCGTGGTGATTGGAGCACTCGGGAAATACGTGAATGGAGCAAAATACCGCATTATAAAACACTCAAAAGTTCAAACAATGGGTTTTGCATGAAATAGGCCCTTATATTTTTTTTCCAATCTTATTACTTTATTTTCTCTTTTCTTGTCTCTTTCTCCCTTTTCCTTTCAAACTTTCAAAATAAATTAGATTTTAAAGTAATGCGTGACGGACATCAAATATGTAGGTGTTTACATTTTAGTGTCTTTCCCAAATTTTCCATATCCACTATGTCCTTATGATTAAAATCATCCAGAAATACATACTGTTCAACCTGCAGATAACATTTTAAACCAGAATCAAACAAAATCATAATTTTCACCATAAAATTGAATCTACAGTGCTACTGGGGTATTTTATTTTAAAAGATGTCTCTTTATCTGCTCTTGATATGCTTTTAGTTTTTTAGAGATGAAACACATTTGTTTTCTTTGCATTTATTTTTGTTTTGATAGAAATCAATATCTCTGCACACATGAATATTGTTTCATTTAATTTGTACATAAAAGCAAAGAAATATTAGAAGGAAATTGGATTAGATTCTGGCCTAACTGGGTCAATTCTATTAACCGGTGCATGGAAATGAATTGGCAGAAAAAACAGACATTTCAATCAGAAGTGGTGAAAAAGTCCATAAAACCCTTTCATGAAGGTCCTTTATTATTTGCTTAATCAACTGATTGTGGTTGGATCTCTGTGGGCTGTGTAAAAAAAAAGTGGATCAACTGTAAAAGAAATCAGACTGGGAAAGTTAATGGGAGAAAATAAGTCATCAAATGCAATTTGATGTCAGACGAAAAGCTCTTTTATGCCAAAGTGGATATGCTGACGACTCTATAAAAACCTCAAAATTAAGTGAAGTTAAAAATCCCGTATTTCAGAAAGTACTTTTATCTATACGATGTGTTATCTGTGGTGATTTTTATATTTGATGTTAGAGGTTTCTACAATATTGACAGCACTGACGTGGGATTGTTATAGCATTAGCTGGCTTATTTAATGCAATCATGTTCAAAAAACCAGTCTGAGATGATTCCAGCTTTATGACATGGAGCCTTATCCTGCTGGAAGTAACATCAGAAGATGGTACACTGTGGTCATAATGGAATGGACATGGTCAGCAGCAATACTCAGGCAGGCTGTGGTGTTGTAACCATGATCAATTGGTACTAAGGGGCTAAAGTGTGTCAAGAAATTTCCTCCACGCCATTACACCACCATCACCAGCCTGAACTGTTGATACAAGGCAGGATGGATCCATGCTTTCATGTTGTTGATGCCATATTCTGACCCTACCATCTGAATGTGGCAGAAATTGTGACTCATCAGACCAGACAACATTTTCTAATCTTCTATTGTCCAGTTTTGATTATCCTGTGTGAATTGTGGCCTCAGTTTCCTGTTTTTAGCTGATAGGAGTGGAACTCCGTGTGTTCTTCTGCTGCCAAAGTTCATCTGTCTCAAGGTTGGACGTGTTGTGTGGTCAGAGATGTTCTTCTGCAGATATCGGTTGTGACCAGTGGTTATTTCCACAGAACTGCTGCTCACTCAGATATTTTCTCTGTATGTGACCATTCTCTGTAAGTCCTAGAGACGGTTGTGGGTGAAAATCCCAGTAGATCGGTAGCTTCTGAAATACTCAGACCAGCCTGACACCAACAACCATACCACCTTCAAAGTCTCTTAAATCATCTTTCTTCCCCGTTCTGATGCTCGGTTTGAACTGCAGCAGATCGTCTTGACCATGTCTACATGTATAAACGCATTGAGTTTCTGGCATGTGATTGACTGACAAGAAAATTGTGTTAACAGCAGTTGGAAAGGTGTATCTAATAAAGTGGCCAGTAATTGTCTTCATAAATCCAACTTATCATTTTCCTTCCACGTAACTGTAAGTGTGACTTTCAGTAGCCCTCTTTCTCTTACCTGTTTATAAGCCTAACAGGTGCCAGTAAGCTGAGCTGAGTATTTGTCACGCACAAACAGAAACGCAACCCCAAACTTCTAATAAGTTTGGGTTTCTTGACTACACTTTAGCAGTTTTTCTTATTTTGAGACTTACAAATAAGAAAATGACAGCTGTTTTCTTATTTCTGTGGAAGGCTGAGAATCTGGCACCTTTCAAACTTGTGGGATTTAATTCCCGCGATGTCTAGTTGTTTTTTGAGTTTTTAAACCACTTCCTTTTCATTTAAAAAGGAATAGCACAAAGTCATGGACACTAGTAATTTTACCTTATTGTCCTCTGCTTTTTAAGCTCATGCTGCTTCCATCAACTTGCAGATTTAGTCTGTCACTAGGATTGGTTCATAGAAGAGGTTGTTGGTCTTTTGAAGGACACATAGATTTCACTGTTCTGATTATGACCCACTTGTGTGCACGAATATGCCCTTTACTTTGACCTTGATTGATGCTGAAGTGTTGCAGCAAAACATTCATCACACCCAACAGAAACACTGTCACTTTTTGACCCCAGGCTCCTGGTCGACAGAGAACTCACCATAGCTGCTGTTTCAAGCTGTCACCTAGAGACCAAATGTTCTCTATTGCTCTCCAGGACACAGAGCTTCCCAACGTGGTCCCTGAGATTCCGCCGGAACATATAGTGGAGTTCAGTATTGATCTGGTGGATCCGGGCTATAGGGAGCTCCTGGATGACCCAGACTCACCTCAGTACATTGACCTGGCTCAGCATCTGCAGGACCAGGTAGGACTTGTTTCCAGCTTTCTAATCCTTTGAACAGTTTGTCACACAATTTGTATAAATGTATTCATTTTCTTCTAAAACGTGTATTTCAGTGTTAGAGTTTTAAAATTTTAGCTGCTTAAAAAGGAGCTTGTTTTGATCGTGCACTTTCCTGAGTTTTACTGTACCTTCTATTCACATCTAATTTTATTTCTAGATTCCTGTCAGTTTATGAGACTATATTAGGCAGCCTTGGTTTTCATTTAGATCAAATGAACCTGGTGATTACTGAGTCACTTGACATCCTTCTCCCTTTGCAGCAGAGAATGAAGTTACCATGACTTATGGGAAAAGCATTCGGTTGATTTACTCCTTTGTAAGCTCTAATAATAATGATCTACATGATGCTGATAACAAGTGCAGCAGAGCATTATGTTTCTGTTGTCTTCCTGGCTTTCCACTCTGTTTGAAGTGTTAATTGAAAATGCAGTGAGCAGTATTAATGCGGCAGAGCAGAAAAAAATAGAATATTATTTCCTTCACCGACACACACGCACACAGACTCAGGTTTTCATTCTGAGCCTGTCCACGGGTAATGTTACCACATGACATTTTGTTTTGAAGATGAAGAGGACTCTCCCTGTTCCTATGTCCTCACTGCTCATCCTCTTTATCTGTATCCCAGAGTGCAAAAGAGCAGTAATGTAGGAATTTACTCTATGCTTGGTGGTAAAATGAGACAAAAGGTCGTTTCACTACTTGAAAACAAATTACCAAAAGGTTCAATCTTATTTATTACTAAAGGCAATGTCAGATTCTTATAAAAGAAAGTGACCAGGTAATAGCCATGAGGGACTCAAAGTTATTGGTTTGAGGTAAACAAATAAGGTAAAACATCTTTCAGTAAAAATGTAAACATCTTCCCTGGAAAATCATGAAAATATTATTTATAGGTTCTTCATAAATAACTCTAGTAGACCTAGGAATATTATATATTGTGAGCATTAAAACTTATATCTTAGCATGAAAAAATTAGGAAGATAAAATATATATTTATCTAATGTTTAGAGTTACAAGACCATTTTTATTAGTTACCAATGATTAAATTATTTTAAACTTAGCTAAACACTGGCAGTAAAGTCTTTTATCAATTCCTTTTTTTAATGCAAAGTTATGTCAATAACTGATAATTAACTACCAAGTCATCACAAAAGTGATATCTAGTAATTATGCAATCAAATGCTTTATGTTCATGAATTCAAAAACAAAAGGATTTTAGAGTCTAACTGATATACATTTATTTACAATTTTACAGCAATTAGGCAATCAAAAATTTTACATTTTTCAACGTGTTAATTGTTCCCAGTTTGACCATACAAAACAGCATTTTGTTTCTTGTGTTGGATGTTAAATGGGTTGAATAAAATACCCTTAAATTGACAAAGGTTTATAAGGAATGACAATCGGCTGACTAACAAAAAATTAATTCCAACAACTTTTTATGTTGTTGGCCATCAAGTTAACATGGTGGCCCTGAAGTGCAAATCACAAACAATTCACTCAACACAAGAACATGTTAAAGGTCACAACGACTATTAAAAAAACTGAACAAATAACATAAAAACGTTACACTTCATTATATCCATGTATATTATACCATTATATTATACCCCCCAAAAAGTCATCTAGTTCTGCAAACATGTCACAGATAAACTGAACTATTAAAGCTACTGCCCTCAGCAACACGGGTTTCTTCTAATAAAAACTAAAAATTAAAAAAAAATAAAAAATAGGCATAAATGCATGTTTCTGGCTTCTGCATTCATAAATCTCGCATTCACTTAAGTTTCTCAAGGGGTTTCAAGCTCTACGGTATGTACGAAACGCACAGTCATTGAACGCACATCACAAGTTAAACCAGACGAACTTTGACCAATCAGGAACTTGGATTTAGTAGAGACGTTTGGATGGCATCCCGTCATGCACAAAAGTGACAACCGTTTGAAAATTGATTATGAAGGAGACATTGATAATTGTGGTTTGTACTCGGTCGGAGTCACATGACATCAAGTCTTTCATACAGTATATTGGAAAAGAGCTGTGAAAGAAAAAGGCTGGAGCAAGATTCACCAGATTCGCAACTTTACGACATTTTGCAACAAGCCTCTTCGAACTGTAGGTGGCGGACATGCGCTAGTAAACACTAGTTGTGGAAGAAGAAGAAACCCTACTCTGATTGTACAGTGTGAACAACATGGGCTAAAAATGCGCTTAAAGTGCATTTTTGGATGGGCGTCACAGTTATTGAGGCACAGACAATTTTTATTTTGAGAATTAAATAGCATACCACACTCAATTACAAAACCTCAAAAATAAATTGTGTATAAGGTCAGATTGTTTCACAATCATACTGGAATTATGGTTTTTATGTTGTTTTGAAGCAACAATCAGTACAGTTCAAATGTTCTACACAGTCAATGATTTTTTTTTGCCATTCCTTCCTACTTTTCTTGCAACCATATCAAGCTACTGCTAACTCCCCCGGCTCAGGCCGATGGTAAAGCAGCTTAAACCCCAGGGCACAAAGGTCATCCCCAAAGAAAGAGAGAAGATTTACACCTGTCTGCCGGAGATTTTCTTCCTTCTCTCCGACTTCACAATTGGAGTTATTTGAAGAAATCGTGTATCTCCGTGTTAGCGCTTAACTCAAAGGTACTCGAATCATTCAGAGTCGCACGCGATTCTTAACAGGATGTTACCTGCTGGAGCCTTAGTTCCTTAAAGACGATTATGTCATAAGAGAGTCCGTGGGCTTAGCTTGACCAAAGATAGATATCAATGAGTGTTTCCCATTCATGCAATCCTTTTTTACTCTGACTCATTGACAGCTAACTAACAAGCTCCCGTTTGGCAGCTGAGAGTTAATTACATTAGCCTCTGCTATGGGAGAGGAGTAATGATGATAAGAGGGCTCCTCGGTGACATCTTACATATTTAAAAGTCCTTTTTCTTTTTACAGATGCTGCATGTTTTCGACAAACTGCCTGGGTTTAAAGCAATCAGTGTGGTTAGAATTAGGTAAGAACATGATGTAAAAGTTCAAGTTAACAAGAATATAAGCAATTAAATGTTGAGTTGCTTCAACATGAAAGGTTTCCACAATGGGTTTTTTCATGTTTAAATGAGCTGTCTGGCATAAACATGCATTTGAATGAATTAGAAACCAACATTATGATTTTACCAGATAATAAGAAAATGTTGTGCTACCTCTGCCTAAAACAAAAAGGGGAAAAAAGTCATTTTTTAGTCCTTTGTCGTGTCTCAGACAGAAGGTAAAGTGAGTAATTGCAGAATTGGTTTCAGCTGCACGCCTCTAATGTATCCTTTTTGCATTTGAATACTTATTTTGATCATGGTTGGTATGATTTCTCCTGTTACAGTTTCTTTTCCTGCTTTAATACTTTTTTCTCTCTCCAATGCAAGAGAGACACAGGACTTGGATGGGTAAGTGACAGAATGGAAAAGCTTTCGTATGTCCCTGTGTGTGTAGTATGCAGCATCACTGGTGTGTGTCCTACAATTCACAGGCAATAATGGTTCATCCCTAAATAGCCCCAAAGTTAGTTTGGCTTATTGACTAAACAATGCATTGTTAGGAGGCTGTTTTCCATCAGTCTCGTCCTGTTTTGTTTTGTGCTTTTTCTCCCAAAGTTTGCTGGATTATATTCTTTTCAGCATTAGACAAAGCAGGTGTGCAGAACACCGTGGAGATGTGTGGAGGCAGAAATTTTCAGACAGCACCCTCCAATAATTAGACTCCCCTGTGGTTTCTGCTGCTGTCATGACCAATAACATGTAGCCAAGGCCTCAGCGGGAGCTTGTCCTCTAATCTATGAAGGATTCACGGCTTTCTCTCAGCCAGACACGAGCGTTTCCTCAAAAACTACGACAGGCACAAGTGTGTGTGTTTTTTTTAATAAATGCGTTCAATTTTTATCCTGAACTTGTTATTCATTGAGAACTCAGTGGTTTTCTTATTCAATTTATTTTTGGTTGAGCATTGTCTGTTTTTTAAACATTTTCAAAGAAATGTCTTAAAGATTGATGACTAAACTGACCAATAAATGATTTAAGCATGAAAAAAGTTACTTAATTCAGAATGGAGCTATAATATGGAGGCCTGACAGCTTGAGAAAAAGAACTTTAAACTGCTTCAAAATCTGTGACCATTCCTATTTTCACAGGCCAGGAGGAATTTCTGTGCATTATTCTCTTACCTTTGAGAATAATACCCCTCAAATCACCTTGGAGATGGAAACAGGTACACCAGAGTCCTCAGCTGACTCTTTACTCAGGCAGATGGTGACCAAAGCTTTGCATGAAGAGGCATCTCTACCAGTCAACCTGGACTCACTGAACTTCCATCCAGGTATTGTGGTACCTTATGTACATATGGTACATTATGGCTAAAATGCTTTTTTCTGAGTGTGATCAACACATAAAAGAACACAAAATAATAAGCAGCCCAAAAAAAGACTACTGCAAAATCCAAAAAGATTAAATATTTAGTGCATTTAAAATGTGTTATGAATGAATAAATACAATGCATAGATTTAAAAGTTAAGCAACAAGGGTGTATTGAGTTGCAACCAGTTTACAAAAGAGGAACAAAGGTGCCAAATGTCTTTTCTGGAGGGGGAGAGCTGCTCAGGTCCGTACTGACCAATTAGATGAATAGGATTACCGTTCTAGACCAAGACAGTCAAGAGTTTAAGAGTAGAAACATTTTGAAAACAAAATTCTCTTACAAGAAGTTAGGTTTGAATGCAAACCTGATCCCACTTTGCAGCACATATTACTTATCTACTAATCTGGCAGGAGCATTTAAAGATCTTTAGTTTTTCTGGATATCTAGCTATAACTTCTTTTAATCAAGCTTGGATGGAATCAGTGTATGGAGGATTGTTTGCCATTAGTCCGGAAAGGGATGTTTTAACAATAACAATAATACACAGGTTAAAAAATCCACTCTAGAGACCTTTTTGACAAATAAGATTCACCTTAGTACAATTCTAAGCTAAGGTAATATCATCCAGAGTTAGTGTTTCCATGACACTTTTAATGCCTACAACTTTAACCAAAGTTTGGAAATTAAGACATTTAATGTGCATGACATTGAAGTCTTAATATCTCCAAGACAAGTTCTTCATTCCTGGAATCGATGACTTTGCTCAGGCTTTTAGGATCATTTAAGACGAGTATCATCAGGATAACAAAGGACATGATGCCATGTTCCCTAATCAGGCCATTCACAGAGGCAATGAAGGAGTAATTGGTGATTTTACTAATGCGGTCTGGGCTGTTCTCTTAATTCAGAGTAAAAGTGAACAAATTGGAGCTTGGCAATGCAAGAATCTTTTAAATTAGCTTATCAATCGCACAGTTAGCTAAAAGCCAGCCAAGGACAAGACAGTAAAGGGATTTAGAAGTACTTCATATACTTTTTAGTGGATAAACCCCAAACACCAACTGACAAATTATTCATTATTAGTTGGAATCAAACAATTCAGCTCAGTTGGAAAGAAAACAAAAGGAGCATTTCTGTTTGAGGGTGAGTTTAAATTTGCATAAACTTCATCTTCCTCTACCTCGCTGCTTGATCCTGCAGGCTGTGTTCATTTAAGTTCTTTACTTTTTAGTTGTCCATAAAGCCTTCATTTAAGTCCTTCCACAATTGAGGTCTAAGTGTTTTTTCAAAAGTATCGATATCTATTCTACTTGTCATAATATAAAGTACTCACAATAATTCAGAAACACATAAGTCATGTCTGTTATATGCAGTTTGATGACTGTGCACTTAATTTATTAATTGTATAATTCTTGGTTTATCAAATTGCTAAGTTTTACTTAGTGAGGTGTTATCCTAGTTTCCCATTCTAAAAATACATTTTTCCCTAAACAGACGAAATCTTGCCATCGCTGACCATCTCTACTGTAAAACCACCTAAGGTAAGAGACTTGATGGATACTATAAATTAGTTGCAATTATATTATTTTTAATATGTTGTTCTTTTCCAGTACTCTCTTAATACGTGCGTCAAACGTTCAGATACTCGAAAGACTCAGGACCAGTAAAATATTTCATAGTGATTTGTAGCCACACCTTTGAAAAGAAATCGCCCCAAACGCTGCAAAATGTGACACAAGCTTACATATCGCACCATGCAACGGCGGTGCAAAATTGATCTAGACAATTGCCGTTTCCACGTCTCAGGATTTTGAAGATGGCGGCTATTACTGCATTCTAAATACAAGAGGGGTTATTTCATTCCAACTCAGTTCCAAAAAATAAAAAAAACATGACATTTTCACTGAACATTCACTCTCTAATGTAACTATAACTTCAGCTGTATTTGATTAAGACATTGAGAAATTTGCAAATGATTTCAAATGCATAAATTTTTTTTCAAATATATAGTTATTTGGTATGTTGAGGCTTTTAAATGACAAAAAAAAGAAAAAAAACATTAATTGACCACAATCTTATTTTATATAGATGCAAGTATCTTCAGAAAAACTTTGTATATATTTATAAAGCAAACTTTATATGTAAAAAAAAATAATATCAAAGATCAACATTATGGAGGTCCAGAAGAGAAAACATGAAATAAATATTTACACCATTAAACCATTAAATAAAAGTGTCATTAATTATTCAAAGTTGGCATTAACTAAAAAAATGTGAAAATCAATAAATAACTATTTAAATATATGTGGTATTAAATTATTAAAATTGTCAATAAAAAGCACATTTAAATATTTCATGACATATTTGCCCTTGGGCTGGAAGAGGCAAATTAAAACAAATATATTTAACATGAAATTATTAAATGTGTCATTAATTATTTTATATTGGAAATAAATAATTAAAAGTGTAAATGTGTCAATATTTCATTAAAATTCAATTTTAAATGATGTAAATGCTGTACTTATTAATTTGAATGATTTAATGAATAATTGTATGATTTATTTAAACATTTCGTGATTTATTGAATAATTTCATGGTCCGGTTTGCAGCATGTCATTAGGTTATCTGTCAAACTGTCAAACTCAGTGGGCGGGCCTAACTCAGATCATCTGTGCTCCATTTGCATTCATGCATTTTCAAATTGCCTGATCAAATTGCAAATTGAATTGTCAATTGAGAATTGCATATTACTTTGAATTATGAATCAAAACAACTTCCACAGTGAATATTTATTTCATATGGTCTTTTCTGGACTTCCATACAATATATCACTTTAAATGATATACCAAACTACTGAAATGCGGGAGATAATCACGTTATCAGGCTGGAAAAATAAAAATGCCAAACAGAAATTTCTTGTAATTATCGCGGACAGTTGCAAGTGAAACCAGCCAACCTTAGAATAAACTAGACTGCATGATTGCGGTAGGGACACATTAGGATTCATGCGATGGCCAGTTGCTACAAAATTATAAACCAGCCCTTACAAAGCATATGTTTTTTTTTTTCTTAAACTATTCCCAGTCTAGAGAGCCTGATTCCCAAAATGAACTTGAAGTTGTGATTGACGAGCCACAGACAGAAAAGCCTCAGCTGCTGGTTCCACAACCCCCCAAGGAGAAAGGAAATGACCTAGTGACTTTGTTGGATTCCACCGCTGTTGTGGATGAAGAGACAGCAAGTCAAAGCGGTTGGCCGACAGCAAGCAGCAATCTCCGCCCTCCTTCCATCGACACTGAGGATGAGAAAGAGGTAATTTCTGTTGGTGATCCCGAGCCATCGGGTCAAGAACGAGAGGAAGAAGAATTGCTCATCATTACGCATGAGATTGAAACCATTCATCACAATGAAACTGGTGAACTCGTACGTGACTTCATACCAACACCTCCTGCGATTCTTGAATTGCAGACAAATACTCCATTTGTAACTCTGTCTCCTAACCTGATATCAGAGGAAGACCTGCATCCTCCTGATGAAGAAGGAGAAAGTCTCGGTTTGGATATTGATCAATTTGCCACTACACTTTCACCGATCACAACTACACCTCAACGCGAACCGTTTGATGCAGTCTTTACAGGCCAGACACAGCCAATTGCAACCCTCAAAGAGGATGAAGACGTTAACTTGCTTCCAAATGGAGAGAAGATAGATGTAGAAGTTCCAGAGCCATATAAACCTGGTGATGTTTTAGAAATTGATTCAAAGGATTTTACAGATTTAGAAACAAAAACCGAACTTGAACCAGAAGAGAAGGTCCAAGTCACCCCTGATGAAAAGTTTGAAGTTTTGCGGCCAAAACTTAATCAAACTGAAGTTCTTGAGTCAGTGGAAGAAGATGTTCCAGCTCCACAACCTGAAATTAAGAGCAGCGAGCCAGATGAAGGAATAGTTGAAGTCCCAGAACCAAATAAAGACACAAAGGAAGTTTTACAACCAGTTCATGTAACTGGAATTTCAGAGCTAAACAAAGAGGAGAAAATTTCAGAACCTGAGAAAGATATAAAGGATTTAGAAACAGACAAACATTTATCTGAAATATCTGGTATAAAAACCAAGTCAGACAAGGAGGAAGAAAGTGAAACAACTGAACATTTAGTACCAGATAAAGAAGTTGTTCAAGTTTCAGAGTCTGAGAAAGAATCTACTACAGTTTTAGAAGCAGACAAAGGAGCTCAGGAAATTTGGGGGCAAGAAGGAAGGGAAAAGGATCTTGATAATTCAGAAAAGGCTGTGGATTTTGAGGAAGGAAAAATGGGTACAAAGACAACAGCAGATGACATGATACATGAAGTCTTCATAAAAGGTACAGAGGACAAAGAAACTGTTGAATTAACAGCAGAACAAGAAGAAACAGTGAAAGAGAGTGCTGTGGAGATAATTCCAGATTCTGAATCTGCTAAGGATGTTGTGGAGAGCTCAAAACAAGATCCAGGAGATTTGCGAGATAAAGATGGACACATTCCAGAAGGTCCAGTACCTGAAATGTCTACAAAAACTACAGATAAAGTTTTAGAGGTTTTGCTACCTGAAGTTTCTCAAGAAACGCCACTTGAAGTGTCTGTGCACCAAGTGCCTGAAGTATCTCATAAAGCGGTTCTAGAAGAGTCTGAAGAAACAGCACTTGGCATTTTTGAGGAAAACCCACCTGAAGTTCCTGATGAAATGCTACCAGATGTTTCTAAAGATTTATCACCAGAGGTTTCTAACACAACACCTCCTACATTTTTTGAGGAAACATTACTTGACATTCCTGAACACACAGTGCCTGAAAAAACGGTACCTGAGGATTTAGAGGAAATTGGACCGGAGTCAGCAGTGATGGGATCAGAACTAGGTGTGATTACAGATGAAAGATTTTCTGAGGTGGAAGAACCAGTGTCAGAGGTTTATGAAAATGGCACGAAAGTAATCAAAGATACATCTCCAAATGCAGAGGAAGGTGGTTTTACAGTTCCAGCCCCAGTGGAGAAAGTTTCTGAAGCAGTAACAGACGAGAAATCAAAAGCAGTGTCTAAGCTAGGACAGGAAATAGATGAAACCAAGGTGAAACATGAAGGGATCCCTGGAAAAAGGGAAGAGGAGGAAGAGTTTATATTTGTTCCATTACCAGAACCCAAGAAGGAATTAGAAGCACCACAGGTGCCTGCAATTCAACCACCACAGTTGGAAACACCTGGGGATCTCAAACCAGAGAAAGATGTAACAAGGGTACAAGATGAAGAGCTTGAGGAACCTTTAGAGCCACCAGTTCTAGCATCAGATAGTCAAAAGCCAGACCCAGAGTCTGATCCAGATACAGACAAAGCTGCCACCTTAGCAACACTGAAAGAACTACCTGTGGAGCCTGAAACAGAATCCAAAGAAGATCTGGTAGTTGACGTCTTAGAAGGAGCTGATGTTTCAAAAACACTCCCAGATGATGGCAACATTGGGATTGTTGGACCAGAACCCAAACAGGACATCACAGAGCCACCTGCAGAATCAATCAAAATCCTTCACACCTCAGATAACTTGGAGGATCCTGTCATGGGCAGAGATTCTATTCAGGTTATCAAAGATCCACCCAGACATCTTGCAAATGAGGAGGATAACATACCCATCATAGCGCATGACCCATTTTCTGAGAAAGAAATAGAAACGCCTGATTTTGAGTATCCAATCGTTGACACCAAGAAGAAGGAGGAGGGCAAACAAATCCAGGTGGAGAGTGACCGCAGTGCCTTCACTACAACAAAAACAACCAAGAGTGATCACTTTGAAGCAACTACTAGCACAGGTAAGAGAGAATCTGATACATTCACAAAAGACCTGATCATCACTGTTATGTTAAAAATACAGCTCCAAAAATATTAAATACAGAAATAAATAAATGTTTCTTAATGCTTAGGATGGACTTTCCCAGGAATTGTTGATAATTTCAGTGTTTTTTTTCTTACAGAAATATTAATTGTCATTAGGTTAAAATTACACACAATGCAATATTTGAATATCTCAAATTCAATTGTGTCCTCTGTTTTGGAATTTCAAAGACAGAACAGTTTCAGACACGAACGCCACAGGAGGATTTCCAAAAGCGACAAAAACAGATGAAGACATCAGTCTGGTAGTTACAAGAGCTCCAGAAACCCTCCTCACAGAGGCTGCTGGTGCATCTAAAGGACAGTCATTAGGGCCAACTGTAGACCCTGAACTCTTTGAAATAGCAGAGGCATCCACAATCCATTCTACACCCGGGTTCATAGGAGGGGATGAAACTGAGCCAAAGGTTGAGTTGGAGCAAAAGGAGCCACTTACCACCACTGTCAGTGAAGCCTTTGAAGGGACGGGAAAAGAACAAACCGAGAGCCACTCCAGCTCACCAGACATTGTGGATGTAGTGGTCGAACCCGTTTGGCCTCTTCCTGAAGAACTGGACCACAGAGGCCAGTCAGGTTTGGATGCAAGCGAGCTGTGGGACACTGGGAGTGGCTTCACACTAGCAAGGGAGGAGCACAGCACAGCCCCACCTCCTGTGAGGTATATAACCACACCCTCAATGACCACCGCCAGCCACGGTCGGGAACTTGTGGTGTTCTTCAGTCTGCGTGTCACTAACCTGGACTTCTCTGAAGACCTCTTCAACAAGACGTCATCTGAGTACAAATCCCTGGAAACTACATTCCTGGATGTAGTGAGTACTAATAAGTATATATACTTATATACACATAAAGTTAGGTGTAGTACAGTAACACAAAAGCACAGTAGAGGCAGTGTTCAGACTTGGGGACACACTTCTACAAGCTTTATGCAAAACAGAGCATTGGAGTGAAAATGAAACTTTCTTTTCTGTCTTAGAAAAATAAAAGTCATGTCTAAAGTGTTGAATCTGCCAGTAAGTAAAGAGAAAATGTCAAATGTGACTCACAAAAGAACATGTCTATGCTGAAGTTTCTGTTGTCATTTGAACTGGTTAATGCTTTTTTCCCTCTTTTTTAATTGGAGAATTTTGGCAAAATACATAATTTCTTTCACTGTTTTTTTAAAAGAATAAAGTTAAGCAGTCTCATGAATAAAACATACATTTATCATTTGAGGAGAGAGGTTGTTGAATCGACTGTCACTTTTCTTTACTCCCTCGAGGAATCTAAAGCCCTCACCAAACTCTGCTTCCATCTGCAGCTGCTGCCGTACTTGCAGGCAAACCTGACGGGCTTCAAGAAATTGGAGATTCTCAATTTCAGGAAGGGCAGCGTCGTTGTCAACAGCAAGATGAAATTCACCAAGTCTGTGCCGTACAACATCACAGAGGCTGTCCACTGTGTGCTCCAGGAGTTCTGCTTGTCCGCTGCAAAGAAACTGCACATCCAGATAGACACCCGATCCTTGGACATAGAACCAGGTACAGTTTCTCAAAAGTTTAATTGAACATGTTCTGGACAAGAGAGCTGGAGAGGAGCTGCAGCCTTTATATGTGGATTTTTATAACTTAAAGGGCCTATATCATGTTTTTCTTATGCCTTTTATTTTAGCCCAACATATAGCCTGCTTTAGCAGCGTGTCTGTGCATGTCCACTCATGAAAACAAACAACATTGAACTTTTTTAAAGATGAATGTGCATGTTGTGGAGCCTTACACTCTTGACCCACAGTCCAATCCGGAATTTCTATAAGCGAGGCGCAACGTGTGTGGAAATGTAGCATTAGCTCGTGTATTATACGCTTGTACTGCTCAATTTCAGCTAGTTGTATGATTTCTTGAGTTGTTGACATCTTCATCAGGTTTGATTGTAGGAATGACGCCAGCTCTGAGGATCAGTCTCTCTGACAATTCACTTTGATACCAGCCAAGGTTAACAAAACAGTCATCTGTGAAATGGTGGTCACAGACCCAAAGTTGCTGGCCGGTCTGTTGCGCTCCTGAAGATAAACTCCAACCATTTCTGATGACCAGGCTTTTCTTTGGAAAGGCTGAATAAACAGTGAAATTTCTCGCAGTCTAAAATACTTTTTCTCCATTTAAAAGACATTGCATTGCAAGAAAAGCTAGCCGCTGTTTTCTCTGCAGATTAAGAGGAACCACTTTTTCTGTGAGTCATTTAGCTAATTACAGCTAGCTCTGCGGGGGAAGTGGGTGTGTGTTTGTGTTGGACTGGGGGCGGGGCTTGAAGTGCAGACTCTTCCTGGTTGGTGTGTTCTCACTGGTCTACTTCAAGGGTTGAGAACCCACTTGTTTTCGTGGGTATGGGAGAGGCTGCGGCTAAGAGCGGTGGTTTTTGGAGGATTACTCAAAAATGTGTGAAAGGTCTAAAGTACCGCTTTGGGGTTCTTTATAGTGAGGCATGAACAGTATAAAACACTTAAAAGCTCCCAAATCCCAAATTTCCTTTTATAGTTTTCTAATTGTGTTTTTGGTGATTTTAACACGTTCCTTTAGCATTTTTCTGATAAACGAGGGCATAAAGAAACTTAAGTTTAAAATTTCATTTCTAAGCATTTCTTTATTCAAATCATCGTGAGTCAGGAGCAGAGAAAAAAACGACTTTTTTCTGCACTGTTGGGAAAAAGAAAATATGGTGGGCGGGCCACAAGCTCCCTGCTCCACTCCGCAACGGGGAAGGGAAGGGGGGCGGCGAGCCAACGGTCCCACCAAGAACTCAGAGGCAAATTTCTAATGAACTCCTGCCGCTCTGAAGAACCCACGCCCTAGAAAACAACAGTTTTTTGATTTGGCCTGAAAAACGGCATAATCATAATTAAAAGACCACTGGGAATGCTTTTAAAACAGATTAAAAGATGATTTAATGCCCCCAACACCCTAATGGCCCTGATTGTTTTAACCCTCATGAAAACTTACAGATGTATATTATCATTTAGTTGCATGAGCTGAATGTAGCCATTGTTCATATTTAACCTCTAAGGACTTGGCCAACTCAATTCAGTCTGCTCAGCATTGGTTCAAGGTGTTTGTGCTGAAACTTGCCTTTGAGGCTGGTGCTTTCACACAGATTTTGTTTTTTTTTGTCCATGTAAATGAATTTTCTTCCCTAAAATCAGATAAAGGTACCCCTCCTGTGCCTAAGATACCTTGAAGACAAATGAAAACACAGTGAGCCAGTAAAAATAATACAAAAGAAAAGAGACATGAAAAGACCAGCCCTTAGGAAGAGCTGGAAAAGCTGGTACCTTTCCCCAAACCAATGCAAACAACCGGCATCTGAGCCTTCAGGCCCAGACAAGATGAGCTCTGCTGCTAAACCAGAAACTAAAGGCTGAGAAGCCTGAGGTGCTCAGGTATCTTCATATTTGTTTTGTTTGTACAAAAGCAGATTTAGAAGCTCTTTTTTAGTCTCTGTCCAGTTTCCCTGTCTCTATGTAACATCTCCACTGTCTTAAAGTGAACCTGCTTGGCTTTTCTCCTCAAAAATGCTGACACTGATGGACTTTTATCTTTCTTTGACCGTCTCCACACAGCTGATGAAGCTGATCCCTGCAAGTTCCTGGCCTGTGATGAGTTTTCCCGCTGCACAGTGAACCGGCGCACAAAGGAGGCAGAGTGTCACTGCCAGCCAGGGTTTCTGTCGGTGGACGGCCTACCCTGCCAGAGCGTGTGCGTCCTCCAGCAGGACTACTGCAGAGATGGACAGTGTATAATAGTCCCAGGACAAGGAGCCTTGTGCAGGTCAGTCAATGCAGAAGATCAGCGCAAAGTTTTGATTATCAGATGCTCGAGTTTGTATAACAGAAGCCAAACAAACTTTTAGCAAACTCATACAAGTCTATTTAACTCCATTTCAGCTTGGCTAAATACTAGTAATCTATGAAAAATTTTAAGAAGTTTAGACTGTAAGTTTTTTTTTTCTTTTAAAAAAAAGACTTTTAAGGAATATAACTTTGTTAAGAATTGATCAGATCAGAATTTGTGAAACCAAAAGAAGCTCAAAGCTTCATAGGTTGAACTATTCCTTAGATGCCCATTGGTCTGTTTTAACAGACATCAAGTCCAGTTTTGGTGATGGTGGTTTGGTTTTTCACTACAGTTTTTAAAAACGGTTCTTTTTTTTGTTCAGAAAAGGTGTTTTTAAATTGTGTCTTAATTTAAGCACGTGCATTTTTCCCACTATTTAACTCTTAATTTAGAAATCTGATGACAATAAAAGAAGAGTTTTCCTTCTGAGTCCAAGTAAAATCCCTTGTTGCTCTTTTTCTTTCCTTTTTAATCCCAACTAATCCAGACGGATGATTGCTCTTCTTCAGTATTCAGAGGATTTCCTCCTCTTCATCACAGACTCATGCACCAACAGAGCACAAGATCAAAAAAAGACATATTTAGCAATGTGCTGCTTTTAGGCCAAGGTTACCATTGTTGTCACACCTAAGTAATCAGTTTTTTTCCGATCATGAGAAGAATCATTTTTTAGTTCTAAAGGAAGTAAAGCTGCGTTCACACAGCCCTCTGGAACTTTCAAGTGCCACTTCCAATGAAAAGTCTTTGTAAAAGCAGAAGAACACCTTTCAAGCTTCTGCGTTCAAAACTCCCACGTTAGCGAGTTGCTGAACAAGTTTTTACGACCATTTTTGGGCACGGCCAATGAAAGCCGTTGAAAGTTAAATCAGGTCAAACTTTGACCAATCAGGGACTCAGATTTGGTACATGCCAAAAGTCCATTGATCATGGAGGAAAAATGAATAATTGGGGTTTGTTCCCAGCCAGACTTATTTGAACCAAGTCTTTTAAATATCGGAATAGAGCTGTGAAAGATAAAGCCTGGAGTAAGATTCACCAGATTTACACCGCTTTGACATCTCACCACCAAGCCTCACCCAGCTGAAGGTGGCAGTCTAGTAAAAAGTAGAAAAAGAAGAAGAAGCCCCTCCCTGCTCTTCTAGTGTGAAGTAAACCCACATTTAGCATGTTCTTGAATACGCGTCACATGGCTGGTGCATTCGTAGCTTAACTAATAATATTGCTGCTTCCATTTTTCAGTTTAAACCTCAACTTTAACCAAGAATTCCACATAGATAGTTCTAAATGTGGTGATGACGCATTTGCAAAGCTGCAAACACAACATTCATTCATTCAGGTTCCATTCATTCCTCTGTTTGTTTCAGCTTTTCAAAAAAAAGCATTTCTGCCACTCCACAGGTTTTATGCGGTTCAGAGTTTTCAGCGTTGCACATAACACGTAACACATTTTTTGATTGATGAAGTCTCACTGAACACTATATTTGCTTTTATTATTTAATCTGCTCTGTATAATCTGCTTAGGTAAACAAGAACGAATATGTTTCCAAAGCGACAAAAGCAGAAGTGAAGAAAGGAAACATGGCTCATTGTCTGATTTTCAGCCAACCTGAGTTAAACTGGAAACATTGTACCTGAATATCCACTCAGTTCGATGTGGAAGCAGCCTGAGCAGACGCTGCGTTCCACGCTGGCAGCTCCCCCCCTGTTGAATTCATCTTGGATTTGCCACATTTCATTAACACTGAACCTTGTTTGGTCTAATCCAGCAACCAGACTGGCTAAATGCAGGCCAGTAAAAAAGAAAACGGCAGTAAATACTGAACACAACTCAGCAGGTGAATGCTGTGGAGCTGCACGTTTCCGTTAATCTCATTTAGTTGCATGACAGCACGGCAGCCAGCTGGAAGAAGCACAGAAATCATTCCAGACAGATTTGGACATTTGTTAATCAAAAGTCCCTGAAAAGAAACGTTTTTTTTTCTTTTCATCTTGCTCTTTTGGACACTTTAAATATTCATGTCCTGAGGTTGCTTCTTTTTAAAAAGGTGTTTGTTGGACTCTTCTGAGTGTTGCCTTAACACATTTATTTCAATGTTTGTGGCTTGGAAAAAGGCAGGCTGGTCGATTGGAAGAGTTCTGTTCACTTGCAAACGTCTCCTTCAACTGACGCGCTCCTTTTTGAATGACTCACATGTGGAGCAAATGAAGCTGTGGGTTTGACATCTGATGCCTGCTTCTGTAACACTTCATGCTGGTTCATCCATCTAAAAAGAAAAGTGGGTCACCAGAGAAAGCTTGAAATAAAAATACTAAGTTTGAGCGTGGAATGAATTCTGCAGTCATCACGGCGGCGTTGACAGAGCTTTGTAGGACCGGAACCGGGAATTTAGAACACAACAGTGAGGCTGACAGGCTGTTCTCAGTCTGCTGGCAGAATAATCAGACACAGCTGAAAGGGTTTTTTCCTCTTCTTCAAGCTGCTGGCAAAGGTCAGATCTTTACTGACATTTTTCCAAGTAAAGTAAAACCTACTAAATCTTTACACAAGACTTTTTTTCAAAACTTTTTTCTTTTTCTAGGTGAACGTCTTTCATTCTTGTTAAACGCTGCTCTTTTGTCAACGTGGTGTCCTTCACATTGTGAGAAATGCGTGCCTCTGGAGGTCTTAAGCTCAGAGGTTCTCAAGGAAAAGCAACTCATTTTTGCAGAACTTAGAGCAAAAAATGTTCTTTTACGCTGCAAACTATTTGATCCCTGCAAAGATTTCCAACCTTGTTTTTTAGACATTCCTGATGTTTTAACATCCAGGGTTTAAACAATCTTCTCTCTAACCCTTTCCAAACTTTTTTCTAAACCAGCAAAGGGGAGATCATTGTAAATAATGTGTCAAAATCCTTTTGCTCCATACTTTTGACAATAGAAAAACTTGATTTAGGTCTAAAAACAAACCTAAAAATAGACTAGATTTTGGTTTAAATTAAAGAAAAAGTTAGACTGGGCATTCATCGTCATTATTTTGGAGACAAAAATGTAGATTTATGCTTAAAGAAAAAGTGCTGTTATTAGATTTTATGAGGATTTATTAAGATGGGCAAACTTATACTAATATCATATATATATATTTTTTTTACTGTAATGAAAGCAAACCACAAATAGGTACATAAAAAGTGCAAAACATTTGCTTAAAACCAGCAAAAAAAAGCTTATAACATTATAAACCTTCAATTTTAAGTAATTTGATCTAACAGTTAAGTTTTTTACATAATTTTTTCCATTTTGAAATCCTTGTGTGCAACTTCATGTCTCTTGATTTTGATATCTTGTGATAAAACGTATGGTAGTTTTCTTGCTGCATGGACATAATTTTACTACTTTCTAGTGACTTTCTATTAATATTGGTGTTCTTTTTCCTATTTTTAGGCAACCTCTTTTTGCAGTGTAGGATCAGAGGATGTTTTGCACAGAAACCCTGAAAAGCTGAAGCCTTTGCAAGTAAAGTTTCTGCTTTCTGAACTGGTTTCATCCACCTTTATCCTTACAGACACAAAGGAGGCTTCACATATCCCGGCCTGGCCTTTTAAGAAATAATACTGGATGGGACCGCACCTGGGAACACAATGAAAGGTACCCTGACCGGGAGGCAGATTTATTGAGACGATGTTCTGATTAAATTTCACATGCGCACTCATGTGTTACTTCAAGAAAAGATTGCACACACTCTGAGTTTAACTTAGAGCTGATGAAGGTGAGATTCATTTCCAACACAAACACCTGTGAACGCCATTATCTGGCGTGATTATTTTATTTAAACGAATTGCCTCGCTCTAATCCGGGCTGTCAGTCTGAGCCCAAATTAGTTTAATGCTTTCTGTGTTGAAACAGACACACACAGCTGATCGGTGAGTAATTAAACCTCCCAAAGGATGGAGGAGGACTGAACAACAGCTTCAGCAGTCTCACTGAGAGGTGATTAGTCTGCCTCTAGGTGATCCTCGCTTGGGGTCTGAGTCACCGCCAAGCTGCAAGGGAAAAAACTCAAGCCCTGTCACCTGCTCCTGCTCCTCCAAAACAAACTGAAAAAAGAACATGAAATGCATGCCTGGATTGCATTTGCCACCTGGGTTTGCACTGAAATTCTTTGTTGTGTTGGCGCCGTAGGCTCCAGGGTCACTGGCTTGTAGACAGAGAGGTTTAGAAAATGAAAGGGAGGTGACGTTAAGGGCTGAATCAGTTTAAGGGGACACAGCAAGCGGTGGAAACAAACAGAAAAAAACTGTGCTGGCACCTTCATTAAAGCTCGTTTACAGCCCTGTATCCATACAACATCTCTTTCTAAATAGTATTTGCCATTATTAATTTGCACTGCTCTCAATATTAAAACACCTAATCATGATCCTAACTTCTCAAATTGCTATTTTCCTTGCAGTTCATCTGACGGACAAACGTGCATTGCTTTATGTTTAAAATGAGAAGAGCAATCTGTTTTGAACATACAGTCTCACGCCTCTTTCCATTCATCAGATGGATGTAATAGATGTGCATGACTCCATAAAGCTGGTGTGTTTAACATTTTAAATAATGTTTTATGGATTTAGTCTCAGGGATCCAAACTTTTCTTTTGTTCCTGTTTTCAAGTTTTTCTGTGTTCATGCTTGGATGTTTTTAAAGACAGGACACGAGACCGAAGAAAAGCAGAAGAGAGATTTGAGAGAACTCAGTCTCTGCAAGCTTGAATAATAAATTAAATAAATAAATCTGGGTGATGTCACACTCACTCAGTCCAGTTCTCTTATGCAGTCAGAACACTGAACACTTTAATAAAGCCAGATAGTCCATAAACTTTATTACACCATTTGAACATTTGTGCAGTCTGAAACTTTTGTTTATGGGATGTTTTGAGTTTTAAGGGTGTATTATTCAGACTGGATACATTTGGTTCGCTTAAAGTGACCCAGAGTTATAACTCCCGATAATATGGAACAAATTTTCCCTAAGAGGACCCTGGTCCAGAACCAGCAGCAACTCTCGGACCCATCTTTTGAGGTGGTCTCAGTTTGTTTCCAATCGGACTGAGCTCTGGTTCGCTCTAAGTTTTCTCAGTCTGAATAGGCTCTATTCTCAGAGTGGAACAACTGAACCAAAACAACCACCGCAGCTGGGGATTATGGGATGTAACAGAATAGAGAGGCAACAATGAGACACAGCAACTCATTGAAATGTGATTGGATGAATTCAGGCTCATTAAAACAACTTTTAAGGTGATGCACATTGCTTCTCAAGCTTTTTTCCTGACAATCTATATGTCATAAACACTTATCAGCGTACCTTTACAGCCGTCTTCTCCTCAGTAGCTGTCTTACAGCATGCCTCTGCTGTACCAAAGTAGTAGTAAAAAGGATTGTACCTGACCTTAACACAAACATTCAAAATTGGTCAGCAAAAAAAAGTTTGAATGAGTGACCTACCCTGATGAGGATTGCAAAGCTTAGCTTAGCTTCCATTATTCTTTCTCGTTGCTTTGTCCCGCCCTCATAATTCCTGGCCAATGACTGATGAGATTTTTAGTCACATGGTTTTGTTTACAAGCTTTTGCTGGAACAGAAACATTCGGTTGACAGTGTCTGAATTCAGACCAAACACAAGATTCAGGCCTCAGTCCAGAGTGACAGACTTTTTCAGTCTGAATACACCCTTAGTTTGGTGTAATTCCACCCAATTACAATAACAATGCCCCTGTAAAGAGCAAATTAAGAACTCTTCACCTTTAAAACTTTTTGAGAGAACTCACAAAAAAATGTTTCACTCTATTTGTGTCTCTGCAGACTCTGAAACGGAACAAGGAGGAAGAAACTCAACATCTTCAAAGGCCTCCTCACTCACTGAAAAACAAAGAAGGAATATGGGATCGGCGGGACAGGTGGTTGACAGAAAAAAACAACAAAAACATTGGCTCTGAAACTTCCTGGACTTCATAAAAGAGGATGGTATTTCTATCTGGAGAAACCTTAACGAAGCCGCTTCAAAACTAATTAAGAGCCGGCATCTGCCGCCAATGACTGGGGTGCATCAATCTGGTCGACTCTGGGCTGTTTTGTACAGTTTTGTTGATTGTGTATCTGTAGAAAATAGGTTCTGTATCATGTCAGAAAAGGTTGAATAGCCCTTTTAAATGTGGAAGAGAAACAACTTTCACAAGGGTTTTTGTTAATGGCCTCTCAAAATATAAGATAATCTGTCAAGTTTAAGGTTTCTTTTTTTTTCTTTCAAAGTCATTGAAACAATCTAGTCTAGCTTTGAAGCAAACTCCTCCAATAATGCTCAAATAGTTTGCCCAAAGTTCCCATCATCCTTTGGTATGAACACAATCTGTCAATTTAGAATTTCAGTTTTACTTTAAACTCAAACTGTTGTTCTGTGTAGAAGGACACAATCATGCAATATAAGAAAAAAAGTCCTTCTTAGAGTGTCTGTTCCTCATATCAAAGTGTGCTCTATAATCACTTCTGCTCCAGAAGGAGCCGTCCCATACCACTATCCTACCTCCATCGTTTTTAGTTTTTCCCCACACTGAAGTTAGCTTTTGTTTATCCAGTCTAATTGCATCTCCACAGATCAGAGGTTGTACATCACTGCCTCCACCTCATGGCAGAAGGCAGAAACCGTTAAGAGTTTTCTAGTCTGCTGACCAACACCGTGTCCGTTCAGCGAGTGACCGCTCTGACACTTTACATTCTCAATCTGCTATTCAATAACTGCTTTCATTTAAGGCTGACCATGAACTGCTCGTCTCATCTGACCTTTCTTCAGGCGTCCTTTTGCTTTCATACTTAAACTCTGAGTTTTATCTAAACCCATTTATTTTCACAATTGAAAACTGTTTTGCTAAACACACTTCCAAATGAAACATCTGAATTCAAAATTTCTCAAGTTTTCCTTCATTCACAAATTTTTTTTCTACGATTGCTCTTTAGCACCAAAGAAAATGTCATACTGGACAGAAGTGACAAGACAGAATTGGTTTTGTCTTTTTTTATTGCTGCTTGAACAGTGTTCGTCTGCAATGCTTTTACTATAGTAAAAGATGGGCATGCCACCAATAATAACAATTTAAAATAGTAACGTTTTGTAACTCTTGTCAAAAGAAGAAACTTACAGCACACAGACTGGTTTCACTTCATCAATAAAACCCTTGTAATAAATAAACTATTATATTAAAGCATCTTCAATTGAAACCATTTTGGGGAAAATTTGACAAAAACTATAAAATCTGTTAAGTAAAATGAGCTAAGGTTTCTAAAGCTGATGTAGCATGTTAAAAATAAAGTCCCAAAGCAGTGTTTAGTTGGATCAACTAAAGATTAAAACAATTTCAGTTGTAAAACCTGAGTATAAACCTATCTTCACACCGAACATGGCATGCTTTTAAAAACTTGCTGAATGCAGGTTCTTGAATGTGCATTTAGCCCATGGTGTTCACACTGGACAAGCAGGGAGGGGCTTCCTTATTTTCTACCATTTAATAGCTTGTGTCTGCCACCTACAGTCGGGAGAGACTTGGTGCAAAATGTTTAAGAGTTGCAAATATGGTGAATCTTGCTCCAGGAGTTTTCTTTCACAGCTCTGTTCTGATATATGAAACACTTGGTGTCATACAACTCTGGCCGAGTACAAACAGCAGCTATTAATTTGTCCTCCATGATCAATTTCAAAAGGTTGTCTCTGTCATGAATTAAGAAGGACGCCATCCATACGTCACTACAAAATCTGAGTCCCTCATTGGTCAAAGTTCAACCTGGTTTAACTTTGTGTATGTATAGTCCAAAATTGATCTTAAAAATGTGTGTAGCTATGCATGAATGCAAGAGTTTTGAGAACAAAAACCTAAAATGCACATGTATGTGCATTTCCGTTGACTTTTCACTGGAAATGGTCTCTTGGACGTGTGTTGCTAAAGGCAGGGTGAACGTAGCCTAATGTATAATGGTTTCACATGACAATGAGTTCCACAACTTTAGACCAACAGCTGTCATGAAATCACACTGAACTGAGGAAACGCAAAACCACCAAACAGTGAATATTTCCAAAGGTATTCTGAGAATGGATCATGCACAAAGTGCAGATGATGAAATGCACATGAATAAACGATTCCCAGCAGCTCTGATCATCTTCTTAAGCTTCGTCTGTGGCTCAGGACCAAAGCGGTGGGTTTTTAACGTTTCTGTCTTAAAGCCTATTTGATTGAGTTAAAGCATTGCAATAACCTGGCCAAATCCAGAACCAGGTCAAAGTTCTGTCAGACAAAAGACGTGTGAAGAGGAGAATCTTCACCCCCTTCCAACATGATCAAAGGATACATTTGCAACCAAAGTGTTGTAGTTTTTGTATTTACATAACATTCAACTAGAAGCACACTTTTAGATTTATTTTGCACTGTTGAGCTTTTGCTCGAGTAAAGAGCTGTTTAGCGAAATTGTCCACTTAGTATGTTAATAGATTCCAACGCCGTAACTGTTGTTCACTTTATGTAAATAACATGTCACCGTTCTCCTCTCTGTGTCAACTAATGTACTCATGTTAATTATTGCTGCTCTGGGAGAACCAGTGGCTGTAATGTGAAGTTTTTTTTTTTCCTAAAGTGTTAATGTGTTTCATAATTATTAGTTGTGCTGAATAAACAACAAAAACTACAGTTTTTCCTTTAGTTTTATGGAGAGCTCGTTTTTGCCTGCAGCATGACAGAAGTTTGAAGAAACGCAGAGAGAGGCGGGTGAAACTTGAAATTCTTTTATTTATGATCAGCGTTAGAAAAGTGACAATGAACAAAGGCAGTGCTTTCCGAGGAACGGTTGCGACGTTTTCTTTCAGGGATGTTTTATAGGTTGTCAATCCTGTGGTAAACACCAACAAAAACATAAATAAGCCCCTTCACATTCTGCATTAACATGCAAAAGATTCATTTACATCATCCAGTCAAAGGTGTGCAGACGATGCAAGTCAGGAACTGAAGCAACTTTCAACACAATCTGTCCGAGCTTAAACAGATTTTGGTCTTGGTGGAATCATTCCTGAATCTTTGGAACGCTGACAGACAAACGGAAAGGAATGGATTTCAGTTCAAGATGAGGCATGAATCCCAGCTGGAATGGACAAAAGGAAAGTCTCAGTGGATTGACGGAGTGGTTTCCTGCTGCAGCAAAGAAAGCAGTTCTTTATTTTAACGTATTGTTTCCATAAAACCTTTAGCTTTCTCACAGAAGATCTACACCACTTATGTAGGCAGGGATAAAACCTGACCTTGAAATTCTGTTATTATTTAATGGGGGAACATTGTGAAAAGAAAAAGACGTTTTATATTTTTTTAACTAATAAAGAAATGTTTCTAAATCCCTGCAGTTGGGAGCAGAAAAACAATAAGTCACTAGATGCCAAATGTGCAGCCAGCTGAATAAATCAGCTCAGATCCTTCAGCAGAACGACAGCGATGGTCAGCTTCATGAGTGAACGCTCAAAAGATGTGAAAAGTGCTGATGCGGTTTGAGAAGGAGCGCTGCGGCCTTGAGACAAACTGATTTGTTTCTCTGCTGCGGATCTTCTCAGAGAGATTCCAGAGGAACAGTTGCTTCAAAATATACCGCTGTTCATATACACAACAAGGGAAAGCCAGTTTGCACAGTTTATTGCTTCTTGTTACGATGCCTGAACAAAAAGAGCAAAACTGGTAGATTCCAGTTGGGATTTCGCCGACAGCCGCATACATACTGTATGAGTCAAATAGAAAAGAAATTTTGACAGAAGAGGAGCCAGACAGGAGAGTTCTAAACTGGAATTCATGTTCATTTATGCACATTTTCCTAGAAATTCTGACAAATAATGGCAGCGATTGTTTAGAAATTATCTTTTTTATTATTTCTTTTTTTGTTGCCACAGTTTGATATTAGCAGTTGCATAATTATTTTTCTTTTCCTGTGTGTGAAAAACTAACCATGAAGTATTTCCAGTCAGAGAAAAAGCTAGAGCAACATCTGGTGTCAGTTTAGAGCATTCTCATTAAACTCATTTATTTCACAAAAAAAGAAAAAAGGAATCAAAGTGAGCGGATCAACAAGGTCCCGAGTTACATTCGGCTGGAAAGACAAAAGGCAAAAAAATAAATCAAGTTGAACATTGGACTTATAATCAGAAATGGAATAATCTTCCACTCGTTCGTCACTGACTCACAGTGAGAGCTGACTACTCCTTGTGCAAGTTTCCTGCCCCGTAAAGACCACATGAAGAAAATGTAAACAACAGGCTTTAAGTCTTAGCTGGGTGACCAGCTAGCTGTTAAGTTGGAAGTGAGAAGAATCATCAGGAATGCATAATTACAAAAAAATATGACATGCTTTCTGGTCAGAGGAGGCAGCTTTGAACACAATGTTCTACTTTTTTAACCAAACCCTGTTATAGTTGTATTAAGGCCTCATAGCTAGACTTGCAGAGATGCTTAAAAGAACTGAACTCCTTGGAAAACTGGATGTGATCATGCAGTGGGACTTTTTTTTTTTCTTTTTGCCTTCATAGGGTTCAAAGCTTTCCCACCTTGAAACCTTCAGAGAAATGCAACCCAGCAAGAACAAAAAAGATTAAGGAAAAGGAAAGTTAAAGGAAACGGTGGTAAATGTTAAGCGCTCTGCAGTCAGAGCACTCACGCTGTCCGTGTCAGGTAGCTCGTCCCTTTTGTCTGCAGCACAAGGCTCTACGTGTCATTTAAACATTTTCTGCAGCATGGCCGTGGCGTAGGTGGGCCGAGCTTGCCGGCTCTCGATGGCGCTGCGGAGGTACTGGATGCCGCCGCAGCGCTCCCAGATCTCCTCAAACTGTCGGGGCAGAATCTCGGCACCCCTCTTTCTGGACAGGCCCGTCTCCTCCAGGCTCAGCTCGCACATCTCCATGTCATCTTTGCCTGAAACACAGATGCTTGAAAATAAATTCTGTTTTTATTTGCTTTTAGATGCAAACAAACAATGTAACTAAACAGGATTTACCAGCTTAGTCCTTACTTTGAGCGTTTTTTTCCTACATCTTGTTTTTAATTCCTTTTGGAGATTGTTGTGCCAGACAGCTAAATACAATTTTACAATTGCCAGGTATTGTTCTGAATATTCTGAACTCCAGACTAAAAAAAAAAAAAAAAAAAGAAACAACTTGCTCAAACTTCAACCAGAGGAAGATCTGTTTATTTCCTCTTTAAAGAGTTTTATGTTTACAAAGAAACTCATTTGTATGAGGAGCAACAGATGTAAATAAGAATGTGAATTCTGTCCCGAAACCAGGCTCTAGATTGTTGCTCTGACTCTTGTTTTGTGCTCGCAGGCCTGACAATCATGCGCCTGGTTGTCAGGACCTGCAAGCATGTTTGATTGATCTGAATTATGATGTGTGTGGCCCAGCTATGACCTGCTGCTCTAGTTTTAGTATTATGTGGAGTAAATCATGGAACCCTGTCCAAACCGAACTTTGTGTGACATGGATGTCAGAGACACAGTCAAGTTGGCATTCCAGAGGAGCACAGGACGACCCTTTCTTCTTCCTGTTTTGGTTTTTCTGCAGATTAGCTGTAAATGTTGGCAATGTAAAACGGCGATCCGATGGGACTAAAACCTGGCCACTAATCGCAGAGTGGAGTCCATCAGAGCTAAAAAAAAAAAAAAAAAGGCCTATCAAGCAGCTGTAAGCTCAACATTATTCAACACTTGTGGCTTTTTTTCCCCGACTTGCTGCTGCTTCCCGAGTGACCAACACAACTCTGCTGGCTGACGTTTAGAAAATCCTGGTTAAAGAATGAGGGGGAGGCACCAGTTCATCCATACACAGCAGAAGGTCCACATCAAAACCAGCTGTTTGGTCCAAGATTTTGTGTTTCGTGTTCTCACTGCAAACTGTTTAAATGTTGAGGCAATATGACAACATAAAGTTAAAGTTATTTACCATAAAAAATGATTTTTAACTGTTGTTGTTTATGCACATAAATCAGAACTAAACACATTTATTTGACTCAATTTATTTTTTATATGTTTACATTTTTAGGCCAAAAAAGTTGGAAGACAAATGTAAATATTTATCAAAACACTTGTATTCCTCCTGCTTCAGAGCACACTGACCTGCCACCAATAGGATGGGTTGTTTATCAGGATGCAGCTCCATCTGCCTGGCGATCCAAGGCCCATCAAAGTGGGCATACCACCAGCCCTTCTTCTTGCTCTGGGGGTCTTTGTACTGGTCGCCTGGCCGGATGAAGGGGATGCGGAAAAAACGCTGCTGACGGTTCATCGCCACTTCATACTGCCGTGCTGGGATGGGCGGGGCTGTGTTCTGTTGAGCTGCTTTTTGACAAAAACAGAGTTAGATACGTTTCTCCGAGAGAAGAGTCAGTGAGGGTGTTTACATGCAGCCTGGGAAAAGCTGTATGGGAAATGTATTTGTTCCTGTTCATCCAAATGTGTTCACGCAAACGCTATTCTACCTGCTGAAGATTCTTAGCAAAAGATACATAAATATGCACTTTTGGTCAGAATTTCCTGTGTGTATGTGTTTATCAAATCAAGTGGGTTTTGTGATCAACTGATTGCTTAGCAACAGCTCGAGTTGTGTCCATTGATCTGAAAAACTTGATGCTTCGCTTAGAAAGTTCACATGCGGAATGGCCAACAGAAACTCCCCAAAGCTCTGCTATTACAGTCCCAGCCTTTGATTTTCATCATTACTCAGCTTACATCTCATTACTTTTAATTAGGAATAAACACCTCTGAGCCTGCATTTAAATGATTTGTAGAGCAGGTAGAACACAGGTGACTGCACAGGAACATTTCGTATTTATTTGAAGAGCTGAAGCCACAAACTAAACATAGATAAAGAGTTCCAGTCGACAAAGCCAAGCTGAAAAGTTAATCATCTTATCAATAAAGTGAGTAATGCTTTATGTTAAGGTCCTTTCATTAAATATTAAAAAAATGAAATGGGCCTTAGAAATCCACTCAAAGAGGTTTTTATCATGCACTATTTAATTATTTTCAGTAACAAAGATCAGTTTGAAGATTGACCAACTTGCCTGTACTAATCTGTGTTCAAATCCTTGGTTTTACCCAGAATTAGCAGTAAACAAAATTAAGATTTAGCTGCAGCCTGTTTTTGGGGACATTTGAGTTGTAAAAATGGCCTGAGGAGCCAAAACACTGTGTGTAATCACAAATGTTAAACTACACAACAGCCAACAATTATGCTTTGATTTAATTACTGACAGATCAGATGGAACTAAATGATGTAAACTATAGTGGGAACGACATGGATTTCCATAGCTAAAGCCTTAGTCACATGCACCCGTATGAGGGTTGACCTGTACGGCTGCTGCAGGTTTCTGGAGAGTCATAGAGGAGCGGTGCATCTTAAGAGGAGCCCAGGTGTGCCTTTTAGTTAACTTGAGACTCGTATGGCCACCTTAAGGGATGTCATGAAAATGAAACACATCGTTGTGCGTGGTAAACGTATTGCGAAGCATTTGTAAGGATTATGCTGGTTGCACACAATTATGACATACAACTGATGTCGTTCGATGCCCCAATGCCAAACTCTAGTCGCTAGTAAGGTGCGCATACTGGCTCCTGACAGAATGCACGCATGAAGTGTGCGGCATATACGTAGGAAAATGTGCATGGATATTTTTGCACTACGGGTTCACCGAGTGGCCTATGACCTTGCTTTTACCTGTGGGCCACCTGCATGCCCCATACAAGTTTGCCAGTATTCTGCGTCCAGACAGTCTGTATCCACCCATAGGGGTGGTTGTGATGAAGGAATAAGCAGCTGCATGCTTGCATCAGTGAACTGAGTCGGTCTGATTACGTCTTGCCAGGTTTGATGAGGAGGTGGTAATGGCCTGAAGCTGCTGTCATGCGTTCAGCTGTAGGGGACTTTCTCTCAATAACACATTCTATCAAACAATTAGCGAAAGGCTCAATTCAATTAAAAGATTCTAGTACCTCGTAAAGACATGGATGGTTTTAGTTTTGCATGAGCTGGCTGGCACTCACGGATCTCTGACTGTCAAATGAATTTTGGGATGAGTTGGAAAAGAAAATGCAAGCGAGGAATTCCCGTCCAACAAAAAAAAATCTTCTCCATTTACTTCATATCACCTTAGTGTTAGATTATCAGCACATATATTTATGAAATGTATTTGAGAGATACATTTTTACATTGTTTTAATTTATTAAAAGAACTTTTTAGGCTTTTAAGTTGAGGCTTTATACTATCTTGTATTTCACCAAAATAACAACATTTACAACAATTTGGGACAACATTTCAGGTCTTAATTGGGATTATTTTATCGACTCTATGGCTCCAAAGGAAAACTTTAGAAGTCTTCCAGTAAGCCTGCAGAGTTCAATTAAAACCACTTTAAATGCCTAGGATGAACTCTGGCTGCTTTAAGGAAACTACAAGAACAGAAGCTAATCACTTCATCATTGTGTTGTCTCTAATCCATCTTGTAAAGCTTAAAAAGGGTCTTATTTTGAAGGCTTGCACCAAGGACTTTAAAATAAAGCCTTACCTGAAGGCAGTTTTCCTTTTACACATCAGAGTTGATTGGGCGCATTTCCCATCACTGCATGTAAACATAAAGCCCTGCTCTGCTGTTCACAGATCAGTTCTGAATAATGACCCGTTTCCCTGAAGTGGAGTCAGAGTCCTGCTGTTAGAGCTGTGGGAGGGTCAGCAGAGATCACAGCAGCGCTGCTGACAGAAGAGGAAACCAGCGAGACAGGAAGCACAGCAGGTGTTTCTGCGGCTCTCAGCAAAGTCAAGTGGAACAAAGTAATCAGCTTTAACTCTACAAAATGCAGCACACAGTCGGGATCTAAAGGCTGAAGAAGCCTCCCTATTTGAAGCTGGTTCAATCAAACAAATTCATGTCAGCATTTCAGCACATCTTCTAGTTTTACAATTGAGCTTTACCTCGAGCAAAACAGTTTCCATTTGTATCCACATTTACAGAACTATTTTAACCCATGAATTCAAAAGTGTTTACACGCAAAAATGTATGTCTGTTTTAAAGCAACAAACCCCATCACCAGCTAGAGTCCTTAGCCATTCTATGAAATGAGAAGAATTGCAGAAGCCAAACCAAGCAGCAACTCTCAGAACGGTCCCTTAAACATAAACACACAGAGCATCCCCCTTTTGGTTAAGGTCAATATCCACCAGAGAAGCACTTGAACTTCACGTCACACCTCCTTCACTGTTTACAGATGCTGGATGTAGCTCCAGGTTTTTGCCTTCTAAAGTATGAAAGGTGATTTCATGTGTTGTTTTTTTTTTTATCTTCTTTTTTTTTTGGGGGGGGGGTCTAAGGTTGATTAGTTCTGAATAATGAAAAAAAAAACATTTTAGAGCTTAAACCACAGCACAAAGATGTTTACTTGACTGAACTCCTTTCTTTGTTTGTTGGTGAATTTTTTTGGAAATGTTGTGAGACAAGATGATCTAGAAAAGAACAACAACAAAAATTAGCTTACCCCCAAAAAGACCCACTCCAATCATCTATTTGATTTATTTTTAAAGCGTTTCCAATGGTCTTAATTACGATTATGCAGTTTTTCGCTAAAGCCAAAAAACCTGTGTGATTTTGTAGGACATAGTTTCTGCAGAGCAGCAGTAGTTTATTAAAATTCCCCTATGAGTTGTGGACGGGAGTGTTTCGTGGAGCAACCCCGCTTCACCAAGGGTGAAGCTACATTGCCCTTGGCAACACACGTTCAAGCAGCCACTGCCGATGAAAAGTAATTCAAAACTCTCCCAATTTACGGTATACTACTGTTTTTGGGTTCTAGGTACAAAATGTGTGGCCACTGGATGCACATTCCCAGTGAAACCAAGTCTAACTTTGACTAATCAAGGACTTCGATTTGGTGGTATGGCTTTGGCTTATCTGGTAAGCCCAGATTTAGCAACAAGGTTTGAGAACGTCTGTGTTTGTTTTTCAGATAACAAAAAACACTAGAAATGAACCGAATCGTTTCCGTTTTAAGCCCAAATCGTGAGATTACACCACTTCAACATTTCGCACCAAGCTTCTTCCAACTGTAGGGAAGATGCGCTAGTAAAAAGTTGAAAAAGAAAAAGAAGAGGAAGGATGTTGAGACACGCCCAGTGTATTTTCTACATGACAAATACGTCCTTTTTCAAACAGCATTTGTTTGCACTGTCATTTTTGTCTGTCCCAGCTGGGACTTTTCTGTGTGGAGTTTGCATGTTCTCCCTGTGCATGTGTGGGTTTTCTCCAGGCACTTCGGCTTCCTCATACAGTCCAAAAAACAAGCTTCATAGGTTCATTGCTGACTTTAAATTGTCCCTAGGTGACTGAGTGTTTATGGGTGTGTGGTTGTGGCCCTCTGACAGACTAGCGACCTGTCCAGGGGTGTACCCCACCTTCGCCTAATAATAGCCGGGACAGGCACCAAAACACTGTGACCCCGTAAGGGATAGAATGGGTTTGGAAAATGGATGATCATCATCAGAAAAATGACATCCATGTTTAAAAACACCAATTTCATTGGAGTGGGTCTTTAACCTGGAGTTAATCTTATGACTTCTAATAACCCTGGATACCTCAGGACTTCACATCGCAACTGCTGCATCACAACTGCTGCACTAATTTAGCTTTTTGTGCCTTTGAGGCATAAAAAACAGGTTTACTAGTAAAAAGCTTGAGTTTGCAAAAACAAAAAGGGCTAAGCTTTATCTACTTCTGATCTTGGATCAAAGCTCTGTTTTTTCCTCTTGACTAAGTCAGGAGGGGACACAGTGAAGCATGCTCTGGCTGTTTAACACCATTTCTAACATTTCCACACCAAGAAACGGGGAGGGGAGGGTTTAATAAAGGCGCGAGGGGAGGGGTTAGTAGCATTGCACACTAGAGAAGCACTTACATGCTTTTTTCACAGGAGGTGCATGATCTGAAAGTAAACATGCCAGGTTATAAAAAAGTAAGACAGATGAGGCGCTTCCTCCATCAGAACATGAGAGGCACAGAATAAACACAAAAACATTGATTCATGATTTGGATTTCATGAGTTTCTTCTTTTACTTGAATTTGACACGTGCAGACCTGGAGACAAAAACTTTTTTTTTTGAAGACCTGTCAGTCGGGGACAATGAGGGAAAAACCTTCAAGTTGACAATGAAAGCTTCCAAGAATCCCTCTAGAGAGTTTCTGTATTTTCTGCTGTGCAAGTATCAACGCCTGATAACATCTTATCTCCTAATGTCACACAGCGGCTGAAACCTTCATCTGGGATAAACATATCTCTTTATGCTTTTTTTTTTTTTTTTGGTCTAGAAGGTTCTGAACTCCTCTGGGTGCCTTAACTTCAGTGTTGAAGGTAAAAAACATTGATGTAAAAATAAACTGACAGTTTGTAACCCAGGCTAAAACTTAAGGTGGGACTTTTGTCTTGTATCAGCCCTGCCTTCATGGTGTCGCAGTGGAGGATAAAAAAAAAAGAAAAGAAAAGAATAATTTTAAAAAAGTTATATTCTTTTTAAGATTAGCATAAATTCTAGAAACAAAAAAAAACAGAAATTCTTCAATATTTATATTTAAAGTACATTTTTCAATATAAGAATTTTCAGACCTTTAGCTCATTTGTTTTTTAGTTCAAAATGAATTTAATTTAATAATTTTCATTGATGTTACAACACAATTTTCGAGCTGGTAGTGCTATCAAATAATGTGATTTACTTTTATTTAAAAGCTGAGTCTACAAGAAAGAAAAATTGGCTGGAAACTGTCGCTCGCTGGTTTCTAAAAGTCAACAAACAACAGTAACAATTAATGAATCCAAAGACATTTCTAGAATCTACAAAGCTTTATACCCTTGTAACTGCATGATTTGAATTATTGCGGGCTATGCCATTAAAACAAGCTGTTTCCGAGTTCTCGTTTCAAAACGATGATTCCACATTAGTAATTATAAATGGACAACATGGACAGACTACCGTATATCTTCCAATAGTAGCCGGGGCGTTTATTTAAAAAAAAAAAGTCGTCCGACCCGGCATTTATTAGAGACCAGCATCTATTAGAGACTGGCCATTACTGTATGGTAGCTTTAAACAAACTGTGAAACAACCGCACAGTTTGGTATTTTCCACTCAGACATCAGGGCAATGTAAAAACCTTAAGCCCTTTTCTAACGTGAACATTTTTAGGCCTGATCATTAAAGACTGGACTGAGTACCCACTGGTCCTAAAAAGAAGAAATTCCATAGACTTCTATAGAGGAAAAAACTGCTACTTTACTCATTCTATTTGTCAGAATAACCATTCTTGCTCTGTTACACAGTTTTTAACATGTTCTTGACAATCCAACATTTTTTCATGATATTTTTTTCTGTTATTTAAGTGGTCTTACATTAAACTATCAAAGTGTTTGATTGACAGGTTTGCCCGAGCCCGCTTTCAGTGGAAGGGGTGTGGTCTTCTAACATGCTCTCTCCTGATTGAAAGAGATGATGCCATAGAAATGTATGCTCAGACCAACTTAGACCATCTCTGCTTACTTACAATTTCTGGTTCCAACATAGAAATGTCCGTAACACTGTAAAAAATTACTGAATTAACTTCATTTCCTTGGGAGCTGTAAGCAAGTTATTTTTGAATTGTCATTGACATGCCAGAAAAGATGCATATAACAACTGCTTTATGGGGTAATTATAGAAAACATGGTAAAAGCTTAGCTCCTTCTTTGTTTCCTGACTTTTGTACATAAAGGTATATTTTTGAAGGCTAAGTGTTTCGTTTTTACTAAAAGGTAAGATTTACAAGATTACTAAAATAATTTCAGAAGCAATAAGTTTTCTTCTCCTGTAACACAAAAAAATATTCCATGTACTTTCAATGTTGTTAAGTTTGGGTAGCAATGCTTTCTGCAGTTCTTCCCTTCATAAGGTTATAAAAATGTATCTGTAAAGGACATAAAAATTGAAAAGTAGTGAAACATCCAAAATAAAATGTTGAGATCTGCGTTGAGTGAGCATCTTAAAGATATTCACAGGACAAAAAATACTTTTTTTTTTCCCCGAGCTCCGAGTGTGGATTCTCCGGAAACCTTTGTTGTTATCGCTGAGATTCTCTCATGGTGTTGCAACAAACATCTCACATTACAATTGATCAGCCCTGCACATCCTTTCAGAACCACCTCTTTGTACAGCACAGTCTCCATTCTAGATCCTGGTGGGTTTTTCCCAGATAAGCAGCTCACATCAAGGGTTTCCAGAGAATTTGTATTCCACCAATTCACAGTCAGCCAGATGAAGCATTTATCAGAGCTCTTTGAAAAACTCCTTTGTTCTTGATTCATCTTCACATGCATTTTGAAGGTCAGACTTCTACCAATCCTTCTTCTTTAAGCCCTACTTTAAGCCTCATGCTGAATTTCATTTTACTGGAAGGCGCACTTCTAACAGACTGTAATGTTTAGATGTTTTTTTTTTTTTTCTTTCTTTATTGGAACAACTAACTGACATGCACCATCATTTTGTCTGCAGTTTTTAGAATAAAAGACGGGATCATCTTTATTTCATGCTTTTGCAGAAAAGTTGAAAACTCTAAAGCCTTTGAAAATGATTCATCTGAGTGATTAAATATCATTTTAAACAGTCTGCTTCACATTTACAACAGTGGGAATAAAAAGAGTTTTAAAAAAAACACTTTTTTTAACCCGTTGTGATTGTAACATTAAACACGGATAAATCGTTGTTACCGGGCTGATGGTCAAAATAATTTAGAATCAAATAAAATGTACTTACAATAAATTGATTCACACAAGGAACAGGTGATAACCAAAGAACCAGACAAGTTCTTAAATTATACCATACACTCAGATTGTTGTGTAACGTGGTTGAAACCAGAACAAACTAAAGCATAAATTGATTTCCAACATTTTTGGGGGTTTCGTGCCAAAGGTAGGAAAACGTGTTTTCTGCAAAGTTCAAAAAGTCCCTCGTCAGATGCAGAGTTCAGAAACACAATTTTTTGTAGTATATCGTTTAAGAACCAAGATAACTCAAAGGACATCAAATTCAGAGAATGAATCAAACTATTGGTCACTTATTTACAAAATGGTCAGAAACACAGTTAGGATTTGGATTTTTCGAAAGGAAAGATCAAATTTGATTGAGAATGTTATAATTGTTGCTTGTGCATGATTTTAATGGTTTTTACATTGTTCATGAAGAGCCTTAAGACAACTTTCACGACTTTTTTGATTGACTTTGCCAGTATTTCATGGCTAGCTATAGAAATATGTCTTAATGAAAGAGAGGGGATGAGACTCCCTCTCAGACAGCAGCTACCTGTCAGGCTGCTGACAGGTACGCAGACATAGACTTCCTGTAGAGTCCATGTTAACTGCTGTCCATGAGCAATAGGAAGGGATCTGCAGCCGTCACGAAGACGACTGTGATGAAGGCTGACAGTGTGCGTGCAGTCCCACCAGCAGTCTGAGCAAAGTAACACAATAGATAGCTCAGTGCAAGAGCTCTTTGTTGTCATGACAACACAGAAAGGTGAGACATAGTCCATTTGTTTCTTGTGTCATTGAAAACTGACAAAACACAACAAAGTAAAAGAGAACCGGAGCGGGTCGTCACAATGGAGCTCTGTCGCGTCGGGAAGATAACATTCAGGGGTTCTTTTTTTGTGTGATTTGCTCGTTTGTATGCGAGAGCGGTGCACAACTGAATCCTGCTGCAAGCAGCCTCAAACATCCAATTCGACATGATTACATTTGTTTCTGTTTTTTTTTTTTCTAAAAGGCATTCAGGTGGCATTCATTATAAACATAAAGAGAACCTGTCGCACTACATCTCTAACCCCTCTGTCTGGAGTACAAGAATGAAGCAGAAACAGTTAGAAGAACTGAAAAATCTGCTGATAAAACTGGCGGTTCTCTTCATACCGTAGTCTGTGACAGATTTAGGGAATCGCTGCTCCGAGTCGGTGTTCCTCTTCTTGTTCTTTGCCTTCCAGGCGTGGTACACTTTAAGCCGGCGATGGAACTCCTCCCTGCAGGCAGCCAGCAGCTCAATGTCTGCAAACAAGGAACATCAGTAGAACAACATTAGTTTAAGATCTTAAAAAAATCCAGAATAATTATCTTTTATCATTAACATCGTTTAGCATTTATGAACTAAAATAACTTAGGTCCCCTTCCAAATATTGTTTTATCTATTGTAAAAGGATCCCCAGTGGGTTTTTTATTATTCCAGTTTTATGCAAAGTCAAAAATCATGTTATTTTCTAGGACATAGTTTCTGCAGAGCGGTAGGGGTTCACTTTTAATTCACCTGTGATTTGTGGGCGGGACTGTCGGCACGAAGTAAGCCCACCCCCACTTCCCAACATCCATCTGTTTCCACTTTTTTTTTTCCACTAGCTTACAGCCCCTCACAACCCCGAGCTAACATTAGCGGTTCAACACAAATGGCGAGTAATATTGGAGCTATCCAGTCATACAGTTTTCAGTCAAATACCAGCTCAGACAGGGAAAACAAAGACCTACACGGATCTGTTTGGCTGCAAGTGCATGCATCAGAATGGAGCGGAGCAGGGAGCTTGTGGCCTGTCGGTTGTAGCTTCAACGTAACAAGCTTTTTCCAACTGCATTTTTTCATCTGCTCCCAATTCACAATGATTAGAGAAAAGAAATACTCAAACATGCTATTTTAATCTTATTTTCTTTATGCATGTCCTCAATCATAATGCCACAAGAACATGATAACACCAAAAACAATGTTCATCTGAATGGGTCTTTAAAAAACTTAAGCTAAAGTTGGCTTACTGTAACATTACTCCAATAATAAAACACCAAAGTGTGTCCATGACATTTTATTTCTCCACTTTGTCTTATTTTTATATCTGTAACTCTCTTTAGACTCTAAACACTCCCAGTTAGATTCTGGGTTGCAACAACATATTTTTGATCTAATAAGGCAAAATTTGTTTTCAATTAACTGAAATTAATAAACTGTTAAACTAAACACATTTAGTGCTGAGAGCGGCATTTGTGGATCCCTGTTAACCAGATCTCTGCAACAGCTGATTAATTTCCAAACACAATCAACAGAAAGCCCCCACACACACACATGCGCACAAACACACACAGAGCGACATGTTCTGCAGCAGTAAGACATCACTCCTTATCAGAGTGATTCATGTAATTGTCTTCAGTCGGAAGAAAAGAGAAAAACATTCAATTTGCCATCTGCAGTGCGAGGGGCCAACACTGTGCAATACGATGCTTAATGCACTCTAAGTGCTTTGCTACATAAAAAAAAGGAATAAGGTTTTGGAGGCAGCGACTCAGTGATGAGGAAAAGAAGCATAATAATAATTTCCATTTAGATAGAAGCTAAAATCACTGCAAAATGATTTAAAAATAACTGAATGTCAATAGACCATTGTTTCTCTGCTACAACCATGACAAAGTGAAATTCTCTAGACTTTTAGACTACTGTGATGTCCTTGTAAGTGAACAGAAAGATAAGACAAGAATAGTGAAGAATTTTAAAGATAAGCCAAAAACATAAAGGCTTGATTTATATATCTCATGCTTGAGTTTGTTCATTTGGAAAAAAAAGCTCAATACAAACATTTTGCTTGAAAAAAAATATCAATGATATAAGCTATTATCTCAACAGGGAAAGGAAAGTGAAGTTGTGAATCTTCAGACATATGAGGTACATGTTTGTATAAACCCCCTTTGTATACGAGGCTACACTTTATTTATATTAAATTAGATTTTTACTGTCATTAGAAGTGTCATTTATGGTGGTAGGACTAAACTGGAGATGCATGGTCAACCATGGCCAAAATCCCCCTCATTTTCCTTCTATTCCTCCTGCTTTAATTTCACTTTAACAATTTTTATTAAGTACGGTAAAGATAATTTAGTATCTTTGTAAAAATGTGGACAAACTGGTTTATAAAAATTGTAAAAATACGAATTTTTTGGTGTGGTTCGATGCTTTACCTAGATTCTATGTGGCTCATTGCGACTGTTTTGATTTTAATTGAGATTTATGAAAACAAAAACATTTAAACGGCAATACAATTAGAAAAAAATAAACATATGATAGTTTAGAAAACTGTTGCAATCCAACAGTTGTACGTGGAGAAGGTATTTTAAGTTAATGCAATTTTACAGCAGCATCATTTAAAATCAAAGCAACAATCCAAAGTTGATGGTTAAAGTTAAGTTAAATCTGCAAAAAAAATTGAAATTCACTTAACTGAATAAAACATGTAATATTGCAATGATTCAATCGAACACATACTAATGTAGACATTTTTGTGCCGCATGTGAAAGCTGTGAAAAAGGAAAAAAAATTCAAAAATCTTTGAATTGAGGAATAAAATCCTTCAACAATCTATGAAATGAGTGCAAAAATCTTGGTTACATATTTTTTCCACAAAGGAGTGAGTGATAAAAGATATTTTTCAAAGTTGACACTCCTAATATAACACTTCAAAAGTGTGTACTTTTGTTAAATACTAAGAATGTCCTATTTTGTGTTGCAGTGTGTGGTTTGTCCTTATTTAAAGCTCAGTAATGAAAGTGAATAATGAATATCTGTGCAACCAAGTGCCAGGCAATAATTTAATAGCATGTAAAATCAGAGGCTTATTTTCTCCAAATGGTCACTAATGTTGGGATGTTAGACCTGGGGCGATGCTGCTTAAGATCAGTTTTAAAATGAACTCACATTACATAGTTACAGCTTTTCAATTATTACGACACATATTGTACTTTTGCTGAGAATTGGAACCGGGCAGACTTCATTCTATTGCCCCTCTCTACTTATTTTGTCTTCATCCTTTATTTCTTTATTCTACTACACTTTTCCTTGATCCTCATCCTGTTTTTCTATTCTTATTTTAGTTTCTTCTTTTCAATAACAGCTTGACATTTTTTACAAATATTTTTGAAAAGGAAAGTTCCTAAAGACCCACCAAATGGTGTTTTGGTGTTTTTAACAAGTTCTTATAGCCTTTTTCTCATAATCGAGAACAAGAAGAAAGCTGAGCTTAAAATTGCATTTCTGAGTATTTCTTCATTTAAATTGTTGTAAATCAGAATTAAAAAATGCAGTTTCAAAACGATTGTATTTGTGACGTAAAAATACACTGAGCGAGCCATAAGCTGCTGCTCTGCTCCATTCTGCATCTACTTGTAGACAAATAGATGCTGGGGTTGCTCCACCCCGGCAGTCCCGCCCAAAAGCCAGAGGTAAATTTCTACTGAACTCCTGCCACGACATAACCATAATTAAAGACCATGAAAGATTTCATAAAAGATCAAACGATGATCGGAGTGGGACTTTAAGGGTTGATGATAATTTTCACAACAAAACCTAACAGCAGTTGAAATCTAGCTTACAGCAACTTCAAACTGGAGAGGTGGTGTTAGAAAACAACCAAAGCATCCATCTCCTAATGTTGACAACATCCACTTGACAACATCTTTAGTTCTGCTATACTTCTAATTTTCAGCTCCATTGTTATTCAGACGATACCCTGCTACACATATAGAAAGCTTCAACAACTTTAAAACTTCCCTTATTCATGGTTGAAAAGGAGTAAAATTTGTTATTCATAGAATATACTCTGAGAGTGAATTTTATTTTGCTTTATACTTGATCTCTGAATTGTGATCATCCTCAGCTCTTCAATAATACTGTAATACATTTTTTAATAAGTGTCTTTCAAGACTCCCAAGGACACTGTACAGTTAAAATACAGTAACAACAAAAACAGATAAAAATTTCATTTATAAGATTTGGTGGAGACAAAGCCAGGTAGTATGTGATATTTACAACAGATAGGTTTCGAGTTGTGATTTGAAAATGGTTAAAAAGTCTGTGTTCCTCATGTATCAGGAGGGAGAGAGTTCCTAAGCAACTGAAAGCTCTGCCCCCAAGGGGCTGAAACAGTATAAAGAAATTGTAAAGTGGAGGGATGAGGAAGACCTTGGGTGGTGGGACGATATGGCAATCTTGACAAACACCCTTGTTTTTTTATTCTAAGTTTTAAAAAAGTTTTAACACTATATTACTTACATTCTAGTTTATACTTTCATAAAACCACACTTTAAATATCTTTTCATAAAAGGCTGATTTTCTTTTTTCCAAGGCCATCATTCAGATTTCTGTTAAATACAGTTTCTTGTATCATCTCGCACAGCTGATAGAAGAGTTCAGAGCTGTGTTCCTGTCCTGCTTGTCCAGTAACTCTCCCATTCTTGACAGAAATGGCCATAAAATCAGGTCCAGACATTAAGGTGCAAAAAGACAGGAAAAAAAATCTGAGTTTTTGTCAAAGCTGCCCACTTTTGCTGAACACAATAATAGTTTAAATGTCCTATATGTAACCATGGAAACTCCAGGAATGTAGATTTAAGAGACAAAATAAAGACAACGGGAATATTTCAGGTACGTGTTGGAATATTTTTCAACAATTTTTTATTCTTAAGGTAATAATAATAGCAACCTTTTGGTGGTTTGAAGCCAGTTTTTGTCACCTAAACTCCTGTATTTCAGTTGAAAATAGGTTTTGGGATGAATTCCAGAGAACCCTCACGCCACAGGTTTGAGATTTACAGCAGAGGATCAGCTTGTCGCTGATTCATGTGGCGCTGTGACAAATTAAACATCTACTGTACACTCACCACATGAGGTGTTGATGGCATCCCGCAACTCAGCGTACTTCCACTTGCTCAGCTCGTACTTCTTGGTGCCGGCAGCTGCCTTGGTCGCCTGGACCTGTTGACCTCTAATAAACGGGGCAAAACAAGGACGCAGAAAGTTAGGGGGATTGAGCTGTAGCAGGAAGCTGTGGGTGCAGGCACAAGGAGCGGAGTTTTTTGAATCATTTGGGATTTGCATGAGTGGAGTTTACTGAGGGTGCAATCTTAGTTATTTGAAGAAAACCCTCAAAGAATTAGAATTATATTTCCCATCATGGCTAAAAACCAAAATCAACCATCTCTCACGCTTTAGCAGTGCAGCTAAAACAGGAGAAAGACACTTGTACAGTAAACTTCACTCAAGTTAAACACAAACGTGAGACATGACCTCACACAATAAGGCAAAGTTGCATTGTTGCTGGAGCCACAGCTATGAAAGTCAGGATGAAAAGGAAGGAGGGAAGGGAGGGGGGGCAGAAAACTGCATTGCTGTGAGAAGGGAAAGTTGCTTTAACACAGCTACAGGGTTGGACGACAAAATGCATGCTGTTACAGTCGCCAGGAAGTCTAGTAGCACAGTCGGTGAAGTCTGTCTCAGGTCTGTCAGTTAAGACATACACAGTCTTTGGACAGTTTGAAATGTGCAGCTTCTGAATTTTGATTAACTCAAACGCCAACCCACAAGTTCAACTACAGTAATTTAGACTTTCAGATTACGGAGAAGCAAGATTCAAGTTTATTTATTTTGGCCGACCTTGACACTCACGTAAACACAAAACTGAATAGAAATTAACACAAAGATCTTGACTTGAACTCCTCCCTAATCTCAACTCATTTCCTTCATTGAGTTAAGTGCACCTCCTTTCGTTTACTGTAGACCAGAGGTGTCAAAATTCAGGCCTCTTCAGGCATGTTTTCCAACCAACCTGCCACTGAAGCTTCTTCTGGGCAGAACACACCTGATCCAGGTTATTAGCAGCAGGTATGACAGGGTTTTTACAAAAACAACCTGGAGTTTGATGCACTGCTGTAGAGCCCAGTCTTTTCAGATTATGGAGTATCCTAAAGTGAGAAATACTCTTCTGTAATCTTGTCACGAGGAATCTGTGGTCACCACTGCATAGAAGTTCAAATGGGCCATAATGAACAGACAAATACCTTTGGAGGGCAACTGAAGGATGAAAAAGGCGACGCTTAAGTGACATTTGAAAATTCAGAAAATCTGCAAAGGTCAGCAGATCAGAGACACGGAAAAGTGTTAAACTGAAAAATCTACTTTTACAGAGAATCAACAAAAAAAATCTGAGAAAATCTATTTTTTCTGTGATAAATAATAAAACAGTGATTGTATTTGACAGATGTTGATTTTGTGATAAGTTTGAATCAAAAAGACTGATTTGGTTGACATTTGGTTGAGACGGACGGTTTTTACCCACCGAGACAGAAGTTCAGACATTTCCTTCGCCATTTCCTCCCTAAAAGCATGATGTTTGAATATGAATATGTTTGTAATTAGACATTTATTATAGAAAATAAAAAACACACTAAATTAAAGCAAGAACAAAAATGTACCAAAAATTATGCAGATTTTTTAAACTATTGTAAAATTCTGCAATGAACATACAACAAAAATGGTGCAATAAATCAACAGAACCTTATAAATCCTTCGGCTGTGCAGCTTTCAGCTGTCATCCTTTTACCAGAATACTGGCCTTAATGTCCATCCCAGACCATTCTTAATAATCCATGTATAGGTATAAATGGAAGAAGCACTGCATAACTCTTAACACGTGTAGAGATATAATATCAATGTGAGAGCTCTTCAACCTCTACAGCAGAAATCCAAAAATACTACAGCAAGAAAAGTGTTTGCCAGCTTTTTGGTTTTTATGCACCAAAAAGCTAAAGAAATCAATTTTTACAAACGTTAATGCACTTCCTCTTATTTTTTTTACAGACTGCCCTTGTCTGACAACGAGTTGGCCAAAATTGAAGAACATTTGATTTAAAGGCTGTGAAATGTAATCCAAACTGATCTAGTTTCCTTGCATGAAAACACATTTGCTAAAGCCAACTACCAATATATAAACTTCATTTGCACAGAACAGAATTAAAAGAAAAGAAAGTCAAAACTCAATTAAAACTGGAGTAATTGAGCAAGAAGACGGGGAATCTTGATGGAGGGGGAGAATGATAAGCGTGAAGAATTCAATAAAGAAAAGACGACAAAAGAAAAGGTCAAATGTGTGAGTTAAAATGTGTAATTTGGAGAATAAACTAGCTTTTAAACTAGCTTTTTCCTGCACGTGTGACGATCTCACAGTCAATCAGAAAACTATTTTGTGCTCAAACTGTGCATAAATTCTTCTGACTGTTTTTTTTTTTTTTTTTTATAGTTTAGAAACAAAGCGATGTTTGTGCCTTTGAAAGTAATGGCAGAAAAGTGCTGAAAAGTGGAACCTTCTGCAGGGTAAAAAGGCTGTAATGCACCACTCAGCACCCTCAAACATGCATAAGAGGGTAATGTGGCCACTTTAACAGCTGACTCACTCTGTGAAACTCTATTTTCCACTCTCAGAGGCACTATGTGTGTGAAGGGAAGGGTGCTGATGACAAACCGAAACACTGGGAGCTTCTCAGGAAAGACGGCTAAACTGTTTCACTGCAGTAATCCTGAGCTGAACTGGTGAAGCAGGGCTGATTTATTACCGAAGCACTTAAGTATTCCCCACAGAGTCCTGCAGGTGTAGAGCTTAGAGTGTTAGAGGAAACCTACATGGTCAAGTTCTTGGATTTTGGGGTTGCAGCACCACTGTGGACAAAAAATAAAAGATAGTAAAATGGAGTGGCAGTGAAGGACACGGCAAAACCAATCATGAAGGGAACCATGATTCCTCCCCATCATGACACATCAAGAAATGATTGTGCTTATCAACTCTGATTAGAACATTATGGACTAGATTTATGAAACAGCTAAAAATCACAATTATCAAAAAATAATTATTGTGCGGTAATTATACCACAAAAGGATGACAAAATGAATATTTGGAAAATTATTATTAAATTCACTAATCAAATCTATTAAACGACTTTTAAAGATGACCGTTGAACAGTGTAATTTGGTATTTAAAAAGAGAGTAAAGAACTGAAGGCTCACTTTTTGTTTACAAGAAATTATAGAGAAAGCTGACAGATTGTTTAAAGTGAGTCCTTTAAACTTGAGAAAATCACATCAAGTGTCTCTCTGAAGCACCACCCATGGCAACATGTGTTCAGGCAATTACTTCCAATGAAAACTAAGTGAACAGGCATTTCAGACTTCTGCGTTCAAAACTCTCGAGTTCACGCGTCACTATGCACATTTTTAAGACCGTTTTTGGGTTTTACATACAAAACACGCTGCCATTGAGTGCCCGTTGAAAGTTTAAACCAGGTCAAACTTTGTCCAATCAGGAACTTGGATTTGGTAGTGACATAACAGAAGTGCCATCTGTTTGTAAATTGATCATGGAGGAGAAATTATTAATTGCGGTTTGCCTGGACGGTATTATATGAAGTTTTTCATGCATTGGAATGGATTTGTTAAAGAAAAGGCCTGGAGAAAGATTAACCAGATTTGAACCAAAGCCTCTTCCAACTGTAGGTGGTGGACATGCGCTAGTAAAGAGTAGAAAAAGAAGAAGCCACTCCCTGCTTGTCCAGTGTCAACACCATGAGCTAAACGCACTTAAGGACCTGTGGTTAGCATTCTTGAACAAGTTTGATATAGCCAATATAAACGTATCATAAAACGTTTTTCGCTGCTTTGAGACTTTTATCAAACAGCAGTTTAAAATATTTTGAGAATTTTGTGCTTGAATTTGTTTTTTCCTTTTCAGCTGCTTCCTTCAGGGTTTGCCACAGCAAATCACTCCACTATTTGCCCAACATTTGGCTTCATGCCCAGCTTCTCCCAGTCCTCTGCATTTATCCGGACTTGGGACCAACACATGGAAACATGAAGGTTTAAGGTGGTGTCCCATTAAAATCCAACCATGCCCGACCCTACTTATCTGGCAAGATCAGACGAAATTGGGCATGTCCAGGGTGGCATGGCGGTGCTTGTCATTAAATAGTCAAAAAATGAATCACAAAAACCCAAATGAAACATTCTGTCTAAGAAAATAAATGATTAAAGTCTGCAGTTAGTGGTTTTCCTCTTTCTGTAGCGAGTGGGACAGGCAGATTGTTACAGCATGCAGGGGTTGTTTCTTTTTCTTCACCAAATTAGAGGGGGGGTGGAGGGATTGTGAGGTAAAATTAATGGGTGGAGTCGACGGATCTTACGCTGATCTCTCTGGGGAGGATGGAACTGAGGAGTCATTACTATGAGGACAAAAAAAGATAAAATAATGAGACAATGGCTAAACACAATCAAAATAAGGACGTGATGGTTCATTGTTTCTCAACAGAGAAAAATGTTCACAAAATGTGGGGGGGGTTTTTTTGTTTTCAAACTTTAAGCTTGCAATATTTTTCTTGTTTGGCTGTAAAACATTTTCTGACATCTGCTGCTACAGAGCCAAAGGCTTCATGATGGAGCCCTGCAGCGTGGATGTGCAGCTCACCTGCGCAGCCCCGAGTCGTTGGGCGTTTCTTCGGGGATCAGCTCGGCTTCGCTTTGGGCGATTCTCAGCGCCAGCTCCCTGTCCCTCCTCTCCTGCTCCAGGATGGCTTGCCGGGCCGCCTCAGCCTCTTGCTCAGCCTGCAGCTGCAGCTCCATCTCCATCTAAGAACAAACGCATAACAGACGCATCTTAGATTCAGCCGAAGAACCCCCGACTCCTCTGCTCCAGCACACGACCGTGACCAGAAGGGGCTTGTTACAGCTCAGTACAAGACTCCTCAGGGTTGACTTCATCCAAATATCTACAGGAGTACACTCAAAATCTCTTTCTTGTTTTAGAAATGTGCTTTTACCAACATAGAACTTAACCTTTGAACTGACTGAAGAAAAACTTTTAATTTAAAGTAATCTGCAGGATTACAATACGAAATAGGCCTAAAGAGGTTTCATCTGTGCCCAGTTTAACTGTATAGAAGTTTTTGTCCCGTAATTCATCCTAAAGGGCTATGATAGTGTCAGATGTTTTCCCATTCTTCACCATCGAGCTTGATGAGGATGCAAAAACAACCACCACCTCAAATGTGCACAGTAATAAAAAAAAAAGCTATAGCAGATGGTGCAAACCCACAGAGTACTCTAAAGAAGTTGAAATAGTCAGACAGACTTCTTAAGTACTTCCTTGGAAAAACTTACTTTCCCTTGTTCAGCATTTGCAGTCCCACTGAATTTGAGCATAAAATGCTTGAATAGTACAACAAGTAAACCAAGAAATCAGACATCTAATTGCAGTTCTATCTGGTCTGAATGGAACATTTGAAACATAAAGCAATAAAGTTGTTTTTGTTTTCAGGTTGAGCAGAAAGTTGCACATCTCAGCAGGGAACCCTGCAGCATTGATTGGATTCTTTTTTCTGCTTTTAGTCAGATAGTTCGCTTTATTTCTGATCTGAGGTCCAAAGCTGAACTCGTAAAAAACATAACCTATAATCTGTTTTCATAATTTCATGAAGAGATTCAGTGACCTGGTGTCAAACGTACCGAGCAGAAGCAGCAGTTTGCCAGTGAATCCTCAAGTGTAAATATGCTCAATGCTAGATACACTCTTCTTAGGTCAACAGGCATCCAAAGTCACAATTTTCCATGACTGCTTGTAAACAAAATACCAATTTATCACCTCCACCTTAAATCCTGATTGCTGTGTTAGAACGCAACCTAGAGAGGCCACATAGAAGGTCACAGTTCAAAGCAGTAAATCAAAAAACTAAATCTAATTTTCAGGCTGATTTCCAGTCCATGCAATCCCCTTCTTTTATTATGTAGTTATCAGAGCATTCAAGAAAGCTTTATAGAGGCTTGTCATTGGACCTTTTAACTGGAACAATAGTAGAAAATGTTACAAACAGCTGGCCAGAAAACCATGTATTTTCTTGTAGCTTAGATTTAAATCTTCATCTAAGCAATATTTCATTCAATGTTCGTTTCCAGAACAAATATCGATGTCTTACATTATTTACAAACAAAATTTGCCTTTTGTTTGGATACTCTTTCTCACTATAAAATTAAAGATTGCCTTTTTTTTCCTAAAACGTCACAATGTAATGGATGAGTTTGTTCATACCCAACATTTTCCACATCAGCATATTAAATATAAAAGTTCAAAAGGTAATTTGTATTGTACCATTTTTGTTCCTGATTAGATCCAACTATTTGAAGTGGAATAATAAAAAAAAAAATTCCACTTTTTGGTCTGGCAGGCTGCAAAAGGAATTACATTTAAACACACACACATATATATATATATATACATATACATACACACATACACATAAATTTCAATAAAATTTAGATAAAACTCATCTTTAAAGAAAATCTATATGTGGAACAATTTACACTTCAATCTTTGGATATTCTCAATCTTGGAAACAGCAGATAAAATATTCACTCTTTCTTAAATGTCAGTTTTTTAAATTTAGTAAAGTAAAAAAAGTGTAAAGTAAATTAAAAAAAGAATTAGAGCTGGTTTTCCATGTTTAGGAGAAAGTATCTGGGGCTCACGAGAAGCAAACTCACAGGCAGCCCCCCAGTTGATCAAAGCTGGTGAAACACCTGCACCAAAGCAAACCTCACAACTTTAGCACTGGTTTTTGGTGACGTTCAAATATGACTTAACAGTGACACTGGACAAGCAAACCTGCAATGTCCAAAGAACATAATAAGCTCAAGTAATCGTAAAGGGGGTGTGGTTTTATTGTGTTAATGCTGAGATCCTTGTTCTGGACTGTGACCCCGTGAGCGGAAATTACGAGAACCTTCAACTCCTTGTGAATGTATTAGTAGAACAGCTTCAATGTGCTTTTAGAAGAGACCAGGACAAGAACTAGAGAGCACCAGAACGAGAAAAGGGGACAGGAGAGGGCTTCGCGACCCCCCGGATATGTGCCACACCAGGAGCAAGGTGTCTCTCCTCTCCCTAGGGAAAGGATGAGACGGGAGCAACTCGTCTCCCAAGTAGAAAGCAACACAAAACGAGCCTTGTTGCAGGACAACAATGGAGAACGTGGGGCCATGCCGCTGGAGGAGAGAGACACACCACCAGGATGCAGGCCAAGAAAAGGAAGCGGTATGGATCACCAGAGGGGCGTGGTCGTGATTTTTTATCCTCTTTGGTATGGTTTGATTTTATTTTGAAGATTTTGGATTTGAGTTATTCTGCATTATAGTACGGTAGTCTATTTTTGTGCTAAATACACAAACAGCTCAGAAATGACCAGAATATGTTATGATGCACCTCACAGTGGATCATCACAGCACAAGGGAGGAGTTTGAAGCAGTCATACAGGTTTGTTTTAAAGATTTAGCAAGCAGGTAAACACAACTATCTGAAATATAATCTCTCAAACACAATGCAGATTGTTCCAACTGCAACATCAAGAGGATTTTTAAATCAGGTAGAAGTGTTTGAATCATCTCATCCGCAGAAAATATTATATTATGATATTTTAAGGGGACTTTTTGCACTTCAGGGAGACATTTTGGTTTTCAAAGGAAGCTACAAACTGCATAAATGAGGCTGCAGGAGTGTTTTCTGATTGAGAAATAAACTTAATTCACACATTCTGAATCTTGCTTTGCTAAAACCGTTAAACTCAAAGTGAGAAAAGTCAAACAAAAAATGGCGTTGCAGAGTTAAGGCAGTTCTCTTTTTTTTGGGCTCTCCATAACCTTGTGGTTTAATTGATGATTCCGTTGCGTAAAAAAAAAAAGTTGAGTGCGAAAACAGTGAGTGCAATTCTAAAAAAACATTTCTACAAAAATCTCTTGACTTGTGATATAGATTAAAGTGATATAGTGATATGATAAAGTGATATAGATTTTTCCATTACTCATAATTGTTGAAGTGGAAGCTAAAAAAAAAAAATTGCCAACTTCAGCCTCGTCCGACTTTTAAGGTGGAGCAGATAAAAACAGAAACCAAAAAGAAAAAAAAACTGTCATTAAACTGGTATTTTTTTAACCGTCAATGTTTTCGGGGCCTACTTGCGCTTAAGGTTACAAACCTTAAATCATCTGGTTCCTTAAACATCATGGAAACTGGAGACCTTGACTCCATAATCAAGGTAGGGTTTTAAGGGTAATTTACATTCCATTATGCATGTAAGCTATAAACTAATTCATCCAGTCATGAGAAGTTCTAGCAAAAAATGATATCTTAAGTGGATATAAAACACCCAATGGCACAACAGTCGTAAAAAGTTTTAACCGGTGTGTGCCCGACAGTCAGTGTTGGGTAAGTTACTTCTAAAAAATAATTGATTACTTTTCTTAGATACTGGATAAAATTTGTTATTAAATTACTTTGCTCATTATCTATTTTTAAAAGTAATTCAATACTCGTTACTTTATTTTTTTTCATAAGAAATAAGTAAGTTTTGTTTATATAGCACCTTTCACAGACAGAAGTCACAAGGTGTTTTACAAGCTAAAATCATAAAAGACAGAAACTTTTAAAAGGTAAAAACATAAGACAAAAACTTCAGAGGTTAAAAACTTCTCATATACAAATTCTCAAGGGATAAACAGCTTCACAAACAAGATCTTCTTGTCTTTTATTTAACAGAGCTCCTTAGAAAAAGATCATTTTAATCTCAATAGGACTTCTGTGGTTAAATTAAGTTAAATAAATCAAAACAAAATAACTATACTTTTAAAGCTATAACCTTGTGAAAGGTCTGAACATGGTTCAAGACATAACCTGCCTTATTGATTAATTTGAAACCAGACAACAGTGTGAAAAATGACACTGCTCAAAGTCAGATGTAAAAAGCACAGTTACATCTAAAATCATCTCTATATTCATGTCTATCAAATCTGAAACTAAACGAGTCTTTTGAAAACACAAAGAACTATTAAATGCCTCCATGTTCATTTTGACTATGTATTCCATTACAATGAGTTGTACAAAATGCATCAGTCTCTCTGTCTCTCTACATCTGTCTGTTCTGCACACTTCTGCATTGCTGCGAGTCTACTGACCTTTGCATCCCCACCCCTGCAAAGCAAATTGAGTTCGAACTCATAATGGTCACAAGTCGACTTAGAGAGAAAAATAAAGGAAGAAAGAGTGAATTAATATAGAAAAAACGTCTCAGGAAGGAGCCGGCGCTTGTCGCTCACAACCAGACAGAGCCGCTTTAGAGTCGTTTTATTTGTAATCTGTCACACAGGCCGGATCTCTGCTCTGCTCCCCACCTGACGAGGACTCCTTGCAACGTCTCTTTTCATCTCCTCTTTGAGCCAGTTTGGAAAGCAGCAGTGAGGGCATGTCTGTACTTTGATCGATCCCCAACTCTGCACGCAGATGCGTGCCCGTTTGTGATAGTTGCTCAGTTTTTTTTTTTTTTTTTTATTAATCTCCGTTTCCTTTAACTGAGAGAGAAAATATCAGAGCCCACAAAATCAAAGTAACGAAGTAACAAGGGTTTCTATTGTCAGGTAACTGTAATTAATTACCAAAATTTGAACTGTAATTGGTTACATTACACAGTTATTGACAAAAGTAATTAAATTGAATTACAGTTATTCGTTACTTTGTAATCAGTTACCCGCAACACTGCCAACAGTGTGCAATGTCTGTTGAACCATCTGCCTTGAGATGCCGCCTGCACCTTCTTTCATTTTATTATCTAGCTGGCCAGTCACTTTTGGCTTCAGACTACATCCTCTGTGAATTTTTGGGGATTGTCCTAGATTTTTTTTAAATAATATTTTGCAGTGAAGCCATTAGAACTAGAAAAAAAAAAAGCCTGAGTTCGAAACGCACGGATGTGATCATAGAGAGCTGTTGGTTTGATTAAAACACCTGTTCCCAACAGTTTAGGGTCATAAGGACAATGTGAAACTACTTAGACCAGGGGTGTCCAAACTTTTCGCAATGAAGGCCAGATTTGGTGAGGTGGAAACATTTTAAACTATTGTAAAAACATTAAACTTAATTAACAACTTAATCAACATTTTATAGCAATTGCTTACTTTTCATTTCTTTCCATAAAACAGATACATTTAAATATGTTTTTTTCCCCCGGTGATTCCCAGTTAGCGTGTCTCAGTCTGGAAGTGTCTCTTCAACATGAATCACATATTGATTTTTTAAAAGAAAACTGAGAAGATTTCCTTCCACATTGATGCCTCCATGTTGAGAGAAGTCTGTTTCCTTTCCAAAAAAAAACATTGCTGGTAGAATAAAAGTAACCAATGCAAAATTTTCAAGGGATGTGAATAATTTCACACACTGTCTGTGTGAGTCACCTCCCATATCAGATCAGCAGATTGAGATGAAAAACGTGTCTTTACTGAATGAGTTTTTAGGAATCAAAAATACAAGCTGATAAAAGTGCAGGTCAATCAACCCATTCTATGTCCTAGGACCCCTGCTACCTCCGTCCAGCAATTCCCATCTAAAATCTGTTGTTGATCTGCAATAGGAATCAGAGGTAATGGTCACCACGGCAACAGACAGGCTGTACTCAGCCAACAGGAAACTCTGCAAATGTCATGACTGTATGACACACTGTGCAAGTACAGATTTACAAACAGACATGAGCTTCCAGAGCGTTTGAGAAGCAACTAGTAAAAATTTTAATTTACACTAACAGCACAAAACTATTTTAAATAAAAGCCAGACATTCAGGAGTAGACCATAATGTGTAAATATATTTTTCTAATTATCATACCTTTCATCTTAATAGAGTTAGATGAAAAAAGACCCAAACATGGAAAAGTCATTTGGAATCACCTTCTAAACTTTCATCAAATTCCTGCACAGGTCTGTTTATGCAAATAAGGCTGGCGTAGAAAGAGAGCGGTGACAGACCTTAATGAGCTGTTGCACCTGGCTGATTTACAGGAAACAAGCCCCAAACAAGAGAGCTGTCAGCTGAAACAAAGAGAGGAGTATAAAACTCGTACAAGAAGGTCATTTAGTGTGGAGGATGGCAAAAGATGCTGGCTGCTTCCTGTCATCTGTATTTATTCGGGTTCATGCCTTGACTTAGAAACCTTTATTATGGATTCAACTGAAAATGGTTCACTGTTAGGAATAAAACGAGGGAAATATGACACAAATGCCCCCAAAAAAGCTTAGAAATGTCAGCGGAAAGTTTTAAGAGCTTTTAAACAAGACTGCTGTAACAGAGTCTGGCTCCTTGGAAGTAAAACATAAAAAAGACAGGACTTACAGTGGCTTGCAAAAGTTTTCATAACCCTTGAACTTCTCCACATTTTCTCACATTATCACCACAAACAAAAATATATTTCATTGGAATTTTATGTGAAAAACCAACACAAAGTGGCACACACTTGTGAAGTGGAAAGATAACTATACAATGGGCTCACTTTTTTTTATTTAGAAATATAGAACTGAAAAGGGCAGTGTGCCCCTGCGGCAGACTGGCGACCAGTCCAGGGGTGTACCCTGCCTTCGCCCATGAGTAGCCGGGTTAGGCTCCGGCAACCCCGTGACCCCGAAAGGGATAAAGCGGATTGGAAAATGAATGAATGAATGAAAAAAGGGCAGTGAGCAAAAGTATTCAGCCCCCCCTCTGAGTGCATCCAATTGCCTTCAGAAGTTGCCTGATAATTGGTGACTGATCAAATGTTGACTTCATGACTTAATAGAGTCCCCCTGTGTGTCATTTAATGTCAGTATCCAAATACAGATGTTTTGTGACAGACTCTGTGGTTTGTCAAGAGAATATTGGGGAGAAAACATCATCATGAAGTGTAAGAAACACACCAGACAGATCAGGATAAAGTTGTGGAGACATTTAAAGCAGAGATGGGCTAGAAAAAGATTTCCCAAACTTTGAACATTTCATGAACCTCTGTTCAGTTCATCATCCACAAATGGAAAGAGTATAGCACAACTGAAAACCTACCTAGACGTGATCGTCCACCTAAACTAACAGGCTGAACAAGGAGAGCACTGATCAGAGATGCAGCCAGGAGTCCATGGTGACTCTGGATGAACTGCAGAGATCTACAGCTCAGATGGGGGAATCTGTCCATAGGACAACTATAGGTCATGCACAAACCTGGACTTTATGTAAGAGTGGCAAGAAGAAAGCCATTGTTAAAAGAAAACCAGTGTGAGTGACCCAGCAAATGTGTGGAAGAAGGTGGTCTGGTCAGATGAGACCAAAACTGAACTTTTTGGCCTAAATGCAAAAAAGGCTATGTGTAGCGGAAATCTAACACTGCACGTCACTCTGAACACACCATACCCATTATCAAACATGGTGGTGGCAGCATCATGCTCTGGGGCTGCTTCTCTTCAGCAGGGACAGGGGGTTCCACAAAGCATTGAATCGGGGGCTGAATACCTTTGCACACTGCAGTTCCAGTTTTTTATTTGTAAAAAGAATTTAACTCTTGTATAATTTTCTTTCCACTTCACAAGTGTGTGCTACTTTGTGTTGGTCTTTCACGTAAATTTCCAATAAAATATTTGTGTATATGTGATCATTATGTGAGAAAATGTGGAGAAGTTCAAGGGGTGTGAATACTTTTGCAAGCCACTGTAAATCTTTTGCGTTGCAAACTGATATGGCACTTTTATTTTGGCAGGGGAACAAATAAAGCCTTTTCAGTTTGATGATTATTATGTATGCAATTATGTTCAGGTCAAAGCCCCCCCAAAAAAGCTATCACAACCAGAAGCCTCAAAATTTCCACTGAGAGCAGCAATAAAAAAAAGAAAACAAAAAACAAACAATGTGGATGGAAGATTTTCTGCATTTGAGAAGATTTTTAAAGGTGTTTTGCTTTTATTTTGCTTCCACAACCAACAATTTCGCTTTCAGCTTTACAAAGTCTTGATTTTGATTTTTACATCAAAACAAATGGCAAACAAAGCCTCTTTTCCACACAAAAACACAGACATCCAAAAGAAGGTCATCTTAAGAGCAGACCTTGCTGTGTTGATTCACACTTGTCTACCAAACTTCTCAGAGTATGTTTTCATCCTTGAGACAATCTGCAAACAGCCAGTGGGGCTAAACAATGAAGGTTAAGAAGAAGCTTCTGTCTGCAGAAAGACACCCACCTGAAGTCGTTTCTCCTCCTCCTCTCTTTTTTTCCTCTCCTCCTCTTCCTGCTTTCTCTTTAGCTCCATCTCTGCTTTTCTGATTAGAAAAGACAAAAACACAGCGTGAGAAAAAGCACAGCAGGGCGCAAAAAGAAACCAAAGAAAAGAGCTGAGCAAAGACATTGTTATTGCTGCTTCTTTCTAAGAGAAAATTTGATTTATTTTAATGTTTTCACCACACCAATCAGCTTTTTAAAATAAAGTACAATGACAGAAAAATAATACAAGTATTTTCCCATTCACGGAAAGGAAAAATATTTTAGCTGACCAATTTTCAATTTTTCAGATTTTCACTTTTTTGCTTTTTGAAGCAAAAAACTGAATAAAAAAAATGTCCATTCTTTATAGAAATTGTCTATTAATATTGCAAGTGTTTAATAATGTCAAAACAAAAAACTATTACTGTGTTGAAATAACACAGGACTAAAATCAACCAAAAAAATATGGAAAAAACAACTTTTTATCTTTTTTAATGTAAATATTGATTAATATTAAAAGTCGTTATAATTTTGAAAGAGAAAAACTATTAATGTGTTGGATTAACTGATAACTCTTCCTCCAAGACTAAAAAAAACAAAAAAAGATTAACAAAACACAGCTTTTCATTTTTTTTTAAATGTCTAGTACTATAAAAAGTGTTTGATAATAAAAAAAAACTCAATGTGTTAAAGACAATTATTCTTCCAAGACTAAAATAAATTTTAATTGAAAAAAAATTTTTTTTTATGTAAATGTTCATTAATATTGAAAGTGTTTAAAAGAAAACTGTGATTCTGAAATATCAGTGTGTTATAATCATCAAATATTCCCTTAAGGCTAAAATAAACCAAAAAAGGATGAAAAAACTTCCTGTTTGCTTGTCATGTGCTTTATTTTCCTCACTATCGGTTCACTGAAATGCTGACATTAGAACCATGTACCATTGCCACTTTGTACTGGGTGTTCATTGAGGAATTAAAGGTTATTATGGCGCTGTGACCGGTCCAAGCAGCTGTAAAAGGAAAATGCCATCCACAAAGAAAACGTGAAAAACGCAGCGCTCTGCTACGTTCCAGGTATTTCAGATGTGAAAACTTGTGTCACTGACAGACTTAAACAGCAGGCTGTGAACAATGGGAGGTGTGCAGCTTCTCCGGACCCATGGCAAAATGCTGGTAAAAACAAAAAATAGAAAGGCATTACTCTGGACTTTATGAGGGAGCTCTTATGTTCTGTGTATGGTGAGAATGCCAACACCCTTTTGCTCTCGTGACCACCGGCTTATGACCTTCAGGCATGTCCTGGGAGTTGAATACTACCATTGAAGGAGAATAAAGTGAAACGAAAGTGAGCCATAAAATCTGGACTGTCATCTTTAATATGTTATATTAACAGGTGACAGACAAAATGACTCTCATAAGTCCTTCTGGAGACTTTCCATACAGCAGAAAGCGGCGAGTGCTGCGGCGGCAAGAATGAGCGAAGAGCAGGCCTACCGCAACCAGAGCAGGAAATTAAAGCTTTCCATGTACCTGTTAGCAACGTGCAATGAATCCGGAACCTCTGCTTTCAGATCTGACATTTAGAAAATAAAGGAAGGCTTTTAAAGGAGAGATGGCAGATAAGGAGCAAAGATTTTTGTCCTTTTTCTTTGTGTGGCGTTTCAGCAGAAAAGTTCATTATTTTAATTTCACGCTGAAGCGCAATGATGCAATTAAACAGCTCATTGGCTCTCTGATTGCAACTGTTTATTATTATTATATGTCCTTTACGGTACAAACATCATTAGCCTACCCAAGGCTCCTTATTTTCCCACTTTCAAAGAGCCCGACCTTCTATGCAATCATTCCAAAGAATCTTTTTGTTTTATTTTTTAGCTTTCAAAATCTTATCTGAAGGGTTTTATAATTAAAACTCTATATGTGATACATCAACATCATTTTTTTTTCTGTTACCTACAAATTTTTTCACTGTTACATCGCTTTCATCATCATAAAGGTGAATATTCTTTCAAAAGGGCCACATAAAAAACACCTTTGTTAGTCAGAACTACAGATTTATCTAGTATAAAATAAATATATTTTTTAATTAAAAAATTAAATAAATAAATAATAAAAAATATTGTTTAAAAATTAAAGAAAATCAACTAAATAATGTGATGCATTACCATCTGTTTAGGACCTTAAATGTGACTTTTTAAATAAGAAATTATAAGCTACTTAGGGCAAGTTTTGGTAAAAAAATGTTAATAGTTAAGCGTGTAAAAATAACCTGGGGTTCAAACTCTTAATGTGTTTAATGTCTAATTTATTTGATGTTGTTTTTAATGCAATATCTAATTAGCAGAAAGTAAAAAAACTTCTGAGCTTAAATCCTGATTTACACGTTTCTTAAAGTCTCTTTAAACACGTGTGACTTTATAGTTATTATAGGATGTTCAATGCAACTTGTTGAAAGTTTGAAAACAGGATGATTTAAATGTAAAACATTTTGATTGCTTTAGTTTGTTTTTGTTTAAATCTCAGAGTCTCTGATCATTTATGTGCGCCTCTGGGACACATCAGCAGTAAATAAAAGGAGCAAAATGTAAGAAGTATTTAGTTACACAACACTTTAAAGGCTTTACAGAGCAACACTATCATTATGTAAATTCTACGGGGCTGTTTGTTCAACTGCGGCAGATCCCACCTCTTTTTAAAAAGAAAAATGCTTCCAGCAAGCCTCAGAAAAGCAGAGGCAAACAGACTCCCTCCTCCTTCACTTACAGTCGCCTGTCCTCCTCCTCTTGCTTGCGGCGCTGCTCTTCCTCCTCCCTTCTCTTCCTCTCCTTCTCCATCTCCTCCTGGATGCGTCGCAACCGCTCACGCTCCTCCTCCTCCTTCTTCTTGTTCTGCAAAGCTGTCAGTAGGTGCTCCGACCGGGTCACAAGAGACTTGTACTCGTGGTCAATGTCAATCCGGGACATGATGGTGCTCTGACAAACAAAAATGCAGAATAAAATCCTTGTTGTGTGCATTTTGGGGAATTCAAGCCCAACTGTCACATACTGGGTGTCTCCCCTTTAGGAGCTTTGTGAAGGAACTTTTGAAATCAGACTGTAAGAAGTGCTGATTTACGCTAGTCAGGTTAAAAATACAAAGGGTTTCCTTATCCTCGCGGTTAGCCTCATTCTCATGTTGAAGGCCTTTATTCTTCAACTCCTTCCCTTCGCCTCAAGAAGACAAACTTTGGTGAAATATTCTTGTGATCACAGAGGTTCTCACAGTAACTGAATGTTCACCTGTCATCTGACACGAACACGTGGGATGGAGGTGTAAACCTGGGGAGGGAAACATGCTGCCGTGTCACACCAAGTAAATATTCATGAGCATCTGCTTTCACCACAGCCTTTCTCCTTCAACTGTCATTTACTTGACAACAACATTTGAAAAGGAGGGGAGGTTATCTCTGAGAAGGACAAATTTGATGTCAGTGAAAACTTATTAATATAGATCAAAAGCAAATAACTTTACGATAATAAATCGAGGGCCCTGACGATCCATCCGTTCAGAACTATAATTTCTCATGTCAGCCCTTCCATTAAAAAGGAAAAAAAATGACTGAACATTAAAAAAAAAAAAAGATTATAACCTGGATTTCAAATATTTGAAAAATCCCACATGTCCCAGTTTTGCTATGCAGAGTCTTATTAAAGTACCTGTCAATCAAACTACTCCAGCATGTGGTTTAATGTCAAGCTGTCAATCACTTTGTCAGAGTAATTGGTACTTCTGTCACAACAATAAAATTTTCAATCAAAAATACTTCCCCCGGCGGGTGTCTCAAGGCAGAAGACGAAAGGCTTTGCAGAGGCACAGAAAGTAACTCAAAAAGCAGCTTTCCCACCTTTATTTTGATGATCAGGTTGTCAATGGCAACGTCAAGCTCCATGATCTGCTTGCTCATCTCCTGCTTGCCCTCCTTCAGGCCGGCCACCACCTCATTGAAGCGGCTCATCCTGTTCTTCAAGCTGCGCACCTTGACCAGCCCATCAATGCTAAAACATAAAATTAGAAGGAACACATGTCACATGAGTTATTGAAGCTGCGTTTGATTGTCAAAAACTTTTTTTATAATGATCTCAACATTTTACATCTACACTGCAAATACACAAAATATGAGCATGCATTTTTTGTCTAGTTTACATATATTTTTAAACTTTGTATTAAATAAAATTAACTTTCTAAAAAGATGTCCAATTTTTTTTGTTTTTTGCCAAATAGTTTACATATAATTTTATGACTGTCTTAAAATGGGGCAGCTGTGTGCAGCGGTAGGGCAGTCGGAAGGTTGCAGGTTCGATTCCCGTCTTGCCCGCCCACGTGTGGAAGTGTCCTTGGGCGAGACACTCAACCCCATATTTGCCTCTGATAGAAATGTGATGCCAGTGTTCGGCAGCAGAGCCGCCATCAGTGTGTATGAATGTGTGTGTGAATGGGACTGTGACTAAAGCGCTTTGGGTCTTCAAGGAAGGTAGAAAAGCGCTATACAAGTATACACCATTTACCATTTAAAATGTGTACTTCTAGTCTTATTTTAATTGGTCTAGAAATAAGGCAATTAAAATATGATTGTTTGGGGCGGGGGGGGGGGGGGGTACTTCTGTCACAACAATCATTGTGCAACTACAGCGAAAGGTAATGGCAACAACAATGGAGGCCGCGCATCACACCTGTTTTTTTTATATTTAGGTTCTGGTCTTTTGTATATGCAAACAACTGAATATTATTTGCAAGAAGATTGCGGGAGGCGAAAAAGAAATACAGCAGAAAAGAGGAGAAAACTTCTGGCTTGGATCTCGAATTGAGAAAAGAGGGTTAAATTTGTACGGCAGAGACAAAGAAATTGGCGCCAGATGGTAAGCTATTTCAACTGGATGTTTGGAAACGGCGCTGGTTGGACGCTTTCAGTTGTTGTAATACCTTTCCCCCAAGCAATGGATTTCATTGTGTGACGACAGTAGCTCCGCCCTGACTGGTCCATTCCATTTTTCTATGGACCTACAACCAACGGGGGACCAAATATGGTAAAAGTCGGTCCTGCTTAATGAGTCCATTTTAGAATAAAAAAGCTGAAAGTAACGTGGCCGGTCCACTCAGTAAAAACGAGGCATAAATGTACCTACTTTAAAAAAGTTAAACTTTTTTTACAATACAAGCTTATTTTAAGACACAATATTTCCAATTATCAGAGCAATTTATCTAAAAATGATTGTTTATTGTTGATTTCAAGATTTAATTTTGTCTTCAGATGTCAGCACTCTTATTTTATAAAATCTTACCAACAAATTCTACTAGTCCTAATGGTAGATTTTTTTCATTTATAACAAGGGAGAAAACATCTTGTACTCTATATTTTTTAACTTCTTTTGAAAGGGACTTTTTTTTTTCCAGTGAACAAGTCATTTCAGCAACAAAACATGAAACCCATGAGGTTTCAAACAGATTGTCATTTGTGTTAGGGTGCACATGTATACCCTAACCTTATTTAGTTCGCTTTTGTGATTTGTTTGATTTTTTACGCAAATTTTCTTGAAATATGATTACCTCGTAAATGCAGTATATTTTAGCAAGAAGTCTTGTGTCCGTCAAAAAGTTTAAATTAAAACAAATTCAGCAAAACATTGTTTGTTGTAATTTGTTGCTTATTGGATATGTGTTCCTTAGCTTATTACAAAAGAAATTGTCTAAAAAAAATAAAAGCAACCAACTATTCTTAAAAAAATTAAATGACAGAAATAGCTCAAGGGATGGTTTTAAGTTTAACTTCTTTTGTCTATAAAAACCAAGCCACTTAGGAGTCGAGGTTTATTCTTCAAAACGTCATAAAATAAGAACAATCTTTAATATTCCGAGTTATTAACTCTCCCCCCCACCCCCACCCCCAATGATAATTAGTTGTGGTTATTGTTGGAAATAATTACAACTTTTGGTGTAATCATTTCGGATCATTGTGATACTAGTTGAAAGTTCTGTAGCATCGACAGGGATGCTTGAAATCCCCGACTGCCGTTTTTAGCAGCAAACTAACTTTTGACAGCTCCGTTCCCATCTGTCATTTCGCTGTGTTGCTTCACTAAATCTCAATTTCTATCCAAACTCCCCTCGAGTCATCAGCACTCCTCCCAGCCCAGGTAATCACACACCCCACCACATCTCAGTACAACTACACACAGTCCCACAGTGTGTACGAGTGGACAATGTCTGCCCTGCAGAGGACAGAGGGCCCTCTTTCATCTTCCTTCTCACCTGCTCCCACCTGTCTGTTTATAATCAGCATATCATATAAAGTAGATGGAGCTGTGAGTGTAACCAGGTGATTGTCTCCAAGGATAAATGTGTGTGTGTGAGCATATGCAGGAGGCAGAACGATGGAGATGTGAAGAAGTCAGGAAATGAAGAAGAGGAGGAAAAGACAAAGATGATTGCAAATTATGAGGAGGAGGGTTGTGTGGAGGAACATATAAAAAAAATGGCAATGAAAAGTTGAAAGCTCTGATTACTGGTAAACAGAAGACCACAAGGTTACGATGTTAAAATGATAACTAACGGAAGATAATGACAAAGAGATGAAAAAGCACCAACCGAGGTTTGTGTTTCCTCTTACAGAGCCACATCCGGACCGTCTTTTGAATCATGATGCAGGCACTGGCCCGGTAAATGATCTTGTTTTTCACTGGAAAAACAGAAAAAATGTGAGTCTGTAAAGCCAAAAAAAACGGAACAAGAAAAAACAATTTAGGTTTGAAAAATGCCCCAATTCTGCTTAGATTTTGGCTCCTCCCTTTTTGTTGATGTAGTGTCTTTGGATCTGAAAACCTCCAGTAATGGAGTGTGGGCTAATGCGATATTAACCAGGGTTTGAGTTTGGCTAATTCAGACCACACTCCAGTTGCAGACAGACTACACCCTCCTCCTCCGAGCCAGCTATCATTTATATTTCCCTCCCACTTCCTTTTGACAACACAGATGATTTTTCTGTCCTGCCACAGAAGCAACTTTGAACTGAATCGAGAAATTAATTAGCGTGGATTGGTGGGGGGTCGAAGCGTGAAAGATAAATAGCGACAGGAATCGATAACATCTCTACTCGCTGCCAAACTCATTTCATCTGGTTATGACCTCAGAATATCTAACCTCTCCACCACCAATAACACGATGATGAATTGATGACATTTACTGAGCTAAGAGGAAACTGGCTGATGGGGGGGGCATTCAAAGTATTGTGGACCTGCTTCAGGTGAAGCATCTGGTCGAGCGGAAAGTGATACATTTCCTACCTGATCTGCATTTCCAATAGAAAAACGCATGATGTTCTGCATTGAGAAATGCTTCAAGCAGCTATTTTCTGTCTAATCCCATGCATGACAATTAACATCCACCAGCAGAGTGGGACAGCCAGGAATCAAAAGTAAAGGTACATTACAACTTGCGTTAACTGAATGGTCAGGTTGTAGATCCAGAAATATTTTGCTGCTTTGGTGAGTGTTTGATCTCCTTTTCCTCCTTCTTCTAGTCCGTGTGTCTAATTGCATTTTTGTCCTCGTTTCTTAATTTTTCATTTTTTATTTAAATTATGATTTATCTTGTGCATTTTATTTGTGCTGCACCCACTTTGCATACAACACACAAAATTAATTCATTAATTAATTAATTTTCTAATTTCAAGAAGTGAAAATAAACATAGATACTCCTCGATGACATGTGAAAAACAAGGCCAGATATTGTTAAAGGGAACTTAAATTATTATTAAATTATAAATGTCAGAAGAGTCATAGAAAGTTTAACATCAGACGAGAAGTGTCTCGCAGTCTTTAATGTGCCCCTTTGATCACCTTTTGATTTATTTTCAAAGCATTTCCAGATGTCTTTTAATAATGATTATGACGTTTTTTGCAAAAAAAACTTGTAGTTTTCTAGGACATAGTTTCTGCAGAGCAGCAGGAGTTTGAAATTTGCCTCTGAGTTGTGGGAGGGACAATTGGCACAAAACAACCCTGATTAATTTTCTTTACACAGTGGGGATCAAAAGTCTGGGCACCCCAGAACAATGAAACTGAAATAGTTAATCCTCAGCTGCTCAGAAGCTGAAGAGAGGATGGCTTCTACAAATGGATAATGATCCTAAACACACCTCAAAATCCACGCTGTCTTATATTTAGAGGCAGAAACTGAAGGTTTTGCAGTGGCCTTTCCAATCACCTGACCTCAACATCATTGAAAATCTGTGAATAGACCTGAAAAGAGAAGTGCGTAACAGACAAACAAGAATTGAGAGACTCTTGGCTGGCTAGAAAGAAAAAGCATTACAAGCTGTGATACTTGCCAAGGGGGGCAGTACAAGGTACTAACTCTGCAGGGTGCCCAAACTTTTGCACACACTATTATTTTGTTTTCTGTTATTTTGAAATGGTAAATGATGGAAATAAAGCCTACTTTTTTTGGCATATTAAAAGAATGTCTCAAACTGATGCCTTTAGGAGATTTTTAAATCTTTCCTTGGGTTGTTTGTGCACAATAGAATATTTTACTAAAATTACCAAACCTTTGATCCCCACTGTATGCGTCTTCCATCATCAGAAAAATGGCACGGGCACATGTTAAAAATACCAAAAACACAACAGAGTTTTGAAACTTATTTTTTATGGAACGCCATGTTTTCAGATAATACTAAAGTAGACAAGTATCTTATTTTAGTATATTATTTTGAAACTTGGAGTCATTTGTGTTTCACTTGCATCACAAATACTAGCTAAAAATTGAGATACAATGATATTTCCTTCACATTTTATTCCCTCCTGCTCATCCTCTCTCACACTGGCACAACCCTTGTTTAAAATATTTTTAGATTCTTAACCCACCTGAGCCTCACATTTGTTCACTGGTGCACACATAAATTCATTCTGGACGAGAGACATTTACTCCATTCTTATCTAGAATCTGGCCATCAATCAGAGAAGCACAGATACACACTGCACATGAGTTATCAGCATGTTATGACAAAGTCATAATGAGGTTGATTTATGCATATAATTCACCTATCAGACCTTAATTGGATTAATTAGAATGTGTTTAACTCTTGGCTTGAAAAATTGGCAGCACAGACTATTTTTGATGAGCATGTGTCAAACTAAAGATTATTTGATTTGGGGTAATATAATCTTTCCAGGGATACACCTCAATTATCCTTAATTAAACTTTAAATGAAAAGTCAGTGATTGTTGTGGGAGTTCATAATCTCCCAAAACAAATTCAAATACAGTTTTTTTCAAAACTGATTATTGGATTTTTTGTGGGGTTTTGTTTGAGCTAAAAACCCATGAGGGATTGCTCTGAAACTAGCAAAGCTTGACAGCAGAAGAAGAACACACACAAAAAAAAATCTATTGAGTATTATTTATTCAGCCTGAAATGCAGTCCCAGCGGTTACCATGGTTTCAGGCAGTTTAGGAGCAAAAACAAGTAAGTACAGCTAAGAATTCGTGAGGGGCCAAGAAAATTTTTGATAAACAAACCTTAAAAAAATAAGTCGGCTATCTTTTTTTTTTTTTTTGGTAAATCTGATAAGCAACATCATAATAAACTTTTATTAGACTGTTCTGTTCCTTTTTTTTCCTCAGCCCCACCATGAGCTTCCTGTGTCGGTGAGACGGCATGCTGCTTACACTTAATGACGGACAGAGCGCACCACTGGACCTTCTTCCAGCGACTGTGGATGAGCCACTTGTTGACCTTCTTCACCAGCTCTGCCAGGTGATCTGGGTCAGACTTCATGATCTGGTCAAACTCTGCAAACTGAACACAGGATGAGAGCAGTGAATGCAGCAAAACTCCATCAGAAACTCAGGACTAGTTTATGTTTGGTTCTTGCAAGACATGAAAGCCTCAAATGTTCCAAGTTCACCTTGTTTATTTACAACTGTCCACAAAAATCAACTTCTGATCATATTTTCAATAAAAAAAACAGGAGCTGTAGCAGTGATATATCTTAATTTATGTCACAGTTTCCATTAAATATTCAAACCTGTACAGGACACAACTGCACTTCCTGTTTACATTGTTTATCATACCTAAAACAGATCACATAATAAATACCCATTAATGTGAAAAAGTTCAAAAGGGGAGAACAAATTTAAGCTCCTGCTATGGTTACAAGCTAAAGAGTAGTAAAATAATAAAAGTAAATATTCAAATAAAGTTGGATTTTTTTATACAAAAAAATGCATTTTATATAAGTATGAACAATATAAATTTAACAACCAGAAGATAAAAAGAAAAATGTATACATTTTGGAATGGATGAGTGAGAAACAGATGCAGTCTGGACTATTACAAGCTAACATTTTAGACTAAAGCTGTTGAGGGTTTATTATGAGAAAAAAATATATTGTTTAACATTGAGAGCATTTATATTATGTGGCATGAAGACAATACTGACAACACAGGACTTATTTAAAAGGTGTGAGCGGGTGTCCTGCAGTGTTTACTAAAGTCTGTTATGTGTTTGCTACAACAAACACAAAGTTCCCTCATTCATCTAACCCAAATGTGATGAATTATTGATCTGCTCCCACAATGAAAACCCACCTTCTCTTGGCTCTGGTTTTCTTGTAAATCTCACCTCACCTCTGCAGCCAAAATGACTAATGCACTTACCTTTGGATCCATTATGTTCCTTTCAGTGAACAATGCTTCTATTAGGCAGTGTTGGAGAAGCAGAACAGCTTTTCAAAAAGTCTCACCTTGCCGGGGCGGAAAAACACTCTGGTCAAGCCGAATTTGAAGTCATTCTCATCTAGTCCCAGGGCTTTAAACAAAGCCTGCAATACAGACATAAAAAAGGTGTGTGGAACTACAATAGTGGCAATAGTATTGAAAGAACTCCAGGCCGACAGTGAGCCTCAAAGGACTAACCTTGCAGAAGAGGCGTGGGTCAAGGCGCGTGAGTTTGGGTGGCATGTACTTCTGGTACATGTTGTAGAGCTCATGGAAGGGGGCTCTGGAGGGGAAACCGCCCTGCATCAAGTCCAGCACTGATACCATACCTTTAAACATTAGAAAAAAGTGTAAAATAAATAAATACATAAATAAAACTATTTTAAAGACACAACCTCATAGGCAAATGGATCAACTACATTCAGTTAAGACATAGAAGGTGAAAAATTAAAGGATGGCTTCTGATTCCACTTCTCCTGAGAAAAGAGCTGGTGAATAAGAGCAAATTTTAGATATTTGCTTGCTACTTAAGGCAATTCAGTCCTCCCTCCACCTGTTGGGGCAGTAGTGTGTGAATAGGTGCACATTCTGATGAAAAAAAACAAAAACAAGTGGAAGAAGAGTGTCATGTAGTGTTCCCTCGTTATATTGCGGCTCACCTTTCCAGTTTCGCTGCTTCACAGATTTTTTTCAGTGCCATTTTGTGTACTTTTTTTTTTAACAGCGCACTGTGTTCAGTGTCCTGATTTGCTGTAGAGCTTGTCAATCAATTTCTTTTGTGCCAAATGTGATAAATATCTGCAATTTTATATCTTCAGAATTATTTTTGTTATTAGCAGGAAAATACATCTCTGGTTCCTTTATCCAAAACTAGAAAGGAAACTGTTATTCAGTAATAATTTAAAGACCCACTCTGTTGAAAATTGTGCTTTTAACATGTTCTTGTAGCATTATTCTCATTATGGAGCACATATTTGAAGAAAGTTAAGCTTAAATTGCATTTCTGAGTATTTCCTCATTGAAATCCTTGAATCAGGAGTAGATGAAAAAATGCAGCGTGAAAAGGATTGTAGTTGTGACGTCACAAATACGTTGGACCTGCTCTGCTCCATTTTTTTAACTGGTAATGATAGGTTGGCTGTGAGCTAGCGAGAGAAATTGCAAACATATAGCTCAGTTATTGATTATGGGTGACTCAGTGGTTTGAGCCACTGCACAGAAACTATGTCCTAGAAAACTAAACAGTTTTTTAAAATTTTGTCTGAAAACGGCATAATCATTATCGAAAGACCACTAGAAACGCTTTTACAAAAGTTCAAAAAACAATCAGAGAGGGTCTTCAAGCAACCTACCCATCTTTGTTTAGTAAAATCCTCTGAAAAACAGAATTTCCAGTATACTGTAAGAGTCTAACTTAATGGTCCAATAAACCATTTTCAATTTGATTAATGTTTTGGACTTTTAAAGGTTGTTTTTTACTTATATGTCTTTTAAAATTTATGTTTAAACACATTTATAAGCAAATTACTACAGTAGAAAAATTGTTCAGCTTTGAACATTTTTTCAAAGTGAAATCTGTGAGTTTTTTTGTTTAAATTTTCCACAGAACCTACTTAACCACTAAACCTGTCGGGTGTTTGTTTTATTTTCTCCAAAGGTAGCTGGAGCATTGTTGCTTGGAGCTAACTCACTGAGCAAACATGGCGCTTTCTTGGTGATCAGAAGTACATCTTTGCTTCTGCATTGTCTCCTCTAAGGAATTCTCCCTCACTCTAGCTCACAGCGGAGCTTAAAACCTATGAAGATACTTTTTATTCGTGATTTTACAAGCAGAGACTGATTTGTTGGGCTGCATTAACGTGTACATGTTTGTACAATCTGTGGACTTACACCTGAAGACATGTTCCTTACTGAATTAAGTCCAGTTCTCCAGGGTTCCTGAGGAGTTTAAATGCAAAGCTTTGGAAACAACATTCTTTGCACGCAGAACAGACACGAATGAGCGACTGCAGTTTTATGCCACAAGATGTGCACCGATGCGTATCTGCAGTTATTTTTAAAGGCCGGTGTATGTGCAGTCCCTCAGCACAGAGGTGGATACAGAGCATTTGCTCCACAGAGGCATGCAGAGCAGATCAACAGTTTGTATCCACACGAAGATAAGAAAAATTGGATTTGAGAGAAATTGGAATTTTAGCAAAAACTGTGCAATAACATATACACCACCACCCACCCACCCACCCACCCACCCCCCAACATGACTCCATGTAGAACAATGTATCTTTTCAAAATAAAGGACAATGCGTAAGTTGATTTTGTACATTTGTAAGTTGTGATAAAGTTTTAGACCTTCTAAGATTTGTGCAGGTACATCTACAAAACAACGGGAGGTCAAAAGCTCGTACACAAGCCAACTGCTTCTTTATTTTTTTAACACAGGACTTTAGATTGACAGGCGACATTCAGCTGTCTGAGCACAGCTAAAGCTTACTGCTGTTTGACTGAGGGTTGGCAGTCTAATAATACATCTTAAATGATCGCTGAAGCACACAAACTGTAGCAGATTTTTCTGCTGGTGGCTACAAGGGAGAGTGCAGTGACATTTCCCACCGTAGGATTCTGCTCAATCTGCAACTCACTCACCTGACAACTTGACATGTGTCGTTACATTGTCCACTTTTTTTTAACATGAAATGCAGAAAAAATTCAATCTTTTCTAGCCTTTTTGCTTAATGTAATCCCATGTTGTCAGTCCTGGTTTTTCTCACAAACCATCTTTTGTGTAAATGTTAGTAAAAGTAAAAAATTAATAAGATTAGAATCAGAAAGCATTTCAAACTACAGTGTCACTTGGGCTCTGTATTTTTATTAAAAAGATCAGAGTGACTCAGAGAGTGAGCTCTCCCTGTTCTCTATGTAATCCACAGAGACTTTCTGACTACTGACAGTTTTAGGCTCTTTACACTCAGTTACTGTGGATTGAGCAAAGAGAAAATGATAGGAAATATTTCAATGTTTGTTTTTCAGTTTTCAATTTATGCTGAATGACTAACAGCCTTGTATTACAAACAGTTCGTCATCAGCAGCAACACTACAGCAATTTGTAAGCTTTTTTTTGTTGGGTTGGATACATACAACCCTTGCCCTATGCCGCCTCTGGCTTTTATACAACATACTGGGGCTGTTTTGTAAAGACAATGCCCATCCGGTGCATGAGAGAAATAATAACAGTAATCCAGTGGATTGAAAGCTGAGTGCAGGGCTCTGAGTTTGTCCAAACCAGCATATTTTTTTCTTTTAAAGACAGCACATATTACAGCAAACTTAGAGCTGGAGAAGAGAATGATGCTCACATTGCAGCTGTAAAAAAAAAAACAACCAAAAAATCTTCTCTAATTAGGAGAGTTCAATTCAGCCGAAAAAAGGTTTATTGCCTATAGTCTTAATTAAAAGACACAATTTGTCATATTAAAACATTCATCTAAGTAGTTCTTTGGGGTTTATTATTATTTAGTCATAATTGCTTCCAGACAATGCTGTGACAGGATGTAATGATTTTGAACTTTTACAAAATGTGACCAAATAAAGGGAATTATCAGTGCTGTTGTGTTATTTTGTGCTTCATAATCTAAAAAAAACTTTAATTAGTTAAACTATAAATGCGTATGTTATAAGAACCAACTCCGATGAAAACTGTGTTCTTGTGGTATTTTTCTGATGGAGGAAATGTATAAACAAATTGATGCATTTCTGAGAATTCCTTTGCTCAAATTGTTGTGAATCAGGAGCAGATAAAAAATGTCATTGGAAAAAGATTGTAGGTGTGACGTGGAAGCTACTAAAGCAAGTCACAAGCTCCCTGCTCCACCCCATTCTGATCCATCCACTTACACACAAATAGATTTATGTACATCTTTGTTTTCCTCATCTAAGCTGGCATCTGGCTAAAACTGTGTCTGCTCTGCCTTCTTGCTGCACAACTAATGTTAGGTTAGGATTGTGAGGGGCTGTAAGCTAGTGGGAGAGCATGTAAACAGATGGATGATGGGAAGAGGGTAGGCTTAACTCAACACCACAACCCAGAGGTGAATTTCTAAGGAACTCCTAATGCTCTGCAGAAGCTATTCCCCCGAAAAAAAACACGGCTTTTTGGATTTTCCCTTAAAAAAAGGGCATAATCAATATTAAAAGATAACTGGGAACGCTTTTACACTAGATCAAAAGATGATCTGTGGGCCCTTAAAAACACAAATAAACACAAACTTTGAGAGAACTGACCAGAGCACTGCAGCTGAGAGAGAATCTGAGCTCCTTCAAATTGGTGGCTGACCATCTTCAGGTTGGGTTTTATGCAGCGAACAAAACTGGAGCCCTGGAGGAAAGACAGGAGAGGAGAGGAGAAGAGAGGAGAGGAGAGGAGAGAAAGCCCAAACATGAAAGAGAAACAAAGAGAAACATGAGCCATTACGCTGACAGCAGGAACCACAACCTGCATGAGCAATTCATGATATCGTTCACATCGAACAAGGGACACAATGAATCTTGCAACCCAGGACGAAATAGAAACTGTGTGTTTGTCTCATGAGACGCACAGAGTGAGATGACAGCCTGCTGCACGGGTTCTTGTAGCTGAGAGGCTGAACACGTGAAACTGTCAGAGTGAAACAGCAAAAGAAACAAATACTGACCGTGCTGCGCAGCTTTTCCAGGAGGATATTCAGCTGGGTCTGCAGAGGAAAATAAAAAAAAAAAAAATTCAGGAGACCCTGACATTAGCATTTTTATCAAATACGCTCAGGGAGCACAATCCCAGTTTGGCATTCAAATGAAAATATCAAGATTCTGCATGAAGGCAAGTCCCTGCTGTGCAATGGAACAAACGAGTGAGATGTGAGAAACAAAAAGATAACACTAAGGAGGATTTTTCATTTAAATTACATCCAGTACTGTGCAACAGTCCTTGGTGCCTCTACTTCTTCATTTATTTTGCTTCCAAGGGATATGATAATAATAATCTTTTTAGGTTCTCTTTGGACACTAGGAGCTTTTTTTCTAAATATATCCATTATTTGAAGCTGAAAGCTTTCCCTTGAAATGTGTGAGCTTGCTAGGCATCTTACTGACTTGTTTATTGTTCACGCAGACATGAGCAGTTGTTGGATTAGTACATCTTTTTGAGCCTTCCCTCTGCTTAATTTTTGATTGTAAGTGAATATTATAACAAAACTGATTTTGCCTTGCTGTTTTTAGAAAATTGCACTGCTAAGTAAATATATAAAACTTTATAACATATTATACTCATTATCAAAAAATGATAAAGAAAGATGCATTAATGAGTTTTTTTCAGGAGAGAAAACTATAAATGTTTAATTGTGAGGAAAATATACAATCACAAGTAAAGTTTGAAACCATCAAAAGCATTCAAACTCCAACCATATCTCTGTCAAGTTTAATGTTAGATGTGAATGAACACATCAGAGTGAAGTCCCAGTGTCTGCCGAAACACAACTTAAGTTTGTGAACAGCCAGTACTTTTTTCTTACCCTGCAGTTGGAGATGGGTTCTGACTCATTGTTTGAGACGGGAAGAAATAATCCGACACTAAAGTTTGGAGATACAAATGCTGCAGCGGTAGACAAGTGGAGGAAACCAAAAACCTGAAGTCCTCCAACTCTGAAGGCAGCAATGATTCAAAAAAGATAATCAAATAATCATCGTTGAAAGCTCTTTTACTTACTTTTCTTTCCTAGTATTATTTTTTACAAAAAGTTTAGCCGTTTATGAATTCATTCCTATACATCTATGCCTCTTTGTCCTTGGCTGCATTGCTTCAAATACCTTAAAGTACGTCTTAGTTCAGATCTGTCTGAGATACCAGGTACCAATAAGAGTTCATTTTGACTTTCTTAAGCCTAACAGCATAAACTATTGTTTGCTGTCTCCTGTTTTTAGGGACAACCCTAACTTCGCTATGATAGCCTGAGACGATGTGGTTACTATGGCGAAACATGAGCTCATGAGAACATTGTGGTATAAAATAATTTGACTGACATGGCTCAAAGAGGAGCTGCATTCTCTTGTTTTACTGATGCTGCCACTATTTTAAACAAAGATGAGGAAGGTTTCTCTTTGGTGTCTTCTCCATTATTTTAATTAAAATCTGCACATATAATTTTCTGACCTTCACAATCAAAGTCTGAGAACACATTACTGACATGCTTTACACCGCATTAAAGCCCAAATCTTGAAGGTAGATGCCCTTTACAAAAGGACTCCCTAACTACTAAAAACTATACAGTGCAGGACTATCTAGTGCCCTAGATTTCAAAAGCAATCCGGACACCAAGCTCACTACTTGTTTTTAAACTGCAAAAATGGCATTACCAATTTCACAAAGTAAAAACCTATTAAATAAAAGAAATTTATAAAGACTATGAATCCACTGTGTTCTGATGATGAAAACTTAGATAGATTATAAAAAACACAACAAAAAAAATTCTAAAACATTTTTTTTTTAACCAAAATTGTTTAAATGCAATGCATTGTGGTCTCTGTTCGCCAATCTAGTGAGCATCGATGTAAACTGGTTTTTCACAAATACGTCTGGGACATTTCTATGGCATTGGATTTTGGAGTTGTAGATTTAAACAGCGACTTCAAAATGACAAACGCCCTATTTAGTGCACTAAGTCTATATAGTGCACTAAGTCTATATAGTGCACTAAGTAGTGACGGATTTTAAACATAGAATTTGCTAAATTTCTTTGCTGGGTTGATAATTCACTGAAATTAACCTGCTCAAATTGTAACCCATTCAACCAAAGTGTAAAAAAATAAAAGTAAAAATTATTTTTACAGCTAAGATAGCCAAGATACCAGGTAGTATTTTGAGATCATTGCAAAAAAGAAATGATATTGCTGGGATATAAATGGCACCGCTTTGAGTTGAGGAGTTCAGGAGTCTTGTTTGCTTGTTACTATTTATTCTGAGATTGAGCTCAATTGAAAAGTCAATCCACAGTTTACTACGTTATCTCCCATTTAAAGATCCTCTCCAATGAAAATTGTGCTTTTGTGTTTTTAACATGCTCTTATAGCATTTTTTTCTGATGATGTCGAACATTTATTAAGAAAATGAAGATTAAAATTTAATGTTTTAGTATTTCTTTATTGAAATTTATTGTGCATCAGAAGCAGATGAAAAAATGTTGATTGACCAAAAACTCCCTGCTCTGCTCCATTCTGATGCATCCACTTGTAGACAAATGGATCCATGTACATCTTCATTTTCCTTGTCTGAGCTGGCATCTGACTCAAAACTGCACAACTGGATAGGTCCGTTAATGCTCGCCATTTTTGTTGCACCAGTGAGCTAGTGAAACTAGCACAGGAACACGAAAACAGATGGATGACGGGAAGGGAGAGCACTGTTGACCTCTTGCCAACAGTCCTGCCCACAAGTCAGAGGTGAAATTCTACTGAACTCCTATGTCCTAGAAAATGACAGGTTTTCTGAATTTGGCCAAAAGCAGTATAATTAAGACCACTAGGAACACCTTTACAATAGATCCAAAAATTTGTATTTTTTGCTAAAATATCAATAAATTCATTTCTAATATTTATAAACTCTACCTAAATCAAATATTTCTGATGTTTATGTATACATTTTTGAATAATATCTAATAAGTAAATATATACATATTATATCCATTCTAAAAAAAAAAATGGTTCCTGTGTTTTCTTTACTTGAATTTATCCTCTCTTCCTGGGCACAAAACAGAGAAAAAAAATTATATTTTAATGGCATATTTCAGGTTCTGATGAAGCCAAAAGCTAATTAAAGCTCCATGAAAGTGAGAGACGCACCACCATTCCTTTCTTTCTATCTTGAGAGTACAGTCATCACTAAAATTTAAAAGAAAGCTCTTGATGGCAAACAGCAGATTAACAAATTCATTAAAGCAAATCAAATTTCACGCAGAGATGGTGTTAATAGCATTTAATAAAATCCCAAAACAGCCTCTAATTTCCAAGCGCCAAACTTGTACTTAATCTTTTTCTTTTTTTTTTTTTTTTTTTGGGGGGGGGTTGTAGACGAGAAAATTAGATCACTTTGTTTAATCTTGAAGTAGCAAAAAACAAAAGAAAATCAGAAGACGAGGGTGTTATTTGACACTCCAACAGCTTAATAATGCTAATAATTTAAGTGTTGTAACCACAGGGGTCGTTTCACAGAGGACTGTGGCCAAAACGTAATTAACTTTCAGACTACATTTGCATATTCTCTTTTGCTTTCCCCACATGTCCAGTCTCTGCTCAGTGACTTCCATTAACTCTGAGCTGATGTAGTTTTCTTCTGGGAAACAAAAAAAACTTGAGGTACAAGAAATAACTAGATGAAGAAAAAGGAAAAAAGGTTTTTTTTAATGTCGTTCAACAAAATGCTTCTTTTAACCTTTTGGGCAAAACTGTCTGTAAATCTTACACTACTTTTTTTTTTCGGCTTAGTGATACTTAAAAAATTGTATGAATAACAGCTTCAGAAAGCTGCTAATGGGGCTACAGCTGTTTTTGTAACAAAGTCATAATTGAGAGAGAAGGCGCAATCACTAGAATTAATAAGATTGACAAAAAGGTAGCTTACTTGTCGATCGTTGTCCTTAAATGATTTCATAAAATCAGTCGAGCAAAAATCGATAACTTGCTACAAACTTTTTTTTTTATTTTAGGAAAAAGAAAACTCCTGAAAAGAAAGGTGTTGTTTAAGACTTTCTCCTTAAAATTTCGGGTGAAAAATGAGGCGGACATTTAGAGCAATCACCAAATCTTTTGCCACTCTCAGCACATTAAGCATTCACATCCAGATGTGTCACATCTGTTTAAAGCCATGTCAGTGTTGGGCTGCAATCAGGATGTGTGCTCTGAGTTTACTTCAACGGAGCTGAAAACTCAGAGCAGAAAATCAATGAAAGTGTAACTCAACGACACAGTCAAGCTTCTCACCTGAATTGATCTTTAGTGCTTTTTACAGCAGAACTAATTGTTCTGGTGCTGTATATTGAATACGTTTCTAATGTGGAAAAGGGAGTTCTGTCCTTGCATTAAAGACCACTCAGATCATCTTTAATCTATTGTTAAAGCCTTTCCAGTGATCTTTGAATTATAATTATGTTGTTTTAAGCCAAAATCTGAAAAACCTGTCATTTTCTAGGACAGAGTTTCTGCAGAGTAGCAGGAGTTCATTAGAAATTCCCCTATGAGGTGTGGGTGGGAACATTTGCGCAGAGCAACCCTGACATTTTCTTGTCTGCTCCTGATTCACGATTAGAGTAAAGAAAAACACTCAGAAAAGCTACTTTATTCTTAGTTTTATTTGATGTTTTATTTATATGTCCTACATCATCAGAAAATGCCACAAGGACATGTTAAAAACACAATTTTCATCAGACTGGACCTTTAAAAACATCTCAAACACTTATAATATTGGTGCAAATATGCATGTTTGCGTGTTTTTTTTAAATGCACCATGTTCCTTGTTTATGGGTAAATCCATGTAACCTGGAAATACGTATCTGAACAGCATCTTTGTGATTTAAAAAACAATAAAATAGTTTTGAGACAGCCTGTGGTGGAAGCTCATAAACTCACTGACATTTCACATCTGGGGGCGGCCTTGATGCAGCGGTAGGGCAGTTGACTTCTGACTGGAAGACTGCAGGTTCAATTCCTGCCTTACCCGCCCATGTGTTGAAGTGTCCTTGGGCAAGACACTAATCCCCACATTGTGGAAGATTGCCAGTGGTGCCAGTGTTCATCAGCGTAGTCACCATCAGTGTGTGAATGGGACTGTGACTGTAAAGCGCTTTGGGCTTCCGAAGAAGGTAGTAAAGCGCTATACAAGTATATGCCATCTCTTTGAGGTTTGGGTTATTTTTCAAATTTACTGTGAATCAGTTTGATATATGGGGAGCCCTTATGTGAGTCTTCTTTCTGCTCGTCTTTCAGGATCTTATCCCACTTTTTTTGAGCCAGAATAATAGCCGGAATCACAGGAGAAGATGGCTCAAACAGAGGAAGACCAATGCAGTGAGGATGAAAACACTACAGATCTCACAGGTAATAAGAACTCAATCAAGACCCATCCCTGCCTGAGGCGGACTCCATGCTGGAACTCCGCTAGGAGATGGAAGTAAGCTGCAGCTCAGGGAAATAAAGTCAAAGCAACACACTGAATAAACTAATTTCTCATCATCATTCAGTGAATATCGGCTATGCAGATGGTTTAGGATTCTCCTACACTTCTTCTTTTGTAGGCTCTAACTTTACTCCATCTTAATCAGACAGATGCAGACAGCAAGATGTGGAATGATTTTACAATCAGAACTGAGGCAACACACTGCTGTGCAAATAAACACCTGAGGAAATTTCCTGCAAAAAAATTGTGCTTATGCAAAAGAAAATGTTTAGTTCTTTAGACTGTCTCCACCGTTTATGGTAATAGAGACATATTTGTTCAAAAGAAAAGTAAAGGACTTAAAGTAACCGCGTTATGCTGAGATGTCAGACAAAAAAATAAGATTGAAACTGATCTCCCATAGATAAGCAAAACTGAATGACCAGAGTCTAGAAAAATTAAACGTTTTGGATAATAGCCACCATTCTGATGAACAGAATTTTAGATTAAAAGGATCATATATTTCTTTCGTATAAATGCCACAGATGTATTATTTTTTTTACACTCCTATTTTGTATTTATTTTGAATAGTTTATTTACTCTTTAAATTAGTTTAGTTTTTATCATTTGGGTTTAGTTTTTTTTTTTCAATTTTTGTTCACTTTTAAATTGTGGGATTGAATTTGTTTGTGTAGTTTTGAATTTTCCTTATATTTCAATAGTGTTTAATCATTTTTGTCCAGTAATAATGAGCAAAAACTGAAAGAGTCATCTAAGTAATTTTATGGAGACCACAGAAAAACTAGCAGTGGCCCTATGTAAACAGCATAAACAAAAGTAAGATAAAGATAAAGTGTGCTGAGACAGTAAAGAGCTTGATGAGTAACATTGGAGGAGAAAACACTACTAATATAATATATTTGTTTTCTAGAATGAAGTTCTTTTCAATAGGAAAAATTAATGTTATTTTAATAAACATTTAATGGTGGGAAGCATTAAAACGCCAAACACAGTCAAGTCTCCTGTTTGGAGCCTAAATTACATTTTCACAATTTCCCCTGAAACTGTTGGATATAAAGTCAGAATAGATTTTTTCTCATTTAAATGCATAGTTGTCTTCTGTATTTTTTTTATCCTCATTCAGATCTTTCTTAAAATAAAAGCCTCAAAAAGTCATTTGGTGACACTTGTTTCAAAATAAGAGATGCACAAATTGCTACGATTTGTCTAGACGAGTCTAGCAGAGCCTAGCAGAGCCCTGCACTTTAATGAGGTAAGGAGACGTGTTTGGGAGTTCCGCGAGGTGACGTGCAGCTGAGGAATGTGCGCAGACAAATAATAAGCAATTAGGTGTCCAAATGAGCTCAAGTTTCCTGGGAACTGTTGAATATTTAACACTGCAATCAGCTTCTTAGAAGTTAAATTAAACCTCTGTGTTGACCGACCTAACAGATGCTACACAAAAAAAGTGCAGTAATGTGTTGCTAAACATTGAAAACAAGAATCCAGCTGTCAAGGTATCCTCTAGTTCCTGAGGTATACACTTATCTCTCTCACCTCTCCTAACTGCAGATTTGGTACATTTCCAGTTACTGAAACCCCAATTTAGGAGAGTAGATTACTGGAAATACAATATTTAGCAGGATAAAACAAGTAATGCTAATTTGGATTAGGGTTTGAAGGTTGATTCTTTTGTTATATTAGTATATAATACAGCAAAACAAGTAATAAACTTAAAGCAGCGAGAAAAAGAGGAAGATGCATAGGTTTATTGGGGGAGAAAAGATGGAACCCAAAATGCTTAGCAATTCGTTCAAAAAGAAGTCAGTGGACAGAAGTGAGAGATGTCTGACTCAGTGAGGAACAGAAGGTCACTGAAGTGTTTTTCATCCCACCCCCTCCATGATGCACTGCAGAGACAGGAGCTCACTCTCAGACGCACTCCCCCAGCTGACGCATGAGGCAGGCTTCCGAAAATCATTCCTTGTTTTTAGCATGTCACGGTGCGACACTCCGCATATGAATTCCCATCACACACAAAATGTTCACAGCTGCTAACATAAGAGAGATTCTAGTATTAGGAGTATAAGTCATGTTTATGGGCTGTATTTATATTTTTTGCAACTTATGAACTTCAGCCAATGGTAGTTTTTACATTAGGGAACATTTACACATTTCTCTTTCATTTAATATAAAAAGTGAGTATCTTTTTTTGTTGCAAAAAATGCTTATAATGATCGGAACCTGTTGGTTTTATGCTGTCCAATTTTCTCTATGTTTAGTTTTTTTCATTTCATATGGATTCTAAAGTAAGAGTTTTCATATACCTTTTTCTTAATTATTTATCCAATGTACTTAATAAAATGTGACAAAAGTGTCTAAAATCTATTTTTCTTTTTTAACGCACAATAAATCATGAAATTTGCATGTTTCCGAGAAACCTACGTCAACCGTGTAACCACTGAAAACTCCCCCATAAAGACGCAATGGTTTGTTCCAAAGTCACATGAACAACTTCATTTTAATGCTCTGTACTTTTGGGTAGGAAATGTAAAGACCATATGGTATTTCATTATTTCTGCTCTTCAGTATTTTAGCTATTGTAATGTGCATTTGTAGAATAGATACATTGATTGTCAACTGTTACACCAGCATGTTCATGTAAACCTGCTTTAGAAGTTATATTTGACAAATACTTGTAGAGTTTAGAAAAATATGAGTTGAATAAGGCTTTATGGTGACAGTTCTGAGATCTGCAGTTTGCACAGGGCCCTAACATGGCTGAAATGTCAACTCTGTAACACAGTTGACAAGAAGTAACTCAGTCGATATTGTGGGACTTTTTTTTCATTCATTTATGTTAAAACTGAGAGACAAACAGAATGATTGGTGCTTTACAGAGATGGGTTTGACTGCTGCTGGGAAGCAGCGCTGTAACAGGACTCAGCGTGATGCTGATCCTAGAGAAGGACTCCTTAAATCCATCGATTTTTGGGCCACACCGGGAAGATGACTTTTAGTATCTGCATAAAGACACCATTAGAATGATTTCTCCTCCAGCCTCTGTGACCTCACATTACATTTAGATTGATACGGACATATGGTCCAAGATCAAAGAATTGTAAACTGGCCAAAATAAACAAATACAAAAACATGAAGAACAAAAGACACGCAAAGATAAAACTGACTGAGTTGTAGGGTGTAACGATTCATTTTAACAGCAATCCAAATCATATTTAGTGGTACATTTTGACTTATCCGACTCACGGCCCTAAAATGGATTCAGGGCATCTTTGGCCAAAAGTTCAACCAGTGTGACTCAGAGATAAATACCTGGTTACTGGACAGTGCAGGTGAAGTTTTCCAGATTCCTTGTGTTTCTTACACCCACAGTGAGTAGAATTACTTATAAAAAATTTTGAAAAATACCAGAATAAAGATGCAGTCAGTTGCGTTGAGTTGGAAAAGACTGTAATAAAGGCATCTCTGGATTGGATAGACATTAGAAAAACACATCTGGCCTACAGAGACTAATTTTGCTTCACTTAAGGTTTCGTGAATTATTGTATATTGTATTTTTTTTTTTATAGTTCAACTGAATCCATCAGCTATGCTTAAGAAATAAAACATTGTTTTTATCTTGGAGGTTTCCCCTGGTCTCCTGTCTCGTCAGCCATGTTACCTTGTCTGTCAACTAAGTTACCAGTGGTTTTTGTGCCATGAATCTCAGATATGTTGGAGGATGAAATGTGAAAAAAAATGATTGGGGAAATCTCCAGAGTGAGAAGTCCTATTTAAAGATAGTGAAAAAATCTACACTCAGTAATATGGATTTGTGTTGAAAAAAAAGTGCCGTCCTCAGAGATATTCTCCAATAAAATCCCCATTGTGAAACTCAAAAGTAAAATTTTCAAATCAGTTAGACAATTTTTTTTAATGGACACAAACACTTTCAAACAGATGTGTTATCAAATGTGTATTATGTTTGTATATTCTTTGAATGGACCCGTTTTGTCCCTTTCAGGTTCACACGGCTGCTGGAGCCTAACCCGGCCACTCATGGGCAGGTCGCCAGTCTGTCACAGGGCCAAAACATATAGTTTACTTACCAAAATAGAAAACTGATATTTTGAGTTTTTGCTTGGCATGAAATGCACCTTTAATTATGAAATGACCCATAAATAAATAAATACCTTCTGCAATCTTGTTCTGCCTGGTGTAAAATCCATTCAGTTTTTCTTTCACAGACTGTAGTTTGACTACAAGATACACCAACTACCAACTTTTTTACCAACATTTTCTATCATTTATTGTGGCATTCACAATTGTAAAACATATTTACAAGCAAAAATGTATGAGCCTAAATACAATATGTAAATTACAAAAAAATTAAAAACGTAATTAATTTTGTCTTGAAAAGTTGCTCCACAGCTGTTTTCAAAAGAGTAGATGATGCACTGCAAACTATTTGTTCCTTGAAAAGGTTTAAAAACTTCTTTATAAACTTAAGATATTTTACCAGGTTTTAAGTTGTTGTAGTTTCTCTTTGCTCTACCTTTTCAAAATAAAAACAGTTGGGAATATTTGTCTCATTAAGAGCAAGAATCTAGAAATAAGGAAAGTATTATTAGAATTAGTCAAATTCCTTTTGGTCCAAACTCTTGACAATAGAAAAACTTGATTTATGATTCAATCAAACTCAAATTTCACTGTTATTTTTCGTTCCTTTTTAAGGATGTTTTTTGAAGTTTAATAAAGTTAGACTGGTATTCATTGTCATCATTTTGGAAAACAAAAAATGTAGATTTATGTTCTAAGAATAAGTGCTAGTTTTACATTTTTTGAAGATTTATTAAGATGGGCTAACTTGTACTAAAACTGCATTTTTTTTTCTTATTTTGTTCTAAAATGAGTCTTTGCCACTTTTTAAACAGATTTTTTTTCCGTTGCTCAAATCAAAATAAACTACAATTAGGTACTTAAAAACAAAAAAAACAAAAAAAAAAACTATTTGCTTAAAATTGGCACAAAAATACTATTTTAAGCTACCTCGTTTTTCAGAGTAGAAGCTTCAAATTAAAGGTAATTTCCTCACAAAAGATTGATCGATTTTCTTCCATCAACACTGAAATGATAAGTGTTCAACCTTACCTTAAACTTGTTCCCAACACTGATGAAGCCGAGTTTTCCCGCCTTCTGCTTAACATTTTTGACATCTTTGCTGTTGTTGGAGTTCTCAAACAACTCTCGAATGAAGCGGTCCTTGGACTCGCTGATGAGACATTCCAGAGACATGTGCAGAGCATCGTTGTTCTTCTCCACAAACTTGGTCTGAGCAAAACAGATGTTGGAACACGTTATTTGTTAAAAAAAATTATATTTAAAAATATTTCTAAAAATACAAAGCTTGTTTTCAGATCTTAATGTCCAATTATACACATTCAAGTTTAGAGCAAACCTTTATTTCTGGAAGTTTAATCTTTTAAATCTTTCGAAAGTATAAAATACTTGACAGCGCTGTTAAAAGGCTTTAGAAAGATGTATGAAGTACTGGTAAGAACCACTTTAAAAGATCATAATTTCAAGAAAGTGTTGCTCCTAGAAAAGATAAATAAATTCAAGTAAACAAAAGGTATTTAAAGACTTTTAACAGTATAAATAAAGACACATTGCTCCAAACTCTGAGTTTATTGAAAACTCTAAGCAGAGAGGCCCTGTTTGCCTTTCTCATTTAACAAGAGCTGGTATTTCATTTCACGCTTACAGGTGTTTCCCCTAAACTCCAGTGATCCAAAAGCGACGCATCATTTTGCTTCACATCCATTTCAAAAACAGAAAGAAATGAGTGTTCTGTCACCGTACCGTTTCATAGCACACGGCTCCTGCAAAGTGTCTGATGATAAATCCCTCATCGTCCCTCACGTTCCTGTGGACGGTAAGCTTAGACTTCCTGGGTATCTGGGGGACACACAAAAGGAAGGTTGGAAATAATTCCCTGTGTTGTCCCTCAGCATCAGCAGCTGGAAATGAATATTAAGGAATCCCAATTTTAGCTGTCAATTATAAGTCATCTGTTTCTGGCATGAATTTTAATCTCTAGCCAAAGCACAAGTAATTTAAAAAAATCATGGGAAATTTATCAGCTTTATATGATTTACTCAGTCACTTGGGAAGAACAAAAACAATTGAGATTATGATGATAAGCAAATATTAAAATGCTTAAGTACTAATAAGTACTGTACTACTTATTTAAGGTACCTCCCTTGTATGATTTCCATTTCATGAGCTCCCTTTATGTCTTTTGAGCCAAATCCACTTAAGGCATTAATTCCCTTCAAATGCATTAAGCAGCAGGAAAGCTGTCATATAAATGTTACAAGTTTTTAACCTAAAAATATTCAGAGGAGGAAGAGTCTCATTTTCTGTGCCGCCTGCAGGCTGCCAGGCTAATCATCAGTCATTTCTCTATGTGGCTTGAAAGCAAAAACTCAAGATAAATGACTAATAAATCCTTTGGAGATTGCTGGAGTTGTTGTAATGATCAAACCAATAAAAACTTGAGATTTTATGGGATCATTAGGTCTACTTGCTTTACCTTGACACAACAGTAAACAAACTATGTAGAGACTGAAATCCCATTCAGGTTTCCTCTCATCTCAATTATTGAACTTCCACTTTGATACGGTGTCACTTACAGTCAAGCGGAAATGATCCTTGTGCTTGTTATGAACAGTTTCGGTAAAGTGCTGGTCGCTGGGTTGAGGTAGGCGATTTTCTTCATCCAGGATATCCAGAATGCCGACCACCTTTGCCTCCACAAGGTCTGCAAAAACAAGTCCAATGAGAAAATGGGCTCCAAAATAGAAGATGTAGAGCAACTAATGCTAAAACTTCAAACTTATTGAGGAGGCTCATTACTTAAAAAGGATTTTTTTTGTACTATAAAAGCAAGAAGAGGCTTATTCTATTATAAGAGCAAAAAATATGGAACTCACTAATAATAAACAAAAGGAAAGTGCTGCTGGTTGAGAAAAAGGGACGAAATTATAGAAAATATGAATTTAAATGATATGTGCAAGAAATATTTTGCATAATTTCTTTTGTTGCTTTTTGCTAAATTCACGTTCAAGTGTCGCTTTAAGACTTTAAAAGTCTGTTGTGGGGCTCTACGTACAAAACGTGCATGGAATGTGCGCGCGTCAAAAGTTAAACCAGTTGAACATTGACCTATCAGGCTTTGGTAGTGATGCACGGACTTGCTAACAGTTTGAAAATTGATCATGGAGGATAAATTAATATTTTTTTTCTGTTGTAGCTTCAGAAGGACTTAAGCCTTATTTTGATTTATTAAAAACTGAAGTGATGAGGATGGGAACAAATGGGAAGCAAAACTAATAAAGGCACTCCTCTCAATTGAGAAAAACAACAATCCTCTGTGATTGGAGAAGAGTCTCTACACAGTAGGAGCGTTCTACCTTTATAATAGAATTACACAAAGACATCATGGTAATGGAAGAGGACTTCCAGTAACACACATGAAGCTTCCAACTACCAGAACTTGCTACAATCAAACATACCACACCCATACCATCTAAACACATACCATTAGCTAAAGCGCTTTGTTTGGAAGCAATTTAAGAATCATTTTTACATTCATTCAGTAACTAATGAATTGTGGGAAGTGCCTGTAGTCACAGACTCCATCTTTGTTCGGATGAAAGTTTAAATCCGTCTCCTTGACTATCTCATATTCAGACGTACTGAGTGTTAAAACATTGTAAATGTTGCATGTTTTCTTCAGGGATGGCTCAGGGATGTGGATTTAATGTTCTCTGTGCTCATAAGAAAAAGAAACTGAAGCCTGCCCCCAGTTGTAAGCGTTGTGCTGCTTTATGATGACTTTGGTATTTGCCTCTAATAAAACAAATATGGCCGTCGTGAGGGTTTTTTTCCGTTTCTGTTTCTCTCTGTGGCTGCTGCATAATTCCCTGTATTCCGAGACTCAAAAAATATATAAAAAAAGGTGTCTCTAATCCATCATACACTGCCTCCTTATGAGCCGAAACTCAATCCATCTCTTCCTCTTACTGATTGGGTCCAACTATGCTGTAAAGATGACAGCAAATGCTGGAAAAACCAAGTAATTCTCCACTTGCGCTGTGAGTTGCACTCCTTCTGAAATCATTTCTTCACTCTCTGCTACGAAGAATTCAAATACTTACAAAGAATTTTCTGTCCTTGTATTATTAAAATACCTGCTCTGATGAAAATTGTGTTTTTGGTGTTTTTAACATCTTCACGGGGCATTTTTCTGATGATTTAGCTAAAAATTGCATTTCTGAGTATGTTTTTATTAAAATCATTGTGAATCAGAATCAGACGAAAAAGCACAGTTTGTAAAAAAGCTCATTTGTGACATAGAAAATAAACTGGGCGGCCCACATGTTCTCTGCTCCGAACTCTTAGCAATAGGGAAGAGAAAGGGGACGGGGTTGCTCCACACCAACAGTCCTGCCTGCAACTCAGAGGCAACTGTTGAATGACCTACTGCCACTCTGCAGAAACTATGTTCTAGAAAATGACACAACCACAATTAAAAGACCCCTGGGAAGGCTATTACAATAGATCAAAAGGTGATTGTAGTGGGACTTTAAGGTCTGTGCACTTACCTCAACTTATCTAAATATTATAATATACTTTACACGTTATAATATTATATTATAATATAATTGTAACATAATACAAGAAAAAAAAAGACTGAAACCCTTTAGACATAGCATCTTAATCGTCTCTGTTAATAAGCGTAGGACAACAGCAACGACTGTGAGACTATTGCTCCTTTTCTAAACTTAGCCAGCAGCTGCAAAGATAACATGTTATCTGTGTATTAGTCTGGGTTCAGATGATTACTGTGTGAAGTTTTCAAAGACCCTGCAGATATCACCAGACTTCTCTGTGCTTACTCTGAACACTGTTTAATACTATAATTAATTCTTTTTTTTAGAGTTTCTTTGTAGTTTTTATTCTGCGTGCCCCATTTCATTCAAGTGTTGAACAATGAAACAAACAAAGTTACTCCACAGGCCATGATTACTTTTCTTGACAAGACACAATGTTTTCTCCAGTTACGGTTCCTGAAATATACCAACTTGGAGCCACACACTCAAACGCTCCCACTGCTCCATTGAAACTAGGCCAAATGAAGCCAGAACACAGCTTCCTGCTTCAATACGATTCCCAGTAGAAAACCCAGTGTCTTTCATTTCCCCATCAATCTTTTCATCCATCTACCCATCAGAGTTGCAGTAAAACCTGCATTCTTGTTCCAACCGTTAATGGACCTCTTCTTCATTCAAGGATCTACAGATGACTGATTCCTTACAAATCATTCAACTGAACTGACTGAAAAACAAGCAAATTCATTTATTCTAACCTCCACAAGGAGAGAAACTCTGAGCCCGTTCAACTCCACTGTAGGCAAGCGCCTAATATTGATGCCATTTCACAGAGTAGGACATCAGCAAAAAGCATAATTAACCTTATTCACCTCTAATCGCCTCACATCCATCTCCCTGCATGCTTATGGAGTAATGAAGACACATTTCAGAGAGGACACAAGTTAAAATGCTCCAGGGCTTCATCACTCTGCCTTTTCACTCTGTGTGTCCATGAAACGCGCCGAGGCCCAGAGGTCAATCTGCAGAGAGGCGGCGCTCATGAAAGACTGAAAGCATGTTCACCAGCAGCACATTAAAGTCAATAGCTAACTGCATGCTGTAGCTCATCCCTTGTGAATGTAGTGAAAAGCACTGGCAGTGTTTGTGATCATAATGAAAACGATGTGCCTAAAGCTGGCTGTACAAATACAAAAATGAGCCACACTTAAGAAACTTTAAAAACGGGTAGAAATTTAGTGCTACATACATTTTATGTTTCATGAGCCAAGAACTAAAAATTATTAAACTATTGAAGTCTACAGGAGTCAAAGTAGGGGGCAGCATGTAGGATGTAGGAAAGTATATTAAACACATACAAGAAATACTAAAAGACCCACTCTGATAAAGTAGTGTTTTTAACAGGTGCTTGTAGCATTTTTCTCATGATAGAAGACGGATAGAAAGAAAATTAAGCCTAAAATTGCATTTCTGAATATCATTATGAATCAGGAGCAGATGAAAAAAATACCGTTTGAAAAAGATCGTATTTGTGATATGGGAAATATGGTGTTCACTTGTAGTTGACTAGATTCATGTATGTCTTCATTTTCCTTGGGGTTGTAAGCTAGCGGGAGAGTACGTGAACAGAGAGCTTTCAACAACAAGAAGGGGAAGGGGCGTCGGGATTGCACTGCATCAATGGTCAAACCCGCAACTCAGAGTTGAATTTTTACTGAATTGTTACTGCTTTTAGAAGCTATGTCCTAGAAAACGACGCATATTATTTAGATTTTGGCTAAAAACAACATAATAATGATTAAAAAAAACACTGGGAATGCTTTTAAAAAGGTCAAAAGACGATTGGAGTGGGACTTTAACCAATGTTCTACTGAAGATGTTTGAACCCAAATAAAGTTCTAATAACACTGAATTAAAAGTGCAGATATTGTCCAACAAAGAAAAACGTTTTGTGTGATATTGATGTGTGTAGTGAGAATTCTGTTCTGGGAAAAAAGCTTTTGCACATTTCTGTGATTCTAGCATAAGTTTCTTGTTAGCCTGTATGATAAATATCATTGCAAAAGACACATCTCACAGAATATTATTACCTATAAGCATGAAGTCTTTAATGATATATGAATGACAATTCCTTGAACAATTTGGATATTTGAACCACATTGTCCTTGTTCTATATTTTAAGAGAGATGTGGTATGAGTTAAGGGATTTAAACTACTTCCAAAATAAAAAGAAACGGTCAAGAATTAAAGTTTGTGGTTTTCTTTGTAAAGAATGCTTTCATGTCACATGTGAGGAACAAAGATAGACCTTTCTATGCTTTTCCAACAGAGTATGAATACAAGCACAGTACTAAAGCCACAAAGCATGGAAGGTGAAACAAAGCATCAGCCTCTTAAAGGTTAAGTCGTGCACCACATGTAAAGCCAGGGAGAAAAATGTCAACTTTAGTCCTGAATTGAAAAATCTATCATTGTGTTGGATGTTCATTATATTGCGCTGTTGCTGTTTCCCTATTAATAACTGCTGAATTAAGTTAGTAGTTCCAGCAGCAAGGGTCTCATAAATACTGCAGGGATAAGACTTTGAGGCTTTTTATGACATGGAGAAAGAAAATTGAGTCAGCTCAAGACTTTTGAATACATTTTGAAAAGTTTGTGCTTCCATGCTGTTTTTGCTGAAAAAGTTTAAATGTTCCCTAACAGTGCTGAATGTTTTTCAACCAACAATGCCAGTAAATTTGACTCAATAAATGAAATACCATCCACTTCTTTCAAGAGTAGCTTTAGCTTACAGCACAGTATGTGTTGAACATCTGATTTATAATTTTAAGTTGCACCATTATGGATCATTTTCTGAGCAGCTTTGCATGTTTTACAGCATTCTTCACAGATGCTGCAGGTTAAATCAGCCTCCTTTGAGGAAATTAAACACCTAAGCAGGGGGACACCATAAACACAAGTGCAGAAATATAAAAGAAGAGCAACTTCAGCTGGTCTGAATGAGCAATCACAGGTGCTGAATGATGAGTGGGCTCATACCTATGCAGTCCTGATTGTCGACATAGTGAACCTCGTTGACTCCGAGCCCCTCCCTCTGGTACAACTCTTGTTCCTGCAAGGCATTCCAGACATTTCTAATGAGAAACCATTAAGATATTCACGGCATGCACAGAAAGGGTCTAATGAGAACAAGGATGATTCCGGTGTCCCCTGGAGGGCATTCTGGCTCTCTAACGAGCGGTACTTGGGCCAGGTTTTCGGCTCTTACAACTTTATTTTTGTTGAAAAAAAAGAGCATCTGAAAGGTTACAGCTTTCGCTGTTAACAGATGTTTGGCAAACACTTTTTTTTAAATGTGAAAATGTCATGAGGACAATTTCAGTCAAAGACTTTTTCTAAAAAATGATCAAATACAACTCAAACACAATGGAAAGCAATTCACAGTGGCCTTTTTCTGTAGTCTTAAACTATTCTGAATGCAGTCAGGATCTAACAATACTGTTTTTTATTTTAATAAATAGTTTCAGTTGAAAAGGTAAAATGCAGAGCACTATCATTTCAAATATAAAAAAAATATTTACAAAAAGAAGAATAAAAATATAGACTCCTTTTGAGTATCACTGTTAAGTACCAGGATTGACAGATACTAAAATTATTGGAGAAATTATGTAGCCCCTTAAAAACAATTACTAAAAAATATGCAGTTTTTTATTGTAACATAAAGGCAGCAACAATTACTTTTTTCGTTTTACTTTAGCTTATTTTAAAAGATGATCCTTGCTTAAAAACGTAATCCTGCAGAGTGACACCAGCTCTCACCTCCTTTAGAATGCGCTCATTGAAAAACTGCTGCAGTTTCTCATTACAGTAATTGATGCAGAACTGCTCGAAGCTGTTGTGTTCGAAGTATTCTGAAAAACACAAGATGCAGCAGGACAAAGTCAAAGGTTATCCATAAGAAAGTGAATGTTCAACACACTAAACAACATTGCCTTTGTAGTCAATCAATATTAAAGCACAGTCAACGGTCTGAAACTGGTTGTACAAGACAGTTACTGCATGCATGTTATCTGTGAGTCATGATATTATCCAAATTAGGTTCACTATGATAAGAATATTGAATGTTTTATGAAGTGCAAATTAATACATCAAAATGATCGTGTGTCCTAAAATTAGGCATCAAACTCATAAATAAAAATATAACACAATTTTCTCATTGTCATGAAGTTTTTCCAAATTTTAAACAAAAACCTCTGTAATAAAAAGGAAGGTAAATGGATCCTTCATTCACAAAAATGTAGAGGTACCTATAACTGTAAATAACTAAGGCTTTATGTGTATCAATTTAAAAGAAAAAACATAAAACCTTAAAGCAAACAGTGACACTATAAATGACTTTTACAATAGAGAACCAAACCAGTCATTTTTGTCAAGGTTGACATTTTGTTTAGCAATAAAACTTAAAAATGGTCTGACGTAACAACAGTTACTGTAGAATATAAAGCGTGACTCAATACCGACCAAAGCCAGCAATGTCCAAGACGCCAATAAAGTTGGTGGAGGAGTCAAAGGGGAAGCACTGGTTAACTCTGGTCACCACGTGGTCAAACAGATGGCTGTATACAGCTTTGGCCAAGGCATCTCGAGCGTTGTTAGCCTGCTCGACTTTGAGTGGAACTCTGGGAAGAAGACATAAACGAACACATAAAAATAAGTTATGAAGAAAAGTAGTAGTCTGAGATAAGGTTTCTTTCATTTCTAAAAATGAATGATTATGTGTAGTTGATTTAACAGGAACGTGTAAGTTCTAAAACACAAACAAAAAATTCATTTAAAAAAAAAAGGTTCTGGGGAAAAAAGTATCGTTTGGCCACAAAATGGATAAAATCAACTGACATACAACAAAGTCAACAAGATAGATGACTTTAAACATGCACTCCTTACAAAAATCTAAGAATATTACACATAAAAATCCACTTTAACAAATGCAATGGCTTTAAAAATATGGAACTCAATCTAATGTCATAGTGGGATTCCAGTTGTTTTTCCTCCTTATACAGAAAAACAAGACGACTTTTCTGTTACTTAAATGATATACATTTCCAAGGACATATCAAAAATGTATCCTTAAGATTACTAAAGGTTAAAATGCTAGACTTTCCTTTGAAACTTACATCTGTACCTTCCTGCCATGGATTTCTTTTCTTTCCTGTTTATTTAGCAGAAAATAACAAAGGCTTATGTGCAGTTTAAGAGGCTCGGGGTCTTTAAACAGCCTGACAATCACAAACATAAGTATTTTAACTCTGGGTGATTAACCATACAAACTCACACTAGATAATGATTCCAGATCAAACTTTAAAACATAAAAAGTGACAAGCTTTAACATGAACAAAGTGGAGCGAATCCCTCGTCTTTTAAAAATGGTGCACATATGCACACTACTTTCTCATAAATGTGGGCAGGTTACAAAAAAAAACCTCTTTTGCAGGTAAATAAACGCATTTTGTTAAAATCAGTTGATGCTAGATTAAATCCTGTGATCAACAGTTTCATTCATTCATTCATTTTCTAAACCATTTTATCCCTTTCGGGGTCACGGGGCTGCCGGAGCCTAACCCGGCTACTCATGGGCGAAGGCAGGGGACACTCCTGGACTGGTCGCCTGTCGAACAACAGTCAGTTAAAAGCATTTCCTTACACCCCAGGCAGAGAATTGGGATACGAACCGCCAAAAACAAAAAGCAATCGGGTATGAGAGGGTAGCCACAATACATGACAGGACCCAAAGTGCCAATTAGCCCAGTGAAGGTACTTACTTTAGGTAAATGGCTCAATACCCGTGGACAAACGCTGATAACGGACGGCAGAGGCTGGGGAACTGTGCTCCATTCATCTGCTGTGAAGCAGAAGTTTATGAGCGGGCGTCACCTCTAAACTCTCACGACTGTGGTGAACTCCAGGAAAAAAAAAGGAAAATAACTCTTGAAGAGGTTATTCAGACACCTAAAGCTGCATCTAAGGCCTTCCGAAAAACCACCTCTTCTCACAGTCACTCTTATGCCTATCAGACTGACAAACTCTCCTCTGCACACCTTTCCAAACCACATATCAGGAATGTCTGCTTCCTGCAGGTGCCTTTGTGGAGTTTTTCCTAACACATTATGCTGTGATATAACGACCTATTCCACGAAGGGCAGACCACCTAACGCTGCAATCTGGGATTCATTTCTACACCTGTACTCCATTTGCATTTCCATCAGATTGTAGCATATGCTGCAGCTGAGGAAAAGCTGCAGAAGAACTTTACATGCACGGGTTCTTGTGCATCAGCAACAATACTGATCACTTGCAAATTAATTCAAAAGGGATTGTGTTGCAGAAAAACACTGGGGTCCTGCAGCATGACCAGTCATAACTGTGATAGGGATTTAAAGTAAAAACTGGAACAAATGTTAAAATACATTTTTTTTCAGTAAACTCAATATGCAAAAAAAGCATTTTATATGGAATCAATTCAAAGATTTAAATATTTACATATTTAAACTCATGGGTTTTTTTGACAAATACAGAAAATGAAAACATAAAAAATCAATCGTTTGTTAATATGCTTCGATACAGCACTCTGAACAATCTGCTTGTTAACAAATGACAATGTCATTGATGATGTCTGTGTGCCTCTGAATTTACTCAAAAAAACAATTTTCAATTTTTTTGGATGTGCCTTTTCAGACATTCTTGGTCCTGGTGCCAGTTTTTTCATTTTACACAAACAAATGGTTCTCAGCCCCACTTCTATAGGAACACCTCAACTCCTTGTTGCGCTACAGCGAAGAACTGCAGCATACAGTGGGGATCAAAAGTTTGGGCCCTCCTGGTAAAATGTTAGATTATTGTGCATAAACAACCCAAGGAAAGATTGAAACATTGCCTAAAGGCATCAGTTTACAGATTAGACATTCTTTTAATATGTTAAAAATTAGGCTTTATTTCCATCATTTACCCTTTCAAAATAATAGAAAACAAAATAATGGTGTGTGCAAAAGTTTGGGCACCCTGCAGAGTCAGTACCTTGTACTGCCCCCCTTGACAAGTATCACAGCTTGTAAACGCTTTTTGTAGCCAGCCTAGAGTCTCTAAAATTCTTGCTTGAGGTATTTTCATCCATTCTTCTTTACAAAAGTCTTCCAGTTGTTTGAGATTTCTGGGATGTCTGTTACACACTGCTCTTTTCAGGTCTATCCATATCCTATCTCCGTCACTTCCTTATACCTTTCTGCCACCATATTGCATCCCGTTGACAGTGATTGGTCCGAGTTGGTCTGAGTCATGGTTTTAGAGGAACTACTGCCACCAATCATGAGTTAGATTGTTCCAGCTTGTTTGAACTCCACACCCCTCCCACTGAGAGCGAGCAAGGGAGAAGCTGTCATTCAAACGTTCAAAGTGGGGCTATAAGGGTCCACATGCGATAACTGAGACATCTGCATGGTCAGTTTATAACTTGAATAACTTGCAAAAGAAAATGTTAACATGGTCATTCTAATAATACGACTAAGTAATTGTTTATTTCTCAAAAGAAGTCTATGGGATTTTGGCTTCTTGCAACCAGCGGGAACTTCCTATTTGGAACACGAGAGGGGAGGGGTTGAGCTGTCCAGTGTTTTTTACGGTCTATGGTTGGGACAAGGCTGCAGACGACTACAGCAAAACTATGGAAAAAGTTAACAGACAATAAAAGACTAAGTTATAAAAATATTTGTGGGATTGGTAAAGGCACTTACAGTGCAGGGAGCATGGTCAACCCCACCAAAATCCATACAGATTTTAAATTGGATTCTCTGCAAACCCCCAGCACATGGTGTTTTACATCAAGTAATGCCATATTAGATAATAAAACTGCAGCACACTGACTTCACCCAGCAGACATTGGTTCTTTCAAAGCTCCCGAACTAAAGCAGCTGCACCAACCCATAAGCAGCTCTATTGAGGTCAGAAAGTCCAAAACAAAGAGAGTTGCTGTGTTAGATTGCTGTCCTCTACTAAACTTAGAATTGTAAAAATCTCTTTATTCAATCTTGAGATTAGTTTCAAAAGTAACATTATGGCATCTATGAAATAAAGTAATAAATGAGAGGAAATCTGTTTCAGTGTTTTGAAATTAAGCTCCAGAATCCATTTTCAAACTACTGCATATCACTCTAGTGAATTTAACAAGGTAGACAAATAATTTAAATTTTCTGGAGATTTTGTACAAAACCTTAGGGTTTTTGTTCAACAATTCAAAAAGAAAATTCAGCCAGGAGTAAGTCTGTTTTGTTGTGTGACAGGGAGCATTATACTTCTGGAATATTTCTGCTATGAAGAGAGCCATGTGGTCTAAAAAATTGTTTCCACTGATGGACAATTTCACAGCAATATTCATGCGCCAGGGACCAACATTTACCAGTAAACACAGCGTAAAGACAATCATTACATCACAGCAGACTTCCCATTTCCACAGCACAAACAGCCATATTCATGAGCAGAATCATGCACACAATTGGTTGCACAATTTTTACAATACTCTCCCATTTGGATCTAAAACTCCAGTATCCACAGGTGAAGGCTGTGGAAAGCACTCTGATGAATGTTATTTTTCACTTCTTTTAGAATTTACACACCTCAGAGATTTGCAGCATTGGGCAGGATGGAAAATCAAAGCACAAAGCTCTGAGAATTCGAGAAGATAAACTAAGTTAACAAGCACAGAGCGATTTTTACAATCTAGCTTATCCCCCGTTATCGCGCCTACAGCACTTGACCTTCACCCATGCCTTTTCTGCACCACATGCCATGTTTAATTTATACAGGCAGCAGTGCTTCACTGTAGCGCCACAGTCAGAGGTTTAAAAGGGATCGCGAGGCCTTCCTACTCCAAAATTCACCATCTCAAAGCACGGCGGGCACACCATCAGAGATGAAATCGCGTGAGCAGCCTCATGTGTATTCCCCATGAGACCCAAGGAGTGAGAAGACGTTTTCTTCTTCCCACCCCCTCTCCATCTTTGAAACGTAGTGCTTTCTGAAAACACCCGCTTGGTCTGCTGCCGCTGCTTTGCTCTGACCTTAAAGTCACCATGTTTAGGGAAAAGACTTTAAACTGAACACTTCAAATTTAAAAGTCAAGTTGCTGCTTTACTTGAAGCCAAAGCTGATGTTCCTGTCCTCAATTAAGAAAATTTCCACAGGCTGTTAACTGTTGACCTGATTTGACACCGTCAGTGTTTGATGGTTCCTGTAATGTATTTGCCTTCCCTGCTTTCATCCCTCTCATTCTCTCAGTCTCATACAACCCCCCTCTGCTCGAGTTTGAATAAGCCTCCTCCACATATCTTTGAGGAAATTCTAGTTTGAGAGGACTATAGACCAAGGCGTCCAGTACTTTTCCTTTGAGGTGAGACTTAAGCTATTCCACCAGGACAGATCGCCGGCCGGCCGGCAGCACCTCTGACTGGACAATAAGTAAATGTCTCTGGATGGCAGTTGTCCATATCAAGTGCCACCGGCCACCCGGTAGCCTGGGGATTTTTGTATAAAAAGTGGGACATTCTGAATGCATGACAGCCGCCTGACTGCCTCCTTCTACATTCATGGCCATGCCAACAATTTTCAAATAAATCAGGCAGCAGCATGAAATCTTAGAGATTTTGCTGATGCCTCCTCATACCGGGGTTGCAGTTGTATTTTGTGACTGCAGCATTAGAAAAAAAATTAATCTGGAGCAAGATAGAGAAAAACTCTGTTTACATAACTGCACAGTAGCTGATGCTTAAAGAAAACTTCAAAAAACTGAATTTGAAAAAGCTGTATTTGTCAGATTGTCTTCTCAGTGATTTGTACAAGTTTTATAGACTACACAGAAAATTTAATAAATTATCAAATTAGATGTAAAAAAAAACTTTACAAGAAAACCAAACTTTGGTTGGAAATACTTTCTATACTTGGTGTTGGGGAATTTAAAAAAAAAAAAAACGTTAGGTGAACTTTTATGGCAGCATTATGGTAAAACCAACCCATTTTAAACCAAAACTTTTATCTGAATTGAATTACACAATAGAAGAAGGTTTAAAGGGATTTGCTCCATCTATCAGCTTGATAAACAGGCACAAAGCAGATTCCATGGACATCTGAGATTACTTTTTCCTAATGGAAATGTGGCTATAAAGGCTCTTGACAACAAAAAGGCCAGTGTCATCTGGTAACACACCGAAACTGTTTCGGTGTGTTACCACTTTCTACATCAAAGGAAGACTTTTTTTTTTTTTTACAGCACATCAGTGTCCAGTGACTCTAGCAGGAAAGGAATTACTAAAGTTGGTTGAGACTTATAACACCAAAGAGACATTTACAACAAAGAGAACACTGAACATTTGAATTTGCTACATGTTTTTCCTGTGGCATTGCAATGACAACACTATGGATGTTAGCAAGAATCTGCTGTGAACTGAGTAACTTTACAAGCGCCTCTGACTTCTGTGGAGAAAAATAATTATCTTGTTAACAAAAGTGAGATGTCTGACTCCTCTACAGCAGAAACAGACCAACTCTCATTCAGCTTTTAAAACTGACAAAGGTTACAGAGGGCACTCATGACACCAGGAGTCAGTTCCTTGGCTTGTAATTAGGCAGTGCAGACTAGATTGCTTTTGCGAGTTCATTATACATTGGATTCATGCAACTATATTTTGTCAGCTTGAGCCATGGTGACCTGACTTTTTGACACTGGAATGAGAAAAACTCAATTTAATAAGAAGCCTTGTGAATAATGAATGGGATTCTGATTGTGTGAGATCAGCAAAGGGGGTAAGGAAGTTTGTTTTTAGACTCCATAGGACTGAAAACTTTGCTGCAATGACAAATCATTATTCTATCTCCATAAACAAAGTCAAGTATTTCAATGTTGACACAATATAATGCTTTTTAACTCTATTGGAACTGAATCGTCTGAACTCTTACTGTGCTGTTAGAAAACCAAAGAAAACAATGTCCCTCTGTAGCTAAAAGATAAGACAAAAACGCTTTTAAAATAGAGCCATTGTCAGACTTCCTAATAAAAAAATTTAAAAAGTATACACATTTTTTTAACCCACAGAAAGAAATGAATTACAAAATTAATACAATTTTAAAATAAATCATGTAAAGCATACAGTTTAGCTATCCATGTGCAGGAGCTTCTGCCTCATTAAAAATGTCAAAAAAAGAATGTCCAAAAACTTGGAAAAAAGTCAAAATAAAACATTTCTAAGTGCATAGGTTCAGTTAAAAAGATAGAGCTCTGAAGAGCTGCAACATTTAAATAAGTAGCATTACAGAGCACCCCTTTAACCTTTTCCTGAGGCCAGCAAGATCCAAAATCCTTGTAGACCTAGAAAGACTATTATAGAGCTTTACTCTGCAAGCAGGTAAGCTCCACTGCAGTTTATTTACTGTCCTGAAGGGTGATTTAATGACACTATTATCTGCCTGCTTCAGCAACTTCCCTCTTATCTGAGCAAAGCAGGAAGCGCTGTTGAGGCTATGTTCTTGATTTCTCCAGAGCACTGAAAACAGCTCAGCCTGCACTACTGTTCGAGAATTCCCAAAAACCAGAGATCAATGCTTCAACAATGGCTCAGAGTACTGAGCATCTCAAAAACAGACAGCAGGTTTTGACAACAAAGAGTAGTACTACCCAAAAACGGGAACTTCAGTCCCATTTTCTCATTTTAGAGCAGACTTCAGAGACTTAAGTTTCATTTGTTGGTTGATAATAAACAAGGGAATCAAAAAGATTTTGGCCATCTTAAATACAAATACAATCTTTTTTAAATGGCATTTTTTGTCTGGTCCTGATTCACAACCATATCAAAATAAAAAAAATCAGAAAAAGCAATGTAAAGCTTAATTTTCTTTATACATCTCCATCAAAAAATCTCCCAAGAACATGCGGAAAACTCCAAAAACCTGATTTTCATCAGATTGGGTCTTTAACATTAAAGTAGATTATATTAGCCTCCATTTGTCTTTGCAGTATATTACTGACTAGTTACACCAAACTCATTTGACTTAAGGTTCGAATGTTTTAAAATGCTAGGATTTAGTCAGTTTCAATCCAATAATAACGGATTGGATTTTTTTTCGGTGCTTTTCCTGACGCTCAAAGCACTTATAATGTGTATCCATTATTTATTCAAACTTGGTGATGCTAAGATACTGATGTAGCCACAGCTGTCCCGGGGTAGACTGACAGAGGAGTGGCTGCTAGTACGCGCTTTCGCATCTACCATCACCAGGACATTCACGCACCATTGGAGCTACACTGGAAGCCCATTGTGTGTGTGTATGTGTGTGTGGGGGGGGGGGAATCAAACCGCTGACCCTTCAACCATTGGCTGGCCTGCTAAACCACCTGTTGCTCTGAGAGAAACAGGAGTCCTCTTTGTTCACTAAAAATGTTGGATTCTGTCAGAATCTCTATCACCTGGATACCATTTCAATGGAGTTAAAATGTGGCTGGTATGTTTTCATTGATTATGAAATGCCGTGGCACTACATGATGACAAAGTAAACTCGTTTAAACCAGCTCATCACTTCAACCAAAAAATAAAAACTACATCCTAATTGGATTTTTGATGGTGTGTCGTTTAGCCTTTCACACACAAAAAAAATCCCAATAAAAACATAACATTTTCACATGTCTGGATAGCGATCCAATGACCAAGGACCACATGAGCTCAACATCATTTACATTTTTATCAAGCCATTAAAGGAACCCTCATGCTTGGTGTATTGAGGCTCTCATCTCTGAAGGGACTCTTTCCATCCGGGTAGGAATGCTTCATCACAGGATAAAAGCGAATCTCTGAACAATTTTGATTCACAGCGCCTCTTACCTCGGTGGGGAATAAGCATGCCAACCAAATGACCCAAAGCACATTTTGGAGCTGGAAAGATCACTCTCCATCATCTAAACTTAAAAAAAAGTAGATGACTGTAATTGCTTCACATTTCATTAAAAAAGAAAATGACAAGTTAATATCCTATAGAACCCAATGAGAATTAGAACTTATTTGTTTTTAAAAGAAACAACCATTGCTCACATTCAAGATGGACAAAAATTTACACAGCAGCTGTGGACTGTAGTAACAGGTAATATCTGAGTCATTTGAGTCAGATTTTTCTGGACAAACACCATTTGTCACCATCTGGCTTGTGGCTCTAAGAAGTTCTTATGCAGATAGCCTAAAATGTTGAAAAAAAGGAGGAAAACAAAAATTGTGTTCATATTAAAATCTACAATGTATATAAATGTATACTATCTGTTGTTGAATAGTGCAGAAAATCAGCAAAGGGTAGCATACAAAGCAGATCCAGAAAGCCCATCAAAGCATGCTGTAGCTGAGCTAGTTGTTGCTTTGAAAAACATCCAAGCAGTTTCCGAGTATTCCCTAAAGGAAATGCTGAAAAGCTTTTTCTCCGTCCCGTGAAACAACTCTCTCTTCATGGAAGCTGAATTTTCCTGTTTTTGATCCGTCAAAAAAGGTTTTCTGTTGGGATTTCTTTTTTCCATCAGCTTCAAGATTATTCATCTAAAAAGCAGAGCAGATTCTTCCTGATGAATTATGCAAATGCTTCAC
>BSAI01000101.1:13956260-14021707 GCA_036245035.1 Adrianichthys oophorus | reverse complement strand
AAAAAAAAAAAAAAAGAAAGAAAAAAGTCATCTTCATGGTGCTAAAACTGTTCTCAAACATGTCCTGCAGCTCTCAGACATTTGTCGCTTTCTGCTCATTCTCATTATTTTGGCAAAGATTTTCAAATCAATGTGGCACGCAAAGAAATAAATGATCTGTGGCTCTTTGTAAGCCGTTAAACTAAAGCTCATATGCTTCCTACTGCTTTCAGGCAAAACCCAGAGTATTACCTGCTGTGACCCTTTGTCTATGTGTTTTTTATCCAACCCCCCACACAAAAAAGATTATTTTATTTGTTTATTCCCTCACTGCGATCATCTTTTGATCTATTTTGAAGCATTCACAGTGATCTTTTAATTATGATTACATCATTTTTAGCCAAAAATTGTAAAACCTGTGTTGTCTTCTATGACATGGTTTCTGCAGAGCAGCAGAAGCTCATTAGAAATTCACCTTTACATTAGAGTGGAGCAACCCCGCCCCACTTCCCCTTCCCATCACTGAGAGCACTGTTTACAGCACAGGTCTCAAACTCAAGGCCTCGAGGGCCAGTGTCCTACGTGTTCTTCGACTAACTTGCCATTGAAGCTTTGAATTGGCCAAAAACACCTGATTCAGGTAATCAGCAGCAGGGGAGGCAGGAATTCTTAAAAACCTCAACCTGCCCTTGAGGCCTGGGGTCAGAGACCCCTGGTTTATATACTCTCCTGCTAGCTTATAGGCTCTAACACTCTCAAGCTAACATTATCAGTACAACAAAAACGGAGATCAATATTGGAGCTATCCAGCCATACAGTTTGGAGCCAGATTCCAGCTCAGACGAGGAAAACAAAGATGTACGTGGATCTATTTGTTTACAAGTTGGTCCATGTCAATTAGAATGGAGCCAATTGTATTTTCTACATAACAAATAAAGTCTTTTTCAAATGGCATTTTTGTCTGCTCCTGATTCACAACAATTTGAATGAAGAATTACTCAGAAACAAAATTGTAAGCTTAATTTTCTTGATACATGTCCATCATCAGAAAAATACCAAAAGTACAGGTTAAAAACACCAAAAACAAAATTTTTCCCAAAGTGGGTCTTTAAAAACAACAAATGATAGCATCTTCTATCCAGGAGTTGAATTGAGTATATAGCAGAACTTTACAAATTGATTAAAAGAGTAAAATAACTTCTGTGCTCAGTGTTTAACAAGAGTCTTTAACTTTCATACAACAAATACCGCAGAGGTGTACCATCAGGGCCGACAAAGCCTTCAGTGATAACCAGAAATGATCTGAAAGGAAGTATCTAAATCACAGAGAAATGATTTTTTTGAAACATATTTGAACAATATACATTTTAGATCATTTCAACTGTTCTGCCAGCTTCTCTCACAGCCCAATGCCCCGGCTGCGCTGCTGTCAAGACTTTTTTTCACATAAAAGTTGTTGCTAGGTAAAACAAAAAAAGTTCATAAAAGTCGACCTTTCACTCATAGAGTCAGTGCTTCAGCCATCACTTCCAGTTTTACAAATACCAATCAGAATTTGAGTTAGAGTCTGTAGATTCATGAATTCTTTTGATGACATAATCACCTCTGATTGGATGGTCAAAGCTGGCACTACCGAAAACTAACTTCTTCTGTAGGCTACTTTGTTTCAGGCCTAGGCAGTAGTTGCACTTGATTTTTGTCTGAATTACTGGCTGTTTTGCAGTTAACAATAGAAGAAGGGGAAGAAGTTGATTTAGTTGCAAATTTATTGCATAAGTCATTCTTATGACACATTTTTTCGGAAAAATTGGGCTTTGTCAAAACAGAGTTTTGTTATAATATTGAACAAAAAAAGGCCAGTATGAGAACTTCATTGCCACCACGGCCACTCCGACCGTATTAAAAAGCAGAGCAGATTCTTCCTGATGAATTATGCAAATGCTTCACAAAGGATTTTTAGGGGAAAATGTATTTTATCCACAGCTCAGTTTGCTGTGTTCTGCCAATTAAACCATTATTAACAATACTCCTATTTTGGTTTCTGTTTAGTCAGAGTTGTGGGATTTGGTCAGATCCATCACACGAAATCTGGAAATAAATCCCAAATAAAATCATGACAAGACAATGAAGATTCTCCAGATTGCAGCCAAGGAATGGAAGGTAGCAAAGACCAGTGGGCCACCACTGAAATGTCGTATTTTCCACGCCATAAGGCGCACCTAAAATCCTAAACTTTTTTCAAAAATCGGCCATTTGGCTAAAAATCTAGTGTGTTTTTTGTGTACACAAAGTCCAAAATCTGTAAAAATGTTTTTGTGAAACTTTTGGGCCTGCACCATTACATGCGAGCAGTCCAGAAAATACGGGAATGATTTGTCTGACAGCGTTCACTTGTCTGTTTGCTCAGGAGGCGACCATGTCACTATGTCATGTGTTGAAATTGACAGTTTTTCCTCACGCAGGCGACAACTACAATGGAGAACGCATCTGATTTAGAGCGTTCCAGGAAGTCCGCGCTCCCCTCACATGCACGGCTGCATGCTGCGCAGACATCTAGCCAAACTTTACGCACATGCATTTCCAGTATGTTTGCTGCACGTGCCGCTGCACAAGAGTCACTCGGATTCAGCCCTGATCATACTCTGCGAGGTCCTTCAGGCCTTAAAAAGAAAGGTTCCCGGTTCATGAGAGCGATAGATGACATATGGCGCACACCCGTCTTTACTAAGACTGGGAGGCAGCGCTGGGCGAGTTAAGCCTCCATTTGTGAATGGATTGGACACCCGGGCTAAGGTTTCTGCTTTGACTGGTGTCTGAGTTTTCACTAAAGCCGGCGTCATTGCTGACCAACTGCCAGGCAACAAGACTGACTCTGACAACAATGAGAGGGAAGCCGGCATGTTTGATTACGCAACTGGTTATTTCAATCATTGAAGATGTTTTTGTGGGGAAAATTTGATTAAAAATACTGTGAGTGGATTGTTCAATAGTCAAATAAAGCTCATGTAGACTCACAGTTTTGCTACTATTACCTTTTTTTTGCCTTTTAATACCCTGCGCCTTATGTATGGGTTAAGGACAGAAATAGACCCTCTAATTTGACTGCACCTTATAATACGGCACACCTTATGGTGCATAAATGTGGTAAATAAAATACCCTAAAACTGTCTAAAAGCTAACAGATGGCTTTAATGACTCAAGTGCATGAGTAGATGGGTAAAACTGAGCGCCATTCGTCAGGTTATTTTACACGCAGGCTTTTCATAAAATCTATTGAATATGAGCATCATAGCGGCACAAAATGAAATTAAGACCCCCAAACAATACAGCACCATCTTCAGATTCATCTCGCCTACCCCCTTCTCTAAATCACGGCTATTCATAAAGTTTGGGGAGGGTGTTATGAGGATAATTTGGGGTGTAATTTGAGCTGCAGCACAGTGTAAAGGTCACTCCTCCACATGAATTCCACTCGCTTTTAGAGGCATCGAGGGACACGAGGAGAAGAACGGAGAAGAAAATCTGGCAATAAGCGTGTTGGTAATTCAGAGCAACTCTCATGAAGGATTTTTTTCCCTTCTTTCAGTAACTATCCTATATTGTGAGCTGCTGACAATTATCTCACGACTGACATTTTCATATGTTAAAACTCGACTCCATATAAAAATTGATCATTCATATGTTGCATTTATCGTGGCGAGTTTGGTCATTAAAGGTCAACCTCTAATAATGAAGCTTTAATGATGTGAATATTATTCATTCTTTTATATTCCAGCCCCATCTAATACTACTTAACAAACTAATGAGAGCTTCTTCTATAATGTAAACGTTTACTTATTTAACATTTTTGACTTTCGCATTTCCAAAGAGATTCATCCATAATCCAACTGTTACAAATAAAGTAAAAATGACATGAAATGTATTTTTTAGATTTTAAAAAGTGACACAAATGTCACCTATAAAAGTATTTGCAAATGTTCTAATGTCTCCATGTAACATTTGCATAAAATGAAGATCCTTTGTCCTCCATATTTTGTTGTAAAAAATTGTTTGTTTTTCTTGTCTAACTGCAAGAAGACTCACACATGTCATAATAAACTCAAAGTGAAATAAAAGAATGTTGATAAGACGTGCTTGGGTCATATTGCAGGGTCAAGTTGGAGGCAAGCTTCCTTAATGCCTAAATTAACTCATTATTTATTTACTTCTTTAAACCAATTTTTATCACCAGGCCTTTGACACGTCATGAGATTCTCCTCAGCTGGTGTTTTTTATAGTTTAATTGTTTAGCTTTGCTTTTATCTGGTGTTTTTTTATGTCATTTATTTATGCTTTTTATCTTTAACTGTTTAACATTTTAGCTGTTGTTTTTGTTGTGTTTTAATGTACGGCACCTTGTTTAACTAAGGTCAAAGGCGCCTTACGAATTAATCAAACTTAAACTTTAAAAGGCAACAGCCCAAATCAGTGTCCTCCCACCTCTGTGTTCTAAAGTTTGACTGGCTGTTGCACTCCAGAATGAGCAGCAGGTTGCAATCCCCCAATCCAGCCTTTAATGCAGAGTCTCAACAATGACATCATTATCAGCATTTTCTTCCCTTTGGTTTAGGTCATTTTTACTCCCATATCTTACATTCTTCAGGCTACAGTCACAAATCCCAAAATGCCACTGCGCTGCATTTGTAATTGGGAGGCAGCAGTTGCATTTTTGTACGCAGCTCATGGCGGCCACGGAGGTTTAAAGAGTTAAAATTTTACGGTGTCGGACGATTTTTTGACATTGGTCAGTAGCCGCCAGGGAACATTTGGATGTCACACGGTGCCAGACCAGTGACAGGCGGGTTGCAGTCATCAACTGATAAGAGGGTCTTCCAAAGTCCCCAAAATCCTTTGATGATCAGCTGATTTTAGACAGTCACCCCCTTGCCCCTGTGCGCCGTCCCTATGACACCATTCAATTGTTACAAATTGTACAGTAGCGGTGCGGGCACTCAACGAGGGCTGTTGACATGGGCCGGAAACCCAGCAGTGACCAGACATCAATCTGGCGATCGTGGCCTCTGTTGGTTTAAATGAGGAGATGGTATTGGTGCTGCCACCAAACTCATCATGACGGTGATAGCACCAGCGTCTCTGAGACCTGCATATTGACGACTTGCGGTTGATGCTCAGAAGAATACAAAGAAGACAGAACATTGTGATTACTTTGAAGGTGTGATGTCTAAAAATTTGTAAATTGACAAGATTACATTGTGTGTGCTCAAAATCTGAGTTGCGAATGACCAGTGGTGCAGAATGGCCTGTTTTCTTATATACCCCCAGGCAATGTTCCCTCTAATTTTTAACAAGTCTGAGCAAAAACACAAACGCTGTGAGCAACATCAGACATCCTGACTGGGGGCTGGGGGGTGCAACGCGGGACACGTTTGTTGGGTGGGAGGGGGGAGCCTTTTTTGTGCGCAGCGCAGATTTTCTTTGTGCGTGGACCGCATCAGCAGAGCGCAATTGCGCGCAGCTTAGAGGGAACAGTGCCCCCAGGCTACCAGAATGCTGGGATGACTTGATATAGACGGCAGCCACTAATCCTAAAAATTCTACTGATGCCTCCTCATCCAGCGGTTGCAGATTTTATTTGTCACTGTAGCATTAAGTAGTAAAAGGCTGCATAAGAAAAGTTGTGTCCTTCATTTTTTGCACATTTACTTATTTTGAAAAATATTTGGTCCAGTAACACAGTACCTAAAGCATAAAAGCATGTCACAAAGAGTCAAGCATTATAGGTATTATCTGTCCAATTTCAACATTATCTTTTATATTTTAGTCCTCAATTGAGCACAAGTAGCCAGACTATGTGTTTCTACACTCTCCAAGCCCAAACTTCTACACAAATAAGACAATGTTGCAGTGCTCTTTCTGAAGTCTTTTGGGAAAATTAGGGGAGCACTTCCTCAAGTGTGGGTGTTTAAGAGGTGGTCAAGGGAACCCCTGCCAACTTCAATTAACCGTTAGAAAGGGAAGACAAGTTCTCAGCAACATTTGAACAACTATTTGACTTTCACATGAAACTTGTTCCAGCATTCCGGCTTGTCCCTCAGAGTCCAGATGGCTCCACACTTTTCATAAACAATTTACGCAGGCCAAAGCAGTTCCAATTCGATCTGGCACAGTTGAGGGCAATATGATGATAAAGCAAATCATCCAGCTGTTTCAACATCGCCAAACAAAGTCTGCCACCACTTCTCTGAGGATTACTTCCCTTTTCTGTATATTCAAAATGTCAGCTCCCTGGACAACGATAACAAGACAAGCAATACATCAGCCATCTGTTACTCAAGCGTATGTGAGCTGGCTTACTCAGACCTGGAAGTTCCAGCATTCTGAACCAGACCAACTGAGAATTGAAACTCTAATAAGTAATTCTGTCATCCTGCGTGTGTTTGAGCTGTAATCTGTAAATTTGTTATAGCCCTCAATGGCAAATAGGTGCATTATTCTTTATTGCACTCATCATTTCTCTGTGCATGAGGACAGGCCTTAGATTGCCCTTTAGTTACCCTGCACTATAACTGTTAACATACATTACTGCAGCAATTCTGTTTAATAACATTTTGAAGTTCAGACATAGGTTTGCAAAAAATAGTTGGTTCTCAGTACCTGCTTGGTCCGAATCAGTTCACTTGAGGTGCACACTTGGTCCAGACTAATTTTTAAAGTCACACTACAATCATCTGTTGATCTATAGTAAAATCGTTCCCAGTGGTATTTTATCTATGATTATGCTTTTTTTCAGCCAAAATTAAAATAAATAAATAAACTGTAGTTTTATAGGACATACTTTTGGCAGAGGTTCATCAGAAATTCATTTCGAGTTGTGGACGGGACCGTTGGCACAGAGTCCCCCATTTCCCATTATCTCTTTGTTTACACTCTATCGCTAGCCCCGCACACCCCAGTGCAATAAAAATGGTGAGCAATATCAAAGCTATCCAGCCATACAGTTTTGAGCCAGATGCCAGCTTGGACAAGGAAATTGATGATGTACATGGATCTGATCATCTATAACTGGATGCATCGGAAAGGAGTGGAGCAGGGAGCTTGAGGGTGGATAGTTATCATCGCTTAGCATCGCTAATGTTAGCTTGCCGTTGTGAGGCGCTGTACGCTAGCAGTAGAGAGTACAAACAAAGGGATGATGGGATATCAGCAGAGGCTTACTTCCACACCAATTTCTAATGAACTCCTGCTACTCTGCAGAATATGTCCTAGAAAACAACAAAGGATTTTTTTTTATTCTTGCTAAAAACAGCACAATCATGATTTCAAGATTTCAAGTCCACTAGGAACACTTTTACAAAAGATCAAAAGATGTTTGGAACTTTGAGATTCATTAGTTATGTAAAAACATGAATATATGAGGGAAAAAAGGGTGAAAATAGATGAGCATGTTTGGAAATGTTCTTTTCATATTGATTACCAGCTGATACTCTTTTATTCTACCACAGTTTAAAGTCTTTTAATAAAAATGACTTTTAGTTTTATTTTTGACACCAAGAATGTTAAGAATCAGGCTGATTGAAGGTGCAGTAATATCTGAAGTCTGACTCATTTCAGCAAGAACTGCTTCAATAAAATAGACTCACCACCATTTAATTCACCGTCGTCACGACAACCTAATACCTTGCATTTTTAAAGCACAAACCCGGCTTAAAGACAGGTTTGGTTGTGCAGTCTTGATGGTTGAGTTTAAAGGTAGGCTGCTTACTTGATGGCAGTTCCTTTGACGCCCCCTGCTGTTGTGACCATTGCTCTGGTAGTAAGACTGACTCTCAAATCCTCCTGTTCCAGGCCCAGCAGCTCTGCACAGCATTCCAGCGTCTTACTCGACTGGTTTTTGATGGTACAGCCACCTGCAAGACAACAGACAGGGCACACACTCAGAAGGCACTCATATTTCAGAAAGGAAAAAGTGCTTTGCTGCAAGATTGAATGACTGATGGAAAAACATGAGGCTACATTGGGACAAATTACTTTAGTTTGTCAATTCTGAACACTCACATGAGGGTAAAAATCCATTGTAATCTATACATACTGACTCAGAAACCATTTCCCCAGAAAAATATCAAATCAATAAGAAATGCGGAGTGACAGACTGCCAGGATGCAACTCCAGATAACGAAAAACCTGCACATGCAATTTATCATGCTGTTATCTTCAAATAGCAGCAAGAAAACCAATTTTAAAGGCAACAAAACCAGCAACACAACAGTGATCAGATGATTTAGCCTGCTATAAGACTCCTTGTTTGGTTTGATGGTTGTGTAAGCATTGCAGCAGATAACTGAAGTTTAGAGTGCAGACGATGGTTTTCTTTCTGAGCATACACAAATATAGAATACAGATGAGTTTTTATCTAGGATGGTGGATCTTATCAGACACAGAAGGTAGAGTTGCAGAATGGAACACAATTAAAAGTAAAGGAATCAACTTAATTGAACCAACAATTTTTGAAGAAGCTGGGTAATGCTGTTCTAAAAATCTTTGGAAAAAAGTTTGAGTGTGTGCAAATTAGGTTTTCAATTTGTTTTTTCGTGATTTTATTTTGATTTTTCAAGTATTTATTGCCTCCTCAAATTCTTGATGTGTGCCAGTTTTCAAAAGTTTTTAGGACAGTTTCTGCAGAGCAGCAGGATTTCATTAAAAATTTGCCTCTGAGTTGTGGACGGGACAGCTGGCATGGACCAAGTCTGCCCCCACTTTTCATCTTCCATCTGTTCTTAATGCTCTCCCGCTAATTTACAGCCCCAGATAACCTCAATTAACATTACAGGTGCAACAAAAATGGCGAGCAATTTAGGATCTATTCAACTGTACAATTTTGAGTTGGATGACAGCTCAGATGAAGAAAACAAATGTACATGGGTCTATTTGTCTGCAAGTGGATGCACCAGAGTGAAGCGGAAAAGGATGCTTATAGCCTGCTATAGCCTCCATCATGAAAATAATGCTTCAAGATAATGCTAAAAACACCACAAACACAGTTTTCAGTGGAGTGGGACTTTAACGATGAGCAGAATTAATCAAAACTTCAGTTGTAGAGGTGCACACATGCTAGCATTAGCAGAAATGAGAAGCTCCAGATCAGTTCTTTGAGAATAAACAGATCCTTTGGGCTTTTAAAGCTGACAGGAAGGGACCTCCACCTGCAGTCCACACAGAAATATGACCATCTTAGAAGGCCACTGTGCTCCTTACATATGGTTTTATGCTGAGTACATAAGCTTAAAAGATTCAGAAACTGCGCACATCTGGTATTTAGACACTTTCTCCGAGAGCAAAATCCATCCTCTTTTTGGACAAATAAAAATAGCTGAAGTTTTGAAAAGATGCTTTTCCGAGATGCTGTACTGAAAAGCAAATCCACATGACCAAAAGGTTGTACACAAAGTTATTTAACAGGGAACACAAGCGAACAAGACGAAAAGCCCACATGACAGGGAGTGAGCAGCTGCAACAGCGATTTTCATCAGCACTTCATGAAGAGGTCATCCTCATCCTCAAGCGGAGCGTTACACAGTTTGATCTCTGCGTAAATAAGCATGTAAACACATATTGGCAGCTGGTAGTGCGACACTACAGAACATTAAATGTATTTCTTTAATCAGTGTCCACAATCAATACCTCCAGAATGGAGCCTACCGAATTATAAATCAATATCAGTAGGATGATGACAAGAGAGCCAAAATCCATTAGAGCTGAGCCAAAGATTGTGACGAAAGCCACAAAATAAATTAAACCTCATTATCAGACAGATGTCTGCACTTGAATGAGTTTGGACATTTTAGCTCGACATCAGAAAATTCTGCCTTTTAATGCACAGCAGGAGTGAGGATTTTGAAATAACCGAAGTGCTGAAGTGAACAGAAGGGAGTCTCTTGAATAATGGATGCTGTGGTCCGGCTGATAATGCCGTGGGATGTTTTACCAGCCTTCCCTCTCCTGGAATCCCCGTGTTGTTCTACACTTCTCTGGTTGGTTAAAGTCACACACAAATTTAGCAGTTTTATTTTATTTATGTGTTTTTCTTGCTGTGTTCAAAAGATTAGACACCAGCAGTGTATCTTTGTACATAACTAGTACCAAAAAAAGTTATGTAACACTTCTTTTCTTTTTTTTAAAAAGAGAAATCTGTTGGTAAATTGCTAGAATAAAAAAAAAACAGAAAAAAAACAAGCAGCCAAAATTCAAAAAAGCCACAAACAAAGCAGGAAAAAACATATGTTTAGGGGACTGGAAATTAAAACAGCTCATAGGTAATTATCACATCTTTGGCCCACGATCTGGCACCAGGTGTGAGAGGGAAAATGAGAAACTTGGCAAATCGATTAATTGTTTCCGCTTTGACAAAACAGCAGCATTTGACGCCAAGTCAGTGCTCCGCTCTGTCCATTTTGCCTCTCGTAGATCCCCTCTTAGAAGTCATTAAACAGCTGAAGTCTCGCTCAGCACGCTCTTGGAATTTAAGCAGGTGCTATGTGTAATTCAGAAGTGACTTTTAATGTGTAATCCTTCTTGCGGGCCAAAGTTTAGAGAGTCATTGTCGTTTTACGTCTGCACGTCATTGCGATTTCATACTTTTCCAGACAGAAAGCAAACGCGAGCGCTGAAAGTTCTGCAGCGGTCTATAATCATGCTCAAGATCAATGGGCACGCACACGGCTGTCCAGAGCAATTTCATCAGCAGTTCAAATGCTGCACATGTGTGTGCGTCATAGTACGTGATTGCAGAACTCTGTGTCGCTCTGCACAGCCAATCATTCATCTCTGCAAGCATGAAGAGAAGCCAACGACACATGGGAACTTTTAAACACAGCTGAGGTGATTTCATCCCTGAACACAATCCTATGTGATCAGAAGAGTAGCCCAAGTTCAACTCAAAATAATCCAAACTATGTAAAATTTCAAATGAGTATAATACCAACACATGTAAATGTTGTTTTCCATATTTGGGTTTACTTTTAAATCTTTGGGATGTCTTTGTTTTACTCTCAGAAAAACATTTGCACCCAAAATAAACTCGGAGACAATGTCTGACAAAGCACATATTCAGAAATGCATGTGGCATTCAAGTGCTGCTAAGAAGCTGGAAAATGTGAGCTTTTCTTGTGTGGAGGTGGTAAAGAATGTCTTTGGAGCGCACAGAAGGTGTGATCATCCAGCCTCAGAGAAAAATATCCTTACAGTTATGCTGCAGATGGCAAATCTGGGCCTCTAAGCAACTGCAAACAATGTATGCAGTCTAAATTTAAAAGAAGGGATCTTTAACATAGATTTGAACATTTAATTAAACTTTTCCTTAGTTATTTTATCACTTTGCACTTTAGGCAAGAGCTGAAGTGAATCTTTAAGTGTTGGCAAATGACATCTCTGAATCCCTTCAAGTGTATGTCACTTAAAAGATTAATACAAATATCCTCAAGTCTAATGGATTGATATGGTGGCCCTGAATGGCAAATCATACCAACAAACCACTAAATACAAAAACAAATTAAAGGTCACAATGAAAATTAAAAAACCAAAACAAATAATAAAAAGCAACATTACATTTTAGAAATTAAAAAAAAAAATCCAGAAACCAAAACGTTATTCTGAAAAAAATGAAATGAAGTGAAAATAAAAAAAGTAATTTCCAGAAATCAAACTGAAACGTTAAACAAAAACAAGATGCAACAACGAGTACGGGTACTGGTACTTATGAGACATCACTGATTGGATGTTGGCATGTGATTTTTGACGAATGAGTATTTTTTTATGTTTTAATGTAATTTTTCAATGTTGGCAAAATAATAAAGGTTTTATGATTAGTACAGAAACTTTCCAGTGTCCCTTCATGCCAAATGACCTTCAGTTGACATGATGGACAAATGTCAACATCCAATCGGTGATGTCTCATACTGCCTACCTTTTCTGATTTCTTATTTTGCTTCGTTTTTTTTTTTTTACATTTCACTTTGATTTCTGGAAATTACTTTTGTTTTACAAAATGTTTCATTTTTATTTTGTTTCCATTTTTTGTACTGTGTTTTGGTTTGTTGGAATTTTGTTCTGATTTCTTTGATATGGTTTTGCATTGAGCAATTTATTATTTGGCAACATTTTACACAGCAACTTTACATCCACTTTTTAAATGTCTTTGTTTTGTGGCTTTTGTTTGTAAAAAAAAAAAAAAAAGGTTTGTGATTTTTTTTTAATTGTTCATTAACAATGTCTATCAAAGCAGCTTCATGGTGGGGGCTAAATGCATCATGGGTGAAAACACCTGTCTTGCTGAAAAGCGCCTTACCTGCTGTGTAAGGCAGCTGATTTAACAGGACGTCAGCCGAGCCAGATTTTTTTTGCAGAGGCAAAAATGATGAAGACGCACTTGATATGCTGGCTTGAATAATAACAGCACAGCTAGTGTAACTTTGTCATCAATGATTAGGCAAGATCGAGACATCAAAGTTTTCCATTTCAGTTGAGATTCCTTTGGGCTTTAACGGTCCGTTTTAAAAATACGGGCAACGCGATATAACTCACAAAACCTGTGTCAAATTCTCATCATGTAATGGAAGCATTGATCACAATGACACCGAGGTGAGGAGGAGGAGGAAGATGAGGCTGAATATTACAGCCATCAATCACAAATCGGGGTATTGAAGGGTGACATTAAGATGGCGTCTGCCTCAAATCTGTGCTGTTTTGGAGTCAAGGAGCCCCCCGTATGACGAAAACTCTCCGGTAGTGAACAAATCAAATCACGGGGCGCCGCTGGGATCCCGTCTGAAATCTGCACTTCGTCATTGTCGGTTTGAGCTGATGATAAATGATAGCCTGCGTTTGACCAGCCCTCATCTAGTTTAATCAGTTTGCATTAAAGTTGATTGACTGAACTTCGATTTAGGAGGAATGGGGCAGGTTAGAGAATAGTGTACAGAATCAAAGTGTAAAAAAACAAAAAACAGAGTTACTGACCGTAAAGTATCGATTAAGGACCATTTTAAAAAGCAGCACAAGCTTAGATGCTAAAAATACTACATCGCTTATATTATACGTTTTTACATTTTGTATCTGTAATGTAAAGAAAAAGGTCAGCACTTGTGGTAAAAGTTAAGCTGGATAGAGTAGGAAGCTGGTTTCACTCTTGATGCCTTTTTTAGAACACAGAAAATCAACATCTCTGTGCTAAAGCGTGCTTTATTTAAAATAAATGAGATTAATTACATTTCTGTCTAAAAAGTATCTCCTAATCTGCAAGTCACAGATGAATACGCTATTGAGAATGTTCTTATCCTTTAACTTTAATTACCTCATCCTTTACATTTTTGATATTTTCTATAGAAACAATATCTTATTCAGAATAAAGGTGAATTTGATGAGTTTGAGCAAGTCCCTGCCATCACAGGCTTTATCGTCATTTAGCACATGTCGACTTAAAGGTCATGTTTTTACATTTGTACAAGAATAAACTGTTGATCCAGTTTAAGCCAAAGAAGGCATCCCTTCAACGTTGGGTGTTTGTTAATAGGAACCTGAGATTTCCACACTTCTCCTTGACTTTCAGGTTTTAAGCCACACTTGTTTGAAAATACAGCACTCAAAAAACGTTCATTTTCTTTTTTAAGGGTTTGCTTAATATTTTCCTGAAGAAGATGGAGAAACAATTTTATTTGCTGTTGTTTCTTGATGAAATTTGCAGAATTACAAGGTTGAGTAATAAAACAAGTGAATTAGCACTATGCATCTACTTTTTTTCTCATCTTTAAATTCAATAATACACTTTAATATACTTTAAAGTTGATTATTGATCCTTTAAGCATTTTAAAAATGTGTCCTTTCCAAAGTGAAGAGTACAAACTGATGAAAGTTTTACTTCCGTAACAAATGTAATGTGACCGACAACAAGGCCAAGCTCCAAAAGAAATTCTTCAGAAAAATCGTAAAGGATTATTCAAGTTAAATAAAGCATTTTTTTCATAAAATAGTGAGCGAGGTTTCAGGATTGCTAAACTGTTATTCCAAATCTTTTTTAAGAAATAAACTTGATACTTAGTCAAATCACAAAAGTTAGTAGACCCTGAAGTCCACTCCAAAATAAAAGGTGACGCATTATTGCCTATATTACAGAAAACCTTGTCTTTTCTGGATTTTGAATTTCTATTTTTGTTTTTTTGTTTTATTTTATTTGTGCAACTGACAAACTTTATGCCCAGGATAAACTTAAGTAACAATTTCAAAAGAACTATCTATAAAAAGTCCCAGAGTCACACATATCACAGATGTCTCTTTGCCCTCACCTGAGGTGCTCCCGGCCTCCTCAAAGTCGATGTTTCCCAGGTGCAGCACGCCCGCAACTACTCTGAACAGATCCAGCTTCTCCGTGTCGTCCAGGCCGATCTTCTTCATGGCGACGCACATCCTGTTGAAGTCGCCGTGGTCGTCCAGCAGTGGGTCCTTCAAAGGGCCAGACTTTGTGTGCTGAGGAGCCACAAGGGTATATAAGTAGTTGACATTTAAAGTGCCTTCTCCTTGAAAATCTACATTCATTCTAAAGCTTATTTATTGTCCTTCTTTACATTTACCTGATGGCATTTTTAAGTCTTTTTAAGGCATTTATGCCTTTTAAGTTAATGTCAGCTTTACTTTTTATCCTGTATTTCTTTAAACAGCCTTTTTTTATTTCACATTTTCAAGAAATCATTCTGAAGTTACCGTCTCTGCAGCTGCGAAGGTCAGGCCAATGAGAAAGATTTTTTTAGTAGAAGTTTTGTTGCTTTGCCTTGTCCGTCTGCCATTCAAAACCTTAACTCATGAGCCTGCCTTTAATGCAGTGTTAAAAAAACTTACAGAAAGGCAGGTAATCACATTTAATTGTAAGCAGAAAATGGAAAAAGCAGGAGTCTGCAGCAGAGAGGAGGCAGAAATGATAGAGGAGAACACGCAAACACACCTGAAAATCTGCACAAGAATGTCATAGTGTGATGATAAATGAAAGCTAAACTAAATGCCAAGCCACTCCGATAGGATTAAGAAAACGAGCTCTTCGACCATGTTGGTTCCACTATTAAATCTCATTCTTATTGTAGTATTTGCAGCTTTTGCACAGGGTGCAACAGCAGCTGGAGGCTCACAGTCGCTTCAGAAGGTTTATTGCTGGAGCCAATTCAACAGATTTAATTGACTACAGCCAAAGGTTGAACTCATTCCTGCAGACTTTCTCAGCTGAAGGTTTTCAGTTATTGAAGAAAATAAAAATCAATGTAAATTGAGATAAAAGAGCAGAATCTGAACTAAGACACCAGAAAATATTGGATTTCAAGACAATATTGATGGATGTATAAGAGCGTGGGAGAAAATGTTATCAGTCTATCAATGTTACCTTGAAAAGAATCATTTATGAAAGTAATCCTGACTGGCAGAAAACATGAACAGCTTGGAGGAGGTTGTCCCCAACATGCTTTTCTTTTCTTGAGTCAATAACTATTAACATTTGCTCAAAAGTTCAAAGGCTTTTTGAAATTAAGAGTAAAGTTTCTTCCTTTTTTTTTTTTTTTTGCTGTTACATACATTTTGACTCCTTGTCAATGGTTCTGTGCAATTCCTTTGGTACTAAATTCTCAGCAGGGCTTTTAAATGTTTGGCCAATTTACTGTGTACATTCCAGTGTAATTCTTTTCAGACAGAAATTCAGCTTCATCTCTTTAATTAAAAGCAAATATCTTTAGAATATTGACATAGTTGCTCGTTTTGAGATTAGTTTTTAATTGAAAGCGTGGTAATATGATAAATCTTACAATAAGATGCAACTGCCCGTGCTTACTTTAAAAAAACGGTTTACACCAATTAACAAATGTTCCTAATAGAATTTTCAGGAAAAAAAATGATGTTTTATTTGAGCATCTCCAGCTCACCGTCTCTTGTGCCAAAGCCCTTCCCTACAAAAGAGACTCTTGCCTTATTTTTCCTGAATCTAACTTTTGGGTTTTTTTACCTTTTCAATGTGTGGTTTTGTTTGTTTTAGAGCATTTGGTACTTCTAAAGGAGCAACTATTTTTGTGAAGAAACCAATTTTCATATGATTTAGGAGAATAATGTCATTTTTCTTAACTACATTGTAAAATTTTTGTCCAATTTAGACCCTTTTAAATGACTTGGATATTAAAAAATTGGAGGAGGAAACAGATCAAAAAGCATGTATAAAAAATTTAAATATATTTAACAAAATAATTTTTTGCACTACAACAATACCATTAAAAAGAGGACATTTCCCATTCTTCCACATAACCGAAAACAGCAGGAAACAAAGCCCCAAAAAGCATGCAAATAGCGCCAAAATAGAGGATGTGAATCACACATCCTCTTAAAATCAAAAGCACCAAATCACCTTGTTATCCTGTGTGACATGAGATGAAGCCGTGAGGAGACATACAACACATGATTCATCAATGATTACAGCATCTGGGAATACAAGCAAGGACTGGTCCACAAAGCTGAGTTAATGTCTCACAAGGTCTGACTTTGGGAACAAAGCTGTTCTTTTTTTCTATATAATAATAATTAATACTGTTGAACAGCAGGAAATGTCAAATAGACAAACCATAATGGAATTTGTGTTAATAATTAAACTGATGCTAAATGTAAAAAAATTGAGCTTATTTCACATGTTGTTTTTTTTCCTCCTGAAATGAATGCACTCCTTTAAACATCTCCATGTTGTGATGCAGCTCTAGGGCTTTCTGCTAATTAAAATGTTTGCCATTTGATTATGAGAATACAAAAATGAGTAGATTATGAATGCAGAGCAGATAGGCAGAAAGAAGAAAAAAATTAATAGAAAGAAACACATTGCTGCTTAAAAATCCAAGAGCTCTTTTGCTGCTGGAAGGATGTTAATGAGGTTTGTATCTGCAATGTGGCAGGAATAGAGAAGGCTTTTAGAAACACCACAACATTTCTCTGGCTTTTTCTTTCTGGACACTCGAGGTAAAACCTTTTTCACATTAATGCATGAAGAAAATTTTAGCTTCTGTTAAAAAAACTGTTTCTGAGTGACAATTTTCAAAGTGGAATTTCTAGAATTAGCACCAACTGCTTATTCGGTGTTCGTCACTGAGTTCTTTCTGTGTGACCTGATTGAGCAGAAGGTGTGCTGATCTATTAACTGCTTAAATGACAGAAACAGGGAAATTACCCAGGTGTTTTTTCTTGTGAGAATATTTAAGCATCACTGCTAAAGTCCTGCTTTTGGCAGCTCTTTATTTCTGTTTCCTCTCGATTTTATCTTGCATATAAGCGTATACCCTGAAGTCTAAAAGTCCAAGAAAATGTTTTTTGAAGGACTTGTGTTGGATTTTTTTATTTTTATTTTGATGAAATAAGAATTAGAAACTGTTTTTACTGCTTTCTTTGATTTATTGCAAATGATGTTATTTTTTTTCCTATTGTAAACAAAAGTACGGTCAGATGAAACTGTTTCAAAGCATTATTTTAAATAAAACTCCAATGTTGCAAGTAAGAATTTTGGGTTAGTGGATTAAAATGACAACAGAATAGGCTTTATTTATCAAAACACCTATCTGCTGCACCTGTTTTTGTTTAATAAATATTTTATGCTCTTTCGATTTGATTTTAAACATTTACGACTGTGAGCAACACTTCAGAAACAAAATCTACAAAATCCCTAAACACATAAAAACCTTTTACTTGAAGACTTAAATTATAAAACGAAACGTATTTTTCGGGTCGTTACATTTCTACCTTTTATTGCTATTGGGCTCTGCCAACCCCCTCCTCCAACCTTCTTTTGATTTTTCTCACAGATTGTCAAATTCAAGTCATTGAAATGCTTCATTGCATTATAACAATAAATTTAAGTGTTTATGATGTGCTCTCTAAAGTGCCCGCACTGTTCAGGGAGGACGGGTTGTAAATCCGTGATAGAAACTGCAAAGACGCAGAAGCTGGAGGCGGAGAATCGGAGCAAATCTGCTGACTGTAGTTAAACAGGAGCTAATGGGGTTTGCAGAGTAAATGTTTCCTTTCTTGCAGCCCACTGAGTAATTAAACCTTTCTTTTCCCCCAGTTTCCATTATAATTTTTTTCTTTAATAACAAGAGAGCAGATTTGAGCATCTCAGTCTTTGATGCTTTAAAACAGAACTTTCAAAGATGCCGCTTTATAGAACACAAAAAAGAAACATTTTTTTTAAAGTTACATTTAAATTATTTGCAAAAATGTGTTAACATAGTGAAAGAAGTCTCTGAAATCCACTGAGTAAATGAAAGGACAAGGTTCAAACAGTACCTCTGAGCTCTTGCGATTCAGCAGAATCTGCTCATTCGTGTCTTTGGAGGCGAAGTAGCGAGTACATCCTCTGTTCAGGTACTGCAACAGAAAGATGTCTTAAATCAGATAAAACACAGAAAATGGTCAATTATAAACATGTGGAGAATATGTTTGACAGCCCAAATTTGGTTGAAGAAACTGAAAAATGTCACGGCAAAATAAAAAACAGTGTTAAAGAATTGGCTTTCCATTGTATTCAAAAAACATTTACCAAAACTGTTTCAATCACTTATGAGAAACTACCAAGTTCATTAAAAATCTGTACTTCTTTTGACAAAAGATGATTAACTCTGCAGGGTTTGAGCTCCAAGCAAAAGAATTCTCAGTAGGAATTATTATGTGGTCAGAGAATCAGGCTTTTTCTTTGTAATTGGGAGCTGTTTTGGATTTCAATTGTTAACCTCAAAGATGACTGTCAGCATGAACATTTGGAAAGTCTGACAGCAGCTTTGAGTTTAACGGTTTTACTAAAAATAAAAAACAGGATGATCGTGTACAGTTGTTCCCACAGCGGCCACGATCTAATCAGCTATCATTGTTAAAGTCCCACTCAAACTATATATTTTTTCTATTGTAAAAATGTTCCCAGTGGTCTTTTAAATAGGATTATGCAGTTTTTAGCCAAAATACAAAAAAGATGGTTTTGTTTTATAAGACATATTTTCTGCAGCACAGTAGGAGTAGGACTGTTGGTGCGGAAGTTAACCGCCATTGATTTCCCATCAACCTTTTGTTCACAATCTCTCCCGCTGGCTCACAGCCCCTCATAACCTCAAGCTAATATTAGCAACAAAAAAAAAAAAAAAAACAGCAAGCAATATCAAAGCTATCCAGTCGTACAGTTTTGAGCCAGATGGCAGCTCAGACAAGGAAAATGAAGACATTAATGGATCTATTTGTCTGCAAAGTGGATATGTTGGAATGGAGCAGAGAAGGGAGACTTTGACCCTCTCATTGCTGCTGCTGCTGCTTCACAAACCCAAGCTTTTTCAAACCACTGGTTTTTATCTTTGATCTAACACGATTTAAATACAGAAATACTCAGAAACGCAGTTTTGATCCCAGATTATTTTATACATGTCCTCCATTATGGGTAAAATGCTATAAGAACATGTTAAAAACACCAAAAACATCATTTTCATTGGAGTGGGTCTTTAAGCATCCATGATGCCCTCATTCTATGAAGCAGGGAACCAAACTGTAGGATTGAGTGCCTGCTAAAGGTGAAGTTGTAGCTTGTCTGTGCTTGTCTATTAATAATTTTTCCCTCATTTTAATGAAATTCCATGTCAAGAAATACATAGTGGGATTTCTGCCTTAGTTTTGCACACAAGAAAGTGTCGTTTCAGATGGTTACTGTTTGTTGACAGAGAGACCAGCAACGTTTTTCTTTTTAGCTTCAGCATTTTGGTAACCACCAATTCCATTTGTATTTGCATGGAAAGTCAGGCCGCCTCATTTGTAATTGATTCTGTACCACTTTTAATGGTTTTCCACCAGCTGGCCTCCCCTACAGAATGCAGGAAAACAAGAGGCCAAACTCCCAGGCCTCCCCAGGATGTGAGAAGAATATCGAAACGGGACGTCTGATTTGGCTGACTGGAACAGATGGACATAAACAAAACCTTTCATTACGCTGCAAAGCCTCAGCGAGGATTTCATGCTCAGTCAGCCCTCCATCTCTCCATGGCAGATTCCAGATGTCATGCTTTCTTCTTTTTACTCCTTTTGTTTTCATGTCTTTGAAACTGTGCTTTTTCTCTCTTTTTTGCAAGCTCAGCTCTGGTGTTAAAACTAAAGAAATAAATAAACTGAACCCTTCTGAATCAACCTGAAAAGGACGGGGCCACAAATTTGTTTACCCCCATAAATACTTTTCAGCTGACCTACCAACATAAATTTTCAACAGAATCTTTCAACTCCAGGCTGCTGTGTTTGTTTCCTCCATCACTATGTCCTCAACTCTTTCCACTTGTCTTCAGGTCTCTGTCATATCCATTTTTTGTAGAGGCATCCCTCCTATCTATTTTTAAGTTAACTTGTCTTTATTTCTTTTTTTATTTAAATTGTGGTGTTCTTTTGAACACCCACCCTTCTTTTAAACACTGATTTACATCCAATGTAAATGATAACTGTGTTTTTCTTCTTGTGACATTTTGATCATGATGGAGAACATGTATAAATAAAATAAAGCTTAAATTTGTATTTCTGAGTATTTCTCAACTCGATTCATTAAGAATCTAAAGCAGACCAAAAAAATGCTGTTAAAAAAAGAAACTACAATGGGCGGGCCATAAGCTCCGAGCTCTCAGCAACAGCAAGGGGAATTTTGGCTAAAAACTGCATAATAATAATTAAAAGGCCACTGGGAACGCTTTAAAAATAGATCAAAAGATGATTGTAGTGGGGCCAAAAGCTCTAATTTTCTTTTTTTTTTCTTATCCTTTTCTCATATCTCCTTCCCTTTTTGCAGGTTTTTGTTTCTCTTGCATCATGTTATCTTTAAAATGATCACAAAAAAAAAAAACTTGTTAATTTTGTATCTGAGACATCTCGAATGATTAAAAACTTTCTTCCAATTTTATTAAGTTTTATAAAGAAAAAAAAAACGTACCTTGAATAAACCCGCTCTGCCACGACCTCATTTTTTAATCAGGTGAGACTCAGAGTTAATGATTTCTGTCAAGCTCAGGCCTTGAAAACAATTATTGGAGAACTCAATAGATCTGTTTCTAACCCAGAGGGGAAAACTGCAGATATGTGAAGTCATTAGACGCCACTGAAGTGACAGCAAGAGGCGTGACAAGCTGCAGGGGAACACCAGCAGAGCAAGCGTCAGCACTTTAAAGCACAGGTGAGAACAAGTCCTGAAAGGAGGGGCTGCCAATGGAAGGTCTGTAAAAGAAAACTCCCAGAGGATTTTGTTTCTTTTATCGCAGCAGATGAGAAGAAATAGAAGCGTCACAGCAGATCAAAGGAAGCCGGTTTGAGTTCTGATTTTTTATTTTACTTTGCTGCATGCTCCAATAACACCTTGAACCTGCAGAAAACTGATTTTCTACATTTTTTATATGAACTCTTAGCATATTAAGATATTATACTTTAAACCTCTGATGTCAACTCGTCAGACAGCCAAAAATCTATATTCAGAAGGAAGAACAGCCAGTATCTGTGTCTGGGGTTCTTTCAAATCCTGCAATTACTGAGAATTTCTCAACAAACCTGAAGGTAAACCTTTAATCCTCCAACATTCTCCTTTTAACATAGGTAGAAACCCAAAGAGAATGTGATTTACTTGTTTGAGTGAGGCTCTACCTGAAGTGGTGCTGCCCTCTTGTGTCCAGAACTGTCAAAACACTGTCTACATTTTATAAGATTTGTCAAATACTTGTGTGAATTTGTGGTAAAAAAATCACTAGACAGAATGGCTGTTAAAGCACAGTTAAAGAAATGAGATAAAGCTGAGGACTTTTACTCAGTAACTGCTGTGCCATACAGCGGAGTCTGTTCGTACCCTGAACGTGTCCGGAGAGCTGAGGTGGAACTTCTGTCTGATCTCTTCAGGAGCTCCAGCACACAGACGGTAGAAGATGTGGTAGTTCCTCTCCTCGGGACCTTGTCTGCATATCCTGGACTTCTCCAGCAGGTAGTGAGAAACAAAGCCGCCCACGACAGCGTTCTGACGAGAAGCACAGCAACAATAATTCTCTTCATTCCTCACATCCTTACTCCCTGCAGCTACACTCCTCATCTCAGGTTTATTGACCTGTCTTAAAAAAGAGAAGATCAAAACAAACAGAGCTTTGAAAGACTGACAACAAAGGTAGGACATTAAAAAAATAATGAAACCAAGAAAATATCTATCAGACACTGAAATGAACATTTTTGCTAATTCCATGCTGGTCAGCAGAGACTAAGAGCACCTGTTGGTAATGTGGATTCCTTTGAAATTGTGCTTTTTCTGCCAGTTTCTGAGGTGATCAAATTATAGCTGTGTTTAACCACAATTTTACCACAAGGGGGCAGAACAGTTTTGTGTACCGTCCAAAGTCCGGGTAAATCCACAGGGTTGTGTCAGGAAGGGCACAGAGGAAAAAAACCAAAGCCAAATGAATCAGGAGAATCAGTAACCGAACAATAACCTTTGGAGCAGTTGATCTACAGGGTGCTGATGGAAATGTTGGCCAAAGGAGAGGAAGAAGGCATGTTCTTAGGCAAAGAGAAAAGAAGAAAGGCAGGACTGTAAGGGCTTGCAGCAAGGGTCTGCAACCTGAGGCTCCGGAGCCACATGCTGCTATTTTATCCCTCCATTATGGCTCTTTTCATCTACTGTCAGAGTGGTTATTATTAGAATCACTAGCTGATGTTTAAATGCAAAGTTAATTGCATTTACATGTAAACTATAGATTTTTTAAAGAAATTGGATTATACACCAATGTTGTCTTGTTTATATATTAACAGTAAAAGGAGACAAAAGATGATGGTGCTCTTTAATGGTCGAAAATGCAATGTTTGCTTTGGATTTCTTGCATTTTTTATTAAAGTAAATCTTATTTCACACAAGCTGTATTTTATTTTGAAAGGAACTTGTATGTGGTGCTACCAAATACATTATAATAAAAACATAACAATTTTGTAATTCAATTATTGTAAATATTTAAAGGCTACAATTTACAAATGAATGATTTAATGGACACAAAAACATTAATAAAGTGTATTTTTTCTAAACGATGAAGTGGGACTTTTAGGCTCCTGCTGGGTTTTGGTCGACAGGAAACTGATCCAAATGACTCTTTTAGCGTTAAAGGTTGCAGACCTCTTGCTTAAAGTAACTTTGAAAACTTTTACAATTTTGGAGTAAGTTGTGTTATCGTGGTGTGGATGGAAAGAGGAATGGAGGAGGCGTCATCCTGAAGGAAGAGTTGCTCACAATCTTCTGTAGGTCAAGAGAATGACATATGGGGATGAAAGGTAGAAGCTGAAGGTGTGATCCTGAATACTTTAGAGGAACAGTTTTGGAGATAAATGCAAGGAAGCAGATGGTATTGAGAGGAGGAACAGTGATTGCAGAGATCAGGAAAGAGGCCCAAAGGAAGACCACAGAGAAAGAATGTAGAGAAGAAGGACATGAGGGTGGTTGAGCGAGGAGGATGCAGAGGAGAGGATAAGATGGAGGTGGATGATTCAATGAGGCGACCCCTAAAGGGAACAGCCCAAGGGCAAAGAAGAAGTTTTTCTGTAAAAACAAAAAGAGTTGCTGTCAAAAAAGGGTAAACAGATTAAGCTGTGAAACTAGCAAAAGGGCAACACTTTTAATTCATCTGTGGAATCTCTACATGCAGTCAACTCTTGTAAAAACACAGGGAAGCACCTTCTCATTGAAATGGATTTCCACGAACTTCCCGAAACGACTGCTGTTGTTGTTCCGAACAGTTTTTGCATTTCCAAAAGCCTCCAACAAGGGGTTAGCTGCAGAGAGGAGAGGAGAGTCACAAAACGAAACAAAAGCAGGAGACAAAAGGAGCTGAAGAGGAGAACAAAATGATTACCTTCCACTATCCTCTCATCTATATCCTGGCCTGTTCCATACGAGGTTGTTAAGTACCTGAAAGACCAGGCGAGTCATTATTCTGGTTTCCAGAAATCAATCTCCAATGTGTCATTGTTTTCTTTACGAAAACTTTTAAACGATTTTAAAAATACATTTTACAACTGAAAAATATATAGATATATTATAGATATATATTTATAGATATATAAATATATAGACAGATTTCTGTAAAACTCTGCGTCTGTGATGCAGAAATATTCGTCGCACACCTGAGTACAAACTTGGTGTTTTCGGTCTTGCCGGCGCCAGACTCTCCTGAGACGATGATGGACTGACTCATCTTCAGGACCTTCATGTCCCTGTATGCCTTATCGGCTGAAACGGCACACAGACGGATTAGGCTGTTAGATTACTGTTCCCTGCCTCAAAGGCACAAACCTGACCCCAATAATCAAGCAGATATCGAACTCCAAACTTTAATAACTGCAAAGGTCCTGAGGAGGACCTAAGCTCAACTGGAGGACAAATCAAAAAGAACAAAAAAATATAGAAGGATTTACTTTTATCACAAAATACCAAAGTATGAGGTCATCTTATGTAGACATATTAATACTTCAAAAGAGATTAAAAATAGGAAAAGTTTGGGTTTGTTTATAATTAATTCCACTGCTCACAAAAATAAAGGGAACACCTAAACTACTCATTGTTACTCCAAGTCATTCATTCATTTTCCAATCCGCTTTATCCCTTTCGGGGTCACGGGGTTGCCGGAGCCTAACCCGGCTACTCATGGGCGAAGGCAGGGGACACCCCTGGACTGGTCGCCAGTCTGTCGCAGGGGCCACAATCACACACCCATGCACACTCACAGTCACACCTAGGGACAATTTAGAGTAACCAATTAACCTATGAAGCATGTTTTTGGATGATGGGAGGAAGCCGGAGTACCCGGAGAAAACCCACGCATGCACGGGGAGAACATGCAAACTCCACACAGAAAGGTCCACCAGCCAGGGCTTAAACCGGGAACCTTCTTGCTGCGAGGCAGGAGCGCTAACCACTGCGCCACCGTGCAGCCCTACTCCAAGTCAATCACACTTTTCAAATTGTTCAATTAGGAAGCAACACTGATTGACAATCAATTTCACATGTTCTTGTGGAAGTGGAATAGACCACAGGTGGAAATAATAGACGGTCAGCAAGAGACCTTCAATAAAGAACTGGTTCTGCTAGTGGTGACCACAGCGACTTCTCTGTTCTTATATTTTCTTATATTCTCTGGCTAATGTTTTGGTGACTTTTGATTGCCGACAGTGTTGTCACTCCAGCAGAGTACTATGAGATGGCATCTACAACCCATACAAGTGGTCCAGGTAGTGCAACTCATCCAGGACGGCACAGTGTGCTGGGTCTGTCAGAGTAGTGTTCAGAGCATGGAGGCGCTACCAAGAGACAGGCCAGTTCATCAGGACATGTGGAGGAGGCCGTACGAGGGCAACAGCCCTGCATCAAGACCACTACTCACTCCTTGTGCAAAGAGAAACAGGAGGAGCACTGCCAGAGCTCTGCAACATGACCTCCAGCAGGCCACAAATGTGCACGTGTATGCTCAAACTGTTAGAAACAGACTCCATGAGGGTGGTATGAGAGCCCAACATCCACAGATGGGAGTTATGCTTACAGCCCAACACCATACAAGATGTTTGGCATTTGCTAGAGAACAGCAAGATTGGCAAATTCACTTCTTCACAGATGAAAGCAGGTTCACACTGAGCCTATGTGACAGACGTGACAGAGTCTGGAGACGTCGTGGAGAACGTTCAGCTGCCTGAAAAGTTGTCCAACATAACCGGTTTGGCAGTGGGTCAGTAATAGTTTGAGGAGGTGTTTCTTCAGAGAACCGCACAGCTCTCCATGTGTTACCAGAGGAAGCCCAACTGCCTTTAGGTACCGAGATGAGATTGATCATGCCCCTTGTGAGACCAAATGCTGATGCGATTGACCCTGGGTTCCTCCTAATGTCAGATTATGCTAGACCTCATGTGGCTGGAGAGTGTCAACAGTTTCTGCTAGACAAAGATATTGATGTAATGGACTGGCCCACCCGTTCCCCAGACCCGAGTCCCATTGATCGCATCTGGGACATCATGTCTCGGTCCATTCACCAACGCCAGGTTGCACCACAGACGGTCCAGGAGTTGGAGGATGCTTTGGTCCAGGTGTGGGAGGAGATCCCCCAGGAGACCATCCTCCGCCTCAAAAGCATACCCAGGTGTTGCAGGGAAGTCATACAGGCATGTGGAGGCCACACCCACTGATGAGCCTCATTTTGACTTGTTTCAAAGAATTTCCATCCAAGTTCGATCAGCCTGTAGTGTGTTTTCCACTTTAATTTTGAGTATGATTCCACATCCAAACATCCATAGGCTAATACATTTAGTATCCATTAATAAATCTGATGTGGTTGTGTTGTCAGCACATGCAACTATGTAAAGAATAAACCATTTAAAAATAATATTTCATTTGTTCAGCTATAGGATGTGTTCCCTTTATTTTTTGGAGCAGTGTAGCACTGTTTCAAGAGGATTTTTATCAAGCATCGATCAAAAGGAATAATTCAACAGTTTAGAATTGCTTGATTTTTTTTTTCATCACAGAAAGACACTCAGCCTCACTCAAAACAAAAGGGATTGCAGGTTTTAACAAATACGATCACACAAAGAAGTCCAGTTAAAACAAAATCAAATAAAATGATCTGCAAACACTGAAGAAGACAGATTTGATATGAAAGTATTTGAACATATGATGTTCAAGCCTGATTGGCAAAAATTAAAAACAGCAAAGGTGATCCAAGTTTTTGAAATGGTTTGAAATAAAAATAAAAAACATTAAGGCCTTTGTTATGCCAGGCAGCACTAAACTTAGAAGAAGAAGAATAAAAGTTTACCCACCGATGGCATAGACGTGTGGCGGCAGCGTCCCCAAAGACCGCCCCCGATACTGTTTGATGGTCTCCGATGAGTAAAGCTTTGGGATATCATAGTATGGATTGATGGCTATCAAAATGTTGGCTACAAACGTCTGGTAGAGGAGGAAAAACAAAGACAACAGGTGATAAAAATGTATTCAAGACAAGCTCCACTTTAACTGATCAAATGTAGAACATTTTTACAAATATGAGCCTATGTTTACTTAACTGAAGTGCTCAAACTACATTCACAACTTTAATAAATCATTAAAAAAATTAAATACATTGCAAAATTAATTATTATTAAAATTAACTTTTATTTTTTATGTTTTAAATGTTTCAGAAAATAATGAAAATGATTTAATATTAATGACAATTGAAGTCCAAAACATCTTCTGGATTCCTGATTTGTATTATGAAAATTGAGCTTAAAATTGAGTTTCTGAGTATTTCTTCATTCAAATCACTGTGAATCAGGAGCAGACAAAAATACCATTGGAAAAATATCTAATTTGTAATGAAGATAAATTGACTTTTTTTAGCTTACATTTTCCCTTACTGGCTTATGACTAGCCCCCATCACCCTCAACCTAACATTGATGGTCCAACAAAAATGGCGAACATTATTGGAGCTATCCAGCCATACAGTTTTGATCCAGATTTCAGTTCAGACAAAGAAAAAAAAGACATACATGGATCTATTTGACTGCAAGTGGATGCATCAGAATGGAGCGGAGCAGGGAGCTTGTGGCCTGCCAGCTGTAGCAGCTGCATTATAGCTACAAGCTTTTTCAAACAGCATTTTTTTTATCTGATCCTAATTGTAAAAGGATAAATGGCATCAATATGACAAAAGAAACACTCAGAAACAATGTTTTAGTCTTCATTTTCTTTACATATGCTCTCCATCATGATGAAAATGCTCCAAGAACATGTTAAAAACAGCATAAGCACAATATTCATATTTATATTGGAGTTGGGTTTTAAACTCTTTAAATTCATTAAACACCAAATAAAAGACACAAGTCATTAAAGTAGGGACGTCCTGATGCTCCCTATCTGAAAGGCTTCTGAACTCAACATTTATATTTTATGTTAATTAAAATTTGTATGCAAGATCTTGCAAATGCCTTTAATTCTTGTGCTACAAAAAAATAGATGAAGGGAGAAAAAAAAAGAGGCTTCTATAATGTAAATGCGCCACAAATTATGCTTAAAGAGTTTAAACCTTAACCCAAAATGAATACCCGTTTATCTTGTCTTTTCTTTTATCTCGTTTCTTTGGAAGAAAAAAACGAAAGAAAGGGTTCAATTAAGTTGAGCAGCGCACTACCCTGAACGGACACTAGATGTCAGTGTGCATCCACTTCTGTCCATGCTGACATCAGTTGCACCCCCCCTTCAGGGCAACACGCACCTGGGCCCTGTGTGCTTAGGTTTGAGGCAGAACAGGTTCTGCCTTTGTGAGGACCTATTCTAACTTTACCACTGCAAAAAAAAAATAAAATAAAAGCAGAAAAATCTGACCCAGAGGCTAAACAAGCTGCTGAGGCCCGGTTAGATCTGCTGCTATGAACAAGAGATGGTTTGATGGTCATTGACCTACATAACATGCAAAGAATGCTATCAACCCTAAGCGCAAGGGATGAAAAGTAAATACTCAGACCATCTAAAACATATCTAAAACTGTAAAAGCTGCAGAAGAAAAAAAAAACTGTTGGGGAAAAACTGGTGACGAATTGTACATTTAAAACAAGTATCGTAAATTAATGAAATCACTTTTACCCGAGCAATGCAAAATGCAATTTCAATGCAAATAACAGGGCACAGGAAACATGCATCAACAGTAAAAGGTCATATTAAAGAAGTAAATAGAGTTTATAAATAAATGTTAGAGCTATTTTAACAAAGTTTTAAGCTTGTTACAAAATAAGCTTGTTCTTCCATAACCAGTACTTACATAAATCTTGTCTTTGCTGTATCTCACTCGAATGTTGTTCAGCAAAGTGGCTTCATTCAAGTACATGAGAGAACCTGGAGAGCACAAACCAACAAATAAGTCGCGTCTTTATGGATTTGAGCACCATGCCAAAAGTTTAGACAGGTGAAAATCTTTTAAGTAACATAACTAATCAAAGATATTCATAATTATTATTAAACTGCAATGCAAGCTACCAAAATAAATATTGATATCAAATCTATATTTGCCATTTGTACATTTTGCCCTTAAACAAGAATCAATTCTTATAGGTTCACTTGTTCAAAGTCAGGGACTTTGCAGGATAATAGCCAGTTTGATCAACCATTTATACCAAACAAGTGATGATGATCATCATTGTTACATGTAGGCTGAAACCCAGTCATGAATTGAAGCTAAAACAGCTGTGTAGCAGGTTTTAAACTGGGTAAGGAACAGCCAGACTTTACTCCCAAGGTCAGGCTATGAAAGACAGTTTCGTGTCATGGAAAGATTGAACACAGCAACAAGACACAAAGCAGTACTATTGCAACTGCAAAGGCTCTACCAGACAAAGATTTTAAGCAGACTTAATGATTAAGCTCTTTTAAAAAAGCAAAAAGAAACATTGAGGATTAAAGATGCCGTGGTCAGCCATAGAACCGTAGGGTGTATTCATACTGGACACATTTGGTTCATTTAAAGTGAACCAGAGTCTGTTTCCCTCCTATCATCTAGAACTAGTGCTGCAGATTAAAGGCACATCAAGCTTATCATTAGATATTCAGCAGTACAATCAGTTCTGAACAGACAAAAACCAGTGGGACCCAGGTAAACCCATCCACTACCCACAAAATTTAGTCCAGAAGTGTCTTCATGGAAAGGCTGCAGCTAAAAAAAACAAACTTCTTGACGTGGAAACCAGACCAAGCAACTCAAGTATGCAGGAATACAGGAACTGTGATGCAATAAACTGGCAGCAGGCGTTCTGGACTGATGAGTTCAAATTTGAAGTATTATTAGTCTGTATAGAACACAGTTTGTTTGTTGAGTGAAAGGTCTTACAGTTATCCTCCACATGCTTGTCAACATCATCCTCAGCAGGGAAGACTTGGTTTATGGGAGCCAAAAAAGTCTGAGGAGAAAGAAACAATCATAAGACATCTTTCAAAAATATACAATGTGATGGCAAACCTTTTTTATAGAAAATAGCCAAATAGCCATAAAAAAGAAGCATCACATAACTATAAATTTTATTTTACTTTTTCAGTTTTTTTCCTGCTATGATACATTGTTCTTTTAGTAGGAAGCTTATTCTTCAAAATGAAACTAAACAATTGACATTTTAAGATAAATAATGTCATGTATGATGATCTCAAAACAAAAATCTATTGCTCATATTTTCAATTACCAGTGCAGTAATATTACCACACAGAAATACATATATGTGTTCAAGTTGCAGGCAAATGTCCTTTAAATTAAAGCTCATACCTGTATTCTGTAATTCATCTGAGGCTAAGCTCCAAGCTTTTGACAATGGTTCCTTAACAATAATCAGATGTTTCTCGTAGTAAAAACTATATCAACCTGAGAGGCAGTGGTTTGCACCATAATCTGCATTCACTGAACCCTTGCTGCTCTGGTTTTCAACATCCCACATTCTTCAAGCTGAAGTGAAAACACTGAGCTAATTCTGAAGGGTTTAGGAGGACACATGACCCCAGTGCTTTTAGAACACAAAAGTGCGTTGCATTTCCACAATTTTAAAAAACAAAAGTTGCTGCTAGCTGCTTCAGGCTCTCTACAAGGTCAGGCCTTTTAATCCAACTCTGTTCCCCAAGGTTGCAGTGCCAAGGTGCCATATAGTCCACTCATTCATTCCAGTAGCAGTATTTTCCAATTTGTCACTATAAACTAAATGGATTCTATATTAAAAAGCCACGTGAGAATAACTGAGGAGGTGACGCAAAACTAATAATCTGAGAGGGGAAAAAGTGACCTTTAAATTAACAAAGCTTCATTACATTTTTTATTTACTGTCAGTAAAACATCTTAATGCTTTATTTGTATTGTTTTTTTGTTTTTTTTACTTATAAGGTCACCTCAAACGTCTAGGGCAACAGGACAAAGACACTGCTTTTATTATGAAGGAAAATCCTCCTCTTCCCCTGCCTGTGAGTGAGCACTAGGTAAGACACTGGCACCAAGTGGATGCAGCCGCACAGACTGGACCTTGTGTTTTTTCTTCACACTGTTACAGGCCTCTGCTGCGACCCGGAAACTAACTGACAACAGATCTGTGTCCAATGCAGTCAATTTGTTGCTGTTTTTTGGGGAAAAAAATAAAGTCAGACAACAAAGAAACCAAGTTGTTGCCTAGGGGACATCCTCCCAGGAAGTCTTTACTGCTTTGCTTATACAATTGTTTTTACAGACTTACATTTCTGGGGTCTGAAAGCTCCTTTGAGTCAAATAGTTTTAAGAAAAATAACCAAAAGTTTTTTAAAGTCTGAATAAAGTGAAACAAATAAAAGCTTTCTGCAAATGGACAGCCCTTCCTTTCATAAAGTCCTTTATAATCAACTTTTAGGTCTGACAAGAAATCTACCACCAATAAAAACAAACAAAAAAACAAACTAAGGGAAGTATCACCTTAAAGGAATAAAGTGTATGAAAAATGCAATTATAAATACCATGACATCACTTCATGGTACTTACGCCCAAAGATCATAGCTATAGAAATAACCAAATGTCTGAAGATATTCTTCCTCAAGTCCCACCGCGGTCATCTTGTGATCTATTGTACAAGTGTTTCCAGAGATCTTTTCATTATTATTTTGCCATGTTTAACCAAAATCATAAAACTTGTCATTTTCTAGGACATAGTTTCTGCAGAGCAGCAGTAGTTCATTAGAAATTTGTGCCTGCGTTGTGGGCAGGATTGTTGGAATGGAGTAAGCCTGCCCTGACTTCCCATGATCCATTTGTTTACATTCTCTCCCTCTAGCTTACATTTCCCTATACCTCAAAGCGAACATTAGCGGTGCGAAAAAAATGGCTAACATTAACGAGCTATCCAGCAGTACAGTTTTGATCCAGATGCAGCTCATACAAGGAAAAAAAAATCTATTTGACTGAAGTGGATGCACTGGAATGGAGCGTAGCAGGGAGCTTGTGGCCCGTTGACTGTGGCACCTACATCACTGCTACAAGCTTTTTCAAATGGTATTTTTGTGTTTGCTCCTGATTAGCAATCAAGAAAAACTCAGAAATGGATTATATCTTATAATATGTCCTCCATCATGAGAAAAATACCACAAGAACAGGTTAAAAGCACCAAAAATTAATTTTTCGTTGGAGTGTCTGTAATGCAATGAAGTGAAGAAAGATAAGAATGTTTAAATAGCTGCATTGCCACTAAAAAACTGTGGTGAAACTGCTGCAGAAATTGTCAGTGGTCAGCGACACCAGCTGTCTGAGGACACAGACTAATTTAGATTCAGGAGAACAGGCGAAAAAGGCTTTCACTAATTAGAATCAATTCACTTTCCCTTTTAGGTAAGTAGGCACGGTTTGATAGAGCAAACACAAAGTCACCCTGAGGCCTTTGGTTGCATTAAACCATGGCAGCACAGTGGTTTATTGGCTTACAGTAAACAGGTAGTGAGGAGCATCTATCATAGGAAAAGCTGGAAGTGCAGCCTTTACTTGGAAAAGTTCAAAGGCTGTCAGACAGGAAGCTTTGCTGGCTCCCGCACTAATGGTGTTAGAGTGACATTAAAAGCTTCGCTAGAGCTGATTTTGGACATTATTCAGCAGAAAAGTAGATTTCCAGGAAAAAAGAAAGCGCAAAATAAGTATTTGTCTTACTGAGAAGAGCCACTTGGTCAACTGTACTCGAGCACATTAGACGTGCAAATAAAAGGTACAGTCTGGAGGGGATTTGTTAAAGTCGTGGTGTTATATTGTTTCAGTAGATATAGAGTATGAGGGTTATTTTTTTCATTTTGTTTTTCCCACTTGTGTTCAAGAAAATAGGGTTTCTAGAACTTATCCACATGAAGAGCTGTATGTTATGAGGAAAACCTGCGATGTGGGATTTAGTGATCAACAGTGCAATGACAATGTGACTTGCGCTAACAAAGGAAAAAAAAGCACAATTTCCCTTTTACTGCAACAGTTTTAGTTTAAATGAAAGTCAACGTAACTTGGATTATATAAAAAAAAAAAACAATCTACATAGGAGGCAGGCATCTAACAGAAAAGGGATAATTTGATTGGTCAATGATGTAAAGGTGGTCCATCAAATTGGCTCTATTTGGTTCGATAAATATTTCAAGTTGACATGATATTGTTTTAGGATGTGTGTAAATATTTAAAGTAACCATTTGTTGTAGCTTAAGCTTTTTTTGCGATACGTGTATTGCTCAGGGCTAACACTGCGATGACAATAAATTTCTGATTTTTTTTTTTGAGCAGACCTGACCACATGTGTCAACTGTACCTTTCCTTTCTGTTTCAGAGGTTCAATGGTGAGGCTGTCCGATCCAATGTCCACTATGGTTCCCAGCTGGAACCCGTCCGTTGGGTGGGGAGCCCACACTGGCTTCCCATCCTCCATTGCACTTTAGTGAAAGCTCTGAAAAAGAAAAAAACACTTAGAGAAATGCTGTTTTATGGGAGGGGTTCAGAAAATGTTCAAAGTTGAGATAGTGATATTTAAGAGTGACAGAATCAAGCTCCATGCAGATTGCTTTTATTGAAAAAAAGCAGACATAATTGCTACTGCTTTCATTTTTTTTCTTTGTATTTCTAATGCATGTGCACCCATATCTGAGTCTAAACATAAAGTGACAAATTCCACTGGCTCTTGTAGGAGCATCAAAACTCTTTTCATGTATTAAAAAAACTAAACTAAAAATACAACAAAGCATTTCAATTTAATGGTAATAAAATATTTGATTTCTATTGTTTTCAAAATGCCAAACCATTGATCAAAAAAGCTAAAAAAAAAAATGCAAAAAAACTAGATTCACCACCATGTGTTCAATTCTCCAGAGCTCTGTGGTGGCCATCAGACAGACCACAATGCTTCCAAGTCAAAACAGCAGTGGATCATGTTACTACGGTGATACTGTTACAGAAAGATGGCTGCTCTCTCGAGGGACAAACCGCCACTACCTCTACTGGGACAAAGCAAGACACCAGAGATGTAATTTTATTTTATTGTTGGTGTGGAAAAACATTTCCATAACAGCGATATTTAATAATCTGGCACAGCCAGTTGGCACAAAACTAATGTCTTGACTGGCAACATTACCTCTATTGTTAAGATTTAGCAATAAAACCTGGAATCAATCAACGAATAAGGGCTTTAAGGCTTGCTGAAATGTATTAGCCATGTACATGAAATATATTTTTAATTGCACCATACTTTTACCTAAAAGAAACTAAAGTATAACAGCTAGATATAAATAGACAAAATTATATAAATCTGGATCTTTTGAGAACAAAAGATAACAATATATAACAAAAGATATTTAAAGAAAAACTTTAGCCAGCCAAAACATTTTTACAGCAGTTAAAAATAATTATTTATCTTACAAACCAAAACTGTAAAAACATGTATTTTCATATGATTCAAACTTTAACCTGCTTATCAAATGAGGACATCATCAGTCCTGCAAAGTGTGCCAAGGTCTGATGCATAACAAGAGCCAGCAGCTACAACATGATTTTATTAATGATTATGTGTAATTGCCACATATGATTTAAAATGTTGGTAACCCTTACTGCACTGCTGTATTTGTAGTGCACACATAAATTATTATTATAATATATTTTCATTATAATTATTATTTTAAATTAAAAGACAAATTCTGTGTTTATAACTTCTCTTAGTTGTTTTGAGTTTCCCCCATGTCAGGGTATTGTTTTGTTTCTTAGTCTATTGATTTGGTTAAGTTAAACTTCTCTTCTTTTAATTATGATTATGCTGCTCCTAGTCAAAATAAAAAAACCTGTCGTCATTTTCAGTGATGGTTTCTGCAGGGCGGCAGCAGTTTGACTCTGAGTTGTGGTGGGACTATTGGTGCAGAAGTAAGCCTCTGCTGACATCCCATCATTTCTTTGTTTAGTCTCTCTGCAACAAAAAAAGCTGACCAATTTTTAAGCTAGTTGTACAGTTTTGAGCCAGATGCAAGGTTCCTCAAATGAGGAAAATGAAGACAAACATGGATTTATTTGTCTGCAAGTGGCTGCATCGACATGAAGTGAAGCAGGGAATGTGTGGCCATATTTGATGTGCATATTTTCCACATAACAAATGCATTTTTTTAACAGCATTTTTTTATCTGCTCCTCATTCACCACAATTACATTTTCTTCATATATGTTCTCGATCGTGAGAAAAATGCTTACAAGAACATGTTAAAAACACAATTTTCTTAAAGTTGGTCTTAAAGAAATTAGTCTCACCAACTTGAAAACTGCTGCTCTGCTACCAAAAAAATCAAAACTAAAATCCCTGAAAAGACACAGAACTGAGATTTCTTCATCCACATAACTGTGGCCATTGAGAAACAAATTGCAGCAGCTCGTTCCCATGGGGCCTCCAACCAAACTGCCAATTCAATAACGGCTGAGTTTTCTGAGGGAACTTAAAATAATTACCTTTCAACAGTGCATCACTGAGGACTGCACTAGCAGACAAACACACTCAATTAAGGATATTAAAGTTTCACCCTCTGCTGCATCCAGGGCCTCTTTTATCAGAGCAGCCTGGCAGCTCTTGAAGCTGAAGGACAGCAGGTGCATGTTGCATTGCTATTGGAGGTCAGCAAAACCTACCTGGGAGCTGAGACATTAACAGCTTGCTCAGCGACACATTCAAGGAAACTAATAATATTTCTACACATTTTATGATTTAAATCAGCAGACTTTTCTTTGACATTTTCCATTTAATACATTTACTTTCCTAAACATAATGCAGTAACTATGAAATCATATGAATGCTATCAATAGACTGAGGATTGCTTTTAAATTGAAAAAGGTTTCACATCCACATTTTTAATTATAATGTAAATATAAAAAATGGCAGACATGCATCAAGATGCTATCGCCATTTGTGGGACGCCAATGCAAAGGGAACATAATTTTAGAGAAAACATGGAAGATAAAGTTTGTTAAATTCTTAGGCAGAGAAAAGCAGCTTAGCACTAATATGCAACACTTTTATAAAAAATAGCTATTTACATATCACATCACAGCAACATCTTTGGAGTTTAAGGGTTAAAATAAACCATGCCCACCTGACTCCTTTTTTCCATATGCTTGACATTTTTAGTTCAATATTTACAGTAAAAATGTTCAACTTCGTGTGAAAAGCTTACGGATTTTATTTATTTTAGAGTTTATTTCTTAAGAAAAGAAGAAAAAACATTTGAGCTGTGATTTTATTGTATTATATTACAGTGTTAGCATTCTGCTGCTACATGTGACTATCAGTTTTTATTTACATGCCCACTGATGATACAGTTGCTGCAAAACTTTCCCACAATTCATGACTAATCTTCAGTGAAGTCCATGCAAATCCTGACACTAACCAGAACCAGAGCTGTGGCGGACACTAAGGCACATAAAACTATTACCAGGAAGCTAACACCAACAAAATAAACAACAGACAAAACAATTTCAAAATAATAAATAAAATAAATTAGAATTGAAATCACAAACTGTTCTATGTGTTTTTTTTGTGGAGTACTTTCTAATACTTCAGCACTTCAGCCAAAAAAGATCATCAAAAGGATCACCTCAACGTGTCTATGAGTTAAAAACTGTTTAACTGTAAAAAATCTGGCCATTACACCCATATAAGGCTCTGAACGAACATTTCAGTGTCTTCATTAGGCCTCCAGAGTGTGAAAACGAAAGATCAAACCTTCTTTTATCCATGCATGAAACACACACACACATCGCCTGCAGCACTGCTGAACTATTGGGCAACACCAATAAAAATGGCTTCAGTGAAAGATTAAAGTATCCCAGTGGATTTTTCCGCTTAGTCTTGGTTGTTGCAGAACTTTACAGCCTTCCTGTAACCTGTAAATGAGATAATGCTACTCATTCAAAAGAGTCACTACAGCAGAGGGCTATGCAACTTCAGACCTAATTTATATTTTCCATTTATTTTATAAAATCACTTTCTTTTTTAGGGGATTCATCCATTAGATTAGAAACATTCTAGCCAAGGCATGTTTTCAGCAGCAGAGCTGAGCCTTGACTGAAGCACTTGCAATAATTTTGTTTCTAACCAACAGGGTGAAATCTATTTTTAATTCTCTGTCCTAAATATTTAATTACTTTGTACAACTTTAGCTCTACAGCCAACCTGGATCCAGCATGGTCTCCAGCAATATACACATCAGCAGCCATAGTTGGATCAAATTTGAGCTAATAATGAAAGAGAAAGAGCATCTGATGAGGAATCCAAGAGCACCTTTCATTTACAGGAGCTGCAAAGATTTAGCAAAACCTAAAACTATTAAACCAAAGAGGGTAACAGTAAAGTAAAAGTAAAGAAACAGGAAAGAAACTTCTATTTTTTTTATTAGCAGGAATGCTTCACTAGCTAATATTATTAACAGAAACATTTTTTTTAAAACAAAAAATTGTTAAAGATGACAGTCAAGGTTTCAATTTTTGAAATGTGTGTACTAGCAGGTACATGAGGTTGACAAAACTGATAAATGTTATCACATGATTCAGTTTTGCAGGAAAAATTGACTTAACCATGTTTACAGGAGAAGATATTTTGCTGCTCATCAAAGTAGCTTCTTCATTTTTCTGAAGAAGCTACTGTAGCCTGACTGGTGGGATTAGAGTAAGCAATCCAAACCATGAATCTGTTCAGTCAATACATTTTTCAAATTCTGCCTTTCAATGAAAAGGCTAAGCTAAGTTCTTCCACATGGATCTTAGCATTCACCCAAATAAACACATTGAAACTAAAAATTGTACTTCAATGAGCAGCATATCATCTTCTACAATAGGGTCTTCAACCTTTACCTCTTACTAAACTTTTTGGGTCTATTTCTCACTGACCAAAACCCAGCAGGAGCCACAAAGTCTTAAGAAAAATAGGACACTGGTTTTTATTTATGTGAATGTAACTATTATAATAAATATAAATGAACTTTTTTTGCATAAATAAAACAAATAAAAAGAGAAAATGACCTTTTATAATATGAAGTAGTTTTTGACAGGGGTTCACATGATTTCCTTTCAAAATAAAAGACATTTTGTGTCACACAGGATCATCTCAATGCAGCAAATGTAGTAGCAAAGTGTAACTTGAGCAATTTAAAAGAAAAAAGTTACTTCGCTGTTTGTTTTTGAAAACTTGTAAATTCAACTCCTAAAAAATAAAACAGAGCTAAATAAGTTACAGTTTCTGCATTTTTTGAACCATAAAGCGAACTTAAAATCCTTGAATTTGTTCAAAAATATAAAATCTGCCTTATGATTGCAGCTTTTTCTGGTTATTGTAACTGACCTTTGATTTATTTTATGTGCAGTATGGCTCACAAAACGTAATTAAAATGTTTTAATTCGACTTGTGATAGTTACTGTCCTTCAACTGTTTGTGAATGAGTTGAATAAAGTGTTAGTTCACTTTTTTATTTACTACTTGCTTACTTTTTTACAGCAACTTTTTCAAATTAAAACCTTTTATTTTCTTTAACCAAACAGCCACAATAGAGGAGTCAAATGTGGCTCTGAAGCCACAGGTTGCAGACCCCTACTCTAGATCAACCTTTCAAAGGTCATTTTGCCCTGAATAACAGAATCATGCAATAACATCATCTAGTTGACTGAGCATCTTCACAGAAAATAAACCAATGTGGGTTCTTTGCCTGTGTTTCTAGTATTTGGGAAATAAAAAAACATCTGCAATCTTGTGACCATTTCCATAGGAACAGGGCTTTTGTCTTTGTGTTCCTCGGACATATAGAGTTTGCATATCCTTTTTTTGACAAGAGTTTGAGAGTGTGGTTATGAGTTGAATGACTCAGTTCGTATAATCAGACTTGCTTTTTTCAAAGCAGCCATAAATTGTTTGCTTCGCAAGCCATATGCAAAAGAAATTATCTCAAAGTAAAAGCCATGATGTTTGGAGGAAGGTGAAATAAAGGCTTGTCACATCTCGTGTCAAATCTACAGCTAACGTGAAGCTAAAGCATGTGAAGTGAGTGAATCAGACTGAGGAAACAATTGGTTTCATTATTAAACAAAGCCCATGCTACTTTGATGTCCATTTTGGTACATTTACTTTGAAAGGCTGCTTTATTTTTTTTATGCTCATAATGATTTCACCTTTGCGCCCCTGCAAATATAAACTAAACAAATAGAAGCCAAGAGCACATCAAAGGTTAAAAAAATGTATGAAAACAAATTAAAGCCAATTTTAAAATAAAACAGATGCTTTTACTTTTGAAAACTAAAGCAGCTAGTTCCTTCGTAGAAGGTGAATGAGTAACCATCTGGTCAAATGTCATAAGGATTTTTTCCCCCTCTATGTTTTGCATGTATTACACATTATCTTCCTCAAAGCAGAAGCTTGAGCTGTGGCATGTTTTTGTTTGTTTGTTTTTAAAAAGAGGTTGACCCTTTTCACGTGAAGGGCTGTTCGGGTCGGTCTGCAGATTGTGTGTCAACCCACTCCTCAGCTGACAAGCAGAGGATTGTTGCATGTGTGTGTCATCGCTTTCTGAGAGATGGCTGTGGTGACCACTCAGTGGGTCACGTGGAGAACAGAGGGTTGGCAGTGAGCTCAGGGGAAAATCACCGACAGCAATGATCTCTTTACACTGCGTGTATAGAGCAAGCACTCGCAACATCAATAACTAAGGTCCATTAGTTTAATCAGCAGCTTATATCCAACATTCTCAACTATGTTACATGAATGAAATCTCCATCCTCTACCCTTCTGTTTATTTTCCTTTGCTTATTAAACTTTGCTCAATGTACGTCACCTTCTTGAGGCATGGTGGTGCACCTGTGGTCCACCAACAAATAACTAAAGTGCAATTCATTTAGTGTAAAATTGAGAATACAGAATACAGAAATGTAAAATATCTTTAATAACTGAACAGGAAAAAGCACGGATAGTATACAGTAGTAAAGTAGTTTTTTGGGGGTTTTTTTACTTTGTAAATAGTATTACAAATTTAAAAACAAACAAACGATCCCTGAAACCAATTTGGATCATCTCTTATGAGCATTATTAGGAAAGGTTATGTTTGAAAAATGTTGTAGAGGATTTCTGACCTACCATGGACCACAAACATCCCCCACAGATTACCAATAGGATTGTAGATCCAGTTCAATCCAATTAAGATTGTGTTCCATCATTCCTTCAGGCTTAATAATGTATTCTTCATTTTCCATCCATCCATTCATTTTCTTCCGCTTATCCGGGACTGGGTCGCGGGGGCAGCAGTCTAAGTAATGATGCCCAGACTTCCCGCTCCCCGGCCACTTCCTCCAGCTCCTCTGGGGGGGACCCCGAGTTGTTCCCAGGCCAGCCGAGGAGACATAGTCTCTCCAGCGTGTCCTGGGTCTTCCCCGGGGTCTCCTCCCAGTGGGACATGCCCGGAACACCTCCCTAGGGAGGCGTCCAGGGGGCATCCAAACTAAATGCCCGAGCCACCTCAACTGGCTCCTCTCGATTTGGAGGAGAAGCGGCTCTACTCTGAGCTCCTCCCGGGTAACCGAGCTTCTCACCCTATCTCTAAGTGAGCGCCCAGCCACCCTACGGAGGAAGCTCATTTCAGCCGCCTGGATCCGGGACCTCGTTCTTTCGGTCATGACCCAGAGCTCATGACCATAGGTGAGTATTGGGGCGTAGATCGACCGGTAAATTGAGAGCTTTGCTTTCTGGCTTAGCTCTCTCTTCACCACGGCGGACCGGTACAGTGACCGCATGACGGTGGACGCAGCACCAATCCGCCTGTCGATCTCACGCTCAGATCTTCCCTCATTCGTGAACAAGACCCCAAGATACTTAAACTCCTCCACTTGGGGAAGGAGCACTCCACCCACCCAGAGAGGGCAAACTACCTTTCTCCAGTCGAGAACCATGGCCTCAGACTTAGCGGTGCTGACCCTCATCCCAGCCGCTTCACACTTGGCTGCAAACCATTCCAATGCATACTGGAGGTCCTGGCTCGATGAAGCCAACAGGACAACATCATCTGCAAAGAGCAGAGAGGAAATCCTGTTCCCGAACCAGACCCCCTCCGGACCCTGGCTGCACCTAGAAATTCTGTCCATAAAAACTATGAAAAGAACCGGTGACAAAGGGCAGCCCTGCCGGAGTCCAACATGCACTGGGAACAGGTCTGACTTACTGCCAGCTATGCGGACCATGCTCCTGCTCTGGTCATACAGAGATCGGTCAGCCCTGAGTAAGGCTCCCCGGACCCCATACTTCCAAAGTACCCTCCACAGGACACCACGGGGCACACGGTCGAACGCCTTCTCCAAATCCACAAAACACGTGGACAGGATGAGCGAACTCCCACGAACCCTCCAGCACCCTGGACAGGGTGTAGAGCTGATCCACAGTTCCACGACCAGGGCGGAAACCGCATTGTTGTTCTTGGATCTGAGGTTCGACTATCGGCCGGACTCTCCTCTCCAGTACCCTGGCATAGACTTTCCCAGGGAGGCTGAGGAGTGTGATTCCCCGGTAGTTGGAACACACCCTCCGGTCCCCCTTCTTGAACAGGGGAACCACCACCCCTGTCTGCCAGTCCAGTGGTACTGTTCCTGACTGCCATGCGATGCTGCAGAAACGTGTTAACCAAGACACTCCCACAGCATCCAGAGACTTGAGGTACTCAGGGCGGACCTCATCCACTCCCGGTGCCTTGCCACCAAGGAGCTTGTTAACTACCTCTGTGACTTCAGCTTGGGTAATGGACAGCCCCACCCCAAGGCTCTCAGCCTCTGCTTCCTCAAGAGAAGGCGTGTCAGCAGGATTGAGGAGATCCTCAAAGTATTCCTTCCACCGACAATGTCCCCAGTCGAAGTCAGCAGCTCCCCACCTGCACTGAAAATGGTGCCTGCAGAAAGCTGCTTCCCCCTTCTGAGGCGCCGGACGGTTTGCCAGAACCTCTTCGAGGCCAACCTTCTCCATGGCCTCACCGAACTCCTCCCAGGACCGAGTTTTTGCCTCTACTACAGCCTGAGCCGCAGCTTGTTTAGACTGCCGATACCTGTCAGCTGCCTCTGGAGTCCCACAAGTCAGCCAGACCTGATAGGACTCCTTCTTCAGCTTGACGGCATCCCTTACTTCCGGTGTCCACCAACGGGTTCGGGGGTTGCCGCCACGACAGGCACCAGAGACCTTGCGACCACAGCTCCGAACAGCAGCAGAGACAATGGAGGTGGAGAACATGGTCCATTCAGACTCAATGTTACCAGCCTCCCTCGGTACCTGTCTGAAGTTCTCCCGGATGTGGGAGTTAAAGACTTCCCTGACGGAGGGCTCAGCCAGAAGTTCCCAGCAGACCCTCACACTACGTTTGGGTCTGCCAAGTCTTTCCGGCCTCCTTCCCCGCCATCGAATCCAACTCACCACCAGGTAGTGATCAGTGGACAGCTCTGCCCCTCTCTTTACCCGAGTGTCCAAGACACACGGCCGAAGGTCTCCTGAAACGACTACAAAGTCGATCATTGATCTCCTGCCGAGGGTGTCCTGATGCCACGTGTATCAATGGACACACTTGTGCTCAAACATGGTGTTTGTTATGGACAAACTATGACTAGCACAGAAGTCCAACAACAAAACACCGCTCAGGTTCAGATCAGGGAAGCCGTTCCTACCAATCACACCCCTCCAGGTGCTACTGTCGTTGCCCACGTGGGCATTGAAGTCACCCAGGAGGACAATGGAGTCCCCCGTTGGGGCACTTTCCAGTACCCCTCCGAGAGACACCAAGAAAGCTGGGTACTCTGAACTGCTGTTCGGCCCATAAGCCGAAACCACAGTCAGAGACCTGTCCCCCACCCGAAGGCGGAGGGACGCAACTCTCTTATCCACAGAGGTGAACTCCAACACTTGGCGGCTAAGCTGGGGGCTCACAAGTAAGCCCACCCCAGCCCGCCGCCTCTTACCATGTGCAACTCCAGAATGGTAGAGAGTCCAACCCCTCTCGAGAGACTGAGTTTCAGAGCCCAGACTGTGCGTAGAGGTGAGCCCAACTATATCTAGCCGGTACCTCTCAATCTCTCGCACAAGCTCAGGCTCCTTCCCTCCCAATGAGGTGACGTTCCATGTCCCAAAAGCCAAGTTCCATGACCGGGGTTTAGGCCACCAAGGCACTCGCCTTCGACTGCCACCCAAACCACATTGCACCGGCCCCTTCTGAGCTCTCCTGCAGGTGGTGGGCCCACTGGGGAGTGATCCCACGTTGATCGTTCGGGTTTTACCTGACCGGGACCCGTGGGAGGAGCCCCGGCCACCAGGCGCTCGCCTGCGAGCCCCAACCCCAGGCCTGGCTCCAGGGTGAGGCCCCGGTAACGCCAATCCGGGCGACGCAACTGAATCTGTGATGTTTATTCTCATAAAGGGGTTTGTGAACTGCTTTTTGTCTGGCTCGTCACCCAGGACCCGTCTGCCATGGGAGACCCTACCAGGAGCCGAAGCCCCAGACAGCATAGCTCCTGGGATCACTCGAGCACTCAAACCCCTCCACCACGTTAAGGTGGCAGTTCATGGAGGGGTTCTTCATTTTTTATTTATTATTAATAATTGTGTTACTTTAGTCACACTGCTTCTTTGCATGACTTTCAGTTAAATTCCAGTTTGAGGTTAAAATGAATTCATTTAAAAAGTAATTTTTGATAATCTTTTGTAATTTTTTTAATTAATTTTTATTACATCCATTATACATATTTCTCCTCAGAGTTAAGCAGAGGCACAATGGTTATATAAACCGGAACAGGAAGGGCAGCTCTTTACCCTCCGCTCATATTAATATTATATTATATTAATGTTGATATGCTACAACTGTAGATTTTCTATTATTGTTGTTACTATTACCATCCACTCTATGTATACTGCATCCAACATACTATTAACATGCTTGAGTTAAATTTCAATATCAATACCAGTTAGTTGCTAGTAGGCTGCTAGAAATTAGAAACCTCTGTCCTCTATTTTTCATTTACTTTTACTCTCCTCAATTTTTTATCATCTCTTTAGTACTATTTTTATTTAGTTCTTCATGCCTCTGTTTGGTGGAGTGCGATTCATGGGTTGTCCTTCTTTCCCACATTCCCATCCGAGGGAGCGGAAGAGATTCCAGATTCCAGGTGGATTGACTGTGCTCCTGTCTTTGGCCGTGGACCTCACCTCTGTTTTGACTAGCACCCCCAGCTCTCCCTCAGTTTCATATGGATGAAGCCCATCTGTTACACTACACAAACATGTAGTTGTAGAGTTGTAGAGATAAGCTAATTATTCTTTAACAGTCCATCCTGAGAGAGGATCCCTCCTTCATGTGGACATCCCTGGGATTTCTTTTTTTTTTTCCCAAAAAATCTGCATTTTTTTATGAGATTTTTGCTCCCCAAGAAGGAGGGTCTAAGGGCAGGGAAGCCAGTTTAGCTTAGTCTGTTTAGTTTAGTAACCAGCTATTGTTTCTATTTTATTACTGACTTTATGTTTTTGTACAGTTACCAGTGTGAAGCCCGTTGAGACAACTGTGTTGTGATATTCAGCTATATAAATAAACCTGAACTGACCTGAATCATTATCAGCTAGTTTATCTTTTCTTTAGAATGTAATTCACAATGGCTTTTTATGAGTAATCTGCTGTAAAGTAATGGCATGGGTTTTTGCAGGAAAACTAAAATTTTTCCAATCAGCCAGCAAATTTCAGCTGTTTGGGTTTTTTTTTTTTTTTCATTTAACTTTATAAAAATATGTTTGTCAAAAATGGTGCATTAGGTGCATAGGGTTGTTGTACAACAAATGTGAGAGAACATATTAACTTATCCTTATTGTAAAAGTTGAACTTTTAGTAAACCATCTCGTTTTTAGTTCCATAATTCACATATTAATATAACAACAACGAAATGTATAAGGAGATTGAAAATCTAAAGAATTAGCACAAAGTTGGAGAACAAAAGAAGAAAAGCATTACATATGTTATACAGCTATTGCTTAATTATTTGTTTAATTCAACTTTTACTTCACCAATGGTAGAAATATAGATCAGATGCAAGAGAAAAACTGATCGTAGGCTACAAAACATGACAAAGAAACACATTTTTTTGGTGAGGTTAGTTTTAGGCAAACTTTCGTGTTCTATGAGTCAGCATAATTTGTGATTGTTCTCCAGCAGACTTGGAAGCAAGTTGCAGGGTCCAGCCGCACCTACAGATCAGACAAGTTTGAGCAGGGTGTTAAGGAAGGGCCAGCTCCCACTTTATTCATGGAGTAGGTACAGACTTGGTCTTTTTGACTTCACTCAAACTACATATGTAAAAAGATGACTTGTATGAAGTCAAAAATGGTTCTCATATTGACCCAATCTGTACAAATGCAAGTGGAGACATGTTTAAAACCACTGGAATGAAGTGCTGAGTCATTTCTTCCTTCTCTATGTCTTAATTTAAAAATAAAAATAATAGACTTTGTAGTCCCACTTCAGTCATCTTTTGAGTCATTTCAAAAATGTTCTCAGTGTTTTTTTCATTATGGTTATGCCTTTTTTAGGCAAGATTTAAAAAAAAAAAAAAACTGTGTCGTTTTCTAGGACATAGTTCCTGCAAAGTGACAGGAGTTCATTAGTTGTGGGTGGAACCGCTAATGTGGAGTAAGCCTGCACTCATTTCCCATTAGGCCATACACTCTCTCCCACGAGCTTACAGCCCCTCACAACCCCAAGCTAACATTAGCGTTGCTACAAAAATGGTGAGCAATATCAGAGCTATCCCGCCATAAAGTTTTGAGCCAGATACCAGCTCAGACGAGGCAAACAAAGATGTACAATAAACTATTTGTCTACAAGTGGATGCATCAGAATGAAGTGGAGCAGGGAACCTATGGTCTGCCGATTGTAGTTTGTAAGTAACAGCTACAAGCTCTTTCAAAAAGGCATTTTCTCTTCTGCTGCTGCCTGATTCACCACGATTTGAATAAAGAAATACTAAGAAAAGCTATTTTTATCCCAATTTTCTGTATACATGTCCTCCATCATGATAAAAATGCTTCAAGAACATGTTAAAAACAATAAAAACCTAATTTTCATCAGAGTGAGTCTTTAGTGTGGTTTAAATCGATGGAATATGATTTATTCTTCTTCTTTAATCAACGTAATCCTTTTTTTTTTCATTTATAGCATCTATAGTAAACTTTTCCACCAGCATTTCATTGTTGGTGTAAAACTAGTTTATTTCTTCAAAAAATAAAATAAAATAACTGAAATACACATTTCTTTACATTTTTGTAGTTAAAAGATTGAAACACTAAGCCATGCTACCAATGTCTAGTTTTTTTTAATAATGCAAAGTAATCAATGAATATAAGACTGAGAAAACAACTTTTACACTATTACATGTTAATATTACATAAGCTAAAAAATCAATATAAAAATCTATATAAAAATTCCTTGGAAAGGCTTCTTAATGACGGCTTGTTCTGACTTTTTTTTATGTCAACTTTAAAGGTCGACCAAGCTTGTTGGACTGGACTGGAACCTGCAATTGAACATTTCAGCAAACGTAAAGACTTTCTGAAGTGCTGATCTTTTACAAACTCGCTCTCATCCAGTTTAAAAATTGACAAGTGTCATGCTCTTCATGTCGAAGTCTAACTCTAATAAAATGTGTCACCAGCAGCGAAAAAGTTGCACATTACAAAAGGAGTCAGAGTGCAGGTGACCCTGTCAAAGCCCCAAGGTCACCGCTCTCAGCAGCTCTCCTCACAGAGTCTAGGAAATTCTGCACACTAAGATGGACACAGAGGACAGAACCACATGGACAGTCGTGAACATGGGTGGCCTAAATTGCTGTTTCACTGTGGTTGCTTCCAGCTCCCACCAACATTATGATGTTTCTGGTGTAATTCTGGTGTACAGTGTTAAAAAAAGAAAAATTTCCTTTATTGTACCTTTATTTCATTGAGATGTATTCCTAAATCAGGATAGTAACACTTCAAAATGTGTAGGAAGACTGTATATGAGTTGGGATGTAAAATGAAAAAACAACAAAAAAAAAAAAAAGAGAGACCCTGCATCATTTAAACAACAATTTAGATAAAGTCTTTCTTTGCATTGCCCACATTCTGCAAAAAATGAGTTACTTTCATTTCAAATGGTGGCTAAATAGTTAAACTATAAGCAGGAATATAATGCACTTTCATTTAGCTTGATAGATTTCCAGTTTAGGGAACAAAAAGACAAAAATAGGGGCAGACGATTTCCGTAGGTGGCTGAGATTCTGGAAGTCTTTGAATGTACAAAACCAGCGTGTAGTTTCCTTTGCTTCTATATATCAATGTGACTAAAATACACATCAAGTGAGTCAAAGTTTTGCAAAGACAAACATTTGCTTTCCTGCCATATCACATCTTCATGACAGTAATCCCACACCATGAATACAGCAGCTTCCTCACAGCCTGTGTGGGTTTGACACACAAGGACATTCAGCAGACATTTAAAGCAGGAAGTGTTCAGCATGGAAATGGCTTCAGTCAATTGAAAAGAGTTGGTTCAGCTCATTTACTTAAAAAAGCTAAACAGACACATTGTGTTTGGAGAATAAGGGGGGAAAAATCTCAGAATATGTAATTGTGAATGACATAATTTTCTGCAAAAGTCCAGATGCATGACAGCAGAAGAGCAACGGCTAAAAGTACCAGACAAGAAAAAACAATGACAACTGCACAACTGCGTTTAAATGTGTGCAAAGCTCTAAAAAAAAAAATAATAATTCATCCAAAATATCCAACTAGCTAACACGAGTGTACTTTTTTTTTTTTTACAACATTCTAGGTAGTTATAAGGTTAACCTTGTATGCCCTCAAAACAACATGGCGGGTTGATTCTTTATGATCATACGGTGAGTTGAAAGTTAGGGCTTTTCCATTTTCACCTGATCATTCATCCAGGTTTGTGTTTAAGTGCGTTATTATCATATCCAAAATTTCTGTTCAAGCAAATGTTGGCGTCAAAAGTTCCTGACCTCAGAAGTCAAAAGTTTTCTATAAAGCACCATTGTTCAACTAAAGTGTATATATATATATATATATATTTTTTTTTTTTTTTAACCATTTATTAGCACTTGCTTATTTTGTATTTTGCATATCTAAAATAAATACCTGTCTGGACCTAAATATGCAAACAAGCTTGCAGACAATAACAACTTGTTACACCTGACTGTCAGGAACCATGGCTTTAAAAAGAGCTGTCAGATCTGCACAGGGCATTTGGTATTTTAAAACAAATGTTTTGAAATGTGGGTCCAATACCAACAAACTGAAAAAATAAGGGTACGAAAATGACAGAAGCAGTATTAGGACAGAGGTCACAACTGCACTTTAAAAAAAATTGATAAAAAGGAGAACTGGGTGAAAACAGGAGGCAATACCTGTAAACAGATCGTAGGTTAATTATTCTTCTTCTACTGTGATGTCATCATTCAATTCTGTAAATACTTTACTTTTACTAAACAATTATACAACTTAACAAAGACTAGGATAATACATTTTTCTTACAAGATTCACTCAAATCCAGTGGATGACTTTTCTTAATGGCTTTTTCATCTTAAAAAAAAAACCTCATTCTGCCGTGATTTTGAAAGATATTCACAACACTTCTTTTTCTGTGCGACTCGTCTTCATCCAATGGATTTACAAAGGTGGGCATACTTTTCTTAACTTTCTAATCTGAGTGTGAATGTCTATATTACACAAAATCACCATCAAGTCCAACAGCCTGCAATATCTCAGCCCAGGCTCTGTCCTCTTTGTAGTTATGCTAGCATGTGTAGTATCAAAAAGGATGGGGTAGTTCTGGATCTCTGTGATCAGTATCTCGCCGTCCATGGTGTTATATGGACAAAATTACACACCGCATACATTGTGACCCTGTGTCAGCGGAGATGACACAATGTCATTTTTAAATGCCACACCTTAAAATTGTTGCAGATCTCAATCAACTTTATTCCAGACACTACCTTTTAAATGCACAGCTATAAATTAATAGATAATGTTTTCTTTGCTTTGTTCAACTGAAATTAGAAAACTGGTGTCAAAATGTCCCATTGTTCCTAGGAGGAGCAATAATTTTATTTTGACAGTGGATTCTTTAGAGCAGGGATAGGCAACTTCAGGCCCTTGAGGCCTGGAGTTGCCTATCCCTGCCTTAGAGACTTTCCCTCTGATCAAAGTTCGGAAAGCCAACGCCCTGCTTGAACAAGAAAACCACAAAACTACACCTCATCTATCTCTGGGTAAACTAAAGAGAAAAAACAGTGGGCAGAACCTGCTTCATTTTTTGACTTTCCCATAATGCCATGCTAAAACACACATACAATAAAGCCAGACATCCTCATAAACTCGTATTTCAAACACTGACACTGGTGAATCAAGCAAGGACGAGGTGCGACTTCATGTGCGCCGGTTCTTAGTTTCAAAGGTCAATAGCATGTGATCCTGTCCAAGCGAGTAAACAAATGGATGGCTTTTCTCGTCATGGTTACAGCGTTGTCCCTCCACTGATATGACAATGGCCTTCAAACCAGTGTTTCCACTTGTTTTACATTTTGAAATGAGCTTAGCAACCTCACAAAGACAACGGGAGAGAACTGAGCCTTCAGACACAAAAACTGGTGATTAAAGTGGGCTAAAGCTACCTTTTGCTGTCAAGTTGTGTGTTTGAAGTACAAAAACTTTATATCAAGAAAATAAACAAAAAAAACGCAAGAACATACACAGCCTTAGCCCAATGTTTCTTACATTTCCAGACTTTATAAGTTTACGCTAAAATAAAGTGATAAACTTTATTGACAGTCAGCAATTTTATCTTTAAAGGAAGTCAACTAATCTCAATCTCTTGAAGTTCAAGTGAATTTTTAAGTTCTGTAACAAACCATAATGGCCGAAATCTTCTTTTATCAATTCATTCAAAAAAGAAAAACAAATAAGGCAAGTGATATACCCATTATAGGTACATAAAGTGTAGAGTGTATTCCTTTTCGTCAGTAGGAGTGGAAATCTTCTGTTCTGATCCCATCACTTCCAGTCTTTGTGGGAGCAACACAAAAGGTGAGGTGTTTAAATCATTTATTTTCCAACGATATACAAAAAAAAATTCTATGTTTTTTCATTTAAGGTGATGCTAAGTTAAATGGAGTCCTGGACTTAATGAAACGTTGCAAAGTAGCAAACATGAAGGGGTTAAAAACAATGTGGCTCGAGAGGTTTTAGTGCAAAGAAAGGAAGATCTCATACACCTAAATGCACTCTATTTATTCAATATGTGGTCATCTTAGTTGCGCTTAATGACAGGTACCAGGGGTATGATGTCAAACTTGTCGCTTTGCTAATGCCCTAAATTGCTACCTTACCAAGCAAGTGTCATAGGTACAAACCACACCACTCTAACCTGGACTGAACCGTGGCCTGAATCCTGGCCTTTGAAGTGGTGGGAAAAAAACAAACTATCAATCCAATATCAATCTTTGGTCCAGCAAAAGCAACTATATTATGTACCCAAAACTTATTTCTATCACCAAAATTTTACTGGCTGCCAGTGCAAAATCCCCTTGAGAAGGGATCCAGGGACAAAAGGTAAAACTTTTTTTTTTTTCCCCGTCACAAAAATTAACCTGTTCAATTATGCTATTTGAGATGACACAAGGGTTCAGTTATGTTTGGGTTCATTGAGATTTTGTTCAAAATTACTCCTCAACTTTAGTCCAGACTTCTTGCTTCAGCTTTAACTCTCCTGTGGAATTTGGTGGCATTTTAGTGTAGGAGTCAAAGCACAGCAAACTAAGGAATACCGACACATTTGAGCTCCCCGAAGGACCACAAACCCCAGGAGTCTGGCAGCTGGGCTCACAGACAGCTTGTAAGCCGATACTCATTGTCATCAACAGCAAGAGGTCTGCTCAGTGTGGCGTGACTAATTCAGCTCACATTCCCCTAATTACAAAGGCTGATGGTGACTGGGGGAGCACCATTAATGCATCTCTATCAGAAACGAGATACATCTGAACTTTCCTGCTCCTTCGGTAGAGGAAAGTTGATGCTACTCTCCATTTTATTGTTTTATCTTGGTTTGGTACCTTACAAAAGATCTCAAACCAGTTCAATGTTGCTAACAAATGGTCTGAGGCAGTACCTGAGAAAGGTTCAACCCCCACAGGGTGGAGCTGAAGGTCATCAAAGTCAAGCTGGGACATCTGAACCATATTTACTGTCAACTGCTCCTGTTGCCATTAATGTTGGTTTGTGTTATATCAACTATAGAGGGTGGATGTGTAGGCTAAAACACTGGGAGTAATTAGGGAGTAGAGAAAAACAAATACAGGTCATCATGAGATTATTGTGAGCATTCACAGAAGCAAAATGCACCATTAGTTGACGTATGACATGATCTCACAAAGCAACAACAAACAAGATAAAGGGGAAAAAAAGCAGAAGACTTTCCACAACTTATCACCCAAAAGATGAAGTTGAAGTCCCACTAGTTGTCACACACCTGAGTGCTTAAAATTTGCTCTCAACATTTTGCCCATCTGGTGGGTGGGCGCCGAGTAGCAGTCATGACCAGTTTCAGAACTATTTGGTGGTTTACCCCACAATCCAACCCCTCAGTGCTAAATGTCAAACAAGGAGGAATAGAAGCCTCAGGGTCCCAGTCTGGGGGATGGACACTCTACACAAGACGACTGAGCTGGTCATTATCTTTATTGCTGAAGAGTTTTAAATGTGGTTTAAAGTGGCACAGTTGTTAAGGTTTTTCTCTAAACAATATTTGTGTAAGAGCCATATATTGTTAATTAAGTGTGTTGTTGTGGATCAGGTGTAGTTCGGTAGTCAGATTGGTACAGCTACAAGTAAACACCTGCTCACCAGAAAGCAAAGATAGAGCTAGTTTTTGTTTACCGTAGTAACATACTTTACACTTTGGGTATTTTTTTTTTTTTTGCATATTCTCAACTGGACATGTTATGGCAGCTGTGCAAATAACAGAAGCTGCTGTATCTGCGCCACTTCACAGAGATAAACATGCAGGAGAACCAGACGCATTTCAGTAAGTCATTGTTTTTGTGTAGCAGCATGTCATTCAAGAACAGGACCCATTGGGTGCTCAAGTATCTTCAACAATAACATGCTGCTTCTATTAGTGATAATGGAAAATCTAACACACAAAAAGCTGAGATGAACAACTGATCCTATTAAAATATCAATTTTAAAATGTCAAAATTACCCGTTTTTACTAAGAAATAAAAAGGAGAGTATTATTATGAAAAACAGAAGGCTTCCTTCTATGGTGTTGAGGCAAAATGAAAATCAAAGCAGGTTGTTCTGTTCGTAAAGCCTTCTGCACCTGCAGTTCAAAATTCTTTTGTTATAGTCCTCCTGTGACTGTCTTTTGATCCATTTTCAAAGTGTTCCCAGTGGTTTTTAAATTGTGATTTTGTTGTTTTTATTCAAAAATCTACAACTCCTGTGCTGTTTTAGGACACAGTTTCTGCAGAGCGGCAGGAGTTCATTAGAAATTCATTTCTGAGTTGTGGGTGAGACCAGTGGCGCAGATGTTAGCCGGCACTCATTTCCCCATCATCCCTTTGTTTACACTCTCTTCCGTTAGCTTACAGCCCCACACAACCCCAACCTAACATTACTGGTGCAACAAAAATGGCGAGCAATATCAGAGTTCTGCAGCCATATAGTTTGGAGCCAGACACCAGCACGGACAAAGAAAACAAAGACATTATTGGATCTTTATCTGCAAGTGGATGCATCAGAATGAAGCATAGCAGAAAGCTTGTGGCCCGACCATTGTAGTTTGGAAGTAACAACTATAAGGTTTTTTAAATCCTATTTATTCCTCCTCTCCTGATTTAATTTAAATAAATACTCAGAAACACTGTTTTGATCCTAGTTTTCTATATATATATATATATATATATATATATATATATATATATATATATATGTCCTCCATCATAAGAAAAACGCTACAAGTACATGTTAAAAACACATTTTCATTGGAATGGGTCTTTAAGTCCATTCTGGTAGTAAAGTGGGGAAACAACTAAAAGAATAAATGTTTTTCTGGAGATAACTATACGACCCAGAGGCGGTCTACCTTTTGTTCGGAGGACACGTTAGAAAAAAGTGTGTAAGTTCAAGCATCAAAGTCCAGACAAGCACGTACGAACATCATTTCTAATGGTTTCATAAACCTCTATACGCAACAATCCACCCCTTGTACCCAGTAAACTTTCCTTTATTTGCCTTTACACTTCCTCCACAAAAGTAAGGAAATGCCTTTGACTATATATACTGAAAGTATAAGAGCTGCTAACTCATGTTCTCTCTTGTTTTAAAGACCCACTCCCATGAAAATCATGTTTTTGGTGTTTTCAACATGTTCTTGTAGCATTTCTCTCATGATAGAGGACATTTACAAAAGGTTTTATGATTAAAACTGCTTTCTGAATGTTTCCTTATTCAAATCGTGATTGATCAGGACCAGACAAAACCACGCCGTTTGAAGCAGCTCAGGTTTATGACGCAGCAACTGCCATAGGCGGGTCAAAGTCTCCCTGCTCTGCTCCATTTGACGCATATCCCCTTGCAGACAAATAGATCCATTAACTTCTTCATTTTCCTCGTCTGAGCCGGCATCTTGCTCAAAAGTTATCCAGCCAAATAACTGGATAACTTTGATATTGTTTGCAGGTTTTTTTGCTCCACTAATGTTAGTTTGTGCTTGTGAGGGGCTGTAAGCTAGCGAAGGACAGTGTAAACAAAGGGTTGATGGGAATTTAGCCCAGGCGCTTTCACTTGAAAATCACACCAGATGCGTATTTTTCCGCAACGGTCGACAGGCCATTTTTTTTTTTTTTTTTTTTTTTTTGCCATCATGGGTAAGTTAATATCATATCCTAATATCCTTGTTTCCAACTGCTCTCTGCCTCCCTCTTGTTGATTGTTTTTTTATGTACATCCCACCCCCACCCCCGTAGTCAGCCCACTACTTTAATCTGTGTGCGCGTGCACATGTTTGTCTGGGGGGGTGTCTGTATGTTTTGTGGGCTGGTCTGTTTAGATCACGTTTAGATACAAAAATATGATTGTATTTGTGGATTTATTGTGAAAATTTGAATACACTTTGAAAATTTACCAGATTATATCGTGTGGCTTGGCGTAACTTCCTGCCAGTATTGACGCGGATCACTCGCAGCTCGCAGAAAAAATAGGTTAGGCGCTGAAAGATTCCGCTGCATGGCGCGGAGGTCCGCGGCGCTCCGCGCCTGATGTGAACTACGCCATAGGTTAACATTGGTGCAGCGAGGAAGCAGCCTCCGTGCTGCTTCACGGCGCTTCCGCGTCCAGTGTGAACCAGGACTTACTATGCGCCAACAGTCCCACCCACAACCCAGAGGCGACTTTCTAATGAACTTCTGCCGTGCTGCAGAAAATATGTCTAAAAAAAGACACAGGCTTCTTGATTTTGGCTGAAAACTGCATAATCACAATTGAAAGACAAATGGAACAATTTTACAAAAGATGAAAATATAGTTGGAGTGTAACTTTAGGCAATCCAGAAGGGGCAGGACATGTTAACCAAGTATGCAATACCAGTGGAAGTATGTAGTCTGCATTAAAAAACTTTAATAAGAACCAAAACTGCCAGAAAGTAATACACAAATTACCTCTAGCAATACACCATAGAAAAGTTGTCAACCTGAAGTACTTGTTTAAATAATTATTTCAAATTATGAATTTGAGTGAATAAGGGTTGTTTTTTAATTACCTAGTTACATAATTGAAAATTCAGAAACTATAGTTCAGCTTTAAGGCAAAAATCCCACTGCAATTCCCTAAATTATACATTTAAAAAAGGTTCAGATTCTTATTTGATGCACAAATAAGAATCATTTAATAAACACCAACAACTAGTTCACACCAGACTTGAGTTATGCATGATCCAAATAATCCACCAAGCAACACAATGATAATTCCCTTAACAGAACCTGGATCCAAAAAGTTCCAGAGCCTCCCCTCAACTCAGGAACTCTCCTACAATACATGCAATTTCCTGTTGTGACATGATGCAACTGTCCCGATCATCTCCTTTTTTGTTCAATTCACGCATCCCTGATGCTGTTTCTATTGAGCCTCCTCTCTGGTCTAGGTGCATTTCAGGAACTGATAACTTCAAGGTGTTCTGCTCAATTGCAACGCAAAGGGAAACTTCGACAAGGAAGTGCCTGGACCTTATGGCAACTCAGCCATAAAACAAGAATGTTATTAGGGAAGCTTTTTTTCAGGATTCAGGAGTTGGAGAAGCCTCCACCCAACAGGAAGATATGCTGAGGAAGACCCACTTAAGATCCGATAGTGAAGTTCAAACGTTGGCTAAAAATACATCTTATTGTGTCAAGGCATGGTGCAGAAAAACACCCATGAACAGCAGAAGACAAGATGACACAGGGATTCACACCAATAAGCATAAAGCTCAGGATGAAAACAATGAGAGCTCTTGTATAATCATGCAATACATAAAGCTCGCGGCTTGTTCTCTGTATCTGCTGAAGAAAACATCATTTTCATCAGTGATTAAAGCAATAATAGAAAAAAAATTCCGCCAGCTAATGCAATTTCAGTGCAGAACATGTCCGGCGGCTCTCCTCTCCGGTTTTAGCAGCCGCCGAGTGCTGGCAGTCTGCAGGCCGCAGCCGGGCTTCGAAGCGGACCTATCGGTGCAAAACAACGCAGCCCTCCGCGGTAACAGCTTCCCACCGCGGCGGGCGCGAGGTAAAACGCTCGCGCCCGCCTTCATTTCATTCACAGGACTTCAAATATGTGCGTTTTAAGGGCGTCATCCCCCTCACAACAACAAAGCCAGACGAATTCAAGCGCTCCAGCAAAAATGTACATTTAAGGGAGCTGGCTGCGGCTGGGAACACTTCTGCTCAGCTCTTGGCTCGGTGAGGCCGGGTCACTGACAGACGGGCTCCCGGGCTGCGGGGCTGCTAACACCGGGACTCGCTGGACGCTGCAGCCTGTCGGCTCGCGCCCATGAAAGTGTAGCTCCGTTTGACATACCGGCACTACCTACCTCGTCTTTATGGAAGCTCCTGGGACTCCAAAAGTTGGTTTGTATGAAAATATATATTATTTTTGTTTCTATTAAATCCCCCCAAAAAAGAGAGTAGAGCTTGAGGCCGAGCCGGTTGTGTCCACTGGATTTATCTCAGCTCCAGCAGCCTGGTCCACACTCCTCCCGTCCAGCAGCCTCCCACTCCGGCAGCAACACTGGGAAACGGGCCCTGTGACGTCACAGCAACTTTATATACTGCCCGGCGGAATGACTCCTATAGGGGGCGCTGCGCTCAAATTCACATTTTATTATGGAAAGAAAGTGGGACAACCCACCACCTGCGGGGATGCACACTATTTAAGACTAGTCAGGATTTGTTCCGATATTGTTATTTTCTTTGAGTAGTTAGAGGCACAGTATTTGTGAGGGATTTGTTTTTCTTTTTAAAAAAATTACCAATTTTGTTATTAATTAATTTTGGCTCATTGCTGTAAAAAGGTATTTGCAGGTTTCTTGTAAATTTATGGACACAGTAGCAGTTTTGAATTTAAAAAAATGTTTTTTTAGGTTTTTGTGAACATATTCTTTGCTGCAATGTAGATTTCTGATTTTTTTTTCGTATCATATGTGCTATGCAAGTCTTCATAACACTTTACAACTTTTTTGTTGTTCTTCCTCAGTGGGTCTTCCTTTTAGCCTCTACCGCACTTCCACTCTGTCATTTCCGGCATTTAGAAACCACAAATATTTCTACATTCAATATATCAACACTCCAAACACAAAGGTTGTTGGACAATGAGAACATAATTTCATAATAAATAAACTAGAACCAAAGCCACAGTTTGACAGGTACCATTCAAATTTTTTTTAAATTATATATTTAAAGATTTTTAACAATTAGCAAAACACAAAAAACAACAATTGGCCTATTAAAACAAAGATGAAATGCATGTGCTAGGAGTCACATTCAAGCCATACAGCAAAAAATAAGAAAAGTAAGAAAAAATACATGAATTTTAAGCAGGGCATACACTTGCACATACGCATACACAAATGCTCTTTTGATAATCATGGCAATATCCAATTCAATATATAATAAAAAGGGTTGCCAGGTCTTTACAAAAAGGTCTTCTTTGTTGACAGGTCAAATCAAGAGAGATGTAGCTCAGCACAACTTTCGGCCATTGTGACTTGGAAGGAATTTCCTTAGAGATCCAGTTTAGAAAAACACACTTTCTCGTACAGAAAGTATTTCATAAAGTTGTCTACTGTATTTACCATGAATAACAGTATCAATCAAACCCAATAGTAAAACAAAGGATTATTGTTTAAGTCAGCAGACAAAATCGCATTCATTTCCTGACCAGTGATATCCCAAAATCGCAGTACTCTTGAACAGGATCAAAAGCAGTGTGTAAGAGTACCAATTTCAATCTTACACTTCTAGCACAACGGGGAAGAATCAGGCTTGAATTTTTGGCATTGATAGGGAGAAATGTGACCTTTGAGAAGAATCATCAGCTGAGTTGATTTGACTTTGTTACAAACACACAATGTTTGCACATTTCTCAATTTTTCCAGTCTTCATCAGCAATCACAAAACCAAGTTGTCTCTCCCACAATTCCTTCAGATGTGATGTTTTTGCATTATGTCATCTAAGAATGTTCCTTTCCTCTAAGAATGTTTACTAAGAGAGTAAGCTGATTTGGTCAGAAAAAGCTGTTTCTCAATATCTGATATGTCATGAGATACTGGGTGTGTAATATTTCTGTTAACGAAATCTCTCACCTGTAAGTATTGATAAAAGTTGATTATGGAAATATATATTTTTAGCCAGCTGACTAAAAAGACATCATAGTGGGTCCTTCAAACAAGTCAGGCATTTTGGCCAGTCACCAACATGCTCAAGTATGAAACTGATTATCCATCATTCCAGGAAAAAAATCTGGATTATTATATAAAGGAGTAAAGACAGAAGTCATATGAGATCTGCCCTTTAGTTTTCTTAATGTTCGCCATGCTGTAACCGTTGCAACTGTATTAGGATTGGTCCAGATAGATTTCATGGATTTAGCTTTTCTAAAAAGTAAAGTTGGTAAAGCTGGTAGGCTGATTGTTTCTAATATTTGGGAGGTCAAGATCTCCCTCTAAAGGTGAGCAAAATAGTGTGGACATCCTCAAGCGTGTTTTTTTTTTTTTGACCGTATGAAGGAGCTGAACCAACTGTTTAGTTGCTTAACGGTTTGGTGGGGTAACATAACTGTTCTCATCTGCAAAGGATCGAACAACCTAGGAAGAATGTTCATTTTTAATAAAGCAGCTTGGCCCATCCAGGAAATTGGAATGATTTTTATAATAATAATAATAATACTAGTAGGCTGCATGGTGGCGCAGTGGTTAGCGCTCTTGCCTCACAGAAGGTTCCCGGTTCAAGTCCTGGCTGGGGGACTTGAAACAGTGTCACCAATGGGGGACCTTTCTGTGTGGAGTTTGCATGTTCTCTCCGTACATGCGTGGGTTTTCTCCGGGGTCTCCGGCTTCCTCCCACCGTCCAAAAACATGCTTCATAGGTTAATTGGTCACTCTAAATTGTCTCTAGGTGTGAGTGTGCATGTGTGTGTGATTGTGGCCCGACAGACTGGCGACCAGTCCGGGGGTGTACCCTGCCTTCACTCATGAGTAGCCGGGTTGGGCTCCGGTGACCCCGAAAGGGAAAAAGCTGTTTGGAAAAAGAATGAATGAACAATAATAGTACTGTTGAAATGTCAGTGTAATTTTACATCAAGGGTTTACAGTGAGGGTTTAGCTTTTACTGCAGAGATGTGACGCTCCGCCCCATTCCTGTTTACTGAACTGAACAACCTTTTATCCACTCTGTCCATCAGCTGTTGGACGCTTCCTCTTTCAAAGTTTCTGATAGGAGTTTTCTATGAACGTCAGCGCTGCAGGTAAACTTTCACAGGTATTAAAGACTGATGTCAGAGGTAAATCAACAGGTATTCAGAACACAGCAGCATGGAGCAGTCTGATACTAGCTCGCTGATGCATTCACGGACATCATGGTCAAATCACAACTACATCAGTGTAACCCATCATTTAAGATGATGATGATAACGCCAATTATTACGTTTGTATCTGCTGACTTCAACAATATGGGAAACATTGTATATTTCCCCAAAAATATGTCTAGATTTCAAATTATACTTTTTAAAATATGTTCTTGAGAGCTATAAAAGCCTTGCATATAATTATTTATTTACACATAAAGTTACAAAAGCATTAACTGATTTTTATGCAACAATAAAAAAAAATTATATTAAGCTAATATATCAGGTCCTCTAGCAAACCTCTGTTTTTCAGGGATCCATGTTTCTGGTTTGATCCATGTGGGGTTAATCTTGGTAAAGAAGAAAAAAAGTCTTGAGTTTTTTTGCAGTTCTTTAGATGTGATGTAGTTCAGCACCACAGTTGTTTTTCCAGCTCTTAAAAACTTCAAGTATATCAGCAAGAATAGCATGAATACGGATTAAATACTCATGACCACCCATACGCTGATCTGACACGCTCTTTGCAGTAACCGTCATCTCGATTTGATTCATAACCTGATGACACTGCTCAAAGTTTTGGTTTCCAGAGTGAATACTGAATCAGTTTGGTGGAAAATAGACCAACTCACTTTTCTGATCAAATTCACTTTTTTTTTCAAACCTAAGACTGTTGATTAGAATCTAAAAGCATTTATTTATTTTGATATATGATTAGAAATGCCCTTTTAAACCTTCAAGCTGATTTATGAGCAGCCAAGGTCATGAAAAGGTTTTACAAAGCAGCTGAGTTCCTATGAAAAATGAACATATGTGACGCCAATGACAGCATTAATGAAGAATCTGCAGGACAAAGAACACAAGGAGTTTGTTCTTTAACATCACTAAAAAAAAAAGGAAATTGCGTGAGTGATTTGAGTAACCCAATCCAGCAGTGTAGTTTCAGAGGAATACATTTTCATTTCCATTTGCAATACGACTGCTTTGAATTTGATTTTGCATGTAAAAACATGCACATAACCAAGCATCCAGTCAGAAATAGGATTCTACAAGCTTTAGATATGCTTCATAAAAATTGTCAAAAATCTCAGTTTTCCAAGAAAAAAATTACATGCACGTGTAAAACTTGCCTAAATCTGAGATGTTTAAAGACAGAACTTTTTTCTCCAATAATGCTTATTTCACGAATAACAAAACTTTATCGATGGACAAATAAAAAGACAGCAAGTGCTTTTGCATTTAAATTTTTTAATGTTGAAAATTCCTCCCATCAACAACAAATATGTAACTATGTTTTCTTAAATGCTTAGCTGGAAGTTTTGTGTTTTTTTTCTCCCAAAACAGCTTTTCTTTTTTGTCTTGCAGATAGATGGAGTGTTAAGGAACAAATGCCAACATTTTATTTCTTCATTACTATTATTATTATTTTTCTCCCTCTCGACAGAACCTAAAGCATCAAAAATAATGCAAGAATGAAACAGTATCTTCTGCACAGATCCTCTCAGAGACCAGAACATCAATGAATATAACTTATGGGTCACTTACAGAGAATTGATAAAAACGATATTTTACAAAAGCAGCAGAAAAACTCCAGCATATTTACATTGAACGTCTTTAATACAAATAAGAATGTGTGGTTGCTTGTGGAAGGAGCGAGAGACCACGTGAGAAATGTTTTAGTGAAACCAGCAGCATGTGACCCAGTTCAGCCCATTCAGGGCTCAGAGGGCAACACACTGGATGATGGATGGTGAGGATACTTTAAGGGCTGATGGCCATCTTTGACGCCTTTCCTTCACTTCAGATGTCTCTTGAACGTCTAGCTCCTCAGAGGAGCTTCCTCCTGTTTTGACTCCATGTTCAGTTCCTGTTGCGCCTGCAGCGTCAGGATCAGCTCTTTGATCTCCTCGCGTTTCGTCTTCATCCTCTGCTGTGGAAACCACTCGGACAAGTTCATGGGCAGATGGAAACTGGGAAGGGGATTCTAGAAAACAAGAACATTTTTAAATGCATCCCTGCTCCTATTTATTACGATATATTTTAAGAAATAAATTCATTTAAAGTCTCAGTCCAGTCATCCTTTGTTCTATTGCAAAAGTGTTCCCTGAGGTCTTTTATGTATGATTGTGCCGTTTTTTTTAGCTAAAATCAAAGAGCCTGTGTCATTTTCTGGACATTTTTTGCACATCGGCAGTAGTTCATTAGAAATTTGCCTCAGAGTTGTGGTTGGGACAGTTGGCGCAGAGAAACCTTGCCTCTGTCCCCTCCCTGTCACTGAGAGCTCTGTTTGGACGCCCCCACACAAGCTTATAGCCCCAACCTAACATTAGTGGCCCAATAAATGACGAGCAACATTGCAGCTATGCAACTGTTCAGTTTTGATGCAGATGTCAGCTCGGACGACAAGGAAAACAAAGACCTACATGGGGGGTGTGGAGGAGGAAGACTTTGGCCCACCTGTGGTAATTGCTGCACCACAAAACCAAGCTTTAAAAACAACCTGCTTTTATCTGCTCCTAAACTAACACAATTTGAATGAAATACTCAGAAAAGCACATTTAAGGCATGTTAATAAATGTCCTCCATTATGAGAAAAATGCTACTAGAACATGTTAAAAAAACATGACTTTCATCTGAAAGATTGCCTTAATGACTAAAAACAAGCTAACATGTTCAAAGACAATTTCATTTTTTTTCTACTTAACCTTTTAATCTCTGAGATGGTGCCGGATAACACACAGTCTTTGGTGTTTCGTAATTCTTTGATCGTTTACCCAGTAAATAAGACAATTCTGATGCGTAGAAAAGCAGTTTTGCAGCGTTACGCAACATTAAATGCGACAGAATCAGTCAATTTACATTAATTGTGGAAACACTTGACTACTTTGAAAGTGTTGCATATCAGTACAAAGTTGCTTTTCTCCGTTTCAGAATCTGCTGGGATTACGTTACATGCAAAAACAGTTGAAGAATTAATGGTTCTCGAAAGAATGTAAAGACTGGAGCTAAAGCTTTGGTGTCAAAGAGTTTAACTTTGTTCAAACACAGACAGCTCCTTAACTACAAACAATAGAAAAAATTATTTAAAAAAATAAAAATAAAAAAAAGAGAACAGGGCGGGGAGAGTTCTGACCTCAAAGAAGCTCTCCACATACTGGAGAACATAAACCCCACAGTCGCTGAAGTTATCCTGCTGAGGCACACGTGGACTGGAGCCCTTCATCACCTCCTTACTAAAACTTCGCTGGGTACCTTTGCGCACCTCCCACTCCACCTCCAGGTACCTAAAGAGAACACACCAACGATCACGAGCGGTTTCATATCCACCCGTCAGCGAGAGGATAAAATAAAACCAAAAAAAAGTCAACATTTTATTGCAAAAACATCTTGGCTTTCAAGATGCTAACTTGAGCTTTAAATATGTGATTTTTTTTAACAAAACATAGCATTTCGCCTTTTATAGCAGAAAAAGTGAACAATAATAGTGTCTTTAATAAATAAATCCATAAATTGCAGGTCCTTTTACACTGCTTCACATCGACCTATTCAAATAAATTCACACTATTGGAGGAGCAGCTTTGTTGCTTAACCTGACTCACCAGAGGCATTAAAAGTTCAGACTCTTGCCCCAGGACACCACATATGACTGAACAGGCCAGAATTTGAACTACCAACCCTTTAGCTGAGAAATGGGTAATCTGTTTTAAGTGCTTCAGGTAGAGATGATGTTGGTTTGCTGTCAGAAACAGTTCAAGTGGGTAAACCAGTGATACTACTTCTAAAATTAGCCCATTTTTTTAACGCTGAGATGAACTCAGCTGTGAAACCACAATGTGACACTCACTCTCTGAGAGTTTTCACCACCGTAGACCTGGTGGGACCCCGTAGTGAGTCCATGATGAGAATACAAGGTCTGCAAAGAGAAGCAACAGTCACAGCAGGTGCAAAAATCACTGCTAAACCAGGCGGACACACCTCCTCCCCCGTAATCCACAAAACATCGGCTCCCCCTGCAGGTCAAAGACCCTCACTCACTGTTTGCAGATGGTTGGTTTTGAGGTCAAACTAGAGACGTCCGAGGCGACTCCGTCTTCAGCCAGCGTGCCGTCTTCACTGCACTCATCCTGCAAACACACGGCCACTTACTGGACAACTGACTAAATTAAATGAAAATCTAAAAATGAAAAGGGGAATACCTGACAGGAGCTTTGGCCATCAGAGAAGGTGTAAGTGTCGTCTTCTTTCCCTGAACCATAGCATAGACTGATTCTGTGCAATTCACCTTAAAGGGAGGGTGATATAATTCACCTAAGTAAATACAGTTTTCCTTAAAGATTAAAAATCCTGGATATTTTTTCTTGAAGCACAGTGGTTGTGCTAAAAGTGCACAAAAACAACAAACATTCTAGCTCAGTTCCCAACAATAACAAAGGTGGTCAGGTGACTAACTTGAGTAGTGCGGCTCGGGTTCAGCCTGGCCATTGCCCAGCGACTCCTGAACTCCCTCAGCAAAATTCTCTGGGTTGAAGTCGCTCTGACCCTCTGCAGAGCCAATCGGAGCCTCAGGAGATTCCAACTCTGACGAGCTGTCCAGGCAATCTCCATCTGGAGACAGCGGGCGGCAGTGGTCTGGGATGCTGTCCTCTGACTGGAACTCCGCCGCTGAGCTAGAAGCTGGTGTCGGGTCACAGTAGAGTGGGTTCTTCTCAAATACTGGGCCTTCCAGGCCCGGAAAGCAGATGACTGCCAAGTACCAATGAGCTCTGAGGAACATTTTTAAATGTAGGAAAATACAAGAGCCCGTTACTATAGCTTTGTGCATTTTTTTTGTCAAATCTAAATTAAAAGTGTTCTTTTTTGACTTCTAAAATATATTTGTGTATTTTTATAGCAGGTAAGTCTATGAACAAAAGAAAACTATTTGAGTGATACTAGCATTTTTAATTATTTTATTGCATTTGCACAAGAGACATGTTCATACGATGAAATCATTTAAAAAGACTTAGCTAAAACAGATTTTGTAGATTATAGATTCAGCAATGGCAGCTCTTATTTAAAAAGTTACATGCAAATAGAAACTTTCTAATTAAAAAAAAATTTTTTTTTTACTGATTGCAATTTGTCTTGCCATTTTTAAAATGTTTTTTAATGCAAAATAGGGATTTCTGTTAGTTTCAAATGTAAAATTAAACTACCAAACAAAGAACCTCTAAAAAAACTTTTTGAAAACTAAATAACATTTTGATCGTATTCCACTGCTCTGTGGATCATTCAGTACTTTGGCAGCAAAACCCAGCCCTTATAGTGGAAATATTTATTTAACGTATTGGAGCACCAAAGAAATAAAGCATCAGTAATGGTGTTAACATGAACACAAGTAATTGGATTAAAGCCTGAACAGAATAAAAATGCTTAATGTAAACTAGCTTTGCTGATGACTCTGACCTGATCATACCCATTTGGATCAAAACTTCCTTCGAATTTAGATGGGTGGGTTATGCCAACAGTTGATCCAAATGTGGTGCATGTAAACATTTATTCTGTTGGTGGGTCATTACTGTGCTGGCTTTACGTCATACTTAGAAGTTGTGTATGAAGAGAAAACAGTATCTCCCCCATTTGTGCGTGCATAATTCTTGATTTGTAACTCATACAATACATTTTGTGCAAAAGAAAAAAAAAACAAAAAGCAAAATACAATGTATTAAAACTTAAAATCACAATTGCTTGAAACTAACTACACGCACAAATCTTTAAAGATTACGCACAAATTGCTTGTTATGTACACACTGCAGAGAGGAAGCAATAAGTTTTGGAAAATGTTTTTATTTTTAAAGGGATAACTGTCTTAAAAAGCCTTTTTTTAGACTTTTTTGTATTAAGTAGCGCTCATGCATGTTTAAAAAAGTGGTAAAAATGTCAAGTTTCACCAGAACAATTTGTGTGTAATTTTTACATTTTTGTGCGTGTAGTTAGTTTTAAGCTGTTGTAATTTTAAGTTGTGCAACTGTACATTTTGTAGTTTTTGTACTTATGCACAAAATGTATTGTATGAGTTACAAATCAAGAGTTACACACAAATCAAGAATTATGCACGCACAAATGGGAGAGGTACTGATTTCTCTTCATAGGTGTGTGCATTTCTCTTCATAGGTGTGTGCATTTCTCTTCATAGGTGTGTGCATTTCTCTTCATAGGTGTGTGC
>BSAI01000101.1:13935740-13956250 GCA_036245035.1 Adrianichthys oophorus | reverse complement strand
TGCATTTCTCTTCATAGGTGTGTGCATTTCTCTTCATAGGTGTGTGCTCTGGGGTAGGTTTCAGAGTGCGGACTGGTTGGCTGCTCTGCGCGAGCGAGCTGCTGGACTCTAAAGAACCGTGTCTCCGTGTGAGCAGCGGGACTGGAGCTTCACGCCTGCGTGAAAGGCTAAATGTTGTTGTTGGTCGCACATAGAACCACGGCTTGGTTCACATGGGTGCCACTGATTCCTCCCCCACCCCTCCCCCCATTTTGCGCACGCATCATTTAAATAGTTTGAAAACGCCACTAGTACTTCCTCTATGCCCATTTGTGGTATTTTCAATATCTATCATGTTAAAATGATTTATTACCATAGATTGTGTGATGAATGTAAACATTTGCTATAATAGAATATATTTTTTGTGGCCCATGTATACAGTTCAATTCGAATCCGATCTTGATCAGATTAAAGACATTTTGCACATGTACACACAGCTAGTGTCAGTTTAACTCACGATTCATTAATGGGAACAAAAATGAAGTCCTTCTGGAACAGATCCACATGTCGAGTCCACGTCTTTACCCTGTTGTGCTTTCTCTTCTGGATTCTGAGAAACAAAAGTAATTCAGTTTATGTAAAAATCCTTACATTCGGTTCATGAAAGCTTTACACCTCAACACTCACGGCAGGCTTGTGGTGTCTGGGGCATTCCTGCGCTCTCTCTGGTTCAGTCTCTTGTAAAAAAATGAGCTAAACACATGGATTCTTTGTGCATCGTCTTTTTTCAATTTCTCTAAAACTAAATATCTGAGAGAGCAGAGCAACAATGTCAGGATGACAGTTTTGTACAAAAAAGTTTTAAAATGTACAGCTTCACATCACATACTTACTTTAAATAAAAGTCTATGATGACATCATTAAGGAATTCACCATCATTAAGGCAGTGAAGGTCTTCGTTTGTTACCGTTATCCCACCTTTGGCTGGGGGGGGAGGGTAAACCATTAACCTGGAAGATAAATATCAAACTGAGTGGTGGAGGGACTTCCAAAATTCCTACAACTTTTCTTGGAGTTTCTTACCATAAAATAGGGAAAAAAAAAAAACACACTCATTATAAACATCGAATTTTCTGTGCATCGGTGTAACAAAAAGCATCAAAAGTAGGAAAAAAGATGATAAAAATGCCTGTTCAGGAAATAAACTCTTACATATATCTAGATTAGAAGGGACGAGGGGCAAGGAAATGATTAACCAATCAAATGCTCTTTATTTCTGTGTTTGAACTTGTTCTAAATACACTTGGAGTTGCAAACTTTCCAAATTGGAAAAAACCTCTTTCTAAGTTTGTAAAGTTGTTTTCATTGTGGACCAAATGTCTGTTCCTTTGACACCACACGCTTTATTAAGGCAAAGCATCTTAATTAAGTAACAACACTGGTTTTAACTTGTTCGAAGAGATTTAAAAATATTTGATCAATACACTTAAAGCTACAGAGAACCTTAAGATCACTATGGTCACAACTGACTGACTTACAAGCCAAATACACTATTTTACATAGAAAAGCCTAAGGTGTTTGATTTTATAAAACACCGGCTCTGTAATATGTATTTATTGTGTATTTATGTTGTATTGGCTGCACGGTGGCGCAGTGGTTAGCGCTCCTGCCTCACAGCAAGAAGGTTCCCGGTTCAAGTCCTGGCTGGGGGACCTTTCTGTGTGGAGTTTGCATGTTCTCCCCGTGCATGCGTGGGTTTTCTCCGGGGACTCTGGCTTCCTCCCACCGTCCAAAAACATGCTTCATAGGTTAATTGGCTACTCCAAATTGTCCCTAGGTGTGAATGTGAGTGTGTATGGGTGTGTGATTGTGGCCCCTGCGACAGACTGGCGACCAGTCCAGGGGTGTACCCTGCCTTCGCCCATGAGTAGCCGGGTTAGGCTCCGGCAACCCCGTGACCCCGAAAGGGATAAAGCGGATTGGAAAATGAATGAAAAATGAATGAATGAATTATGTTGTATTTCTACGCCGCGACTGTAAGTCCGGCAGTTATAATTATTGTCTGATATTGAAGTGCTCTCCAGCTCATTAGCACAGCAGCAGGATGACAGAGTATCAGCGTGGACTCCTGCATCTCCAAATCAACACTTTTATTCCAATCTCTGGTTTTTGCTGGAAGTGCAGCAGCTTTATCCTCCAGTTTTCCTTGGATTTTTTTTTTATTTGCCCCATGTTCTCACTGCCTCATCAGCCAAATAATACACTGACGTGGGTGCGAGCGCGCTCTCATCGCGTGTGAGTGTGTTGGGGTGGGGGGTCTCGTACGGGGTGTGCTTGTATTCCTTGAATGAGGACAGCAGAGGAGCATGAAAACGATTCACTGAAAGAAGCGGAGTGTTTCTCAAAGTGAACATGAATTCATGATTACGTCACACAGAGTTTTTGCTGTGAGGTACTAAATGAAACTTCTGTTTGTCATCAGAAAGTGGGCAGTGATTGCTTCAGTTGTAGGTGGTGAATTTTCACCGGCTACCACTACTTTTTAGGCCTCTGATTACACATTAATTTTATGCGGAAATTTCTCCCATTGTACAGTGCTTCCATAAAGTATTTCCAGCGCCTCACTTCTTCCACATTTTATTATGTCACAGCCTTATTTCAAAATGAATTAAATCAGTTTTATTCCTGAAAAATCTTTTGCAAAACACCCCATAATGACGATGTTGATAAAGTTCTTTTAAAATTGTTGCAAATTTATTAAAAATAAAAAACCTGAAAAATGACATGTACAGAAGTATTCACAGCCTTTGCTGTGAAGCTCCAAAGTGAGCTGAGGTTTATTCTGTTTCCACTGATGAGCCTTGAGATGTTTCAGCTGCTTCATTGAAGCCAGCCTGTGGTAAATCCAGTGGATTGGACATGATGTGGAAAGGTACGACCCTGACTACATGAGGTCCCATGTGCATGTCAAAGCACAAACCAAGTATGAAAGAAAAGGAATTGTCTGTAGACCTCCGAGACAGGATTGTTTTGAGGCACAAGGCTGGGGAAGGGTCCTGAAACATTTCTGCTGCCTTGAAGGTTCTAATGAGCACAGTGGCCTCTATCATGTGTAAGTGGAAGAAGTTTGGAACCACCTGGACTCTTCCTAGATCTGGACGGCCATCTAAGCTGAGCAGACCCTGGTCAGGGAGGTGACCAATAACCCAATGGTCACTTTGTCAGAGATCCAGCGTTCGTCTGTGGAAAGAGGAGAACCTTCCAGAGGAACAACCATCTCACTACAGCACACCACCAATCAGGCCTGTATGGTAGAGTGGCGAGAGGGAAGCCTCTTCTTACTAAAAAGCAGTTTGCCAAAAGGCACCTGAATGACTCTCAGACCATGAGAAACAAAATTCTGTGGTCTGACCAGACCAAAATAGAACTTTTTGGAGTGAATGGCAGGCGTTATGCTTAGAGAACACCAGGCACCGCTCATCACCAGGCCAATGCCATACCCACAATGAAGCATGGTGGTGGCAGCATCATACTGTGGGGATGTTTTTCAGCAGCAGGAACTAGAAGACTCGTCAGGATAGAGGGAGAGCAGAATGCAACAATGTACAGAGACATCCTGGATGAAAATCTGCTCCAGAGCGCTCTTGACCTCAGACTGGGGCGACGGATCATCTTTCAGCAGGACAATGATCCAAAGCACACCATCAAGATATAGAAGGAGTGGCTTCAGAACAACACTGTCAACATCCCTGAGTGGCCCAGCCAGAACCCAGACCTGAATCCAATTGAACATCTATGGAGAGATCTGAAAATGGCCGTGCACGACGCTTCCCATCCAACCGGATGGAGCTTGAACGCTACTGCAAAGAGGAATGGACCAAACTGTCCATAGAAAGGTGTGCTAAGCTTGTGGCGTCATATTCAAAACGACTTGAGGCTTTAATTGCTGCCAAAGGTTCAGAAACTAAGTATTGAGCAAAGACTTTGAATACTTATGTACATAGCATTCTTTAGGTTTTTCATTTTAAATTTATTTTCTGCTATTTAAAAAGAACTTTTTCAACATTTTCATTATCAGGTGTTTTTCAAAGAATTTTTCAGGAAGAAAACTGACTTAATCCATTGTGAAATAAGTTTGTAACATAATAAAATGTGGAAGAAGTGAGGTGCTGTGAATACTTTCCGGATGCACTGTACCGTTTGTGGGAATTGATTTTAATATGCTTGATACTCACATTCCTGCAGCAAAATTCAGGCCTTGTATATGTTAATACAAAAACTCTTCAGTGTCTTTTGATTAAACGCATTTAGTTTGATGGATATCCATTTTTTCCTTTAGTTTTAGTGCATCAGAAACAATGATTATAAAGTCCACAAGGTTTTGCGCTTGAAACACTTTGAGAAGAAGACTTGAGTTTTAAAACAGCAAAAAAGTCACTTTACTTCACAACTGGTCCAGAGAAGGTGGGTTGCAGGTCAGTCATGTCTTCGTCTTCATCCTCAAAGTAAGAACTGGTCTGGCGGGTGGCCATCCGCGTTTGTCGAGCAATGCTTACCGCCGACACCGAGGGAATGTGGGTGAAATTGGGAGAGTTTTGAACTGATTTTTCCTGAAGGATTTAGTACAGCAATAAAGAGGATTAGTTATTCAGACTGAAAAACCTCATCAGAGAATCCCATCACATGAGGGAATTAACAAACCGACCTTCTCGCTCTTCTGGTTCGATGACTTGTTGTAGTTAACCAGACGAACGTTGGCCTCGTCAAACGTCAATTTGGTCGGGAAGTCACTGAGGTTGTTGGTCGTGCCTATCGCTGTCAAAATGTCCTCCAGGATAATCTGCTCCTTCAGCGCTAGGCCATTCTCGAAGATCAGAACAATATACTTCTCGTCTGACGCTGCAGGAAGAGGAGTTTGAAGAACGCTGCTCATCTCCATCCTGCACATGGATTTGCATGGATGCAGGGATGAACTCACCATTCCCAACGCAGTCGTACCAATGGCCTCCTTTCTCCTTGGACATGTTAAGCTGCGTGCGAAGGCGGAGGCACTCTTCCGGAGTCGTTTGAAAGAACAAGACGGGAAGTTTCCGGACACAGCACCACTCGCAGTGAATTAGCTCTGACGTCTGAAGACAAACCATCTCTATGCTGTCGCTGACCGGACCTAATGGTACACACACAACACGTCTTACACATATAAAACTTATTTCACTACTCTGATAAAACTCCTTTAAAATTATTTTAACCATTATCAAATAATAAAAAAATGATGATACTACTTACCTTGTGTTTCTAGTTGAATGTGGTCAATAGAAAACTAGGAGGAGAAAAACAACAACAGTTCTTTATTCGTGGACTAATATCTAAACCAGAGGTCTGAGGGCCGGCCTCCAACTGGTCTTCTAGAAATCCAGTCTCATCTGCTGCTGATTACCTGGATTTTTTTTAAAATCGAAACTTTATTTAATCAAGTAAGCTACTAAGAACTTATTCTTATTTACAATAACGACCTGGGAATCTGACGTGTATAGCCAATATGGAGCTTCAGTGGCAGGTTGGTTGGAAAACCTGTTGGACAGTGGTCCTCAAGGCCTGGATTCTGACACCCCTGATCTAAACCATCACTCCAACACAAATTTCTATGTGCAATGCATCTACAAGTAAAATACAAATCTGGTTTTTCCTCTATTATTTGTAATTTTATTCATGTTTCCATTTTTATGCTTTAATGTTGAAACTCTAAGAAATACTTATAAACAATCAAGCAGTTGGTTAAATGACAAGTTTTCAAACTGAATAGTTACTACAAATAAAAGTGACACAGCCCCGCTGATGCGTTCATTTTTTTCAATGACCGGCTGGTGTGGTGTCACTCACATGACTGTAACCATCCTATACAGCATGTTTACAGAGAACAAGGCCTGTCATCCTGCAGAATCAGATCATGCCTTCTATTCTGACAAAGCAGCAGTCAGATTCTTTTTTTGATGATGCAAAAGTTAGAATAGTGGTATCTTTCATTTTTTTATGCATTATCGCTTTTTTTTAACCTCTTTTTCCTCTTCTTTTTCCCTTTGTTGATGGTCCCTTAGCAGCCATCTCTCTGCTTAACTCTCAAAAATAAGTTGTGGTTCTTTGTTTGAGTTTAGGCAAAATGAAAGACACTTGATGTCAGTTTCAAATGTTTTTTTGTAAGAGTTATTGAGACCGGAAGTCAGAATCTGTAAATATTTTGCTAACTTTTCCTAACTGCTTTTGTGCACCTCCTGCTCAAACTTGTGCCATATTCTGCTGCATTTTATGGCAATAAAATATCATGATCTATTCATGATATGCAGATATCCACAAGAGCATTTATCTGTAGTAATAAGCCTAAAATATGTAGTGCTGATCATAATGATGAAAATAAATATCTGATCGGGATGCAACATCCGATTTCAATCGAGTCTGAAACTAAGTGATGGGATTAGGACATCCATATTCACTAGTTTACTTCCTAAAATCCTATTTCAGTTTCAATGAGATGATAAAAATACTCACAACTACAGGCTTTTTCACCATCCTTCGCAGGCTCCCTATTCTTATGCTCCGGCACTCCAGAATTATGCTGTCGCACGTGTTTGGTGTGACTTTGGGTTTCTTTGTTCTGGGAGGAAGCTGCTCAGGGGGTTGATTTCCAAACTGTAAAGCCACAAAAACAATGAGCTGCTTGGAACTTCTCTTCTGTTTTTTTTTCTTTTAAAAATAAAACAGGTTCACTGCTGAGGTAACTCTGCTGTGCATGAACAGAAATACATGAAAAAATATATTTACAAATCAGTCAAGTGGCTCCAGACCTGATCCTTCATCCGGGCTTTCCGTGGTATTGTGATCTTTATGTTGACATCTTCAAAAAACTCTGTGCCGATCTCTTCCTGAGCTTCGGTGTTCTTTGCCTCCGCCTCCACCCTGCCTCCAGAAGGCACCGGGGACGAGTGTGCCGAGTCAGCAGGTCGAGGAGAAACACTATCCAGTCTGTTGACACTTCCCGTACTGGCATTATCGGCCTCATCCTCGTCCTCGTCACTGGAAAGAACAACTTGAAACAACAGAAGAGATGATGTTTACAGAGATTCCTGCTTTTTCCTTTCACAGTGAAATCATCTCTTAACCCTTTCTGCTTTCGGTTTCTCTAACACAAACTCTTTAAAGGAACTCTGATGAGAAAGTTCCTGTAAAACAAAAAAGTCTTGATCTTGTGAAAGTTTGTTTATATTTGAGGCAAAGCGCACCACAAAGAATCAAAGATGATGATGTTATTGTATTAAAAAAAAGTGACCAACTAATTTAGTGTCATGTCAAAAAAAATTAAAGAAGAAGAATAAAATATTGTTTCTGCATCACATGGCGGTTTGTACAAAAATATATTTTCAGATTGCTTTTTTTCCTTTTCCTGCATTGCTTCACCACTGAAGTGAGAAACACAGACTTCTAGATAGTTGAGTAAATCCTAGAAAAACTTCTTTATAATATAAAACTATATCAAAGTGCAAAACATGATCTTAGGATTAAAATATTTCACCCTCACACGTCCTAAAACAGAAAAATGAAAGCTAGACAAAAAAATAAACTGCAGAGACAAATGTTTTGTCAATTTTTTGAGTCAACATTCAAAAATGTGTCGGTTTATTAGGTCAAAGGAAAAAAAGATTATACCCTTGATGTTTCTCCAGTTTGATCCTCTTTACTTACTAGGATCATTAAGCTCGTGCTGCTTCACCGCCGTTGTCCTCTTCCCTTTGGAAGTCCTGCCCAACACAGCTGACGTGCAATCACCTGAAGGCATCTGTGATCCCAGCATGCTCGTGGCGCGCGCAGGTAAGGCCTCCCCACTGGGTATCTTGACTGTTGTACCCGGTTTGCAAAAGTTCTGCTGAAGGCAGTTCGGACTGCGGGAGGTTTGGGGTCTTATTAGAGGTCTGGGGGTCAAAGATGACAACGTGAGCTGCTGACTGGGGAATAGTGATGCACTGCTACTACAGCTATGACACTTGGTACTGTCCTCGCTTGGCTTGTCGCACTTCAGGCACACAGCATAGTAGACAGTCGACTCGGGAGCCTGTCAAAATAAAAGAACCACAATTTTTTTGTGCTACACTGAAAACTAAAGATATATTTGGCTTATTTCCTCAGTCTAAGCACTAAAACAGAATATGTCAAACCTCACAAAAGTGTTATGAAGCTGCAATTCAGTTACTGCACACTAACCCAGCTTAACAGAAAAACAACAAATATGGACTCATCTTACCTCTGTTTGTTCAACTGTTGGGGAAAATTTAGAAACGTCCAACGACTTCCTCTTCTGTAGAACTCGACGCTTAATGTTTAAGCTCTCCTCTTCTGAAAGGTTGTGAAGAAAATCGTATTACAAAGATGCTAAAACTGATGACAAAAAATGTTTTTCAAAGAATCTAATGGTTCTTATTTTTCTGAAAAAAATAGCTTCAAATTTAAGACAAGCGGCACCTCCTTTAAACTGCAACAACTGTTCTAAACTGTTTGCTTTTAAACTAACAAGCTTATCTAGTGCAGTTCTCAAAAAAAATATTTTTATAATGCACTGATACGTCAAATATCTTCCTTTTTTCTGTTATGATGCTTAGCAAAGAAGTAGTAACTGTCTATTAAATAAATGGAAGTCAATCAGTATACAAACTGAAACCATAGCTCTTGTGCCTTTCCTGGCATAAATATGTATATTAGTAATACCTGGACTCTCTTGGCAGGTGAGAACGATGCTGTCCACTTCCAAGTTTTGTTGCTTGGGCAAAAAGTCATTTCTGCAGAAAGACAAAAGGTGTTTATTTTGCATGACATTTACCCTTTTTTGTTTTATCTCTTATAGTTCCTAGAAGGACTGTAGCAAATGCATTAACGTTTGTTTTTCCTGAGATGAAACAAAAAATGTTTCCAATCTCACTTTGACCTAGCTTTTCCTAAACATACAAACTATCAGATTTTTGTTTTGGCTATGGGGTGCACCAGATTATAAGATATGATATACAATATCAACGTTGGAGAATGAACGTCTATTTTATTTATTTGTACCAGATTACTGAAACAAAACAGTCAAATACTGTGTTTTACTAGGACTGTCAATGTTAACTAACATGATTAATAAAAAAAATTAACACTTTAAGATTTATTAATACTACTTAACTACACTCCACAAAGCAACCGTCTTCCGCCGGTTCAAGCTTCCACAACGATTTTAATTTCTGTTAACGTACACTTTCTCGGGCTCGTCCCGCTTATAACATTGTCACTTACGAAAGAAATAAATATTCGTTAGATTTTTAGTGCTTTATTCTTGTTATTTTTTACGTTAAGATTGCTTTTTCTCAAAAGGGAGACTATTTGATACGTAATGCGGCCCGTTGTGTACGAGAAGGACCTTGAGTAGCAAAGGAAAACAACATATATGCTGATTGTCATGATAGATTCAATAAGCAGAAGTTCAGAAAGTTCAGTTCAGTTGGAAGTTCAACTCTAACTGCTTGTTTTTAACCCACATCATGAAGGAAACGTTTGTTTTAAAAGAAGCCTGCGTATATAGAACATTGTGACCAAAACTTATTTTTTAAGCATGCATCCACACCCAACAGTCAATCAAGTGCAGAAACACAATGTTTGTTTCCTATGGCTGTATATCAGTAATACTGCAGACATAAAAGTCTTTACATTCTGCTTATCTTCCTGTTGATGTGTTTTGTGCGCACAAATTACACCTCTGAGTTTACACCTTATAAATGTAAACATTTTAGACAATATAAATAAAGGGAAATATTTTCTCTCTGGCCTTTTTTTGTTCAAAATTTGCATATTGTCATATAAAATTCAACTTGTAAACTATTGTGATTAATCACAACACAAAAGTATGATTAATCTGATTAATTCGATTATTAATCTGATTAAACAGGTCACCAGTCTGTCGCAGGGGCCACAATCACACACACATGCACACTCACATTCACACCTAGGGACAATTTAGAGTGACCAAACATACGAAGCATGTTTCTGGACGGTGGGAGGAAGCTGGAGTCCCCGGAGAAAACCCACGCATGCACGGGGAGAACATGCAAACTCCACACAGAAAGGACCCCCATTGGTGACACTGTTTCAAGTCCCCCAGCCGGGCTTGAACCGGCGGCCTTCTTGCTGTGAGGCAAGAGGGCCACCGTGTTGCCCTCGTTTAAACTACACTACCAATGTTGTTCAGTTGTAAACATAAAATACAAAACAATACTCTCACTTTTTCATTTCATTATGTTGAAGCACAGAACATATTATTCTGCCGGGCTCCTGACTACAGTACCCAAAATGCTCCAACAGTCTATCAATGGTGTGGCTTTGCAGTTTACCAAAATCGTACTAAAATATTTTTGAGCATTGTGCACCACAGAAAATCAGCTACAGGTCAGGAAAAACTACCAGAATTTACACACAAGGCACACTGTTGATTTTTGAGAAAATGAAAAGATTTTAAGAGCATCTTAAGGCCAAACATGCAGTAAGGGAAAAAACAAACTTCTTTTATGACTCATTAAAACAAAAAAGTTTTGACAAGCTCATCATCAGGCTGATCCTAAAAAATGTAAGGTCTGCATGAAATGAAGTCTAACTTGCGATGCCACTTAAGAAACATTTTTATAAAATAGTACAACACTCCCACACATGTCTGTCTGTTTGCATTACCTTTGGACGGGCTTCTTCACAGTTGATGGCAGCTGTGCGTGCTGAAAATGACGGCCTTGCAAAAACATTCCTTGAGGAGGTGGTGTGAAGATGTAGTAATTTGCTCTGTTGTGTATTGGGGAGGACGTCGCTGCTGCAAACGGAACATCACTACTGCAGAAAAGACAACTTTCTATCAAAATTATGCAGGACACACCCTAAATATAAAATTTGAAATATTACCCAGCCAACAGGTAAGTACAAGCTTAAAAGTAGTGTTTAGGTTGGAAGTAGACTATAAATGGTCAAAATGTGGTTCTCACCTTTATTACAGCCCTGAATCAAAGAACCCAACAAACATCTGACAGATCAAACTGTGCCTTCTTATTAATTTAACGATTTGACTATGAATACTGCTGTGAAAATTAAGGCAGGGTTACTTCGCTACACATTAAATATTTCTCTGTCCATTTTTATAGAAAACCAAAAAATAAAAGGGAAACATTTCTTGGAGGGAGAATCTAGATCCAAACAAAAATACCTGAGTCTTTTGGGAGTCAGCTTGTTCAGAGGCCTCATGTGATTATTTGCCCTCTTCTCATACGTTCTTATGGCGTTGGAGGAAGTGAAGTGCCTTAAAGATGGAGACTAAAACAAAATGTTCACATGTGAAGAACGTCATCTAGTGTATGCAGCCTCAGAGGATAAATTCCTCCTTTAAAAGGAGGAACCTTAGTGTTTTCAGACAAAATTGTGGATAATTTCTTTTACTTGTTTTTGTGGTTTAAATGGCCTTGATAAGTAATTTATATAGAGGCCATTTTTTTAATTAACATGGCTTTATACGATACAAAAGAAAAGGTCAGGCTGACATCATCCTTATAGATTAAAATCAAGCAGCAGCTGTCCAAATGACCCCCAGAGGTTTTATTTAACAGACTAGAGTGTCCTTTGGGTGTAGCGGCACTGCAGTCAAGCCTTGGCTTCATTTGAAACCAACTCTACTGAGAAAAGGAAAAATTGAGGAGAAAAGAGTCACCTTTTTCTCATCAGGGGAGGTGGGCTGCTGTATCTCCTCCACACTTATCACACTGCCACTGACAGATCAAGAAGAAAAAAACAAAGTTAAATCATGACAGTACACTTCAGCAATAACATATAAATAACATGCAGTGTACAAATAAATAACATGCAGTGTACCTTCTAGCATATTTAACTGCACCCTCTTATATAGTGCATCTTTTAGCTGCTCTTTTTCTTTTCAAAAATAAAGCCCTAAACCTTTTTTTTTTTTTTTTTCAGAATTTTCCTTTCTGGGTAATTTGAATTCAGCTCAGCCTTGGTGTCATGCTTATTTAAAAGTTTGAAACTTTTTTTTTTTTTTTAACTTTTCTGTGTTGCGAGTACTAGTTTAGTCTTAAACATTGAAAATTGCTTGTAAAATCACCAAACATGCAGTCTGTAATTTATGCTAAATTATTAAAACTGCAGCTAAACGTTTTACTCCAACTATTACAGATCCTAATCTGTAAGAGGAAGATCCATGTTGAGACAGCGTTTATAGACCCACTCCAATGAAAGTGAAATTTTTTAACATGCTCTTATGGCGTTTTTTGGCATTGTGGCACAAAAAAGGAGTGCATTTTTTATGTCGAAAATACAATGGATGAGCCACGAGCTCCCTGCTCCACTCCATTCCGATACATCCACTTGAAGACTAATAAATCTATGAACGTCTTTGTTTTCCTCGTCTGAGCTGGAATGTGGATCAAAACTACGGCTGTATAGCTCCAAAATCAATCACCATTTTTGTTGCACTGCTAATGTTGATTTTGGGGGGGGTGAGGGGCTGTAAGCTAATGGGACACCAAAGGTATGATGGGAAATTAGGGAAAGCTTACTCTGCAACAACAATCACGCCCACAAATCAGCACTGAATTTCTAAAAAACTCCTGCCGCTCTGCAGAAACTGTGTTCTAGACAATGACGCAGGCTTTCTCATTTTGGTTAAAAGCGGCATAATCATAATAAAAGACTACTGGGAACACTTTGAAAATAGATCAAAAGTTGATCTGAGTGGGACTTTAAAAGTGTGGATCTGAACTGCTGTAGAGACAGCAAAGCAGGTTAGTCATCATGAACCCTCTGCTCCAAATCAGAGGTGTCAGAAGGACATTTCTTCTCTGTATGCGTGTTGGTAAAGTGATGCAGTGCTGGTTCTGAGATGGCGGGCTGGAGAAGATGCTTACTCGTTTAGCTTTTCTTCTTCACTGTCACTAGGAGGAGAAAAGCTCCAGCTGTGCTTGAAGCCTCCATCTCGCCTGGTCTCTGATCTATCCAGGGCTTGAATTAAATAATAACTCAGAGTTAGAAACTCACATCAGTGCAGAGACACCAACGCAAAACCATCAGCTCAAACCATCATGAGACAGAAGTTTGAGGGCTGACCATTTCAACAATTGTAAATGTTAAAAAACGGCTGCAACCGCAAAAAATATCAAATATGCGTTCATGTCACCACAATAAAATTCAAATATCCTATGCTTTTATTTATTTCATTTTTACTCACATAACTGATCAGCTGATTGGTCAATTCTTGGCCAAATATTTCTTCATTTAAAAATTACTTAAATTTAGCACACAAAAAACTTTGATTTTTATTAGAATATAAAGCAAAGTGTAATCTGGTGCTGAAACCCCTGACAGCACCCATTCACAATTCCCCGGAAGGCATCAAGATGTTCTCAAACCTGCTGAGAGATCATATCTGTTGGTTAGCCACATATTTTCTCCATTGAGGAGATGTTCCTGCACTGAATCCCTGCGTGTCAACACAGCAGAAGCTGAGATCACAGGTTCAGGTAAACAAGCTGATCGCACCTCCTGCTTCACATGGCAGATGTGTGACAAAGGTCAGGGATGGACAGAAATGTTGCAAAATGGTGCAACTTGCACACCACAGCAGTGCAAACTGAGCTACAAGGATGAAAGCAGGTTTAGAGAGTAAGGCTAATGTCCTGGTTTTCTTGTTTTAAGTCATCCAAATTTCATGTGATTTCAATTCATAAACACAAGCACCCATAGGTTCCAGATAATTCTGATTTTTTTACTGTTTGTTAAAATCCATGCAGCTCTTTTCAGTTCAGAAATCTGGAATAAAACTTCTGATATTAAAAAAGGAAGTAGAGCTAAAATAACCTCATGTTCTGTGGTAATTTTTGCTTATTTATTTATTTTGTATTTTTGAACTAATTTTAGCATTTTACTCAACATTTGTTTTCCGTATGCATCCATTTTTTTCAAAAGCTAATGATGCTAAAAGTTACAAATTAGACCAGCGGGTGGCAACCTTTAATGCTAAGAGCGCCATCGGGTCAGTTTCTTACTAAAAACTTAGCAAAGTTCCACTTTAGAAAAACATTTTTTTTATGTTTTGTGGCCATTCATTTATAAGATTTTGAATGTTTACAATAACTGAATCATAAAAGTGATGTGCTTTTCTATTGATAAGTTTAATTTCTTTTACTTTTGGCAGCAAGAAAAAAAGAAGTTTCTTTCAAAATAAAACACCCCCTGTGTCAAATAGGACACTTTGACCCTTGAATTAAAAATGTAAGAAAGTCAAGTCAAACATGGCATTTTCTATCACAATGACTTTGCTTCACCTTCATCTTTTTATTATTGAATATAAACATGTCAATGTTGGTGTAGAATGCAATTTATTTTTAAATCTAAAAGAGCCACATGTAGCTCCGAAGAGTCAGATTGCAGACTGATGCCAGAAAGTAACGGAAAAAACAACATCTGCTGGCAGCTGGGCATTGCAGTGCGTATGCCACAAAGCCCTCAATTCCTAATCCTCTCACAAGACAACAATGTTTGTCTTTTTAAGAGTTTCAAAAAATATGGTTACAATTCCTTGGAAGAGCTACTGGGTTTGTTCCGTCAGTGCCAGGATAATGGGTTCTATCTAAGCAAGCTGACCTCAACAACCTCCCATATATAACCACGTTAATGCAGGTCATCCAGCTGGCTGCAGGCTCAGCAGGTAAACAATACCTAAACCTCTGCTCTGCAGGAACCACTTCCCTTTTATGCTTACACATATGTTATCCTAAAGCACAGATATTAAAAGCCTTTTCAGTTTTCAAACACAGAGTAGTGAGCTCCAAGGCTTATTCTCCTCTCACATAACTGTGCTCGGCTGTGCAGCTGCTGTTATGGGTTAGTAGAGACTGTGGTAGAAAAAATGTGATCAGAAAAAAAACGAGTTTTAGGTCTTTGAATCCTAGAAAAAAAACTTTATTAAGAGCTAAAAATGAACACACTGATTCTAAAAAACTTCTGACATTCTTTTGTCTTAGCCCATTTAGTCATTACAGTCTAATCCTGAACAAACCTACTAGGCTGTTCTCATCTGCTCCAGATGACTGCCAGCAGACTCGGCAGGCTGCTATGGAAACATCAGATTTTTGCTCCATTCTCAAGCGACTTCAATCCATCTATCAGTCAAGTTTAGAACAACTAAGTGGAGTATTTTTATTCATCCTAAGTTTCCGAGCAACCATTTGGCCTGAAGGCCAGTAAAACTGCATACATTCCTGTTCTCATTCTAAATGAATCAGTCATTTGTCTAGAGACACTGACATGCCCACATTGTATTGATATAATCGTGACTGCCCTGAAAGTTTGGCAAAATACAAAACTCATCTTTAAATTTCAAATTTAGAAAAATACAACTTTAGGGGGGAATTAAAAGTATGTGCTGAATAATATCTAAAAAGCAAGATACAACGAAATATCAATCAAGCTGCAACTAAGTTCAGCTCTCAAAAAATCAAATAATTGGCTTAAACTTTACCCTTCAGGTTTAGTTTTTTTTCGCTGAAATTCTTCGGGCTAGCTCAGACAACTAAAGCTATTTAACAGCCGATAAAATTACGGAATATATTAATAACCGCGTATACACGTAGATGGTTTTTAATATTATTTGTATTGAATTATTCTTTTAAGATAAAGTTTAAAATATAAATATAATGAACAAAAAGGTAGCAAAAGTGGTTACCAATGTTTACATTTGGTATCATTAAATACAATTAAGCCAAAAAGGTGTAGCTAGGTCGTTAGCATTCAGGGTTAAAGAGCACAGAAGCTATTCGGGTGTCACCACCATTAATTCACTTCCTCCTGACTAAAAGGTGAGTGTTGGCGCAATTTTCTATGTTGGATGAGCGTTTTCTTGTGGCTAGCTGGTTGCAATTACAGGAAGGCCTGTTTCTGCTGGCTACGTCCAGCTCTCACATTGCAAACTCAGCTAACGTCAGCGATACATGGGCTAGCATAGGCGAGAATCTACCTAAAACCCACCGCCCCGCCGCTATCTCCAGTTCCCTTCCAGGCTGGAAACATGTAGAGCCCCCACCGTTCCGGCAGTGCTAGCTTTCACCCCCAATTCTGTTGTATGAGAGGATGGGTGGTCTGTCAACTATGTGGGGCTAACAAACGTTAGCAGACTTGAATGCACACAGATTTTGGACCGATTACATTTGACAACAGGAGACCCAGAATCTGCACCAGCAAAGCAGGAGTCCGGGCGGATCAACACGGCCTGTGGCCGGCCCCAAGCTGGGGATGGAGTGTCACAGCTTACCTTCGAGAAAAAAGCTTCTATTGTGGGCCATGTTTATGCCATGATCTGCCTCATATGTAAGCGTAACTCATCAACCACTGAGACAGCAAATAGGCGATATGAAGCGCAGGTCAGCTCCTCTGCCGTAGAGCGGAAATAGACGTCACTACCGGAAATGTTTTAGTCTAAATTCAAAAAAACATTTTAGTTAAACTAATTTTTTTTGGATGCTGTTTATTTATTACTATTATTTTATTTTTGAGAAGCAGCCTAAATGTTAGTGCATTTTTTTTATATAAATGAAATTATGTTTAAGCTTTTCATTTAGTCGACTGCTCCTAAAGATGGCTAGCTAGCCCACCAGGCGCAGGATGTTTAAGATACCTAATAGTCATCTAATTTAGATATCTACTTCTCTGACTTCTACTATCTCTGACGACTTTATTTTGTCACAAGCTCACTAGAGCAATTTGCAGACAGCAGTTAACCCATGAAGCATGTTATTGAGCTGTAAACAGGAGAAAATCCACACTTGTAGAGGGAGAACATGCAAACTTCACACAGAAAGGTCCCAGCTGTAGTTCAAACCAGGTTCTCCTTACTGTCAGGTGAAAGAGCTAACCACTATTCCACCATGCAGCCTAGTTGAACTAGTTCTACACTCCAAGAAGAAGGAAAATGTTTTACTGAAATGTACCTGGGGTTAAAGGTCTCAGAAACTTGCATCAAAACAACAACCCAACATTTATATTTCTGTCTAGATTTTTACTTTGTCATATAACTGAACAAAATCATAGTAGAAGGTTTAAACTATTGTCCATGTGTTATTATTAGAATGAGCTTAAAGCACATTTTCTGATCTTCTGCTGCACAACAGTGGTCGACAACCCGCGGCTCCAGGGATCTTTCATACTTATGCAGCGGCTCTGCGTGGCTTGGGAACATATGTTATGAGTGTTCTATTGAAGTGTATTTTATTTGTTTAAAAACGTGTATTTTGTCCTTATATTAAGTCAAAGTTTTTAACGTCTTTCTTCAGACCTTGTGCAATATCGGTGATCAGCATTTGTCTTCTTCAGAGACGTTTGACAGCATTGGACGTGTCAGCAGCAGCGACACAGACACTACACAACATCTGAACAAAGTATTTTATGTGAGTTCTTTCGTTTGTTTAATTGTAGTTGTAAAATTATTGTGATCTCGAAATATTAAAATAAAGCTAAATGTATAATCAGGGCTCTAAATTAACATCCACCCACCCGTCAAATGCGGGTAAAACTTTAATTTGGAGGGTCATCATCTCTGTCACGGGGATCAAACTCACAACCATGATTTTAGGTTTCTGCTCTTCCTCCCCACTTGGCCACCACAGACATCCATCCCAGAGTTTGTTAAATATTTAATACTGACTTTATTGCGCAGATTTAATCCTCACATTCATGCAGCAGCTGATGCATTCAGGGGCTGCATGGAATTTCCACACTTATGTGCTTTCATTGAGAGCTCGCTATTGCTGCATTCAGGTTCGCTGGGAATTTCTAGCATTTGCTCACACTGATCTCAGCCAACATAAACACACACTCACTTGTTGTTCCATGTCATTGTTACTCTTTGAAATGACCCAGACTCACAACTACACACTGATCTGTCAGAACACACACAATCTAAGGTAAAATTGTGCACAACTTTGAATATATGCATGTTTTTTCAATGTGTGACATTTAAAAAAAAACTTTAAAGTAATTATTTTATTGTTTTCAACTAGTTTTATGGATAATTATCTTTATGGAAGTGTATTGCATTCCATTAAAAAGTGTCTTCTTTTTTTAATCAAGTGCAATACACTTCCATTAATATATATATATATATATATATATATATATATATATATATAGGCTACATCTTGATTTTAGATGTCAAAAAGTGCTTGCGGCTCCCAGTGTTGTCTTTTCCTTGGAAACCGGGTCAAAAGGGCTCTTTGAGTGTTAAAGGGTGCTGACACTTGATCTGGTTGCTGTTCAGATGGAAAGTTCTAACTTTTTTTAACCTTTATTTAACCAGGTGAAACCCGCTGAGATCAGGATCTCTTTTTCAAGGGTGACCTGGCCAAGAAGTCAGCAGTACACATCTCAAAAACAAAGTTACAGTATAAAGCAAAAATAAAATGAATTCAAAGTACAATATACATTTTAAAGTTTAGGTGTAACAAAGTGACAAAGCAGGGTTAGGGGGTCAGGGTTTCGTGCGTAGCAGAGCAGCTCCCTCGCTGCGATCGATTGAAAGTCATCCCTCGATGACTGCGGGCCGGCTGCGTAAGAGCCAAGGTCTGTCGGTGGAAAGAGTAGGGTAGAATTAATTTATTATTAATTAATTTTTAATTTGTAGAAAATATTACAAAGTTTCAGGACGCAGTGGTACGTGTGTCACTACGGTGAAGTTAGTTTTAGATTGGATGTTCGACAGACATTCAACCCTGATGTCCAGCGGTGTCTCATAGGGACCGCCAACAAATTAATGAGTGCGTGATGTGGTGATGATTTAAATAAAAACATATACCCGTAACAAAAACCCTGGTAACTTTAGCAGAAATGTTTTACAAGAAGAAATTGATTACAACTAAACAGTTCTTCATGTTGGTTTTTTTTTAAGGATCGTATATATTTTGTAACATTTTCTATTTATAAAAGGTTTCAAACTAATAGTTTGTTATTTTTCCAATAGAAAATTGCAAAACATGGGATCTGAAGACTTCAAATATATCCCAAATTGTGAGCCCTGTTTACCAACATCAGACACACCACTTTATTTTGCAATCATAGATGAAGAATATTCTCTATTAATTTTTATTTTAATATCCTAGCGGCTCGTATATGAATTCTGATGTTACTTTTCAATAGCTGCCAAACCATGTGACCCAACAAGATGAAATGTATGTCAAATTATGGGGACTTCTATGAAGTGAAATTTCTGCCAAAACTCTACCACGAGCATATATCAAACTCCACACACACAATGAACGTTCCATGGGCGCAGTACAGTCTCCACGCCTGCTCCTCTATTCCTGCGCGCTCAAGAAACCTCTGCTGCTTGCTTGTGAAAGGATTCTTACGCCCCTGAAACTAGTCCTGCCCGCTCACGGAGGGAGAAGGGTGTATCTGCAGACCCGGAGCCCCAAGCTCTCAGGACAGCATTCTCAGGACAACGCTCTCAGGACTGAGGATTTCTGAGACAGTGCCTCCTAGTTACAGGGCGAAGTTTATTTTATTATTTTCTGCAGACCATACAATGCACATCGCACACGTGCATGGTAAGAGTATAAAACTGTATCGAAGCGCTGCAAAAACATACACAACTAGGTAATTTTGAACATTAATCTTAAAATATAAAAAGCAAATGACCAATACATTTCAATTTTTTACTAAATCAAAACAGATAATAAAGGGGTTACAGTTACGTCATCAGTAAACAGCCACCAGCCATGTTTAAGGGCAATGCTGGAGGGCAATGGCAGAACTAGGGGTAAATAAACAGGAAATTGGAGAATATCAACAACCCTTGAACCAATCAAAAATTACAATACATTGATGTGATAGATCCTTACTGTCTAAAGCAGGTGTCCCCAACCCTGTTCGTTGTGAGCTACCGCCCTGCTGGTTTTGCAGCTAACCCTGCTTCAGTATATGCTGATTAGCTAGATTAAACCAGCCCAGTATCTGATTGACTGAACACACCTGATTCATGTAACAGGCAGCAGATAAGGCTGGATTTCTGGGAAAAACCTGCAGGACAAAGGCGCTCGAGGCCTGGAATTTGGCACCCCTGGGCTAGATTACCTGAATGATTGTGTAAAAAGCCTCTGTGCAGTAGGTGAATCTAGTTCACCTTGCTGTATAATAAATTTGTATCACAAGTTATAAATGTGCTCTTCTCGTCTCAGTACAAATGTATTCACCACTGACATTTTCTATTTTTGTGTGAAATTCATCACCATCTGTCCACCAGAGACAGTAAAATGAAAGAAGCTGCTTTTAAACTGCTCTGCGTTCTGATGGCCTAACAGCAAAGGCTGCTGGTCTGCCTTTTTTGACATAACCCTCTGCATTTATCTGGACTTGGGACCGGCACATGAAAGCACTGTTTTGTGCTCCCTTGTGGTTGCATTACTTTTTTTTTTTTTTTTTTTTTT
>BSAI01000101.1:13867540-13926510 GCA_036245035.1 Adrianichthys oophorus | reverse complement strand
CTGAGCACAAGCAGCAGCCGGATTTTTTCCCGCAGGACAGTCATCCATACACCAGGAAAATCTTTGGATAGCCTCAAAAACCCGGACGTGGGAACGTGTTTATCAATGTTTTTTGTAGAACTCTGCAAAATAAATGAACCTGATTTCTCAGCATCCGCGTTGTATGAGTTAAACTCCTCCCACAAGTGGCGGGAGTGTCCAATTTTTTTTTTGGACGCACTTTTGAACAAGTATCAGGCAGCGACTTTGACGCATGTTAAATTATAGACGGTGGACGTGAATTTGATGCACGAATTGTGTGCTGTTTGATCGGAAAATGTATTTAAATGATGTGCGCCAGGGGGTGAGGAATTCGCAGTACACCTGTGTGCCGAACCGTGGTGAGTGATTGGATCCGTTAAACCCCCGACCAACGTTCTTTTTTTTTCGCCCCAAGCATATCCTCTGAGGTGCTGCTCTCAGCCATCGCAAGTCTTGTTCAGGCACATGTCAGGGAAAAAATGTAGAAGGCGGGCATCTAGCATTAAAGGACTCCAGTGATTGGTCAATGACACAAAGAGCTCCATACGATTGGTTTAATGAATAAAGGGCTTCTTTGATTTGTTACTTCAAACTAAAAAGAGACAGTTTAGCATGTGTGTAACCAGAGACCACTTACGCCTCCTTTAGCGGTATGCATACCGCACTGGGCTGATACCGCGTTGATGGTAATGTTCGGTTTATTGTGCAGGCCTAATAATAAACTATTTGAAAATGTTAAGGGAAACTGGAAGCTTAAAAACAAACAAAAAAAATCAGATGCCAACTTTAGCGTCATACAACCCAGTCTATGAAAATATGGTCTGATATTTAACTGGTCCGTGACCTAAAAAAGGTGGGAGACCATTGCTTTAGTGGACTTCAACAACTCTCAAACACTAAGTAGATTTCCAAAAACTATAAAGTTCAGTACAAAAAAAAAACGAAAGTTCCTGTAGAGACAACAATCGTGACTAGTTCCTACTGCCTGTACACCCTGTTTAGGAGAAAACCATGAGCTAATAGTTTGGAGGGGAAAATAACTGTTCAAACACCATCAACCTCATGTCAGAAAGGCCTTTTGACAACAGTTACCTGGCACCAAAACCTGCAATGAATTCAGCCTCTAAATGGACAGGTTTGGCAAACAGTAAAAAGCTCAGGAACAGAGTGTCTTCTTTTGGTTGATTGCCCTCAGGAGATTTACCAATTATCTTTTAAAATGAACTGATGAGAATTGACGTAAACAGAGCTTTGAGCCGATGAGTTTAAAACTGCACTACTTTTATTTTTTTCTTGGAGCCAATTTGTTTTTGATAAATTTCAGAGCGAAAGTTTGAGTAGACTTGGAGTCTTATCTTCAATAATTAATTAACCAAAATCTGAATATTGATATTGACCAAAGTCTGTTTGACTTTTAAATTATAATAAATTTCAAATATAAAGAATTTATAAAATATTTCTGGATAAATGGATGTTCAGACTGTTTTTTGATCCGTACCTCTTCATAATTTTTGGCTTCCACGCCGTGCTTCATGTCCAGATTAACAAGCTGATCGGGCACCCTTCCAGTTCCTGCAGAATTAAAGTCATATCAAACACAAAATTAAACTTATTTGCAAAACTTTGGTTTCCTTTCATATTTTACATTTTTTATTGTACTACAATCAACATAAATGACAAAAAACCGAAATCTAAAGAGGAGTTGAATGCAACAATTCCATTCTGCTTTCTTTTACATGAACTGCACGTACCCAGGGGAGATTTGCTTTCAAAGCACACCTCAAACATGTCATAGTCCTCTGTGGTGAAGGCAAACTTTCCTTTAGTTGCATCTTCCTTGGAATAAAGAGTGTGGCTAGAAGAATCTGTGATCTTAAAAAAGAATAGAAAAAGTGTTAAATGATCAGGAAGGAGTCAACAGATTTCGTTCAGTAGTCGTAAATGTGACAAATACAGTTATTTTTTTCAGTGTCTAGCGAGCCAGTTACAGCAACTCAAGAGGACATGCTTTAAGTTCATTTATGACTCCTAAAGTCATTTAGAAAAAAATGCAATGCCTTTTTTACAGACAGTTCCAAACATGTCCTTCACCAGTGTCAACAAAGGTCAAACTGAACTTTTCTCAAACAAAACTAGATTAAATTTGGAGGTCATTGTGCTGCTTGTGAGTTGGCACGCCTGTTATTGTTCTGTAATGAGATCTCGCCAAAGGCTTCATAGCCTGGTACCAACTTTGATACAAATTTTGAGGTTAAAACAGGTAGAATTTCATAGGTTGACATTCTTTTATAGTGAGCTGTCACACCCAAGTTTGTTGGCTGCTTTTTAACCATCTGCTGAGGGATCGGTGTGCTGCTGTGACTTTTTAGGAATTTAGACCCAAATTTCAAACCAAAAGCAAGGAGCCCCATTTTTAAAGTCTTTAGTGTGGTGGCTACCAACTTTTTTTTAATTTATTGTGTGGATATCTTATAAACAAAAAAAAAAAACCAACAATAAATCAAACGCATTTTAACATAATATTTAAGACAGATTAACACTTTTTTGAGATTCTTTTCAATGTAACGTACTACAAAAATTTTCCAATGCAAGTTTGACTTAAAAATATTGCAAATTTTGTTTAGAAAATAAAAAAGTTTTAGCTTACTCTATTATTTTTTTATAAATTGGCGGCTAAATAAATAATGGAGCCGTTTATGTTGGTTTTAGGACAAAAATCGTTTGAATTTAACTTAAATGAATGCATGAGAAGCTAACGCAGCTGTCTGAATGGACGGTAAGACTGACGTGTAACAGCAGAAATCGATGATGACATTGTCTTGACAGTTTCACATAAACACTCAAAGAAGTAGCGGCAAAAGCCTTTTGTAACCTTTTCATTCTGCATTATAAACGCAGTCACATTTTGTATTTCGGTTAAACAAGGATGGAAACAGGTTGAAATATACGAGCGAGCTGAGGAAAGCTAACCCATTAGCCGCTAAAACCATGAAAACGAGTTTCCGGCCTAGCTTAGCTAGAAAGCTAACACAATCATGCCTCATTTCATTCATTATGTAGCAACAAATTACTGATAACAAATGTTATTCGTGAGAATTTGGGACAGCTATAAGAATATTTACGGACTAAATTAACTCGGATAATCCCGCCGCAGGTCGGAGCTCACCTTGAGATGAGTTTTCGTGTTCGGCTGCTCGGTTAACTCATACTCCCCAGTGACGAGCACATCTTTGTGGATCTCCTCCCGCAGACACTTTCTGGAGTTGACCGGTAAAAAGAAAGAGATGGAACAAACCGATTCTAGTAGAACCGGCAGTAGCAGCAGCGCTGTGACTCGAGCCATGGCTACCTTGGATCGAACGACAACCTGCCTGCTCAACTCCGTGCTTTGGCTGGCTGCCAATAACAGGGTCTGAAGTGCACTAGCGCCCCTATCGTCCGGGAGGATTAGTGCATCGTTGCTGATCAAATTTGAGTTTTTGATGTAATATTCAAATCAAATTAAATAGTTATTTACCTGGATATTTCACCATCTGTCAATATATTACCTGTAATTTTTTTCCCTACAAAATGGTCGCTTTTCTATTTTTGTTAAGGAAAAAAAGTTTTATTCATGAAAATTCAAAAATTCTTCTACTTAATTTATTTTTTCATAGCTAGACGAATTTGGGTTTGTGATGAAAATTTGAAAAAAGAAATCAATATGTTTTAACTTTGTGTCAAATCGTAGCTCAAACTAAACTTGTGAATAAAAATTGAAACAAATACATAAACATGCCAGAAGAAAAATAATTTCTTTACGACACCTGGCGACCTTTGGTAGCAGCTTTTCTGATACATTTTCATGAAAGAGATGACGATTTTTGCCATTATATTTGCTGAATTTTAAAAGATATTCAATATACTGAAATAACAAATTTACAAGTCTCTCAAGAATGTTTTAAAGGGACTAAAAAGTTGTGGTGCTATGCTAGAGTTGAATTTGTTGGCATGCAACAAAAAATGTTTTTGCTTACCGGTATATGTAAGAAAAAAGGAGCAATTTATTACTTGAAGGATTGTTAAACAGCAACTGGTGAATGTTAGACTACAATTTGAATATGGCAGCTGTGTATTTGTCCAGAAGTTAAGGAATTGGGCTGCAATCAAAACAAAAAATAATATGACTACATTTGGTATTTAGAAATACTGAAATGTAAATTTGAATTATCAGACGAAAAGAACATCTACCTGTTAAAAGTCCCAGACAACAGTAAAACTTACACTGTTGTGCAAAAAAATGTACTGCAAAAAGTAAAACAGTACACAGTAGGTGATTGTAATTAAGTAGGCCAGTAGAAATTTGTTTATGAACACATATTGCTGTAAAAGTAAAAAAATATATATAGAGCAATTAAATGACAATTAACCTCTGACTGCAGGTTAACAGTAAAATAGTTATTTTTTAAATTAATACTCCTTCTCATTGTCTCTTCTTCTTCATCCTCTTCTTCTGTCCAGCTCTCTGATCCCCAGTTTGTTTGTTCTTTTAAAAAAGCTATAAAATGTCCTACTTGCAAACTCAAAGTGTTTCGGTGTCTCTGGGTTAAGTAAGAAGCTGTTGTTCATTCTAAAACAAGAGTCTCAAAAATAAAACCTTGGTTATTGGCACATATCAACAACACTCTCTTGTTTTGAGTCGTACACTTAAACAGTGTTCATAGTATGCTCAGTTTAAAAAAATGTCACTCAAACTTGTAGATAGGATGTTTCAGGCAGTATGGGGTTCACCATCTTGTCCAAGGACATGTTGACTGCAGAGGCAGATTTGCAAACACCAGCTGCATCTCCTGATCCACAGCCGCCTCCGAATTGGAGCACGGACACTGTTTATTGTGTGATAACAGAGTTAGCTCAGCTGTGCAACAGCGTAGAAAAACATGTTTATTCTAGTGAGGGTCCTTCCAAAAGAGATTGAACTTTTTTTGGACAAAAAAAAAGTGTCACGTCTGTCGCATAAGAAATGACACGGTCCATTTACCATCTACATGAAACAGTTTTCCAATTACTGCACTCTCATTCTGTCTCCCAATAATCACTGTGCCTTTGTCCTTTGCATCTGTACATTTAAAACACACCCATTTTCCGTCATCAGGCCTCTGTCTTATAAGAAGCCAAATAATGACATTTGTATTGAGGAGTGCTGGAGCAGGAAAACAAGTCAAACCTGTGGGGCATGAAAGCATGCATTGGGAAACACCAGGATAAACTCTGTTAGAAGTTGTCACCACCCACACACATTTCAGCTTTTCTGTTGAACAGCCTTGTGGTAAAAGACATTTTGTGGATGATGTTTTTATATCAAATTTGTTAAAGAAACATCTTGATTTTCTTTCTTAATATCCCAGTGGGATGAAAAGAAATTGAGCCCTCTAGTGGGTCTGAGTGGCTTTTTTTCAAAACTGTGTTGAGTGGCATGTGTGGGAGGACTTGAACAGCCTCATCAGCTCAAGGTAATGGAGCCACAATATACCAAACAAGAAATCCCGACACATTCTTACAAGTTTTTTACATTTTTTTTTTTGCATTTTATTTGCTTCATTTTGAATCAGAAAATAATTAGAGCTATTATTGTCTGGCAGTTCAAGGATTGCCCAATTATATAGGATGTAGCTGTCCAGTTTCCAGGGAAACATCCTTGTTACTGATCCCATGAGACATGAGGAGGACATGCTGCTGAGAAGGAGCCTGGCAGTAGGTGAACGGTAATTATTGGATCGAAAAATCCCTTCAGTATTGTAGCTGTGTGCGTCAAATACACTCCAAGAATAGCCCATCATGCGGGAAAAGAGAAGCGTATGTACACAAGCCTGAACATCGGAATTTTCCACAATTTTCACAGAGCTGCCATCCTAACAGACATGCTGGTTGTGGGTTAAATATTTATATTTCACCACTGTGACATGCATATCAGATGATTTGTGACTGACTAACCTCTTTATTACCTTTTGGCTTTGTGTTAGAGTGGCATGTCAGCCCAGTTGAACAGAACGTACCACTTCCTCAAAAGTCTGTGTGCTGACGTGCGTGTCTACACTCCTTCAAATGATTGCAGTTGCTCTATGGCATCTGCTCCCTATCACTTCCTGATGATGAAAATTCAAGGAGAGATCAGCAGCTCAAGCCCAAAACTTGGTTTGTGAGAAGACACAGAGAAGTCTTGGAATATTAGACTATGTAAAATTGACTTTAAAAAACTAGGAGAAATACAAATAAAGAAAAGAAAATGAACAAAGAAGTGTTTGTCTTTTTAAATCCACAGGGAAGCGCTTCCTAAAGCGGTCCTTTCCTCTCTCTTTATTAGAAAAGTAGCAGAGGAAGAGTTTCTGTGAAAACAGTCTCAGTCCCAACAGAGCTTTTGTTCTTGCCATGTAGGCGAAGTGTTTCATCATTGCTGTTCTCACAGTTTCAGAAGCTGGGACCTGTGTCTGTCTCCCTCCTTGCCATCCTTGTATACCCATCATTTTCTCCTCTCCTCCTCCTCTCCCTGTTATCAGCCTACGCTGGCTGGTTTCTCCCAAGGGTTGCAGCACCGACGCAGGCTGGCGTCACAGCAGTCTAATTTTACTGCTGTTGATGCTGCTGTTATCGCAGCAATGGGCACCTGCTGCTATTTTTGCTGCTGCCTCGTCTCTCAGGGCGCAGCGATGAGACGTTTATAGATTTTCTTGGCACTGCGTGGTCACACCAAGAAGTTTCATGAAGGAAAAAGAGATTTAGTGCAAGGGAGGATTGACAAGCAGACAGGCTGTTATGCAACAGCAGCTTGGCAACAAGAAAGGTGGTCAAAAGACAGACTTATCCTAATTAAGTGGTTTCAAAGCATGATATTCCACTTTTTAGGTATTAAAAACCACTCAATTTATTTTGTCTCCCAAGAAGAGGCCTTCACATGAGGCAATAAAGGCTTCGATTTGCTCTTATGCAACTCATAAGGGTGTGACCAAATTAACCTAAATTACTGATAGGGTACTAATGAAATTCTATGTCCTCACAGAATTTCCTGTTGAAATTGGGCAACCTGCCTTCTGATGACACGGGGAAAAGCACTGATGAGGGTGAGGATGAGCAAACGTAAACGATGAGAAAAATCCTATGACAAAATTTACAAGGGGTGCGCAAAATCATTTCCCCTCAACATTTCCAACCAATATAAAACATTTAAAACCATTGTAACTCAAGAAATGCCAAGTTAAACTGTAAAATACGATTGTGTAAAACATTTTATTGCAATATATTTATTAACGTCTTAAATAAATGTGATATATCTATGTATTCATATTTTATTGTATTTTTTACTGCTTGAAATAAAGCAAACAAACAAAGAAATGACATTTTTAATTAGTAAAAAAAATAGATTTTTTAAATTCCAAAACTCTAGAATTTAAAACTAATTTTTAACCGAACAAAACAGTCAAACAAAACCACACAAACAAATAAAAACATGTATTAAAAATGCATTTTATTCAGAATGATTTGCTTTTAGTACCGGTGAAAAGCCGTGCTCAAACACAGTCAAAATAAACGTAAAAGAAATCGGCTTATACCAGGCCCATGTCGCGTGCACAACGACTCTTCAGAATGGCCTGAATTACAAACCCAGAGTACGAATTGTTCCCTTCCGTTGGAGATTCCGACAGTTTCGGACGCTCTCTGTGCGGAGAAAGCCCTGAGATGTGTGATGATAAGCGGAAGTAAGAGGGAAAAAAGGTGCCGTCAGCCCGCACCATGTCTATGAGCACCAGAATTCTATATTTGGGCACGGAAGTGCTACGTCATTGAGAAGGGCGTTCCAGAAGAAAAAGAAAATGGAGAGAACGCAATGACGTCAAAAGCCTTGACGCACAGTTAGCCTTGGCAACAGATAGAAGAAAAATAGCTTGAAGCTACTGAAGCTGACGAAAGCGGAAGACATTCAAATAATGCATACATGTGTATTTTAAATCTTTATATTATTTTTGCTTTCAATATGAATTTGATTAAAGTGACAATCAGGCAGCATCTTTACTTCAGATTTTATTTACACAACATTTGTCTGTCAAAAATAAATAAATAGAAATTTAATAAATTACAAGCACTAATGTTTTCACAGAAAACTTCACAGTCTGATGGACTTGCAGACCATGGCACCACAGCAGTAAAAAAAACAAAAAAAACGGTTACTTTGACATTCAAATAACCAGAAAACAAACCAAGAATAAAACTATTGCTCTGAAAACACATTGACAACAAGTGTTGTCATCTATAGCACCATAAATATAATAGTAACTCAGAACAACTATGTTTTTTGTTTAAATCATGCTCTGGTATGTTTCTGTTCCAAAGCTCATGCCTCTGCACATTTCAAGACTTGATGAGAAAAAAAATGTTTAACAGTCCTTAAAGAGCTAGCAGGGTGGGTGAGTTTAGAGAGTCTGAGGAATGGTCATTGCTGTTGCTCCCTCTCCTGTGTGCAGTGCCGCAGGTGGGGAAGGTCTCAGCTTCAGGGAAGTTGAACACAAGAGAGAACGTGTTGGTTGTGCAGGCTGGAGTGCAAGTCACCACTGGTGTGCACAGGGGCTCAAAGTCAACGTTGGTTGAAGAGGCGTGAAGAGGCTCCCATTCCTGATTACTGTAAAGGGAGCTGGAAAGGTCAACCTCTGGCACAGACTGTGCCATCTTCATGTCTGCTTTTTCCAGCAGGTCCAAAGACTCCTCCAGAATGGAAGCCTCGAGGTCTGTCATCTTGACTGTGCTGTCAGAAGTGGTGGTGGTTGAGGTTGTGGTGGAGAGGATGGCACTGGAAAAAATAGAGTTGGAAGTTGGAGGGATGGTTTGCTGGCTGGAGGTGAAGGTGGCTTTGGAAGACACTGTGGTGGAGAGGCATGGGAGGGCGGAGGACACTGAGGTCAGGGGAAGCTCTGATGGGATTTTGCAGATGGGCTGGTGGGCAGCCAGGATGAACTCCAGCCGTTCTTTCTCCTTCAGCAGATTAGCAATATCATTCTGCAGGCTGGACTTCTCATCTTCAAGCTTGTCAGTTTCCTGTCAGATGGGAAAAAAAGAAAGTGGCATTTAGTGGGATGTTGGACTGGTTATTAGCTTTGGGAATAAACACATTTCCGATTAAGTGATGGTAAATCTGGAGGGATACTTACAGCTTGAAGGGTGTCTGTGAGCTCTCGCCTCCTGTTGCGGCATTTAGCTGCTGCCTGCTTATTTCTCTCTCTGCGGATTCTTCTCTTCTCCTCCTCCTCAGGGCTTATCTGCAAGAACAAAAGAACAAGTTGAGACTCCAGTTCTAAAAACACATCTAAGCTGTTGCAACATTTGAGATTCATAAAAAAAGTGATAATCACCTTTTCTACTTTGCCATGTTTGGAAGAGCAAGGCTTGGATGGAGACCTCATGGATGATCTGGGGTAAGCAGGACTGGGGCTGTAGCTGTAGGGGTGAGCTCTGTGGGAGGGAGCCACTGAGGAGACCACAGGCTGGACCATCCACTGCAGGTCTGGACTTGTTGAAATGGCTGTGACAGTGGGAATGAAGGAGGCACTTGATGCTGTCAGGTCCGTGAAATCCTGAGAGAAGAAAGGAGGAGAGCCAGGAAGTTAGTGATGCTTTCAGGAGGGCTTTAGAACACTGAACTGTTTAAAAATATCTCAGTGATGTCAGCTCTGACGTTAGATATTCTCGGTGGAGGGAAAACTGGCTTGCTCTGTGTGCAACAGGACAAACATGCTTCTTAATCTTTATGCCCCTTTGTATAGACGAGTTTTTAGTTGTATTTTTTATTCTGAATGTTCCAAGTTAATTTGGGAAAGTTTAAGAATTAAGATGGTTCAATTTCATAGTTAAAAAGACAGTCAAATGTCTAAGTAATCGTTGTACCTGAGACTGAGGAGACCCCATGCTGGAGTAAGATCCGGCAGGTGACGGGTAGTATCCCAGGTTGTCTCCGGACAGAGAAGCGGTGCTGCAGCGGGAGGAAGAGTCGCACTCTGTGTTGAAGGCGGTGAACATCATGATTCCCCGAAAAGGCAAGAAGGAAGGTTCCGGTAAAAACTCCACTCAGAAGTCAGTAAATCCCTTTTCTGCCTTTCAGAAGGTTGCTTGAGAGGGAGCTGGAGCTGCTACTTTGCTCCTCGGAGTTGATCTGGCAGCTCCGGCCGATTGCATCGTTTTTATTTGCTCACAGCAGCGTGACGTAAAAGGGGGGTGGGCCTAGCACCGTGAGAATGAGAGCGCCAAACAATCACATAGCAACGCCGCGATGGCGGGAATTATCGCTCTTGTCTCATCAAAATACAGTCACGTTTGGCGAAAACACTAGTTATTTATCACGAAACAACAACAAGAAACACTTCGGAGCTTGTTTAATGTTCAATTAGACAATAAATGGAATATTCCATAAACGGGATCGGGATCCCCGAGTTCTACGTCATTTACCATACATGGTGCATCCTGTAAAGGGGCGGACCTTGATGGGAAACACACCATCCGAGATTGGCCGAGCGGCAACACGACCTTACATAAGTCAACAAACACCAAGACTGCAGGGAAAAAAACAAAGAAACGGGGATAACGATTAGAAAAAGTTTGTTCTGCACAAACAAGAACAATAAACAAAAACTTCACATCCAGATTTGGGGGGATTAAATGTCACGGAGATATAGTTCTGGTAAATGAGCGTTCTTTTCTGCTTTCATTTTTTTCTCCTTTTTATCTAGCTTTGTTTTGACACATATGTAAAATTCAGACCGCTTTTATCTATATCTGTTTTTTTTTTAAACACAATTTAGAACAGGTCAAAGTGGGACAGAAGTTGTAAGTTCACACCCTGACCCTGATGCAATGGTTGTTCCCACACAGACTGAGGCGTGTTCAGCTCGCATTTGCTTTGTTTGATGTAGTTTTCCAAGACAGCAGATTAGTTTAGTCTAGGTGAGGTGTGCACTCTCAAAGGTCTTCCCCCAAAGGGGAAAGGGAATCCTCCACCTTTTACTTGATTCAAGCCTAACTCAGCAACTGTCACCTGAAAGACACAACAGGACGCAGACAGGCAGGACATTTGAAACTGGGCCAATAATCATGACTCAGTCTTTCAAAAGATATTTGATAGGAAGACAACCTTTTGCTTGTTTGTTTTATTTACATTTGCTTGCTGATTTGTTTATGGAAACTTGCTTCAAATATAGGCTTATTACAATGTTGTAATGTTCAGTTTCCTCTAAAAAATGCAAGTACATCGCAAAATTGTGCACTTTAAATGGGATTCTGCACTTTTTACATACATTTATGATGATGCACACGCCCCTCTAAAGATAAAAAAGTGGTAAAGCTTGTTAATGATTCAATATAAAACACTTTTCTTGTTTATTTTAACAATTTTAGTTTTAAAATTAAAGTATAAATTCTGTACAATTGTGACATTGTGGTAATTTGTTCATGTCACAGGACGCTGGTGTTTTATTTAATACGAATTCCCCCCACTTTTGTGTTTTGTCGAACATTCCTGGTTGCCCGGCAACGCCCAACCCCTACTCGACAGTGACGTAAACGAAACAACAAAGGTCGTATCTGTTTTAAAGAAGAACTCCTCTGTCTAATTAAATGTGATCCGGAGGCGCTGAGACGAGCGGTGCAGAGAAAACAGAGCAGAGTGAGAGCTCTGTCTGCCTTGCTGGTTTTAGGAGTGGCTCTTTTCTGCTTGCTGGCTCTATAGAGCAACGGAATGAAACCAGACATCGAGCAGCCAGGCTGGGTTGTTTGATTGCTTTGGTTGCCGAGAACAGAAGCTTCGACAAGAGTCCCACTGACCCAGCACTGTTTGCTTTACACACTTTCTGTTTCTTTCAGGCTTTGGGGCGTGCAAAAGCTGTTATGTAAAAACTTAATCTACTTTTGTTTACAGATCTTAAAATATACATGCATTATGTATGTCAAAGTAGTCAGAAGACTGCTGCAGACACATTTATATGCATGGAAGAACAAGTTTAGTTCATTTGGACTTAGTTTTTTTTAGATCAAGACTTTTTAACTCTTGTTCCACAGACTCGTTTTCTCAATTGAGAGCGCTTGTTGGATGAGAGGTGAATGGTTTTCAACCTAAAAGTCCAGAACTTAAAAAAAAAAAACTTTCCTGCTTTGGAATCAGATTAATAAGAATCGTGCATGACTTTTTATGGTAATAAATAAATAAATCAAATGTCATCATAAATTATTCTATTTTGAACACTCACTCATGTCTTTGATTTTCAAACTCAAAGTTTGGCGTTACATTTACTCTGGCAGTATCACGTTATGGATCCAATGCAGAGGCTTCTGTCTGATCAAGGAAATCATTTGTCTCCTAAATAAGTCCATACACCTCTCACCTTCTTATTTTATTTTGGGCATAAATGTGTTTACATGTAATGTTTTATAAATAAACAAAAGCTCATTGATTTGGAGAGTCTGCCTCTGCACGTTTTACATTTTTGTGTTATTTGTTTTCATAAATAACAACTCAAAAATGTTATTCTTATAATTTTATTTTATTACTTTTTGTTGCCAAAAAGATGTCAATTTTGATTCCACGTTGTGTGACAGTTCTAGAAGTTTAAAACAATGTTTTTTTGTTTTTGTTTTTTTTAATTAAAAAAGGTTCCAAACAAGTCAGTCCTTAAGCTCAAACTGTGCTGTAGACAAAATAAAAATATATAAAACTTTGGTGTTCAGTGTAATCACACATAACAAAATCTAAAAGTAATGAATTTGAGATAAAATGTGAAGAAGTATAAAACTAATGCCATAACTTAGCTGTTAATATTCTAATTCAAATACTTTAATAATAAAGTAGGACAAAAATAACTTTTCTTATTTGACTAACTTTTTACTTATTCTTTTAGAACAAGATCAACGCCCCAGTTTCTTTACAGAAACACATTATAAACATTGAAGTACCGTCCCTCTACAGGCCCCTTTGGTGGGACTGCCAGCTGCTGAATAGGCTGCAGCCGACCCCCGCGGTCATGTGCCAGCCAGGAACAGGATTCCAGAGTGGGCTGGGACTGCCGGGAAGCCGGCCCGTTGAAAGGAGGGCCCCTCTCCTCCGTGTGAGGTAATGGGACCTAAATATATCCAAGAATTGTCGGAGCTGGACGAAGATCTACGGAAAGACCCGCCCCCCCCCCCCCCCACCCACCCACCACCACCACCTTCACCTCCCATCAAACGTGTTTTTGTTGTTTGGGCTTCTGCACATGAAAGAAAGCTGCAGCGCCTGATATGTTGGTCAAGTGCGCGCGCTCCTGTCCGTCTTGTGCACTGTTTTGTTGTGTTGGGTCCAAACGGCCAGCCGCGCGCTCTGTCTGCGCTGCAGAGCACGCGCCTCTTCTCCGCCCGGAAGAGCCATATATGGACCGGCGGGTCCATTCTGGGATTGGCTGCTTCTCTGCAGTCCCTGCTCTGTTGCTGCAGGTCTATTCTTAGATGAAATGTGAGAAGTAATTGCTTTGTCAGGTTATAAATAATCAAACAGTGTGCTGGAAGCGCTGCCACCAAAATCTTTAGCAGTCTGACACCAAATCTGAGAATACGGCTGCAGAATCATCTCTGATTTTGAACCACAAGTCCCTTTAAGTTTGTGGAGATTTATCCAAATCTGATTTTTCCAAACTCATAGCTGATGTGGGCTGTAATCAGGTCGATCTGATGATGGAAATGATGCGATGCAGATGCTGCATGCATGTAATGACGTAGTTCATTCATGGTGGTGGGCTCTTTCTGCAAGGAAGTGGGGGAGGGGGTGCTTATTGAGATATTCACGCTTTTTAAAGCATAAGAAAGACCGTAAATTCACACTGTGCTGTAGATGAGATTAAAAGTTTAAGATTAAAAGTTAAGTTTATAGACCCGGGAAAGACGCTGATGGACACCTTAGAGGGAAGAACCCGCGCGAGCCACTCCGTCTCTCTGTGAAATGGTTCAGTCTCGTCCCATAGATTTCATTCATAAAATTCCAGCTCACTATAAAAGGCGGGCCTCCTCACACTCATACCATTTATAAAGTGGGTAAATGGAGTAAAAGGACGCGTTCGGGGAGCGATTTTCTGGCGCGGGTAAATGAACGGCGCTGTGTTTGTTGGACATTGATCTCTGAGGAAAAGATGCATCCAGACTCTGAGCTCCAGCCGTCCTCCAGCTGCAGCGCGGCATCTCCAGGCGGGGACAGCCCGGGGTGCAGACAGCATCCCCCTGACTCGCTTTCATCATCAGTGGACCAGGTAGGGTCGGCTCGGCGCACGTTTTTCCTGATGATGAACTGATGCACGAACACAAAAAAATCGAATAAAATATCATTAGATCTACAATATATGTTTTTAATTTTAAATTAATACTTTGTATTTAATTCATGCATGTGGCATCTGAACATTTTTCTATTCATAAACGCATAAACTATTGAAAAAAGATGTTGGTCATGTATTTCTTCAGTTTTGGCTGTGACCTTTCATTTTAGAATGATGATGCTCAAAACTAACGATGTGACATACATTATTCTGACAGATTTTTAGACCAAAATGGTCCTCCATTTTTTTCCTAAATTGACTGATGGTATTTAGAAAATGTTACATTTGTCAGATGTGCTGTTTGACTGCGTGTCCATATGTGATGGGGATATTCCAGGATAGTGATCCGAGTGCAGGAGCCGCCTTTGTTCCGTCCGTGACTGCAGTCTCCACGTCCCCAGAGCTGGAGCGGATGATGCAGCCGACAGCCATCACGTCTGCAGCTGCAAAAAACAAAGCCCAGGGTGCAAAGCGGACGCCTGCAGGCTCCAAGAAGGCAAAGCCTTACAGCAGGAAGGGGCAACGGGAGCAGGTATGTCAGGAATCACCCTGCTGGTATACCCCAAGACAATCAATTAAGTAATTAAATCATCTGTTGCCCATAACTCATCCTCACAACCTACAATGCTAAGTTATCGCGATATTTTGGAAAGCTGCGATAAGACTCAATTAACCTTTGTTCCAGTACAAATGAACAAGGACATCACTGTGACACGATAGATGGAATGTTAATAACAGCAGAGATTTTTAAAAATTATTTTAAAATGCGCGCTCCCGCCTGAAGCCACATGGTGCGCGCCTTCAGTCCTTAGACCCCCCCGCGCGCTTCCTTGGCAGACGCGGAGCCAGATGCAGATGTGAAACATAGCAGGCGCAGTAACGACGCTTTCGGTCTGTTTTTTCCTTGTTGATTTTAGCCCTCCAAAGAGGAGGAGGAGAGGAGGAGGATCAGGAGGGAGAGGAACAAGATTGCTGCAGCAAAGTGTCGCAACAGACGGAGGGAGCTGATAGACACCCTTCAAGCTGTGAGTGTGGAGCTTTTTATGCAGGCAGGTTCTCAAGTTAAAACCCTGCAGGGCATCAATTCGCTATGGTTACATCTCCTGTTTTGCGCCTCAGGAAACTGATTCTCTAGAGGAAGAGAAGTCTGTCCTGGAGGGTGAGATAGCCAGCCTGCTGAAGGAGAAGGACAGGCTGGAGCAAGTCCTAGCCTCCCACAATCCAACCTGCAGGCTACCTGGAGATGCTGATATGGAGGAGGATAATGTTGACTCACTAATGCAGGATCCTCCAGCATCGCCCCACTTGCTGTCCATCCTGGAGAAAACACCAGAGAGCAGCACAGATGTCCCCACAGCTCCAGACATGACCAATGCTTCCTGCATCCCCGCTGCAGCCATTCTGGGCAACTCCAACATCCTGCTCTGCTCCAGCGCAGAGGAGGACGACCTGGAAGACTTGACAGGAGAAGACCTGGACAACTTGGTGCCCAGCCTGGAGATGGCAGTGACCTCTGAGATGGCTGTGTCTGTCCCTGACATTGACCTGAGCGGCCCCTTCAGCCTGCCAGATTGGGAGACGCTGTACAAATCGGTGGCAAACGACCTTGAGTCGTTCAGCGCATCAGTCATGTCTTCCAGTCCTTCTTGTAGCAGTTATCGCACAGTGTTCTCCTTTAATTACTCGGAGATTGAATCCTTGGCTGATGGCTGCGACAGCCTCAAAGGCGGCCTGGCTGCGTCTGAATTCATCAAAGATAGTCTCAACTCTCCAACTCTCCTGGCCTTGTGAACAGAAAGAGGCATATGCAACAGTTTCTTGTGTTTTAACCAGCCAGCAAGCTACATTCTCTCTCAAATAACCTTTTCTGGTGTGAAATTTGATGTGTTGTACACCCAAAGCTTCAGAGGCTGTGTATATATAGATGATGTGTTTCCGGCTGAATTCTTCCATACTGTTGTTCTGAGATGAGACTTTGTGCCAACATGCATGCAAATACCTACTCTATTTAAGATTGTGCTCACAAAAATAAAATAACCAGTGATGTGAAGTTATAATATATGTGTAACACTGTTGTAGAAGGTTCTAATGTAGCATCATAGGTGTTACATCTGGCTGTGAGCTGTCTCCTGACTTGACTTGACATTTATTTTCGGATTTTACCATGAAAAAAAAAAACATGTCCTCTGTATTTTCTCAAGATGTATGTATTTTTGACATAGTTTATTTTTTTACCTCTATCAAAAATGATGCAGGTGCCAAAAGAATACTGGAATAAACTATCTGTAAGCTTTTCTTGTCGTCATCCTCTCAGGAAGACAAATTTGTTTGTTTGAATAAAAGAGTCACACAGCAGCTGGAGCCGCTATGATTTATGGGAACAACTTGATTTCTTGCAAGTTTAAGATTCAAAAATTAAACACATATTGAGCAGTGACGTGTTTATTCTGTTTTATACATTAATTACTTTAATGAAATTGATTAAAAGAAGGACTATTCAGGAAAGGTCAAAAAATAGACCCGAAAATAAACAAAAATACCACAATTTCCTTCTTTGTATCCGTCAATAAAAATGACAGAGCCTCTATTTTCGGTTCCAGATAGAAACGAAGCGCCTCCGCCGAACATGGTGTCGTGCTTAAATCGAGTGGGCCGCAGAGACAGCGGGTTAATTATTTATTCGTCGCTGCATCTCCGTTCAGCCGCTCTTTCAGTCAGGGACCCGATTCCTCCGCACCGCAGTGCGTGCGTGGCTGGCGTATCGCCTGCGAGTGACGTCAACGCGCCGCAGCGTGCAGTCGACACTTCCTCTGACCATAAAAGGATGATTGCGGTTGAGCTTTTTTTTTCCGTGGTAACGGGAGCCACCGTTAAGCAGGACTGTCGTAAAGTAAAGTAAAGTAAAACAAAAGACGAAAAACCAAAGTAATGTACGAATGAATGACTAAATTACTACAGAATGAACATATGATGTTTTTATTGTTATTATACAAGTAACAATTATAATGTTAACCTATTACTTACTATTATTCCATTTTCTGTTTCATCAATGACATTTTAACAGAAAAAGCATGTAACAGGACTACGCTTATACATGATAAATCTATATTCATATAAACAAATTATTCATAAAAAAAGAAGATATGACAAATCTACACTCACCAGCCACTTTATTAGACCTACCAGGTTGGACCCCCTTTTGGCCTCAGAACTGCCTTTATCCTGCCATAGATTCATTAATGTACTGGAAACCTTCCTCAGAGAGGAAGGCAGATTTGTCGGCTGCACATCCATGATGTCAATCTCCCGTTCTACCACATCCCAAAGGTGATCTATTGGGTTGAGATCCGGTGACTGTGGAGGTCATTAGAGTCCAGTGAACTCTTTATCATGTTCAAGAAACAGTCTGAGATGATTCCAGCTTTATGACATGGAGCCTTATCCTGCTGGAAGTATCATCAGAAGATGGAACACTGTGGTCATTATGGAATGGACATGGTCAGCAACAGTAGGCTACTCAGGTAGGCTGTGGTGTTGTAACCATGATCAATTGGTACAAAGTGTGTCAAGAAAATTTCCCCCACACCATTACACCACCACCACCAGCTTGAACTATTGATACAAGACAGTATGGATCCATGCTTTCATGTTGTTGATGCCAAATTCTGACCCTACCATCTGAATGTGGCAGAAATGGTGACTCATCAGACCAGACAACATTTTTCCAGTCTTCTATTGTCCAGTTTTGGTGAGTCTGTGTGAATTGTAGTTCCAGTTTCCTGTTCTTAGCTGATAGGAGTGGTACCCAGTGTGTTCTTCTGCTGCTGTAGTCCATCTGCCTCAAGGCTGGATGGGTTGTGTGGTCAGAGATGCTCTTCTGCAGATCCCAGTTTATAACCAGTGGTTATTTGAGTTACTGTTGCCTTTTTATCAGCTGGAACCAGTCTGGTCATTCTCCTCTGACCTCTGACTTCAACAAAGCAGTTCTGCCCACAGAACTGCTGCTCACTGGATATTTTCTCTTTTTCTGACCGTTCCCTGTAAACCCTAGAGATGGTTGCGGGTGAAAATCCCAGTAGATCAGCAGTTTCTGAAATACTCAGACCAGCTTGTCTGGCACCAACAACCATACCACCTTCAAAGTTTCTTCAATGACCTTTCTTTCTCATCTTGATGCTCGGTTTGAACTGCAGCAGATCGTCTTGACCATGTCTACATGTATAAATGCATTTGCTGCATTAAATGCAACTGCTGCCATGTGATTGGCTGATTAGAAATGTGTGTTAACGAGTAGTTGGACAGGTGTGCCTAATAAAGTGGCCAGTGAGTGCAGTTTTTGCACATATGGAGGTAAATGTACTTGAAGTGACAGCTGTCAGTTCTTGTTAACTAATAAAAAAACAGTCAAGAAACTGTCCTTGAGTCTGTTTTTGAGTGACTATGCATCTCCTTGTATCTCCTGCCAAAAGGTGAGAGGTGAATGTAAATTATGTGCTATCATTACTAGTGTTCTTGACTCTTATGAGACAGTGAAATTGTTTGATGTCAGATAGGGATGTCAGCCATCATGGCCACTTCAGCTTCTTTCTTAATAGTCTAAATGGCACTAAAAAAGATAAAACTTGGCAGCTGTTTAGTGTGATTTAACAAAAATTAGTTCCAGGGTCTAGAAACCTGTCTAAGGTGTGCTCTGCCTTCATCTAAATGTATGGGATGTACCCCTGAGACCTTGCTCAGGATGAAGTCTAAAAAATGTATTTGATTATTTCTGTCTGTATTTCAACAGAAATTAAGTTTAACAATCAACCAGCTGGCACATAAACTTGTAAATACATGAGATTGTCCACTCAAATGTAGTGGGAAAAAAACAAACAGTATTCAAAAAACTGTTGAAGGAAACACAACTCAGAAAGTTATTTAATGGGGCATGTAAAATTGTAAAGAAATGGAAAGTACTCAGTGATATATTTTTGTACCTTTCAAATGATTATGTTGCATTTTAGATATAAAGATTCATCAAAATTATATTACTGTTTCAGATTTGTGACGTAGTGTTACTTATTTCCATATTCTACATTAAAAAAATTAAATTACTTTGAACAATAAAACAACTAAAATTGCAACTCATCAAAAACATCTCATTTTTGAAAAATATTAAGTACAAAACCCTGCAGTCTGAACTGTGATTTTGGTAACTATTAATAATCATCTGCATGCATTCATGGCCAAAGCTGGAGTAGTGTTTTCTCTGATTTTCATATTGTGGGCTTGTGCACAAGCCCCCAACTTTTCTTGCATGACCACACACATCATCTTATAGTCATAGACATAATTTTCTAGTTTACCAACTTCTTTGTCATAAACAGGAGATCTGAAATCTTCACAGATAACTTGTGCCTTCACTGTCTTAACTGTTGGAGTTTAAATTTGATTTGCAAAACTGCCAGAAATGCCTCAGACATCCACCTGCCACCTAAAATGTGATTCTATTTACTTTTCACTGCAATGTTTATATTCAAATAGAGGTTTTACTCTTGATGAAGCTTGAAGGTGTTGAGATGACTCACAGCAGATCATGCAACACGCCTCTATCTTTCTAAAGCAACTCATAGTTTCCTCATATGTTCTTCGTTTCACCTTCTGACTATAAGGTTTCCAGCCTGCTGTGATATTCCAGAAGAACTGCTATACTTGTGTGGGATAAATCAATCCCATGACAATTCTGGAACGATGGGTCACCTGTGGTAAATAATGATGTGACCCTAGTATGTGGTCAAGCTCACATCCATGTACACAGAGAATGCATGATGTGCTGATTCTGTGCCGAAAGGATTAACCAGAAAAAAAACAGACACACAGTAAGAAGATGATAAAAATTCTCATTATTGATTGCATGAAATAGTATGTGCATGAGCGGATGACAAGATAAGTGACAAGAGAAGTTTTCCAAAATGAAGTCAGGACTGCAGGTGTTGCTTGCAAATGGTTACTCTAAATTGTCCCTAGGTGTGAATGTGAGTGTGCATGGATGTGTGATTGTGGCCCCTGCGACGGACTGGCGGCCAGTCCAGGGGTGTACCCTGCCTTCGGCCATGAGTAGCCGGGTTAGGCTCCGGCAACCCGTGACCCCGAAAGGGATAAAGCGGATTGGAAAAAAGAAAAAAAATGAAATGAACATTTAGGACTCCTTGGTGAGAGGGCGATTGGACATCCCTGTAAGCAATCAGGAGATGTCCTCAGTGCCCTGCTCGCCAATTTTAACTGCACCCTTTATTACACACACCCTTCAACCACAAGAAACACACCTCAACACACACACAAATACATTACACAAGGAAGGTGGGACTACTGATCTTCTGTCCCCTACCCCATCCCTGGTGGAGGGAACAGGGCCTTCAGCAGCGGTGGCCTTGTCTCCTGGGGGTCGGCCTCCTGGGCCCGGCGGCCCCCTCCCCACGCAGGGAGAGGGATCCCTTTGTCCTCTGGCAAGTCCATGAGCGGGGGATCATATTCCATCTGAGCCTGGAGGGTGTCTGTGTCCTTGTGGTGCGGGTTCTGGCCCTTACCCTCGGGTGCCGGGCCCCTTCTGGGTCACAACATTAGGAGAGCCTGGTCAGACAATGTACACCTTCGGGGACCCCCACTTCTCTTGGTCATCCCTTTTCTAGATGGGGGGTAGCTGACCCCCATCGTGCTCTCTTCTGGATCTCCGCAACTGCCTGGAGCTTTGGAGCAGGTCTCCCGTGGGGGGCCCCGGCTCGTACCCGGGGCTGGGGTGGGGGTATGCTCAGAACTCCTGGGTGGTGGTGGGCGGCTTGTCTGGGGTGGTGGGGCTCTCAGGGGTGGGGCCCCGCGCTGGGCCACCTGGCGCGGTGGGAGGGCTGCTCTCCTGACTGGGCTGGGCCTTGCGCTCTGCGCTTCCGTACCTCACTGCGCTCGGGTGTTGGGGGCCCGTGTGGCTGTTCTGCGGGCCCTGGTCTGGGTGCTTGGCCGGGCTGCCGGGCGAGTGGATCTCCTCCGTTGACCCCACAGTATGGGTGCGGGGGCGGGCCCTGGTCGGCGCTGCTGCCTCGGCGGGGGTCTTGGTGTGGGGATGGCTGGGAGCTCTCCCTCCTTATTTTTTTATTTTTTTTACATTCCTTCATCCACTTCAGCTTAACATAAACATTCACCTGAGCACAGGCGTCGGCTCACCTTTGCACCTTCAAATAGTGTGCGTGACAGAATGTAATGCTTTACACGTGTTGGTTGGTATGCACAAGTGTGCGTGTGAACTGGATGTGGACAAGTTTGTGAACACTCTCGGAGCCGGCAGGTATGTAACAGCTGAGTGTGTGGACAGGCCCTGCCCATTTTAGACCAACACTCACTTTTGTAATGGGTATAAGCTCCAGCATTTTGTTGCCCGTAGATTAACAACTCTACCTTCCCTTCACAGTAGTCCTTCTCTAACTTCTATAATCCACCATCTCTCTCTCTCTCTCTCTCTCTCTCTCTCTCTCTCTCTCCCCCCCCCCCCCCAACTCTCTCCTTTCCCCCCTTTCCTTTTCCGTCCGGTCCAACAAAAAAGACACACAAAAAAAATCAATATTAATAAAGTTTGGTTTAAATTACAAAAGGGGCTTATACCAACATACATTTTGTGTTCACTATGATTTATAACCCCCGATTGTAAGAGTAAAATCTGTCTAATACAAGAGGCTCGCAGCTCATATCTGTTTGCTCAGCTGATGGACAGGACAAGTTAAAAAAAAAAAAGAAAAGAAAACTGTCTGAGATAATACAAAAAAGAAGAACAAAAATCAAGGAAGGAAATTACACAGATCAGTTAAAAAAAGTGTCATTTATTTCTTCTGCGCTCTGCAGGACAGTGAGTCAGGTTTGTGTCTGGAGAAGTCTGGTTTTGTGGGTATTTCCCAAAGTATAATGACACTTGATGAAACAGCTTCAATCAAGAAGACTATTGTTATAATGAACAACAAATAGATATACATGTTAGATTATAGCCAGCAGTATTAGTGCATCTAGAAGGGAAACACCAGTAGCCTGTTACTGATTCAGTTCTGGATGCACAAGTTAGTAGTTGAATCACCAAATAATCACTTTTCACAAAAGAAAACATAAATTTATCTTGATAAAACTTCAACTGAATCAAACAAGTGACCAAAAGCAAATTCCCTGTGAATTTTAGAAAGTTGTATTTTCTATTTAAGTTGTATATTTTTTGTCTGAATTACATTTTTGCTTGTTCAGCAGCGTCCTTCCTGTCTTTATGGTTTTCCTTTGCACTGTCAATTTTGATTTTTGAGAAAGTGAAACCCTATTTTCCTGTGTCCTGGCAAAAGTGAAACAATTTTAACCATAAAAGGTAAATTTTGGTCAGATACTTTCATTTCTTCATGATGTCCAAATTCCTGTCTTACACCGGTTTACAGATGAAAAAAGAACATCCAAGGTGTGTCAGTTACTGTAAAGTACTGACACAGTTACTGTAATGTACTGACACACCTGAAACAAATCAAACAATAAATCACAAGATAAATGAAGCAGAAAAAAGCCAACCAGAATCCAAGTAAAAGAAATCAAGCAAAAGCAAAAGCAGAAAAGCAAGCAAACCCAAGAAGAGCACGACAATTTCTGAATAATAAATGACAGTATGTGTCAGTTTTATAAAATGGTCACATTTGGGATTATAACTTTTTTTTTTAAAAGTCTTTGTTTTATTCATTTTAACATAAAAAACATGACAGACCAATTTAAAATCTCAAATACAAACAGAACTGAGTGAAATGTATTTCCTGTAAGCATACATTTGATTGTGTTATTGCTGCAAGTTGCTGCTGCTAGGGCTAAATTGTTTGTTATTGAAAAAATGTTCTTTCAATTCCATTCAGTTTTATTTATATAGCCCAATATCACCACCATTGCCGTCTCAATGCTTCACACCAGTATTCATGCAAAGAACACAAAGTCAGTTATTAAAATATAAACAATAGCTGGTTGCTGGACAAACTAAACAGACTAAGCTAAAGGGGCATCCCTGACCTTAGACCCTTCTTCTCAGTGAGGAAAAACTTGAATTCATTTATGTAAAATTGCAGAACGATTATGTCAATTCAGTGTGAACAAGTTTGCTGTGATAAGAGCCAGTTTCTATATGTGCTTTTTAAAGAGATTGAGTGTAGAAGCTTCTCGAAGACTTTGAGGGACAGTGTTCCATTCTTGCGCTGCTGTTACTGAGAAGACATTTTGGCTGAAGGCAGAGGAATTATACAGTCTCCTCTCACCAACCCTCAAGTCACTCTTTGTGAGTTATTAGTTCTTATTTGGAAAAACTGGTTGAGTGGAGGGGATGACAAACCATTCATGATTTTATAAAACAGATAGAGTTTTGTATTTTTAAAAAAAGTCATCCCAGCTTAACAGCTTTTGTTTTTGTAAAATAGCACAATGGTGATAATGTAAAGTTTTTTTATCCAATATTTAAATTGTTTTTTTATCCAGTGACTCTAGGGAATTTAGTGCGGTTTTGTTGGCCTGTGACCAGGTTGTGGGACAATATGTCATGTGTGACAAAACCATAGCATGCATACACATTTTAGCAGACTGCAGTGACAAATGTGCCCGAATAAATCTAAAATTAGACACATTAAATTTAACAAGGTTACACACTCTTGCGATTTTAAGTATTTCTTTGCTAATTTTGATATAAATTAAGGTTCCAGCTCATAAAACCCAAATTTTTTCAGAAAATTAGAACACTGTGGAAAAATCCTCCTTTACTTGTCAGTTTTTTGAAAACACCTTCATGCCCCACAAAATTTCTCCATAATTTAATTTTAATGTTTTCCTGTAGAGTTCGTCAAACCTTTAAAAATACATATCCTTTAGAAGAAAGTCTTTGCCTTGACTTTATTGATAAATAAAAAACATGTCAAAAATGTAATTCCATACATCCCCACTGCAGCGTAAACTGTGGTTTTTGCTGCATACTGGAAAATGATGCACCATATTTGTTTAGTGCATAAAACTGTGAGGAAAAAAACAGGTTCATTTTTTTTTCATTTAAAGATGTTTTAAGCACAAACCAAAATTTTCACATACAAATAAATAAAAAAAAAACACAGTCACAGATGGGTCCCAATATTTTCATTGCTATCTCACATTTTTTATTGCCAGTCCTTGGACTTTTCATTAGTGTAAGAGTGAAATGAGAGGTCTGTGTGCTCCCTGACTCCCTGCATGAAAGTACAAACCAACAGAGGGAAAACCTGGGTCTTGTCTGGGCCACGTCTCCAGGACCCTCTTGCCTTGTGAAACCTCTTTCTTTCTGCCACCTCAGTTCTGCTTTGTTACTTCCAGTTGCCCCCCGTCTAAAATTTGTCATCTGTATTATGAGCGACGGTGACGCACGGCCTGTCTCGACCTCCTCGCAGACGTGAGACATAAATCACAGCAGAACCAAATTAGAACCCCCAAAAAAAGGGAACAGTGGGGTATTTTTGTGAGCCTCTGGCTATGCGGAGCCTCTTGGAAAGGTTGAGGTGGTGTGGGTCAAACACAGATAGCGCCACCATGGTTATTTAAGTTAATCTAATGTAAAGGGAATGTCACAAAAATGATCATCAAAAAACAATCCACAGGCACGGCAAGACATGCAAAAAAAGAGAAATCCAATTAAAGTTTTATCTTTTCATGTCAGTTTATGATGTATTTGTAGCAGAATGCTCTCCAAGAAAGCATCAGGAAGTTGTTTGTTAGTTTCTTCAAGAACTTAATGAAACTGAGAGAATTTTTCTTGTTTTTGTTGTTTTGATTTGAATGCATAAAAATACCAGAGACTTCACAGTAGCTGAAAGTTTTTGGAAAACACAACAGTAAGATTAAGACTCAAAAACGTAGTTTACAGTTTTAGAGTTGATGCTTTTGAGGGTAAAGACTAGAGATTCAGATGCCTTAAGATATATTAATGTGAGTCTCTTATAAGCAAGAAAACAATCTTGTTAATCATCAACCAACAATCATCTGAACGTGTCCTGCTCCAAAAGTTTGGTTCTACATATATCTTAAAAAGACCCTCCATGCATAGACATGGATAAATCTTTTGCCATTGACACCTGAACGACTGAGCTTGTTGCTTCACATCCTGCTCATGCATTCATCAGAACTTCAGGTGATTTCAAAGAAACAAAACCTGGTGACCCGTACAGTCACATAGATCATCCTAAAGAGAAACAACAAAATGATGTAACATTATTAACCATTGATTTTGGTTTAGATCGTTCCAATAAATTCACATTATCTTATCTTATCTTTTTTTTTTTTTTTTTTACAATATCAGCTTAAAAAATCGACCAATGCAGACTAGTGTTCTCTTTAACCATAAAGCATCAAAGTCCTAAAGTTATGACATTTGTCTGATATGAATTTTGGAAAAGAAATTCTATAAACTGATAGAAAATACAATTTCCTACTTAAATGAATGAGCATAGCTAACACTAATCAGCATTACAACATAAATATTCACAGTGTAGCCTGCTAATGTGCAATGTCTCGACAAAGAAACAGGATTGGACCCAGAATAGTGCATTGTGGTGCATCAAAGACTAATGTTGTCATGCTGGAAAGACTCTTTTTTTTTTTTTTTTTTTTTTTTGTTAAATAACCTCTTAAAAGAAATTGTTCAACAAAATATAAAGTTTGAATCAGTGAACTACCCAACAAGGATGTCAAAGCAAGACTTCCATAATTCTTTCTCTCGTTGCTTTGCCCCCGCCAACGAGTGAAGAGATCTTTAGTCACGTGCTTCAGTATACAAGCTGGTTTGAAACAGGAAAGTTCACTTGACAGCAGTCTGAATACAGATCAAATGCAAGATTCAAGTCTTGATCCGGACCCAATTAAGCGGACTCGATCCTGACTAACAGACTTAATACACCCTAAGAAATCTTTATTACAAGCTTCTTTGAGCATTGCAAAAATAACAAATATGTATTTTATTTTACATGTAACCTACCTAGTTTTGGTTTTCTCATATGTAATGGATTTCCACTCCGGTGTTCATTGTTTCAGTTATGCCACTGGTTATCATTTCTAGTTTTGTCATGTTTAGAACAGAAATCAAAAGTAGTTTTTATACAAAAACGTATTTCTCTGTATTTATTGTTATTATTATTTGTATTCTTTGTGTTTCAACATCTGCTGACGTTTTTCTTTCTTTCTTTGTTAATTTCAATAGCTAACCAGGTGTTGTGGTTATAAATAGCTCGTTCCTTCATCAGTTGTTAGATCTAATCGCCTTTAACTTTTGGTGTTTACATTCCAAACTGAATGTCAGGGCTGCGGGGCAGAAACTTTCAGTCTTTCTTTTTCGGTGTTTTCTTGTTGCCATGCGTGAAGCAAACAAAGCTGCGCCTCCTCTCAGGCTTTCATCCATGCTTACGTCTGGGACCTCAGTTCCGCATTCCTGCGCCTTCGACTCATATAACCGAGCTGATGCAACTGCCTCTGCTCAGTCCCAGAACCGACCGTCTGCCGCCCGCAGCCCCGTCCCGCGCCGTCTCTGTGGATTTTGGACGCCCAGCAGGTGAGGCTGCGTTTGGACAGTCCGTCCGCGTCTCTCCGGATCTGTCGGCTCAGTTCGGCTTCGTACGGTTCCGTTTTTATTTATTTATTTGCTTTTTTTTTTTTTTTTTTGCACTTTACCACCACGTTGCCATTTAACATGCTGGGTTTGTTTTTAGCGGATTTACACGCGACGATGTTCAAATCAAAGCAAACCTTTATTATTATTATTATTATTATTATTATTATTATTATTATTATTTGTGGCTTGTTGTTTCATATATTGGTAGCAATTTTTAAAAAATAGTTTAAAAGTTTTTTTATGCTCTTGCATGAACAGCCAGCTCACTGCTGCCGCGACTGAGAGGTATGGAAGGTCAGTGGTGCCGTAAAGAGAGGGGGGGGGGAGGGGGGGGGGGGTCATTTAATTGATTAATTAATCTGTTCATTGATTTCCCCTAAGGGATTAATTAATCAGGCCATGTTTAATTGAACTGAATTAAGACCATGTTATTTATTATCTTTAATAGTTATAATTTTCTACTTTGTTTTTGATTTTTTTGGTATAATTTTATGTTTCATACTTGCTTTCTCACTACAGGAAGTTCACCATAAACTTTTACAGAATATTGTAAAAATTAGAGAATTAGATTTTTTTTGATTGAATCAAATAACCAGTACTAAACTGATAGTTAACTATAATTTCAACAGCATACTATAATAAATTGGCTAAAACAACTACAAGATGCCATTTACAAAGGGAGAAAAAAACTTTTGCTAAAATATTGGACTGAAATAAATTAAACATTATAAAGTTGTTTTATTTTCTTTGACTTGTTATTGTTTACATTCAGTAATTAGTTGTCAACACGTATATTTGTATATAATTGACTTTTTCCATTGTTGAGGGCTTCTTTATTTACACTACTTACTTGGTTGATTGTGCAGCATGTCATTTGTAGTGTAATTTTCCTTTTTAAAAGGGAGTTTTTTTAATTTTAATGTTCTTGTTTCTCGATGCTTATTCGTTTATATTTTAATATTTAATTATTCTCAATTTAGCCTTTTTAAAGTAAATATTTAACCTTGTTGGGGTTTTAATTTCAGTTTTAATCAATTTTACAACATTAGCACTAACATCAGAATTGTTTTAAGGTTTTCATGTTTTTAGGCTCTAATCTTTTTGGAGAAACCAAATATAGAACAACTAAACAATTTTGTCCCCAAACAACATGGTTAACAACTTTCATTTTGCTTGCAGCATCAAAACAACATTCTTCATTGACAGAGAGTGACTGACAACTTGTCTCTGAGTAAGTTTTATGCTTTTCTGTCCATTTTTATTGCACTTTTGGGAAGAAGTTCATCCACATGAATTGTGACAGCTCAGCAGATGAGATGAGTTCATATTTCCTGATATTTGTGATTTTTGCCATGTGCTCTATAACTGGGTTGTGTTTTTCAGTCACGCATTGCTTTGAAATGACTCCAGAAATGATTTGTTTTCACTTTTCTGTTCAGAAGTCAGAAAATGACAATCTTCTGAGAGTCTTTTAAATGATTTATGGTTTCTAGTTGTGGGTTAGGGTTAGCTTTTGTCTCCATGACCTAAAAACTCAAAGCCACTCATGGATTTGGAAACACTCTCTGGGCAGATGTGGCCTCTAGTAAATATGTTCCGCATAGTGTGTCAGCTATTTGTGTGCTTTTTTTCGTACTTCCTTTGTGTCAGTGCGACTCTGAGTGACCAAGCATTTCTAACAGAGGGTTTAAATGCCCTGCGCCTGCCTGGACACATCCGTGAGATGGTTTCCGCATAAGTGGAAATCTGCAGCGGATTAATGGGAAAAGGCTGGCAAGCTGACAGGTGGCGCGGGCCGACCCTGCTCAGAGGCTTGACGTGGGCGCGCAGGGTTTATTTTAAGTAGAAATGCCTTCCAGTGCGTCTCTGGAGAAGGAGACCTGCCAAGGTGCCGCCCCAGCAAGCTGCAGACATGCTGCAGGAGCCAACTATGCAACAGCTCAATCGCACTAATATGAATGCTGGGGAGGGAGCCATCCACTGCAGCTGGAATCGCATTATCAGAATCGCACTTTAAGTCTTTCCGCATGGTATGCAAAAAGTGAGGAAGCAAAGAAGACACCTTTCTCTGTTCCGAAACATCAATAGATTTCATCTGGTCAAAAAGAGAGGATTATTTTCATGCATCCTCTTCATCCATCCATCTATCTGTTAGCAGGAACATGCTGACAGGCTGCTGGTTTCATCCCCTGCACTGCACATTCTTGATGAGGAAACATCTGAGGACAAAGTCTGAAACAGCGCTGAACTGACAGGCCGGGGTTACATAATGCTGGTGATTGCCTCAGCGGGCCGCATTAAAAGTCATATTCTGGCCGCGCTTGGCCAACATCTCGATTGCACACAGCTTGCTTCAGATTTTCTCTTCCAAACAGACCCCATACGTTGAAAAAGGCTTTTGTTGGCGTTTTGTAATTTGGAAGATTTAAGATGCCTCTGAGCTGAGCCAAAGCCAATGTAATCTTCACTTGCAACACAGAGGGGGAAACGGTAACTTCATATTAATTCAAGCAGGACCACCCAGATTCTGGATGTTTGACTGAATGAAGGGCACGAAGCTGGCGGAGCAGCCCTGTCAACGATCACTTGTGTGAATACTTGCTGCAAACCTGCAGGTACTTACTGTTTGGATTAGTCTGGAAAAAGCACCAGAAGCACTTGTCAGGGAGTCCTCTATCATGAGTTTATCTGGGTTTTTTTTAAGTAAATCCTCAAATGAAACTATGAGGAGTGTTATTTTTTATGGTTTTACTTTGTGGATTTGCTGCAGGAACTTTTTTTCAACAAAAGGAATTTTTACAAATTCTTCCCGTCTGAGGCAATCAAAAATGAAAGATGAAATGAAATGTTCTGTTTTAATAATCACTTCCTCTCCCACACACTTTTACTCTTGAGCTCAACGATTAACGATAGCACCCCCCTACGGTAAAACTGGAACCAGGGGCTTGTAAGGAGTGTTTGTACTGCATGTTTGGATGTCCGATTGGAGAGTTGGTACCAAATTTCCCGGTTTCCCCGGAGTATTGCGAAAGGCTGCAGCCCGGCTTGGAGCGGATGATGGTGATGATTGCTGAGGCCTCAGTTAGAGATGGAGAGAGTGTGCTTTGGCCGCAGCCCTCCTCCTCAATCGCTCACTTTCAGCGTTTGTGTATAGTTGGAGCCGTGCAGGGTTTCTGCAGGATGCTGGTGTGCACGTGTGTTCCCTGCAAAGCCTTATTAATACAAAATGTGACTTCCCTTTTCCCGTAATGCCTTTTTATGCTGAGTTGAAGTTTGTGGAGTCTGGCAGCACAAATGCTGAACTGTTTCCAGAGCGAATAAAATAACACAAAAATCAGTGCTGAGTAGGTTGTGGGCTCCTTCAAAAAGGTAGTGAATTGTCTTTGAAAACATGTACCTCCACCACCCCCTCCATGGAGGATAATGGGACCTCTAGTGGAGCTGCTGCTAACAGGCTGAATTCCTCTGCACAGCCAATTCAGGAGCTGGATGTTTTGGTGAAGTGCAGGACAGATAAAGCATGTGAGCGAGGAGACTAGCGAACCAAAACTGTTTGCCTCTGCTGCACAAACGCTGTTGCATCATCGCGCCCTGACCGCTTATCTCTGGCTGCAGGCCGCTGCTGAATGAGGCCAAAAAAAAGAGACAAATTCCTCTTTTTGGTAGATGACATTTTCACTTTGAATCTCCCTTGTGGGTATAATTAAAGCCTGCAATGTTTCAGCAAACATTCCCCCACGCTGCTCTGAAGGTTTCATGTCTGGAGCTCTGAATGGGTGTCAGGTTTGCGAGGGGGATTTACGCTCACTTGTGTGGCGAGCTGGAGCAGATTTACACTTTAAAAGTCAAAAGTGAGGCCTTTATGCCACACTTTTTATGAATCGACACAACCGTATTATTTCGGCGTCCTGCTGGGTTATCTTAGACAAATTTAATGATCCCATGTTTTTTTCTACCCATAGTGCACAGAGGCAGATGTTGCTCAAAACCACAAGTTTCAACAAGTTTTAACAAGAAAAGAAGCTTCCCACCGCAGAGCGGGTTAACAGTGAGCTGCATATGACATAATACCATGGGAGCCGTCTTTAGTTCAGTCTATTTTTATTCCTTTTTCGTTCGAAAAATTCACTTTGAACTTTAAGATCCAGCGTGTTCCTCCAGATTTATCCCTGCAGAAATCTGCATTTAAATATTTCACCAGACCTGTCCTGTTCCCTTTCCCCTCCAGCAAAAACAGCAGCTCGCTGCCAAGCCGTGTAAATGGGAGCATACATGAGAGTGAGGCCAGGGAGGGAGGGGCAGCCAGGACTGAAGTAATAAAAGGCATCATGGGACACTGGCTCCACACACTTTTCCTTGGAAGTGGAGAAATGATGCAAACTGGGAGGGGAGGCAAACAAGACCAGAAAAAGATTAACTTTAAAGGATCTTTGCAGTTAGAGACGCCTTTTGAAACACTATTTTTTAGGTCTGCTGTTATTGATTTGACTCACCAGCTTCCCTCACCATCTGCAAAAACCCTCTGCCCATCAATAGGGTGGGGCACATTCAAGTGGAGCTACATAAACTGGCTTTTCTTTAAAAACCTTCTTTGTAAAATGCAGAGCTTTTGACCTAAGACAGTGAAGGAAGATAAAGCTTCAGCCGTCAGCACAGTCAGCTGTGTCTGCCGAACCTCACAATACGGGTCTTTGTTGGCTCCATATGAGTGCGGCTTTGTCCCGACTCTGCTGAACCTGAGGAGGTTTAGCAGCGGTCAAGAGCGCCGCAGCCAGTAGTGTCATACGTTGCACTGATATCCTGTTTGTCTTCGATGGACCACACATCTGTTGTTGCAGGAGTGTAGGAACTCTGCATCATTTCAAAGCCGAAACTTCCCCTTTTCTTTCCTGTTCTTTTGACTTTTTCTTCTTTGCCACAAAGACTCATTCAGCTCCGCCCGACTCAGTTCAAGTTTCCGTAACATTTGCTTTTTATTTGAACTTCAGAGGTTTTCCAGGCCCTGGCCTTGCAGTCATTAGAGCTTCATTCTCTGGCTTCTCCCTTTATTTCCTTCTCCTTATCTGCTCATTTCTCCTTGATTGCGTTGTTGCGGTCAAATCCTCAAAATTAGCCTAAATCGTTGGAAAACAGGGATGTGCGCAGGGGCCACAAAAAGTTGAGCCTGGGGCCTAAACAACTCACAGTAGAACCTGCTTTTTATAGTCTGAATGAGGGGAAGAATGACATTTTAGTGCTTTGTATTTTGTTTTTATTGTGGCTGATAACTTTTGAAACTAGAACAATAAATCATAGATTGCAAAAAGACTCAAAATAAACTTTTTTGTATTATTTGTATTTTTTGTTGTGGGTTTTAGCAACATTTCTCTCTAAAACCAGCTGTGCTTTTAGACTGAAACACATTTGTGTTATTCTGGGAGCTTCTCTATGGCCACACCACCCTTATCACTCGCTCCTGAATTCTCCTTTGGCTTAATTATTATTTGTACTTTTCAGCATCCTGAATATTTGCTGCATTTTGTTTGGTGACTTAATTTTTAGCTTTTAAGAGCAGTAACATATTTATTAAAAGTAGATGAATATTCCAATCCCTAACATCCCAGTTTCTCCTTCTCTTTTCAGTCCGGTCCAACAAGAAATGTATACAAACATAATCAATATAATTAAGTTTAGCCTCAAATACAAAAGGGGGTTTATACAAATATACACCTTGTGTGTCAGAAGATTTATAACCCCTGTTGTAATAGTAAAATGTGTCCAACACAAGAGGCCTTTAGCTCAGATCTGTTTGTTCAGCTGTTAGACAGGAAAAAATTAAATTAAAAAAAGGAAGTAAATAAAGGCCTTTCTTTGGTCAATTCACATGTCGATCATGACCAGCTGAAAATCTTTATCTGAGCAATTTATATCATTTGGTGGACCCTCCTTTCCCTCCATCCTGAATTGCAGACTTGTTAATCCTGCCTGACAAAAATATCTTTATTTCAGCACAAATGCTTAAGGATCCCCTTAGCCCTGTTGATAATGGGGCCTGAATGAGTGTTTGATACTAGAAAAATGGATACAGAATTCCGGACTTCTTAAAGAATCAGCAGCAGCAACATGACGTTCACGAGGAACGCTTTCTTGGCTTCCTTTTTTTATTTTGTGTGACACTACACAGAACAGTTTGTTTTCTTTCAAGTTGATGACTGAAAAAGAAACTGCAATTATTTTTAGGAAAGTCTTGACTTGATTGTGGGAAAAAAAAGTATTTTGATGAAGATGTGGAGTCTTTGATTTTCACAAAAATGAAGCTTCAATGTCATCACGGCCTTCTTCTCCTAACCACTCCACTTTTCCTCTTTTGGGCTCGCTTTCTTCAGGTTGGTGGTGGCGGCCGGGTCGGACATGATGCCTGGACAAATTCCTGACCCTTCGCTGGCGGTGGTCCCCCTACCCAGCCTGGGCACTCTAACAGGTATCTCAGCCACCACGCTCACCGATCAGCTGAAGCTGGCAGACTTCCACCAGCTGGGAACCATGCTGTCCCCGCTGCACTTCCTGGGGAGGCTGGGGAAGAGGCCGCTCGGCATCAAGACGGAGGTGAGGAGGAGGAGGAGTGTGAAAAATCCACCAGCTCCTCTGAGAAATGTATTTTTTTAACTTCTTAAATAACAAACATTTTCTTTAACATGGTTTGTCAATCAATACCTCCTTTACATACAAATAATCCAATCATGCTTCAAGTATGCATACGTATAACATATTTGTGATGATTTTCCAAATAATATATAATGATGAATGAAGGATACCCAATAAAACAAGCAGATTTCACTCAAGAATATCACCATCATTCAAAAGTAGAAAGATCTTGGGTCATTTAAGCTCAGTTTTTGTCAGACTTTTCATAACAATACCAGCAGTGAAGATTAAAAGTTTAAACACTTCTGAAGATTTGTCCACACAGGTTTTAATGCACATATGTCACCTGTTTGCATATTATGTCTTAGTATAGAAAGTCAGTGAGTCTTTTTCTGCTCTCCGTACATGACATCTGGTGTTTAACTGACTTCGCTGGATTTGAACACTTAAAGAAACCAAGAAGCGGTATTGCACATAAATAATCTAATAAACATGTTCTAAATTGGTCACAAAGAGCACCTTTAAACAAATGTGCAGTTAGAGAAATAAATGTTTAAATTTCAGCTGCAAAAGACAGAAAAAATATAAACAACCCACTCGATCTGCTCCAGATAATTTTATAAATTGACAACTTCAGGTTTATGGAAACATTTGAGCTTAGATAATTAGAGCTGGATAACAGAGTTTTCCCTCAGTTAATGCCAGATTTATTAGTTGTGCTATTTTTTTTTTTTTTTGCTTCATTAGTGTTAAGTTAGAAAAAATGATGACTCAAGCTTTTGTTAAAGTCCCACTCTGATCATCTTTGATCTATTTTTCAAACATTCCCGGTGGTCTTTTAATTATGATTAAACAGTTTTTAGTCAAAATCAAAAAACGTGGTTTTTTAGGACATAGTTTCTGCAGAGCGGCAGGAGTTCATTAAAAATTCAATCTAAGTTGTGGGTAGGACTGTTAGCGCTGAGCAACACCGCCCCCATTCCCAACATCCATCTGTTTACACTTTCTCCCACTAACTTACAGCCCTTCACACCCCCAATCTAACATTACTGATCGTTAAAGAATGTTGCATTTGGAAACATTTTTTTCAATAGATTGTTGTTTAAAACCCAGAAAAGAGCTTTATTTCCACACAAAATTCAGTAAAAGGAAGTGAAACTTCTGCATGAAAGAACATGTTTTTCACTCAAAGGGGGTTTCTTTATGCCAATGGTTTTAATGTTGAACATATGTGGCCTTCTCAGATGGATGAAGATGAAGAAAGAAGGAAACGAAGACGAGAGAAAAACAAAGTAGCAGCGGCGCGATGTCGAAACAAAAAGAAGGAACGCACCGACTTCCTTCAAAGGGTGAGTTCATGACTCAGCACGCTGGAGAGCAGCAGCAGACATCGGTTGACCTCCACATTTTTCAAGAAAGTATAAAACTTTTGCCTCGTCTTTGCTTGCGCAGGAATCGGAGCGCCTGGAGATGGTGAACTCAGAACTGAAGGCCCAGATCGAGGAGCTCCGTCTGGAGAAGCAGCAGCTGATAGTGATGCTCAACCTCCACCGGCCCACCTGCATCGTGAGGACAGACAGCGTGAAAACGCCAGAGAACGAGGCCAACCCCCTGCTGGAGCAGCTGTCTGAGGAGACCAACTGAAACCTGTAAAGCCGGGAACACAAGCCTCTGAGGCCACAAAAACCGAACTGTTCTGATAATGCACTAGAGTAGGACAATTTTGCCCAAAGACCTGAACTTAGAGGGTTTTTCTCAGCACTGCAGCAGGAGCTGGCTCTGCCCAGGGGAAGGCTGGAATCACTCATCAGGTTGAGGTTAACACCTGCTGTGCCTGGTTGTTACTTCAACCACCAAAGGGACCAAAAGACAAAAAAAAGCAGCAGAGCGCACCCTCGAGGAAGCACACTAAAAGCCACGCGGAGCTCTGTTCCACTCGAACAGACTGTGGCGCTCTGCCGTTTGCCCACATTTGGAGCTGAAGAAAAGGTTATGGGTTGTTCTGGTTCAACACAAACACAGGGCGGAGGACAGTGTTCTTTGTTTGTTTTTGGAGTTACTCTGCCTGGACCGGCAGTTTACCGGTTGATCCGATTTGAGGTGACGCTGGCGTCATAGAAAGCACATATTCAGAATGTTTACACTCTCATGTTTGGACTTCATTATTGTACTTTGTTTTATACTGCTTTGTATACATATCGAATGCCTGTTAATCACTTGATGTGATTTATCTCTTCACTCTATCATGCTTTGCCTTCAAAGCAGTATTTCTTTGTTCTGCATCCGTATCTTTATACAAAGTCTTCTATCATGAATATCATGAATAAAATAAATTTTATTTTCTAACTGAGTTGTGGCTTGTTTTTATGTTGTCTTGCTGATAATCTGCACAGGTGGACTTCACTTTAACTTGTTATTGTCGCATCTTCATGTCATGAAATATATTATGATCATTTTCTTTAGGCATTTTTATGAGTTAAACCAGCAAACATGAACTTCTCCCAGAAAGGGTGTCTGGCTCATGTCTGCAGTTTTAACGGTGTTCTTGGCATTTTTTAACATGTTCTTGTGGCATTATTATGATGACGGTGGACATTTATGAAAAAAATTAGAATTAAAAGTGCATTTCTGAGTATTTTTTTATTCAAATCATTGGGAATCAGGAATAGACAAAAAAAACGCTGTTCAAAAAAGAGCTTATTCGTGATAAAGAAAATAAGCTTGGCGGGCCAAAGTCTCCCTGTTCCGATCCATTCTGATGCATCCACTTGCAGCCAAATGGATCCATGAACATCTTTGTTTTCCTCGTCTGAGCTGGAATCTGACTGACTGAAATTGTAAAGATGGATGGCTCTGATGTTGATATAAAACAGGACTAGTTCAGCCTATTGACGTCTGTAGGCTCTAATAAATGAGGCGACCGTGGTGCAGAGGTGGAGCGGTAGGTTGACCTCTGATCGGAGGTTTGGTTCCCGCCTTGGCCGCCTATGTGTTAAAGGGTCCTTGGGAAAGACACTGAACCCCACATTACTCCTTATGATTATATGTTGGCGCAAGTGTTCGGCAGCAGAGCCGATATATGTGAATGGGTGAATGAGACTGTAAAGTTTATTGGGTCTTCTGAAAACGTTGTGAAGTGCTATATAATTGCACACCATAATATTAATGAGTTTGTGTTTCTGTGACTAAAACCTGATCCAAATTTGTTTGGAGGATGTCAAACTGTTTAGTGTAACATGCTGTCAGAGAATTCAGATCTCTCTCTGTCTTCTCGCTCTTTCAATTTACAGGAAATGGGTCCGGAACTGGTTCTGAATCCAGTTTTAGGATTAAGAGAGAGGGGAGGATTCCTTTTCTGAATGGAGAACCAGCAGTAAGCACTGGGTTTCCTGGCAGAATCTGATCAGATGTGCACAAACAGACCAAACAAAAAAATATCAGAGGAACTGCAGGTCTCCTGCACAGCAGAAATCACTCCTAGACAGATAGATATCACTAGATATCACTCCGAAAAACAACTACAGATATTAGAGCAAAAGTTTTACTTCAGAAATCGATAGCATCAACATTTCACTTTCATTTTGTACTTCAGGTCTCTGAATGTTGGTGAAGGAAACCCCAGCAGTGTATCCTTTTATCAAATCAACAATGAATGATCAGCCTTAGATTTAATGTTTTTTTTTTTCAAACTGGTTTGTAACAAAAACCAGTATCCAACCAGTTTCTCTTCCAGAACAAAATTTTTGAGATAAACCAGTCTGGTTTTAGAACAAACCACATCACTGAGGCAACCTTAATAATGATGTCAGGAGTGCCTTGGATTCAGGTAAGATCTCAGTATCAGTTATACTGCATCAAAGTGCTGCCTTGGATGCTGTTCATCAGCTGAGTTAAGCAGAATTCAAAGCCTTGGCCTTTCAGGGACTGTTCTTAAGTGTTCCTACCTTACTGAGAAAAACCTTATGGTAAGCATGGACACATGCTTTCCTGAGGTCCACAAAATTAAATTTCAATGTATTTATGGAATGCCCCTTGAGATGTACCATCTCATTTTCAAGGGGGTCCAAATACATAAAACATATAACAAATACAATAAATGAAATGCACAGATTATACACGAAGTATATACCATACAGACAAGACAAGATAAACTTGCTAACTCTTAAATCTCATCACACTTCTGCCAGAAGAGTTTATAAGATTAACACACTCAAAATATAAATAGAACTAAATACATTGACAAGGAGTTTTAAGATAAATAAATAAAGATGATTTAAATAAACCGAAAGATTTCATGGATCTAAAAGATATGGGTAACTTGTTCCAGTCAATAGAAGCTTGGTACTGAAAAGACCTGTGTCCAACCTCTTTGTAGTGGGACTGAGAGAGTGAGACAAGAAGTGCTTCTCAGTAAATAGGAAGATTTTACTGGATTTAAATATTGTTTGAGGTACCGGGGACAGTGAAAACAAATACATTTAAAGATCAATTGAGTCCAGTGAAATTCCCGCCTCTTGGATGGATGTAGCCAATGTAGTTTTTAAACTAAAACACAATGGTGAGTTTGATATGGACATTTAAGAATAAATCTACAAAGAGAGTTGAAAAGAACATTAAGTGGTTTAGGATATTAATTTATAAGTATTCTGATAAATTGTGTCAGCAAAATCAATGATGGGTAACCCTAATTTAGTGATTATTCTTTTCCTGATTTCTAAAGTAAAGCAGTTAGAAGAGCAATATAAAGGGCTTAAGTTGCATATGTTTTTTTTGATTATATAATCAATGTGTGGTTTGAAATTTAGTTCAGGGTCAAGCTAGAGACCAAGAAACTAAATAGAAACAGTCATGTGCATCATGGATCCATCACTAAAATAAATTTGAAGATTGGGAGAGTTTGATTTGCTATGGTGTGTATCAAAGAGCATACAACAAGATTTTTTCATGTTTAAAATAAGTTGATTCTCATAAAGCCATTTTTGGACCAAATTAAAGCCAGGCTGCAGCTATTTTTTTATATCTGAAAGAACTGAATTTGAGTTGTAAATAACAGTATCATCAGCATAAATATTTTTAGAATAATTTGAGACAACATTTGGAAGATCATTAATAAAAATGCTAAACAAAAGGGGACCAAGAGTGGACCCTTGAGGCATACCTTTTTTAATTATACGTTTATCAGACTGAACACCATGAAAAACAACATATTGGGATCTTCTAGGAATAAATTGCATCAGCATCAAGACCTGTTGCATAAAGTTTGTCAAGAAGCAGATAAAGATCCACAGGATCAAAGGCTTTAGTTAGATCCAGAAATATGGATCCCACATATTGATTTTGATCAAACGAGGTAGACAAATCATTTGTAGGTTTAAGGAAGGCAGTGGTGGTGGAAAAACCAGAACGAAAACCAGACTGAAAAAGAGATAAAATATTAAATGCATTCATGTAGTCATATAACTGATGGAAAACTATGCTTTTCAAAGATCATAGCTACAGCGCAAATATAAGAAATCGAACGATAATTATTCAAATTAGTAGGATCACCTCCTATAAAAAGAGGAGTAACTCTGGCTGGCTTCCAGATGGAAGGAAATGTAGCTGTTTTTATTGGCAAATTAAATAAATCAGCTAAAGGAAACATAAGAACATGTGCTACAATTTTTAGAAATTTGGACTCGAGGCCATCAGGACCAGCACTGCAGTTAGTTTTCAAGTCTGATAAAGCATTGTAAACATCAGTCGGTAAAATTTCTGGTGAAGGAGAAAGAGGGACCAGAAAGTCACTGGTTTGATAAACCTCCAGATACACAATTTTAATCCACACTGCTACGAATTGAGGAAAAATGATAATTAAAACCATCAGAAATTTTTTGGGGGGGATCAGAAATTATTTCATTATTTACCATAATATGATTGGTATTTACTTTTAGATTTATTGAGATCTTGAAGTTTATTCCAGAACATTTTTGGATTGTTCAAATTTTGAGCAAAGCCCTCTTTGTAATAGTAGCAAGTTGAATTCCTTGTCTTACAGTAATTTTGAAGAGATTTACAAAATTCCCAGTCATCTGGATCTTTAGAAGAATTATATTTTTTCCAGGCCTGGTCCCTTTTTCCATAAAGGTCGAGCAAGACAGAGTTAACCCAGGGCAGATGCCTGCCTTTCACACGAATAGTTTTAAAAGGAGCATGCTTGTTAATGATATTGGTAACTTCTGAGTAAAAGTAATTCCATGCATCCTCAGCATTAGGGATGAGCTGAAATCTGTCCCAATTAATGTCAACAATATCATTCATAAACAATTCAATGCCCAAATATTTAGTTGTCTAATGTTAATATAATTGGGGGAGCCTTTGGTAATTGAATTTTCCAGACACAAAACACAGCAGCATAATCACTAAAGCAGTCAGACATGACTCCAGATGGAGAGATTCTTTCTGGGTGTGGCACAAGTATCCAGTCTAGAAGTTAAAAGGAGCGCTGATCTACTCTGGTGGGTTCTGTTATGAGCTGAGTAAGATTGACACTGTTCAGAAGATTTCTTTCCTTGGAGGAGGAACGGTGGAGCCAGTTATTATTTAAATCACCAAGAATAAACATGTCATTTTGCTTTCTAAAAGATGTAACAGTAGAGATCATAGAATTCATTGAATCTGCAGGAGAACTTGGCGGTCTATTAATGTCAACAACAGTTAGCAATTTATTATCATGAAACTTTATGTCAACAGACAGACACCCAAAATAAACTGGCTCTTTTCAGCACTATGGACCTCTTTTATGGAACAGTTTGATGAAAAACTTGAAAGGTTTAAGTCCCATCTTTATCTTGTCCTGTGATTTTACACTGGATTGTTAATAATACATTGTAATATTCCTTATTTTATCGTTTTCTTGTTTAAATGTTTATTGCTTTTATCAATCAATATGTTTACTTTTATTTTCAGTGCTTCCTCTGTTAAAGTGCTCTCTCTCTCCGCTGTATTTTTACATTATTGTGCTTGTTGGTATTATTTGTTTTAGTGTACAGCCCTTTGTGTTATGTTAAAAGGTGACATTAAAGGGTGGATCACATAACGACCAACAGCAGAGGAAACCTGGGAAGGAATTTGAGTTTAATTTTTAGTTTTTTCTTTGATAGTCAAACAGCGCCATTTAGTGGACAATTTGAAGAATTACAGTTGTTTCCTTTTTATTCACAGATAACTTATTAATACTTTTTAGTTAGTTACTTTATTCCAGAAACGACCAATTTTGCTCTGGTAGGTTACTACTTTAAAAAAACTGACACTCAAACTGTATTTTACATGTGGGTCTTTAAATGATTTTTTTAACAAACAAACAGTAAATATATGCCCCTCTACATTAAACATATTTAAAACAACATTTTTGGAAACAGTTTTAGTTTCATTGTTTAAAATAACTAATAAAGTTTCAATCGGATCCTTTCCTCATTTAGATAATATACAATCTAAAACCTAAAGATAATAAATATAATTCATAACTAGTTATAAGGAGGATCTTTAATATAAATGTATTATTAATTACATAACAATTAAATGTCCTTATTCCACATGAAAATGTATAAACAATATCCTATGATACTTTTTAAAATGTTCAAAAACAAAGACTTTTATTGGACATTCTGTATGTATGTGTCTGAGATCTCTTCTCAGTCGTCTAGACATTTTTACACACCTTTTCTAAAAATTTAAATGTTATTCATTCATTCATTCATTTTCCAATCCGCTTTATCCCTTTCGGGGTCACGGGGTTGCCGGAGCCTAACCCGGCTACTCAAGGGCGAAGGCAGGGTACACCCCTGGACTGGTCGCCAGTCTGTCACAGGGGCATTTAAATGTTATGTTTTACTTTTTTTTTTTGCGTTGTAATTGTTTATTTTTCTCTGTATTTTTTCCAAAATAAATGTTGTTTCTTTGTCCGCTAAGTTACATAATAAAGCCAGAGTAAAAAAGAAAATTTTACCCAAAGTTAATTATCTCTTCTCAATGATCCCCACACAACCACCACTAAAATGGTTCAAAACATTAGACTCTGCCATATCCAGCTTCTTATGGAACAATAAACCTGCAAGAATTAGTCTAAAAACTTAAAAATCTGGAAAAAGCTGTGGAGGCTTAGAATTACCTGACTTCCACAACTACTTTCTTGCCAACAGATTGGAGTACATCTTAAGATGGATAAACAACCATCCAGAAACCAACCCATGGATGGATCTGGAACAGGTATTTTGTGGAAAGATCATCAACCTGTCAGATCTACCATTTATAAGTCCAACAATAAAAAAACATGACTGCTACCAAAGTAGTAATATAAGCACCACTTTAACAGCCTGGTTGTAATTTCTCAAAATGTCAAGTTCCTCACTTTTACTGTGCAAAATGACACCCATCTGGAACAATCCAGACATCCTGATAAACAGAAAAAACATTGTTTGCTAGAGTGTTTAAACAGCTGGATGTTTGTAAATGAAGGGATTTAGTGAACCTGTAATTCAGTCTTAGATTGACAGCTTCAAACGGGTTTGGAACTCTTCCAGTTTGGAACCTTTGAAAGAGTTTATCAAAGAAACCTTTGGATGTCCTCTTGGACTTCAGACAACTCCCCCTCTTCCATTCCCTGCCCAAGTTGACGAAGTGGACGAAGGCCCTCTTGGCATACAAGAGGTCAAATTTCTTCAGTGGAAAGTAAATGCGTGGATAAGAAACCAGGTTTGTCTGTAAATCTGTGAGGTCTACATACATGAGGTCGAATTTCTGGTTCAGGCGGGCCCAGGCCTCAGCGATGGCAGTGTTGTCGCTCAACATGTAGGCGGCCTTCTGCACCTTGGGTGGGACTCCCCCAGGAACCACTCACTGTAAGAGGCTGGTAATTAATGCCCAACATAAAACCTGTGGGACACCAGTCTACAAACTGGATGCCATACCTAGTCTTGATGGCGACGATGGAGGCATTGACATCGACAGAGCCGGTTCCTCCTCCAAAGGTGTGGAAGATCAGGAAACCCTGCAGCCCGCTGCACTGCAGAGGGAGGTTCAGCCTGCAGAGGGAGGTTCAGCCTGCAGAGGGAGGTTCAGCCTGCAGAGGGAGGTTCAGTTTAAGCACCATATGCTGCCCCTGCTTGACATGTTAATGAGATCAAACTCACTAGTTTATGAGTCCTGTTCAGCACCAGGTCAATGACCTCTCCCACTCACTCTGCAAAGAGGAGTAAAGGAAACAAACAAGATTGTCAGTATAACAAAGGGCTGAAGTCACATTTGTACTCAGACATTTGCTACATGACCATGAAGGATTTACAGCATGTCAATCACATCACTTTCTATTCAATATCAAAACATGCAAGAGTCATAATGCCAAAAAACATGCATTTACATTTCATTTTAGTGTAATGTAACATTCATCCAAAGCGCAATTGAAGGCTTCCAGAGCAGGCCATAAACAATATTGCATTCCTCAAAAGGATATACAATTGAAGAGGAAGTGGAAAGACGGGGGGAGGGTTGGCCTAAGCACAGTGCAAATAAATGGGAAATGAAATGAAAAATGGCAGTGGTTAAAAGAAAACACCAGACAGAATGAAGCTTGTGTAAATGTAAAACAATTAGAATCAGAGAAGGGGTTGAGTACACCAACAGAGCATTCAGTCATGGTTGTACAGAGCGGTCGGTCAACCACTATTCAATGCAAATCGGGAATTTTTCTAGAGATTATTAGATGAAGCACCTTCAGTGCTGCCTTGGACAACCTGGTTTGGACCCAGTGACGTATTATTCAGATAGCACAATTTATTTGACAATTTGGATTCATTAAACGGTTTCGCATCCTTCTAAATCTCTAGAGACTGAACTGGTGTTCAGAACGGCTTTGCTGGTGGGATTTTCTGGACCTGTGAAAACTCGAGCAGGACCCAGATATTTTTCCTGGGACAGGTTCCAGAGGCATGTTACTCATTCTCTGAAGAAATACATGGATGGTCAGTTGAAAGATATGGAAGTGCAGTTATTGAAATTACGGGTGGCTAAAGCACGCACAGATGCAACCCGAAATAAAAAGATGATGAAAACAGAACGAAGAAGAACAGGAAGTTAGGGCTCAGGGTATAATGTGGCAGGGACCGATGCGCGGTGGTGGTGGCGTCATGGGGTGTGGACGAGGCGGATGTGTCGGTCGGGGTGGTGGATTTAGGTCTGTACCACCAACAGAGGGTTGCTTCAACTGTGGAGCCATGGATCACTGAACAAAAGAGCTTCCCTATGTGGGCAGACACCCCAACCCCCTATGAGTGGGCATGGCGGTGGCTTTAGAGATGGCAACCCCAGACCATGGCAGCAAATCCAAACCCATCTAGACAATACTATGGTGGCTTAGAGGGTGAGTGGCCACCCCAAAGGGCAATTCCCCATGGATTAGGGGTGCCAGGGGGGTCTTGGGATGGCAGAACCAATGCTTCCTATGACTGTTGCTGGACATGACATGATGGCGCTTGTGGACAAAGGGGCAACATGTTCATCTATCAATGTTCCACTGGCAGACATTCAACTAATGCAACCATTTTGTGTGGACCCGAGGGACTACAGATCAGGTTCCTGTTTGGACAAGAAAAGGAACTGTCCAACTGGACTGAATACAAACTGACAAATCCTATACAGCCACTTCCGGAGCCCTACGCTGACATCTATTGGGCTCTTCTGAAACCTGAAACGTCAACACGACAGGCTGGAGTTCATTCGCTCTTTCAGGCATGGACGCCTTGGATACAATCTCTGGCTCCATACCACCCGCCCATTGACCCTCTACATTGTACTCTGAAATATGATAATGAAGGTGATGAGGTATTTAGGGAACTTTTCAGGGAAGTGGAAGAAATCAAGTGGCAAATTGAAACTCTTTATGTGTATATAGGTGAAGAGGGAGTACCAGCCCACTGTAATTAACCACTTATCTGGTACAAAAGCATCAGGAGAAGAAGTTAGGGAATTAGGTCCAATGGTTAAATGTCTTAGTGGCCTACAAGACTGGTTCAGTTTGGATCTTCAAATTCAGTATACACCTTCCAGTAAAGCTTATCAAATTACTGTGATGTCAGTAGATTCAGCAATCTTAGGACATTAGGTACTGACACATGACCACGGGCGTAAACATTCCGATCATAATTTAGCTAAATTTATGTTGGAAGATCTCCTAGACGAGGGATGGGCAACTCCAGGCCCCGGGGGCCGCAGTGTGTGCAGGATTTCCAGATATCCAAGCCCTACTCATGACTGATTACCTGCTTCAGGTGTGTCCAGCCAATTAGAACATGCCAGATCATGGTATGTTGGAAAACATGCAGGAATGCGGCCCTCGAGGCCTGGAGTTGCCCATCCCTGTCCTAGACAATCTATGGTCGAAAGTTCCTTTTGAGAGCTGCCGATAAGTTCCTGTAAGGACGTATAAAATGAAATTCTTCAAATTAATTAAAAAACATAAAATAGAAAATAAGATTAAAGCATACAATAAAATAAATAAATACATAAAATCAAATTAAATACATAAAATTATATATATATATATATATATATATATATATATATATATATATATTAAAGCTCATAGAATAAAAAAGCAGATAAGATCAACTAAAAGCTAAATTAAAAAGGTGGGTCTTGAGCTTCTTCTTAAAATCCCCTACAGTCTCTATAGCCCTGAGGCTCTCCGCCAGGCTGCTCCACAGGCAAGGACCATAATGACAGAACGAAGCCTCACCATAGGTTTTAGTCCTCAACTTAGGGACAACTAAAAGGCCAGCACCGGAGGACCTCAGGGTCCACGAGGGTTCATACTTTAAAGTAAATCACTTATGTGTCCTCTCAGTGCTCTACCCTCCAATTTTAACTGCACCGTAGTCATTTAGGGCCCCTTGGTGAGAGGGTTATTGGAAATCCCTGTAAGCAATCAGGAGATGTCCTCAGTGCCCTGCTCGCCAATTTTAACTGCACCCTCATTACACACACCCTTTAAACTTTAAGAAACACACCCCAACACACACACACACACACAAATACATTACACAAGGAAGGTGGGACTACTGATCTTCTGTCCCCTGCCCCATCCCTGACGGAGGGAACAGGGCCTTCGGCAGCAGCAACTTGTCTCTTGGGTGTGGGCCTCCTGGGCCCAGCGGCCCCCTCCCCATGCAGGGAGAGGGATCCCTTAGTTCTCTAGGAAGTCCATGAGCGGAGGATCATATTCCATCTGAGCCTGGAGGGTGTCTGTGTCCTTGTGGTGCGGGTTCTGGTCCTTGCCCTCGGGTGCCGGGCCCCTTCTAAGTCACAACATTAGGAGAGCCTGGTCAGGCTATTTTATTCTACACCTTCGGGGACCCCCACTTCTCTTAGTCATCCCTCCTCTAGGTGGGGGTAGGTGACCCCTGCCGTGCTCTCTTCTGGATCTCCGCGTCTGCCTGGAGCTTTGGGGCGGGTCTCCCTTGGGGGGCCCCAGCTCGTACCCGGGGCTGGTGTAGGGGGAATGCTCAGAACTCCTGGGTGGTGGGGGTAATTTTTAATTGAACTCTTTTGTAACTGAGCTGCTGTTGAGTCAGACCTACATCGAAGTAGCCCAAAAACTGCATCAGCATGGATCCTGAGAGACTTGCAATGATTGGTGCACTAGTCCATAAGCAGAACCTGAACCTCCTCAGACTCCTCAGCAACCAACGCTACATCAACGCTCGCTATAGCTCGCTACCGCTAAATCAATGCAAAAGCTACGCCGGCTTCAGTGGTGCATCGCTACACCAACGCCCATGTGTTCGATTTTTTTTTTTTACTATTTGTGCGCAGTGACGAGTGTTGTCAAAATTCAGCACCCCTCCCTACCACTCCAGGTACGTTCCAGCAAAGTTCGGGCAGTGTGACCAAGCCCTTATTTGATGGATTCTTGAAGAGCAGGTTTCCATACTTAAATAAGTATTGATCTGTAAGATAGGAATTAAACCACTTAAGAACATTTCCAGAGAGACCCACTAGACTCCTAAGTCTGTCTAATAAAATCTGGTGATCTTCTTTTTTAAAAGCGGCACTAAGATCCAGCTTCCCCGAAACAGAAAATTTTTGTGAGTCTAAACTAATTCTTAAATCCTTAACAATCTTTAAGAGAGCTGTCTCTGTGCTGTGGTTCACCCTAAAATCAGATTAATATTTTTCTAAAATGTTTTGGTTATTTAAAAACTCATGTAGTTGAGTAGCGACATATTTCTCTATAATTTTACTTAAAAATAGTAAGTTGGATACAGGTCTGTAGTTATTCAGAGTATGAGGATATAAATGACTCTTCTTCAGAAGGGGCCTCACCACTGCTGTTATACAGGCAAAAGGGAAGACACCCGTCTATAGAGAGCAGTTTACAATGTTTAAAAGGTCTGGCTCAAAGAATCCATAAAATGTTTTAAAAAGTGAATTTGGAATTGGATCTAAAAGGCAGGTTGTGGTGTTTACTTGGGATTTAACTCGACCAAGCATCTTTGCATCAACCAGGACAAAACTCCCCAGTGTTTCCTCAGGTAAAAACAATGATGGTGATCTATTAAAACCAGAATATGGTACAGATGAAATATTAGATCTTATTGCATTGATTTTACCCATGAAGTGGTCTGCAAAGTCCTCACATGCAGCATTAGATGATGGCATGGAGGACTTGTTGAAATCTTTATTTATTAAAATACGAATAGTTTTAAAAAGAAATTTGTGATTGTTTTAATTTTCTGAGATGAGATTTGAAAAGTATAGAGTTCTGGCCGTTTTAACTGAGTTATTGTAAATTTCGACTTGTTCCTTTAAAATTTCTTTATGAATTGTTAATTTTGCCTTCCTGTATTTCCTCTCTGCTCGCCTGCAATTCTGTTTCAGATGCTTAATGTCATCAGTCTTCCATGGTGTTTTATTAGTGGTTCTTGATTGTTTAGTTTTGATCAGAGCCACTGCATCTGTTGAAGACTGAAGTCTGTTATTAAAATCATCAACAATATTATCACAGGATGCAGGTAACACCTGAGCAGGAGTTTGTTTAAAAATATCAATAAAACTTGCAGCCACTTCAGGAGTTGTATACCGCTTCCTCACAGTTCTCACTGAGGCTTCCTGCTGGATTCACTGGTGACATTAAAAAACACACAGTAGTGGTCTGATATAGTGGAGTCAACAACAGAAGACACCCCGGCCGACAGGCCATATGTACTGACAAGATCCAGGGTGTGTCCTTTGTTGTGAGTGGGCTGTGTGACTAGTTGTTTAAAATCCATGCTGCTAAGAAGATTTAAAAACTCACAGGCATAGACATCATTACTTTTATCAACATGTAAATTAAAATCACCAGTTAGTAAAATCCTATTATACCCAAGATGAAGAGATGATAAAAATTCTGAAAATTCTTCAATAAAACAGGAAGGAGGGTTTGGTGGTCTGTACACTGTGATAGTTAAAAAAGATGGGTCACCAAAAAGAAAAGCATGATGCTCAAAGGAAGAATATTTGTGAAGTACAATATTTTAAGATTTTAATCTATTGTGAGCAATCGATGCTGTCCCCCCACCTTACCTTCCCTGATAGAAAATAAAAAGTTAAAATTAGGTGGAGAAGCCTCAGTGAGAATAGCTGGTGCATCAGTGCCAAGCCAGGTTTCAGTTAAAAACAGACAGGTTAAGTCATGGTCTAAAATCAGATCATTGATGATAAAATACTTATTTAAAAGTGATCTGACATTTAAAAGAGCCATCTTAATTGTTGTTGCTAAAATCTGATGTGAGAATGACATGAGTATAGTGACTGTGTGAGCTGGAAGGAAACATCTGACATGCGAGGCACTTGGAAATGGATTGAAGTGACTGGAATGTCTTTTGCTGATATGAACTGGTATATGCTGCTGAGTGGCAGAGAATGGTAAGTCTGGGGTGTGAGTGTCCTGGTTCAACTGTCAGCTGGGAATGGTTTTGAAGGAACGGAGGGTGAGATCAATGTTGGTGCTGAGAAGACGGGAACCACTATTGTTTGGATGTAAACCGTCTGCTTTGAAGAGGTATGGTCTATTGTAAATAGTTGTGAAATTATCAATGTATGGAATGCACATGGAATGACAGTGTACAAAAGGCCCTGTACTGTTCTGTGCCTTTGGTGGTCAGAATTCCTACACTCGTGTTGTTCAGTGAAGTACCCTCTAGAGGGAGCCTGCGCGCGAACCACACACAAGCGGTGAGCTGCAGAGGAAGAGTGACGGTGATTCAGACCAGCTGAGAGTTTGCCGTTAACTTTACAGCGGTGAGGGTTCATGACCAAAGTAAGTTGTTATTAAATGATTAGTTTACCTGTTTAACATGTTGGCTTCAGTGCACACTTGAAGTTGTGTTTATGTTTACTAGTAGTTTCTCAGCCTGTAGTCTTCATACTGAGTTGAGCTAATGGTTTCCCGGAGTGGATATACAGACGTGTGTTTCGTTAATAATTATTATTTATGTGAATCACATGCATAGGCCATAACCATATTTACGTGTGTGTGTATATATATAAGCTCCAGTTTAAAAGCTCAACTTGTAATGTCTGTATGTATGTTACGTATATTTAGTTTTTTGATCCCCGGGATAGCTTGCTTGAGAGTCGGGCTACAGCCTCGAGCAGCAGGCGGCATTTTCCTCTCGTGGTGGGCACCGGTCGAACAACGCAGGCCCCCAGCTGAGGCGCCCCGGCTCCAGGAAGAAACGCATGCCGGTCAGGATCCACAAAACCAGGCTCCGAAGCAGCAGAAACTCAATCGGACCCATTGAGGAGAAAGCGGGAGTCGTTGTCTGGCTGAGACCAGCAGCTAAGCCTGATGTTCACGGTAGGAACTCCTCCCGACCTCAGTCCCAGTGAGCCCGCTCGGATCCCTGATGCCGCAGTGAAGCCTTCCGCCAGCGGGGAATAGCGGTTCCCGAGGTTCCCCGAGCTGGCAGTGTCGGGTTTGGATCTACAGTTCCTCCGGCCCCAACATATCACCTCCGTCCACGACTGCTTGGGCATAGAGCAGAGGGCTGGGGCCCTGGGTCCTGCGTCGGCCTGGTCTCTTTGGAGGTTCTGTTGACTACTGGCCTCCACTGCTGAGCTGGTCTTTGGAGCCGGGTCAGTCCGCTCCCATCCGTTGTTACAGCCACAAATTTGGACAATATTGCCGTCTGTGGTGGTGGAAAGGCCTTCAGCGGGAAGTTCTCCGAACCATGTAAGCGTCTGGGATGGGGAATGGTTTGCGCAGATGGAATGCTGCAGTTGTTGTATGCACTTAAACTGGGAAGCTGATACAGAGAAAATTTTTGCTCCATAAGGTTCTGCTTTTCTCTGAGCTCCAGTCTAAGTTTTTGGACAGTGACTTGAAGTTGGCGGTGTCCTGAGTTACAGTTCTCACACAGGAAACTCTGTGTGGTGGAGCGTCGGCCATGTTGTATTGTCTTGCTTATCCTCAAGTAAGCAAAAGAGTCGCTATGGCTGAATTATTCAGACTTTAATCTAACGACACTGTGTAGTCCTGCTGGCTTGCATTCGTGACTGCGGCATCTTCACCCGTTGGCTGAAGCAGGAGATCCGTGCGGTTCCTTCTCAGAGATTGTCCACTCTCCATTTGAACCTTGTAGGACCAAGGAGCCACTTCCTCCTGCACACGTCCGTGTTGTCTCCAGGTTCATGTAGAAACATCTCTGAAACGTACCATGTCTCCTGGCTTCAAAGAAGGCAAATGCTTTGCCGTTCGATCATACAGCCGCTTTTGGTTTGCTTTTATAGCTTCTTTTGCCTGCCTTATGTTGAGTGCAGCCTCTGGCGTTGTCAAATCTTCATGCACTGGGAGGCTGGAGCGAATGCGCCTTCCCATCAGCATCTGAACTGGTGACAGTCCATTTTGTAGAGGTGCACTTCGGTAGATCAAAAGACTTTTTTGAAAGTCATATCTGTTTTGCGCTTTCTTTAGTAGTGTCTTCACCGTTTTGACAGAGCTCTCTGCTAAGCCATTGGAGTTTGGATAGTTCGGACTTGATGTTACATGTCTAAACCCCCAATTCTTCTTCAAAATCAGCAAACTCACTGCTGGAAAACTGTGGTCCATTGTCAGAAAACAGCTCACAAGGAACACCGTGTCTGGCAAACACACACTTCAGGTAACTGATCACTGCTTTACTTGTTGTTGACTGCAGCGCTCCAATTTCAGGGTAGTTTGAGAAGTAATCTGTCACCACCAAATAACTTTTGCCACCACAGTCAAACAAATCAGTTCCTACCTTAAAGTAAGGTCTGTGTGGAACTGGATGAGGCATTAGTGGCTCAGCTTGTTGTTTCGGTCTCTAAGTGCAACAAAGTTCGCATGAAGCTGTCATCTGACTGATGTCTTGGTTAATTATTGGCCAGTACATTACATCCCTTGCTCTTCGCTTACACTTAACTTCTCCAAGGTGACCTTCATGTATCTTTTGAAGCATCTGTTTGCGCAGAGAGGTAGGAATAACAAACTTGCTTCCTTTTAACACTATGTCATCCGCCACAGTGAGCTCTGCTCTGCAGTTCCAGAAGTCTTGTATTTTTGAAGGGCATTCCTTTTTGTTGTCAGGCCATCCTTTGATTATTGTGCTTTTAGTTCTTTCATTGTTTCGTCTGCATTCGTCTCGGTCCGTATTTGTTCAGTTCGGTCAACTGTTATTGGCAGGGATGTCAGGATCATGTCCACATATGCTTGTATTTCTGCCCCTTTTCCACTGTCCTCCTTTTCTTCTTTATCTACTGCTCTAGACAACGTGTCGGCTGTGTACATGTACTTTCCTTTTGTGTACATCATGTGCACGTCGTATTTTTGGAGCCTTATTAACATCCGCTGTATCCGTACAGGACAGTCATTCAGTGGTTTGCAGCATGATAGACACCAGAGGTTTATGGTCAGTTTCTACTTCAAATGCTTGACCATAGACGTATTGATTGAACCTCTCACATGCATACATGCTGGCAAACAGCTCTTTTTCAATTTGGGCATACGTGGTCTCTGCACTGGTCAATGCACTCGATGGATAGGCTACAGGTAGCCACTGCTCGTCATATTGCTGCAACAGCACTGCTCCCAGGCTGTGTTGTGATACATCTGCTGAGATTCCGGTCTTCTTCCCTGGATCATAGAACTTTAGCACAGGTTCTTGTGTCAGAACCTCTTTCAGTTTTAGGAAGCTTTGCCCCTGTTCATGAGACCACATCCATTTGGTCTTCTGTTCCAGAAGACTCCTAAGGGGTGTTGTTAGGGTTGCCAGTTGTGGAACAAACTTTGCAAGGTAAGTTACCATCCCCAAGAACCGTCTGACTTCATCTTTGTTGGTTGGTCTTTCCATGTTGTTTATTGCTGATGTCTTTTTGGGGTCTGGCCTTACTCCCTGTTCACCGGCAACATCTCCCACAAAGGTAAGTTTCTTCACTCCAAATTCACATTTGTCTTTGTTTAATTTCAGATTCACTTCTCTTGTCTTGTCCAACACTTGTCTCAGTCTTTTGTCATGTTCTTCTCGAGTAGCTCCCCAGACGATGATGTCATCCATCATAGTCTCTACTCCTGGTATGTGTTCGTAAAGCATGTGTATGGTCTTGTGATAGACTTCAGGTGCAGATCGGATCCCATATGGTAGGCGAAGAAACCTGAACCTGCTCTCCGGCGTGTTGAATGTACAGAGTTTTGAACTCTCTTCATCTAACCTAAGCTGCCAGAAACCTGACAAGGCATCTAGTTTACTGAACCACTTAGCTCCAGCAAACTGTGCCATGATTTCTTCTCTGGTTGGCAACTTGAAATGTTCTCTTCTGATTGCTTTGATTAAATCTCTTGGGTCTAGGCATGTTCTGAGAGCACCTGTTTTCTTTTGAATAACAAGAAGTGAGCTGACCTATTCAGTTGGTTCATCTATCTTCTTAATGACCTTTAGTTTTTCCATGCGTGCAAGCTCGTCTTTCAGTATTTCCCGCCGGAACTTTCATACAGGGGTGCACGACAGGAGGAACACTTTTATCCACGCATATTTTATGCTCTCCAGGTAGACATACTAGTCCCTCAAAGCAATCTTTATACTCTGTCATAAGCGAGTCATTATTGTTTGTAGCTTCTGTTGATGTCACCATAAACACTCTCTTAACCAAGTTCAGCTTTACAGAAGTGTTTAGTCCTAGGATTGGTTGCACCTTCTTATCCACGACCAGTAGTTGTGCTTTTATTTTCTTGTTCTTGTGTTTAAATGTTGCAATGCATCCTCCTTTTACAGGAACCCGTTCACCTGTGTATCCAGTCACCTTTGCACTTATTGGATGAATTTTGCTCTTCCTTGTGAGTGTTTTGTAGTCCTCTATAGATAACAGATTTATTTGTGCACCTGTATCTATTTTGAATGGGATTTTTGTCTCATTCACTTGGAGTCGTACAATCCCTTCTTCTTTTTCTGATGAACTAGCATGTACCACATCTACAATGAACTCTTCCTCCTGTTCTTCTTCATCCACTGTGTGTACCTTTTGCTTTGTAGACGCTTTACAACATGTAGCATAATGGTTGCTTTTTCCACAGTTGTTGCAAGATTTTCCATATGCCGGGCATGATCTTGGCTTGTGGCTGTTTCCACATTTGCTGCATCTAAAATCTGTATGTTTCCCCTCTTGTTTTGGATATATTTTGTTTTTCTTCCTTTCCTTCCGTATTGCATGCACTGTTGGTTCATCTCTCCGAAGCTCCTTTGCTTGTGCTCTTGTAGTTTCTGCTGCTCTGCACACGGTAACACACTTATCTAGTGTTAGTCCAATGTCTCTAAGAAGTCTTTCTCTGAGTCCATTATCTGCTGTTCCACAGACGATCCTATCTCTCACTAGTGAGTCTCTTAAAGTCCCAAATTCACATGTTTTGCTTAATGTGTGAAGCTCTGCTAAGTACTGATCAAAAGGTGCTCCTTGCTTTTGGTCATGGGTGAAAAACTTATACCTTTCAAAGGTCAAGTCCTGTGTGGGTGCAAAGTACTCTTCAAACTTTGTCATCAATTCTGCCAAAGTGAGTTTAGCTTCACCCAGCTGAAAGCTATTATATATATCCAAAGCATCTTCTCCAGTGACATGCAACAGGATATTAGCCTTAAAGTTTTCATCACCGTTTCCCGCTCCACTTGCTGCCAAATAAATGTTGAATCTTTGCTTAAAACGTTTCCAGTTATCAGCAAGATTGCCTGTCAACTGCATAGAAGTGGGCGGACTTAGCTTTTCCTATACGTGTCGGGGTATTTGGGCATCCACAGTCCTCTGTTGCTGTGCATTACCCACCAAATCAGGTGGGTAATCTTTTTTTTACGTTTACCGCGGCTTCACTGTCGCTGCTGCTCGTAGCCACCACGTGATGTAGCACACTCCGTTAGCATGTTGCTCTTCAGGATGGTTAACCACAAGATGAAGATTTCCTCTTCTGTTCTCTTGCTGCTCACTTCTGACACCATGTGTTGTCTTGCTTATCCTCAAGTAAGCAAAAAAGTCGCTATGGCAGAATTATTCAGACTTTAATGAACAGTTCACTTCTTACAATGTTAAATGGTGCACGGCTAACTCCAGTCCGTTTCCATTCTCCAGATCGGGCATTTTACACGTGACCAATCATCTAGCATGCTGGGTAATGCAGTTCTATATTAACTTCAACACATGTGATGACCAGACTTTCTTTTACTTTCTAATTTTGCCTTTCTATTAAATATTAAAACATACAAGAGTAATAATGCCAATGCATTTACATTTCATTTTAGTGCAATGTAACATTGCTCCAAAGAACAATTACTTTCTTAAAGTTAGACGTTACAGATCAAGCTGGCGGATCACGTGACTGCTCAAAGCCAGAAGACACAAAATGAGGAACTCTGCCGCTGTCAAAAAAATCTCCCGCCACTGAAACGTTCACGCGGACAAGGCCTCATCTCTGAGCGCACCACACATCAGCGCCAGTTTAAACTTGAAGTTTGTTTTTTGCTTTTGACTGCGTTCTGCCGGTGGGAAGTGGGAAGGGAGCAGTCACGTGATCTGCCGTGGGCCAGACTAGAACTATGACTCGTTCTGTTCAACAAACTTCCAAAATAAAAGCAATTTTTGGGAGATGATTCAGAGAACACACTCTGGCAGATGGTTTGACCATAAGATTATTCCTTTTAAATATGCATTTTAAGTAACTGTGCTTTAGCACAATGTTTCTGTGCAATAAAATAGTCCTTTTGTTTTCCAAAACGTGTAAAAATCCATTTTTTGCCAATATAGAACCTTGCATATTCTAATATTTAGTAGAACTGGATTTGATTGAAATGCTGACTTAAAATGAGATATGAGCCCAGTATTACACTGACTGACTCATTTGTTTCCTCCACTCCTCTCTGTAGAGCGAGTGCATCTCTGTGCACATCGGCCAGGCCGGTATCCGCATGGGCAGCTCGTGCTGGGAGCTGTGTTGCCTGGAGCACGGCATCCAGCCGGACGGCAAGATGCCCTCCAGGGCAGTTGGCGAGGGAGACGACCAGCTGAGCTGCTCCTTCTAAAAAACTCAAGCTGGGAAACGCGTCCCCAGGAGCATCTTTGTGGACCTTGAGCCAACAGTCATCGGTAATGTTTGTTCTATGACATCCAATTCTTGGAGCTGATTTATTGAGGAGGGCCAATAAATGCGTCTAAAAATGCTGTGCATTTCAGATGAAGTCCGTACAGGAACTTACAGGCACCTTTTCCACCCGGGGCAACTGATCACAGGGAAGGAGGATGCAGCCGGTAACTAAGCCCACGGTCACTACAGTGTTGACAGGGAGATCACTGGCCTGGTGATGGAAAGGACTCGCAAACTGGTGAGTTTCGGCTGATGAATGCGTCAAATGACCTTCACGTGATGTTTACACTGAACTTTCCTCTGCAGGCTGAGCAGTGCACTGGGCTGAAGGGGTTCCTCATTTCTAACTCCTTTGGAGGGGGAACCGGCTCCGGCTTCACCTCTCTGCTGATGAAACCCGTCTCTGCCGAATACCCCAAAAAGTCTAGGCTGGAGTTTTCCGTGTATCCGGCTCCTCCATTTTCCTCCGCGGTTGTGGAGCCCTACAACTCCATCCTGGCAAACCACACCATCTTAGAGCACTCCAACTGCACCTTCATGGTGGACAACGAGGCCTCTTTGACATCTGCCAGAAAAACATGAACATCAAGTGTCCTACCTACCCCATCTTGAACAGGCTGATCGGGCAGATCATGTCCTCCGTTACCGCCTCCATGCGGTTCCGTGGCGCTTTAAATGTAGACATAATGGATTTCAAAACAAACCTGATTCCATACCATCGCTTACACTTCCCGCTCTGTGATAGCTACAAAGAAAGCCTGCTATAAGGAGGAGATCTGAGTGGGGTTTCCTTTTTTAAAAAATTGAAGTATAATGTTTTTAATTTGTTAATAGTTCCTGAAACCTCAATTTTTTCCAATTAAATGTTTGTTGGATTTACAAACTTTTGTCATAATTTCCAGGAAAGAAAGCTAAAAACACTGAAAAGCTTTAAGTATTCTTATGTTGGAAAATGTCCGTTTACATTTTAGCTGTCAGTTTCTTATATAATTTGTAATATTTAAATGCAAGAGAAGTTTTAAGATTTGCTTTTAAGTTTTAAGAAGACAAAAAAAACATTTCATTAAAGAAGAGAAAATGGACACCCTTAGAACTTAGCTCCGACAAGATTCATCTGACAGTTTGTAAATATAGGATATTATAAAACACTTTACCTTTGAAATATTTCTGCTTGAATTTAGCTCAACATTTCAAACTTCAATGCTTCTGCAGACTGTCAGATTTATGTCTGCAAACAGAAAAAGCTCATTCGGTAGTTTATCAAAGATCACCTTTTTGTCAGGAATAGGAACTAGAAAATTTGCATTTCCTGCTGAAATATGTTTGATTGCAGAGGATTGTTGCTTTTATATGCATATTTGCATAACTTTTAGCAAAAAAGGCTGAAATGTTTTAAAATGAAAAAATGTTAATAAATTGCTGAAGTTTATGAAATTACCCAGCACACTGTTAGCATCTTGCTGAAATGTTAGCTAAAAGCCAAATTAGCTTGAAAAACCTTGGTAGATACCAAAGTTCAATCAAAAAGTGCCCAAAAATTGCCTCATTTCAAACAGCTGTAGTTCAAAAACTACACAACATATCCAAAAGAAAAGTAAGAACTGTAAAGCCCAATCCTTCCACTACATTTTAAAGTTTAAATGACGTCTCTAGCTGAAAACATTGTAGGTAGGAGGAGATACATTTCAAAAACACTGAAAAAACAACAAAGCTCCAGGGCCTGATGGCTTTCCTGCTGAGTTTTATAAAGAATTCTGGGAACAGCTGGCACAAACTTTTTATAAAATGGTTACATTCATCAAGGAAAGCCAATCACTGCCACCTCACATGAATTACGCTAACATAATCCTTCTCAACCCAGAAAAAGATCCCACGCTTCCTTCAAGCTATCGCCCCATTTCTCTCATCAATGCAGACGTAAAAATTATTTGCAAAGCCCTCACGCAGAGAATAGAAAAAATCACTCCTCATATAATTCATCATGATCAAACTGGATTCATTAAAGGTAGACACTCAAGTGATAACGTGCGTAGACCTGTTAACATAATAGATTTTGCCACTTTTAAAAACCAGGAAATGACCATATTCTCATTGGATGCTGAAAAAGCATGCCCTCCATAAGTTTGGGTTTAGGAAATCCTTCATTGATAGGATTAAAATATTATATCACAACCCAAATGCATCAGTCAGAACCAACAAACAGACTTCTGACAGGTTTTTTCTTGGTAGAGGGACCAGACAGAGTTGTCCACTCTCCCCCTCTCTTTTTGCTATATTTATTGAACCTTTGGCTGCAACAATAAGATTAAAGGAATTACTACAAAATACAGCAATCATAAAATTAGTCTTTATGCTGATGACATTACTTTTTCTAAACAATTCACATTCCATTAGTGTAGCAACAACAATTATTAATGAATTTTCCTCTATCTCAGACTACTCAATTAACTGGAACAAATCAGTTTTATTGTCACTGAATGGTAATGCCAAGGAAACGACCTCAATCCCAGTCAAATCAGACAATATCAAATATCTAGGTATTAATTTCTCCCCGAGAATATCAGAACTGGTGCAACTAAACTACACCCCATTACTGAAAAGTATACAGGACGATCTAACCCGCTGGATCAACCTGCCTCTGTCACTCATGGGTAAGATAGCCACAGTAAAAATGAAAATTTTACCCAAAGTTAATTATCTGTTCTCAATGATCCCCACACAACCACCACTAAAATGGTTCAAAACATTAGACTCTGCCATATCTAGCTTCTTATGGAACTATAAACCTGCAAGAATTAGTCTAAAAACTTAAAAATCTGGAAAAAGCTGTGGAGGCTTAGAATTACCTGACTTCCACAACTACTTTCTTGCCAACAGATTGGAGTACATCTTAAGATGGATAAAAAACAATCCAGAAACCAACCCATGGATGGATCTGGAACAGGCATTTTGTGGAAAGATTAACTTGTCAGATCTACCATTTATAAGCCCAACAATACAAAACATGACTGCTACCAAAGTAGTAATATGAGCACCACTTTAACAGTCTGGTGGGATTTTCTTAAAATGTCAAACTCTTCACTACTACTACCATGCAAAACGACACCCATCTGGAACAATCCAGACATCCTGATAAACAAAAAAATGTTGCACTTCCCTGCTTGGCAAGCAGGGGGCGTAAGACTATTCGAGCACTTCATTATCGACAGAAGATTCATAACACACCAAGAACTACAAGAAAAACATGGAATAAATAAATTCTTGGAATATCAGCAACTTAAATCTGTAATTACTAAAAAGTTTAAATACAGTGATAATGATCTAAGATTACCAGAATTACTTACCTCTATGATTAACCTTTCATTGAATAAAACTCTCTCCAAAATATACAAACTCGTATGCGACTTAGATAAGGAAGTCTCAATTCCAACAACAAAATGGGATGCAGACTTAGGCAGAAGTACAGACACAAGCTTCTGGTCAGAAATGTGTCTAAATACCTTTAAATTAACCAAAAGTCCAAACCTACAACTAATCCAATTTAAAACTCTCCACAGAATTTACTATACTGGACAGAGGATGTTCAAGATGGGTCTCAAAAACTCAGACATTTGTGAGCATTGTGATAGTAATTTACCTGACAATTACATGCATGCTCTGTGGTTCTGTACACCTGTCC